>CM057815.1:65737462-66368716 GCA_030067965.1 Latrodectus elegans
TTGCAGCAGCATGGACTCTCAGCTCGGAGACCATGGCTGCGGCTTCCCTTGACGCTGTGTCATAGACAAGAGCGCCTTCAATTGTGTGATCAACGACGAACCTGGGCACACGAATGGCGAGACGTCATCTTTTCAGATGAATCCAAGTTCTGTGTACAGCATCATGATGGTCGCATCCGTATTTGGCGGCATCGTGGTGAACGCACACTGGCAGCGTGCATTCGTCATCGTCATACTGGCCCATCACCTGGCGTGATGGTATGGGGTGCCATTGGATACACGTCTCAGTCACCTCTTGTTCGCATTGACGGTGCTTTGAACAGTGCACGTTACATTTCTGGTGTGTTACGACCCGTGGCTCTACCCTTTATTCGAGCCCTGCGAAACTCTACGTTTCAGCAGGATAATTCCCGACTGCATGTTGCCGGTATTGTACGGACCTTCCTTGATACGGAACATGTTCGGCTGTTGCCCTGGCCAGCACATTCTCCGGATCTTTCACCAATAGAAAACGTCTGGTCAATGGTTGCCGAGCGACTGGCTCGTCACCAAACGCCAGTCACAACGATTGATGAACTGTGGCATCGTGTTGAAGCTGCATGGGCATCTATACCTGTACATGCAATCCAATCTCTGTTTGACTCTATGCTCAGGCGTATAACTGCTGTTATTACTGCCAGAGTTAGTTGTTCTGGGTACTGATTTCTCAGGATCTATCCAGCTAAATTTTTTGAAAATTTAATCACTTGTTATTTCTAGTATAATATATTTGTTCAATAAATATTATTTTGTTATCCGCATTTCTTCCTGGTGTAGCAATTTTAATGGTCAGTAGTGTACATTATGCTTTTATTCTTTATTTAAAAAAATTAAACTTATATATATTTTCAAACTTTGTTTTATTTACCAATAAAATAAAATTAAACCAATTATTCTCACTATGCTGATAAACACTTATTAGACATTTTATAATTTTATATCCTACAAATAATAAGATCATAAAGATAAGATTATAAGTTATCACAAATACCTTATCCTAACATTAATATTATCATTTATAAAATTTTCACTAAGCAATAAAAAAATGTAAGATTTTTACATGTCTGTCTGGTAATTTTACCTTCGAATAATATCTCTGAAACACAAGAATTCCATTTCTCGGCATGTTTCCGAAAGGGTGGCGCAAACTTTTAAAGGAAAAAAATGCTTGAGTTTTTGCTTTGCCATGCGAAAAAAGCAAAAAAAATTACCGAATTGTAGATGCATTTTGAAATGTTTAGTGTATGAAACTTAAGAAAAGATATGAGTTATCTTGATGTATGGGAATTTTTTTATTATTATTTTTAATTTGCTTGTGTGTGTGTCGATTAAAATGAAAAGAAAGATTAAAAGAATCTTTTGCGAAGACATAAAATTTTATTTTTATTTACCTACAATAAAATTATTTGTGAATAAAATCTATTCTTTGTAGTCACATTATTTATAAAATTTTAAAATTATGATTTAAATCAACTTGATTTTTATTATGATCAAACGATAACTAATGTATATTTGGTTTAATAAAAAGCTCAAGTTATTCATCCAAAAATACAAATTTACTAAAACTATTTTTCCTAATTATTTGAGAAAACCATGTTTGAGCTGACACACAAATAAGCCAGTTTCCTTGATAAACCACAAAATTATGGAAAGGAATAATAACCAGAAATATGTATTCGAATAAATTAAACACTCGATTCGATAGCTAATAAAAACACATTTATTATTAGAAGAATAAAATTATTTGTGCATTTGTTCACTATTTACGTTCGGAGAATCAGTCAAAAGTGATTTTTGCTTACTTGCACAGGAACAATTCTGCCTTTTTAGATATAGAAGTTATTTCGATATTTAGATAAAGCAATTAACAAAGATTATAATCTGATTAGGAATAATCAACAATTTATAGTACATGATTATAAGAAATATAAATTTGATAAAATATGAAAATGTTTTCACATTTCTCAATTAATTATTTAAATGTAAAATTTTATAGAAATTTTACTAATAAAAATAGCTTTAAAATTAATAAATTAACCCCTTCATACAGAATTATTAATCAAATTAATACTATTACTGTAGTAGTAATTTGACTCGCCATTACATTATAATATTAGTAATTATAAATAACGAGGTCGTTGTAGTTACCATGGTCGATGAGTAATTACTTCAATTTTAACATTGATCTGGAGCAGTTACTTCTTCAGATCAATGTCAAAACTGAGAGATTGGATCCTCTGGTGCTGCCATCTATTAAAAAAGTTTTGAGCAAATTCGTATTTTCACCTTCGAGGTGCTCTGGTTAAACAAAATATGCACCCTACTGACTGTAATTAGCTTAGCCAACGTCATAGGTTTAGTTTGTCCAAGTATCATAAGTAACAACAACATATTGAACGAATATGACTCGCAATTCTATTTCAAGAGATGAAATTCATGCATCAGTGTGATTACAATAAAAATCTAAATTTCATGATAAAGATGGTACTCTTTCTCATCTTTCACTTTCTTGTTCAGTTGAGCGGAAATAACTAATAATTTTCAAGGGCCTCAAATTCCATTCAATTTGTATATCAAGGGATTAAGGCTACTTGATGTTTGAATTTAATAAAAAATCGCAAAACTCTTAAACTTGATTGCATTAAAATTTTCTCGGTTTTCTTTATTAAAAATACATAAGACATAAAAAGTTATTATTTTTTTTATTTAGAAATAAAAAAAAATATTATTTTTTTATTTCCAATAGCAGATTAGAAGACAATAGTCGTCAGAATAACAAACCTTTAAACTAGAACATAGAACAAAGGTAACATAAACACAGATAACAAAACTGTGAGGTATAAAATTTCGTTTCTTTTGTGTCTTTCTTGTATCTTTCCCACAAATATCTCGAGACCAGTGCAAGGCAACAACTTAAATATATCGTGTCCATTTTCTATCATATGTTGCGTAGTTATCAAAGAGGACTGGACAGTAACTTTATAAGAGGTATATGTTTAGGGAGACAATCGCGCGTGGCCATTGCCAAGGAGGAAAAACGGCAACAGATGTGCCTCTTGGCCAAAGTGGAATATTTGAGATTTCTTCGACTTATTTTTGTTTATTTTTGCCTCTTTTATATTTTTCCAAAAATCTTCTCTAAAAGAATTTCTTAACTAACTTTTGTTGATATAAAACCGAATTAATGTATCTGAAAAAAGTTGGTTATTGTTAATTGTAAAAAAAAATTTCATAAAGATAATATAGGCGGTTCTAAAATTAACATGAGATGGTGGTAAAATTGATATAAGGAGGGAAGTTGGCTCTAAAAATACTTCAACTGTTCATAATCTGATTGGAATCACCTTTTGTCGGTTTGTCATTTCAGATGGTGAAATGAAATAATACCCAATTTTCTTTAATAATTTCGGTTTATATGTCTGAAAATACCATAAGATTTTTATTACAGGAGAATAGAAATGATTTTAATAAAAGAAGATTAATTTTCGTCATTTAAAATTATTTAAGTAACCTTTATTTACGTATAACATGTTAATTATTTCAATATACGAGAAGACTATAATCATTCTTACTTTTAAAACAATTTTTATAAATAATTTAAAAAATGTATATGTAAAATAAAATTAAGGGATTCAAACTAAAAACTCAAAGTTAACACTGCATCATCTTAAAATTATCTGATTTAAATAAAACATCATTTAAGTAAGGAATTGCGTTAATGTATCATAAATGAAGGATTTACAAAAGAAAAAAAGATAAAATAATGTGTTTTATCAAATTAAGCCTTTTCTTGCAAAACATTGTTACTTTTAATTTTAAAAATAACATACCTAAGGATTATGTAACTTTAGTAAAAATATTATTAGATATTTTATAAAATTCTATTGTGATTTCATGTAACTTTGAAGTTTGTTAGAAGAGGGCAAAAAAGATTTATATTTTAATTCAATGAGAGATTTTCAAAAATTATGTTTTCATTTTAGTAACTTTAAAATTATCCATATTATTGTTATTATTAATTGAATAAGATTATTATATTTATGAAAGTTTTATTAAAACTAATAGCTTTATTGTTAATGATATTTATTTTACATTACTTTTGTTTATTCAGTGTTTCTAACAAATGAAAAATTTAAAAGAAATTGAATCAAAGTAGTAAAATTAGTCTTCTTGATATTAATTATAAAAATATATTTAAATTTAGATTTAATAACCTCCAAATAGTGGGTGAGTTTATTTATTATACATATCAATATTAACACGCCTGCCTTTAGTGAAACTTAAAGCTAATTAAATGATATTGTGTTTTAAAACTTGAAACCTTATGTTTATAAAATTAATGGTTTGAATTTTTGAAACTATTTTGATTATTATTGCTTGTGTATTAATCTTATTTGAAATGTTTTACTTTAACAGTTGAAAATGTTGATAGATCGCTAATGGAATCGGAAAACAATATTTTTTTTATCGTCTGCCTGCCAGTAAACATTTATGTTAAGATGAAAGAATAAGCCATAATTCATAGAATAGAATATTTGTGTTATTGATTTAGATGAATTCTGATCATAGAAATATTTTAAATTAAAACTTGAGGTTGGAAAAATGAATTTAATAGGATTTATTTATTTTTTTTTATGAAAGATTATGGATAAAATATTCATGATGAACATTTTACTATACTCTCAATTTATATTTTTACTTCATCGGTTATTTATTTTTGCTTAAAACTCAAAGAATTGTAAAGAAATGTATGAATTATTGATGATTTCTCACTTGTAAAATTATAGACTATTTTAATTAAGAAGTGTAAAGTATATTGATTTCCTTTATTATCGGGAAAAATACTTAAATCTGGGGAAAATATTTAAAACTATTTTAGTTGAAGCATAATTTTATTAAATATCTGGTTTTCAGATATTTAATAAAGTTATGATCTATTATGAAAACATTATTATCTATTCGCACATAACTTTGGTACTATCAAACTACTTTAACACATTTAAAATAAAGAGTAAATACAATTCATAAAATCCTAATTATCAACTTATTTAAAACTTTTATGTAGTTTTCTAATTTGTTGTGAGAATTTTTGTCATATCATAGCCTAAACTAAAAAAAAAAAAAATATTTCTTATTTATTTCCTGAATATGACATGGAAATTTTAGCTTAATTTTTCTGAAAATTAATTATTTTGATTATTTTAATTAAAACTAACATGTATTTAAATGTATTGTGATATATAGTACGAATATAGTTGGTTTATTTTGTGTAAAGGGTAAAATTCTTTGTAATTTTATTTATTTCAGTGCAACTGATGTAATAGTAATAGATATTAAGACTGAACAGTCTTAATATCAATTACTTTACTTATTGAAATATACTATCTTTATTTTATAGTTAGTCGCCCAGCCAGTGTGGTGGTTACAGCCCTCGGCTTCTGCCGGATGGTTTCGGGTTCGATTCCCGAGTAAGACGTGGTTGTTATGTGTCACCGTGATGCATTGTTTGTTAATAAAATCTGCTGTGCTCGTCTAGTAATCCTGTTTTTCTACCATTCTTCATATGTATCTTGGCATCTAGGGTGTGATGGTGGCCCACCCCCTGTGGTGTACCCGGGTCAACACCTCGGCGGCAAAGAGGTCGATGTTTCCAGCCGGTTCTTTGGGTATAAGGGGACAATACATCCAAACATACCCCGACCAATGGTAAAGATTATTTTATAGTTATTAGTTAGTCCATTTGAATAAACAGATTTATTAACGATTAAACACAAACACAAATAGAACAGAGCGACGACATAATGCAAGGGTCGTTGATGTTGATAATATCCCTTCTCATGTCATTTTGTATACGTTGTTAAGCTCAAAGCTGATGCCATATCCCTTTTGCAAAATAAGTTAAATAATCAAATAAATGAAAACCAGTTTTTGATTTTGGTTACGAGTCACCATATGACTTTCCTATGTTGTAAATGTCATAGAAATAGAAAAACACAAAGTAGAAAGATAAAAATTCCTCAAAATTTTTGGTTGCGACAAGTTACATTGGTTTTTAAAAACAATCCGCTCAAACTATATGATAATACTTATTATTGTGATTTTATTTTGCAGAAAAGAGAAGACAAATGAAATTTATTAAAATATTTAAAAATGGCTACACATTTTTTTGCCGCACAAACACAAATAAAAAAACTCATTAAATGCAATGGTTCTGCAGTAATTTTAGCGCGCACGCAAGCATGCACAAATATATATATATATATATATATATATATATATGCTATGGTATAATGAAGTAAAATTATAATAACACTTAATTGAAAAAAATGCAAATTGTAAATATAAATAAAACGCTTCATATTAAATCCAATAATTCTGTAATAACTTTAGTAAATAAGTGTAGATAATCACAAAATTCAAATACATTAGCATTTTGCTAAAAAATAAAATTATTCCTTTTCCTTATACCTCACTAGATTCTTCTAAAAATTTTGGTGAAACATAACATTTTGTGATGATTGAATTCAAATAATTAGTTACATACTTATCCTATATAAATCACAAAAAATACTTACATGTAAAGTAAAATTCTGGTAAAAATTACTGGAAAAAATACAAAGTAAAGAATAAATTATGGATATTAAAAATGTTTACATTGTACGAGTTTATAGTTGCCTGTGAAATGTTTTGTGTGGATGTTTTTTTCAAAAATAATATTTCTTAAAATATTTTTAAATCATTTATCAAATTATTCTGTTACATAATTATAATATATGTTCATAAAAATACTTTTTTAATTAAAAAATATATCAAAGTAGAAAAGGAGAAACAAACCATATATAATATTTTCACGATGCAGTCTTAACAGAAAATTTATGCATTTAATAAAGTGATTATTTTAAAGAAAAATATAATAAAGATTTTAAGGAAATATGATATGTCAAAATGTATAGAGTTAATATAGAAAATACAGCAATTATATCTTTTAAAGGACAATATTATTGCTAAATAAAATTACACAAATTAACATTTTAAAAGGAATTTGTAAGTAAATAATAAAAATTGTGAAATAAAAACTATATTTTCTGGATAGTAATGATTTTGAATAATTCTTCAGAATTAAAATCAAGGAGGGAAAATTTAAATGAAATTAAAATATAGTGATTAATTTTTTATGGAAATATTAAACATAAAAAAATTATTATAAAATTTTTTTCCAAAAAAATTTTAAAATAGAATATAATCAATATTTTCAAAATGATAAATATATTTTCTTTATGATACATATATTCAAATATATACATATATTTTCCGAAAGACTTTAAATTATAACTTTTTATTTAAAAATATATATATAAAGTTTGATTCTTTTAAATTTATTAAACAACGGTTATTTTA
The DNA here is from genome assembly GCA_030067965.1 of Latrodectus elegans. Taxonomy (NCBI): domain Eukaryota; kingdom Metazoa; phylum Arthropoda; class Arachnida; order Araneae; family Theridiidae; genus Latrodectus; species Latrodectus elegans. The sequence goes on from CM057815.1 coordinate 65,744,900, forward strand.
ATCTAATGTTAAAAGTTGTACATATTCCTATTAATATAAATTTTACTTTCGTTTATGTAAAACAAAATTCATGTATAATTTTCTTATTTATTAAGATAAGTTTAAGTATTATTAAATTAACAGGTAATTTTTTTTATGAGTTTTTAGCTTTCTCTAATTTTGAATTCTATTATGAAGAGAACAAATATGTGATCGTTCGCAAATTACTTAAAAATCGTTTAAATTTCCCTTTTCCCTTTGTAATTAATTTTAGGGATTTCATTTTCCTTATTTAAGAATATGTTGAAAAGCAGGAATTAAACACCTATGTAGGCTGGAATTGAATAATTTTCATTTAAAATTAATATTTTTGGAATTTACAGGTTGAGGGTGGAACGATTGGCAGAATCCACGATGGAAGGAATTTAATTTCTGCGCAAACCATGACAACCGCGTTCCATGCATTAATTTGGTATCAGAGGTCATTTTCCGCTGCCAAATACCATTTCTCCCATATTGATTATTTTGAAAGATTGCGTGTTTTGGGGGGTGAAGTTAAATGTGAATCTGAGAAATCGAGGCGAAATTTATGAGGTGTCGTAAACTATTTAAAGATAGTTCGAACTAGTTTGAGTGTAATAGAACGGATTAACTTACCTCGATATAATGTCAAAGTAAAGAGCAATTTATTTTCATAATTTATAGAGTATAAATAAGTCCCATTTATTAAATAATTAAGACGCAGTTTTCCTCATTTAAAAAAATACATAAGCAAAATTTAAATACTGATTAAACAGTTATTTATAGTTTCGACTTCTTTTAATTACTTTTATGAACATAATTTTTTAGGTAAGCGTCATAAACAATAAAAAATTTTTTTAAAATTACATTTTAGTTAAAAGATTTTTTTCAAATGAAAAAACATTTTCTCCGGGTATAAATAATTCAATTATAAAGGAAACAATTGGTTCAGAGAATATTTATTTCAATATTAATTTTATAAAATATTTTGTCAATAAATTAAATACCTTTTTTATTTATAAATCAGTAATTGCTTATTAAGGTTTTGATATATTACAATTTTAAAGCATAAATAATTATAATTCACTTTTTTATTTCTCTTTATCAACAAGCTTTAATATGAATTAGAGCTAGAAACACAGAAGGTGATAAGCTATTTATAAATAATAATACAATCAAAAACGTTATTTAATTAAATATATATTATAAACAAAAACTTCTTATATAAGTACTTTTATTTTAAATCAATAAATAAAAGTATCAGTTTATTAACTTTAACATAAATTCATTGAATTGTTTGTTAATAATTTTCGATTGTTGTTTGATAAACAGTTTAAGATAATTATTGTCAAAAATTCTTATTTTAAGTACATCTTTTCAATAATTCATTATTATCACACTTTATTAAAATTTCGCATAAGTGAATAAGGAAGCTCTTAAAAAAAGCCTATGAATTATGAGATTGTTTCCCTTTTTGGACCATTCCCGGAGTTTTTCGCGTGATGTGTATTTTGAATTCTTTCTTTAGATAATAAATAGGAAATCTAATTAACCACTTCTTATTTAAATTAATTTAGACTATTGAGCAAATACTTTTGCTTCAGACTAGTTTTATACATTGGTATTTAAGGTGCTGTTTTAAAATTTTTATTTTAACTGGGTTCATTAAACCTTCGATAGAGAAAATAAAACTAATACAAAAATATCGATGCCAAAAAATTATAATAAATTATAAACCGAAAAATATCGATATATAAACCTAATAAAATTAATAACGTTTAAAGATTAATTGATAATCATATAAAACACTGAATTTTTATACATTTTCGAGAACTTATCTTAATACAGAAGACTTAGTAAAAGTTAGATTAAAAAAAATTAAATAGAAACAGAGAGAGAGAGAGAGAGAGAGAGAGAGAGCAGAGATAGAGCAGAGAGCAGAGAGAGAGAGCAGAGAGAGAGAGCAGAGAGAGAGCAGAGAGAGAGCAGAGAGAGAGCAGAGAGAGAGAGCAGAGAGAGAGCAGAGAGAGAGCAGAGAGAGCAGAGAGAGAGCAGAGAGAGAGCAGAGAGAGAGAGCAGAGAGAGAGAGCAGAGAGTTTAGTAATAATTTAGAATTAAATGCCTCAAATTATTCATTTTCATTTCGTACTTAGTTTAACTATCAAAACTTTTAAAATATTTATTATATTTAAATATTTTTGTTGCATGAATTTATTTATGTACATTAAATTTTTATGATTTTTTAAATCTCGGTAACTCAGATTTCACAACATGAAAAAAGTGCCATTTGCGCTCAAATACATATAAAATAACACACGCACTTTTTTTATTCAATTACTTAGTTCTGAGTCACGAAATGAGGTTTCAAGTAAAGATTATCTAAAAACAAATCGAATGAATCTTTAATTGCATATCTATTGAGCTAGGTACTTCGAAGTATCTTGATTTTACTTTCTTGTGATATGTAAGCGATCTCTGAAGCATCACGGTGTTCGTTAAAACGTCTACCACTGCACAGGAAGAATCCTCAAGACATAGCCGAGATCACAATAGCTATCATCCTATTGGAATCTCATAACAGTTAATGTAGAATTCTGCACTAGATGTACGATCAGACGATGACCATTAGATCTATTTGAAATGGTTGGTTTGGTCTTATGGCGCAAGGTCCAAATATGGACATGCTGCGCCAAGGAAAAAGTTTTGAAAGCATATATTTTATTTTATTTACTTATTTTTATACATGTTTCCTTTTTTTTTTTTTTGAAAACCCAAGCAACATTAAAATTTTAAAAAACAAAAATTAGTGTATATATTATTTTAAAATCTATATATAACTATAAAATATAAAATAAGATAAATAAAATATATATAAACTTTTAAAATGTATAATTATAAGCTATATAAAATTTAAAAAACCAATTGCTCTCAAATAAGCAAATAAGTTTCTGTGGGGTTGTTCCCCCCCCAAATCAAACGTAGTTAAAAGGTTTGTTTCGAAAAATTTAAAATGGTAGACGTTAAAATGGATTTAGTTCACTTAAAAACAAATGTCTGTGTGTAAAACGTGTGTGTCCGATATGAAGGCGAGTCAAGCTAACATCAGCATTTCGCAACTATAAAATTCATAATGAAATGAGGGATAAGAAAATGGTATGTAACTTGTTGCCGACCTGCATGTTCCACAATTCCTGCCAAAGATCATGTATAAAACTTTTTATACCCTTTCTCACATCAGAAAGCAGAACCGATAATAAAACTGGATCTGATGCAACCTTTTCAGCTGCATCCGATCTCTCATGCAACCTTTGCAGCTGCATCAAGACCTACGTGACTTGGTATCCAACAAAATATAATATTATATCCCTTGCCAGCAAGGGATTCTAATGCTCTGAAAATCTTTGACACAACAGGATGGCTAATAAAACTACTGCTTCTCAATGCTTCCAATACGCTCATGCTGTCAGTATATATACAAAATTGACGATGGACATCTGTATTCATATGCTGAAGCGCGTAATAAATAGCTTTTGCTTCAGCAGTAATGAGGGAGTAGATGAATTTAGTCTGTAACTAAAAACTGTATTATGAATAAAAACTCCACAGCCCACACACACACACACGTGCCCTTCTGTTTTAGAACCATTTGTGAATACAGGTGTATATAACTGATACTGACATCGATGGCAAGAAAATAGCGTTTGAAAAACAATAGGTGTTGTGTCCAATTTTGAAAACTGAGCAATAGAGTTATTAAAATTAATTGTTGGATCATACCAAGGCGGATGAAGAAAATCATCAGTTTTTTTCAATCCGAACATCGCATAGGTCTGAGAGCCACCGATAACATGCGGCTCGTGTGAGAAAAGGTGGGATATTCATTAGACGAGCATCGTATAGTCTTCTAAGAGAGGCATTAGGAACAATGGATCGTAATTGATGATCAAGGGTCAACATGATTTTAGCAAAATAATTGAGAGACTGTTGCATTCGTCTTAGGTCTAACGGTAGTTGACGACATATAATGTATAGACTCTGGGCGCGGGTGATGTGCGGAATGCCCCAGAGCATACTCTTAAACCAGAATGGTGAACTGTGTCCAATCTTTGTAAAACGGAAGATCTAGCCAATCCATAAACAACACATCCGTAGTCAATGCGGGACAAAATCAATGACTGATGAACTCGAAGAAGTGATGTGCGATCTGCACCCGAAGATGTATTTGACAACACCATGAGGATATTAAGCGATCGCTCACACTTCTTCCGAAAATGTCAAATATGCCGAAGAAAGATTAATTTTCGTTCAAAGATAATGCCCAAGAATTTTATTTCATTGAATTCTTGTATTGGAGTGTTGTTGATATTTATTATTGGATCATTATGAAGACTAGTCTTTTTACAGAAGTGGACACATCTGTTCTTACTAGGAGATAAAGTATGGCCATTCTCAGCACACCATGCAGCAAGTATGTTAACTGCTGTTTGCAGTTGTCTCTCAATTAACCGCATATTTGACCTCTGACATGATATTTGCAAATCGTCAACATAGAGTTTACCATTTATTGATGGTGGTAAATGATGCAAGATATTACTGATAAATATATTAAATGGTGACACTTAAAATGGAGCCTTGGGGAGCACGCTCGACTCTGATAAAAGTATTGGAAAAAACTGTTCCAATACGTATTTAAAAAACACGGGAGCTTAGAAAGTTTTTTAGGAACATCGGAAGATTACCCCGAAAGCCAAAATCATATAATGAACGGAGAGTTCCATATCGCCATGTAGGGTCGTATGCCTTCTCGATGTGAAAGAAAATGCATACCAGATGGATCCTCAGCACAAAAGCATTGCGGATTTGGGTCTCCAAATATGTGATATTTTCAAGGGTGCTTTTTCACTTTATGGAAGTCACTCTGATTAATATGTATGTATTTATTTTTTTCTGAGACATATACGAGACGGGCGTTGAGCATACGTTCGAGAGTCTTACATAAGCAACTCGTCAAAGCTATTGGTCGATGCTGTGCCGGATCTGAAGGACCCTTACCAGAGTCTTAAGGATCAGAATCCCTATTGCCTCGTTCAAAATAAATGGAAATTTGTTTTCAGTCCAGATCCTATTTAAAAAAAAAAAAAAAAACAACAAGTTCAAAAGGAAATCTGGATTTAAATTTCGAAGCATTGAATAGCTGGTTCCATCAGGTCCTGAACTGGTATTATAGGCCTGCTGTAATGCTCTCTTCAATTCTAACATCCGAAATTCACAGTTGTAAGGCAAAGCTTGTCCATGGTTGAAACGAATTTGTGTTCGCTCTGCACGACTCTTTGTCCTTAAGAACGAAGGACTATAAGAATCGTTGCTTGAGACGCTAGCAAAGGTTTCACCAAAGGCGTTAGCGATGTCCTTAGTAGAAGAGTATGCAGCGGCTCCGGATATCAAAATACGAATGAAAAATTCTCTGTATATTCCATTGGCAGATTTTACTTTTCTTTACAACTGCTTACTGGATGTGGAAGAAGTAATTGAGAATACATAGCGAAACCAGGATTCCTTCTGACTTCGACGACGAGTTCTGCAAGCTAATGCTGTAGCTGTCTTAAAGGCGGTAAGATTCTCCTTTGTGGGGTATCTTCTAAATAACCCCCACAACTTCCTCTGTTTCTTATAGGTTTTTTTTAACATTCATCATTCCACCAGAGTGCCGATCCAATCTGAGATCCGCCGTGTTCGCTAATGGTGGGTGAGCCACTTTAAATATATCAAGATCGTAATGTTCTCCGTACGAAATGATACCTCTAGGGGTGGCATTTTCTTAAAGAAGGCCCTGTCTTGGGCTCTTCTGCATGGTCCTTGCTTCTAAATTAGGAAGACTTACTTTAGTTGCCACAATGGTCTATCCACTTGAAGAGTTGAAAGATGGAAATCCTTGTACTCGGGCATTAAATAACGAAGAAAATTAATAATAACTTATACATATTTTTTATCATAAATTGGTAATTTACTTTTAATTGAATTTAGGCCCCTGATCTTTGACAAAAGTCATACTTTTGTAAATCTGAAAAGTACGAAAATATTCTTATGAATTACAAGTTCATAATCAATAAAATTAAAACTGTAGATTATGTGTTGGTGGTTAAAAGAAAAATAAACTTCAATTTTTAAATAAAAGATATAATCTTTGGTTACATATACACACACGCGTGCGCGCACACACACACACATTTATTTGTAATTAATAATATATTACAAATTTTTAATCGTCTTAACGATTTTAATAAATTTTTTTACTTATATATATTCTTATTGTACACTTAGATTAAATTAACGTTAAAGACGGGGAAAATGTGATTACTTATATAATGGAACACGTTAATATCTCTGAATACAAATTGTGAATCTAAACCATTAATTGGCATAATATTTAACTATTTTTAGTACATGCACAGCCGAAGTTAATGCAAGATCAAAAAATTATAGTAACTAAATTTGAAGAAATTTAGGACTTTTAATTTTTTTTTGAATCCGCAACATCCTATAATAATGTAAAACAAATGTGTCGTGTCTATTAAAATTGTTATTAGCTTCCTACTACTTACCGTTCATTTTAATTTTTGTTGACGTAGAAAATAAAAGAATGTAACCACATATAAGAATTTGATTTTATTCACTCTCAGAGCTCAAACTTTGGATGAACTTAATATTCACACATGACCTAAATCCGTGGACTTTTTTTTACTAGTCATCTGAAAGGAAAGGAGCGTTTGATAAAAGTCGTCTTCCGGATTTTAATATTGGATACCGGATGAAAGGGACAAAGAACGCAAAGAATTTCGGGAGATGGAATTTTCTGCCAGCAGGAAACCAGACGAGACGAAGATCTTCTTAATAAATGACTCTTGGCTCATAAATATATCCAAAAGAATTATTAATTAATTTGATAAATCTCGAGTTAATAATATATTTCTGAAAGGAATTTTCCAGTTTTTCTGATTTTTAATCTGGTAGTAAGTTCATAAATACATTTATTCCCAATTTTCTAAGTTATTATGTAGTCATACACTACAACAGAATACATTTTTAATAAAATATTTTTTATCAAATTTTAGTAAAAAATTTCATTATTTTGATTGCAATAAACTATTAATTTGATTAGGTTTATGGTAACTATTGGACTCTTTTCAATTGTGATGTTAGGATTTTTAAAATTATTAAATATTGAAAAGAAATTAAAAGGTAGGAAATAAAAATATAAGTTATCCAATAATAATTTTTTAAAGTTTTATAGAGAATGACTAGAGATTTTTGGAATTGGTTATATTTCCTTACTTAAAGGTAAACCTGTCAAAAATAAAAAAATAATTAAAAAAATATTTATTATTCACCTTATATTATGTATTGATGAGCAAAAGGAAAATGAATTTAAAATATAAATAAAATTTTATGATGAAAACGAAGATGCTTATATGGTACAAGCGCTGTTTTAACCCTGCACACCTGGAAACCTCAAAGCTCGATTACTGTTAAGCATATTTATGGACCTTTTATGTAACACATGGAAACAATTCTACGATGGAAAAACCTAACATTATATTTAGAAAAATGAATTTACTTAATCCCTGATGTCTGAATTTGCAATTTCATATACCTTAAGAGCTGCAAAATCATTTCTCCATCAAACTCAATATTTTTGTGCACTACTCTTTTATGGACATCGCTGACATCCTTGGTGAAACCTTTGCTACCATCTCAAACTCCGACTCTTATTGTTCTTCATTTCTATGGACTAAGAGTCATGCTGAGAGAATGCCAATTTGTTTCAACCACAGACACGCTTTGTCCTACAACTGCGAATTTCAGATGCTGGAATTGAGGAAAGCTTGGAAGCAAGTCAACAATACTTGTTCAGGACTTGATGGAATGAGCTAGCTCAAGGTTCAACATTTAAGTACAGATTCGTTATCGATCGTACAATACTTGCTTAATAGATTGAAAATATATTTCCAAATCTTTGGAAAGAAGCGGTAGTGATTCTGATTTTGAAAGCTGGAAAAGATTCTTCTGATTCTCTGAATTATCGACCCATAGCTCTGACAAGTTGCTTTTGTAAGACTCTCGAATGTATAGTCAATGCTCGTCTCATTTATGTCTTAGAAAAAAATAAATGTATACATATTAAACAGAGTGGCTTCCGAAAAAGGAAAATCCACACTTGATAACATAACATATTTGGAAACAAATTCGAAATGCTTTTGTGCGGATAAACTATCTGATTTCCATTTTCTTTAACACTGAGAAAACATATGGCAGTACATAGCGTTATGGAATGTTCTCAGTACATTGCATAATTTTGGCTAAAATACTTTTTACGTTCCCGTGTTTCTAAATTATATTTGGATCCCTTACATCCAATATTTTAATTCACTCTGAGGGTGTTCCTCAAGGATCTATTTTAAGTGTTACAATTTTTAATTTATACATAAGTAGCATTCTTCCTTGCCTCTCACCTTCTGTTAATGGCACAATGTATGTGGATGACCTACAGATATCTTGTCAAGAGATAAACATACAATTAATTGAGAGACAAATGCAAACATCTATTTATAAATTAGCTGTGCATGGTATGCAGAGAAGGGTTTTACTTAATCCCCTAGATCCACAAGAGCTGCTATGTCAATTTTTGCAAGAAGCAATCCTATTATTAATTTAATCAATACACGTATATCTGTTGTTAACAATGCAAAATTTATCGGAGTGATGTTTAACCAAAAGTTGACCTTTCTTACGGATGTTTAGATTTGTGGAAGAAGACTGCTATTTTGCAACTCAGAGTGGAATGTGACATTGTGTTCTATAGTAATTATTGTTTCTCTAAATGAGTGATATCACTCCTCTTAATCTGTAAAATCATTTTAGAATGACAAGTGTTTTAATGCTTCAGTGGAGACAAGTGTGTCCACAATATAGAAAATATCAAATTTTATAACACTTGTTACATTTCAGTTTCGATATGTTATAGATTCAAGTAGTATTGCTTGCATTTTAAATAATGGGTTGTGCTTTTAAATGGAATCTACTGTTCTGATCAACTTGTTCGTGAGATCAATAAACAATTTATAAACTTGTTTGTTACATTTATCTCGATTTACTTTGTAACGCGCTGTGTTGTTTTGCGAAGGATGATGAAGCGGTGAGCATTGAAAACGAAAATAGATGCTTTTTTATATTGTTTTTTTGAACTCGCCTTTATTTCACATTTGTGTGTCTTTGTGTTAAATGAAATGTGTATTTCCGAAATCTATAGTGTAAAAAGTCAATATCCTACATCGAAACATTTTACCTTCTTATAGAATAAATCAGGTTCTTTCTTCAAATTTTCGAATTATTTTCAGAAAATTATTTAAGTTTCTTAAAATATTCTTTATATAACTTTTACTTTATATTTTAATAATTTAAGTTTCACACCTGCACTGAACACGGAGAGCCATAAGTATAAAAAATTAAAATGTTCCACTTTATTTAAACATATAAACGGTACCTCTCATCGCTTAAATATGAGTGTTGTAAAATTTGTACATTATTGGATGAAATAAACAAGATTACTTTTTTTAAAAAACTGTAGCAATTCTTTAACAATATTCATAAAAATAATTTTTAGCGATAAGTGTTCTTGAAAAACATAAGAAAATAATAATAAATAAACATTTAGTGTTTATGAAACAATAATTTCAAATCATAGTTAAAAAATGATCTAAAATTCATAAAATTAACATTTTCGTAATTGTTTAAAAATTTTATTTCATGAACATCAAGTGTATATTTTGTTTAATGCTGGGTACAAAAGTGTTGAGCTTTTAGTATAATGTCATCACAGTGTAATTGGATGATTCAGATTCGAAACTTATTGATTATAAGTATTCTTGCGGTTAAATGTTTTCTGAATGAATAGCTTAATAAAGGATAAAAATATGTATTCCAAATTTATTCACACACCAATATTCATAATACGACATAAACGATCAATCCAATATTCATAATATGATTGCAGAAATAAGAATATTGGGTAATTATGAATAATCTTCTAATAAGTTATTAGCAACGGCTTATAAAGATCTTCAAACATTTCTCAAGGTTAAGTATTTGATAATAATGTGTGCATGTTATTAAAGATAATGTGTGTGTGTGCATAGTTAAAATGAAAAATGCATCAAGGAATTGCCTTAAAGTTTTATTTCAAAATTTGTTAATTGTGTTAAAAATTGAATAATTTTGTCTTACAATTTTATTTCATACTTTCCAAAACGATTCCTTTAAGACATGCTAACATTCAAAATTTTGGCATGAAAGGACAAATATTAAAGTATTAAGAATCAGAAGACGTTATGCGGACTTTGGAAAACTCACTACTAAGATAATAAAGAAATATGTTAGTTTTTAAGACAGCAAAAACATTGGTGATCTTCGACGCTAATCTTAAGAAAACGATTGTTAAAATCACCATAGAAGTCAAAATTCGTCCTGTTCTAAATTTTTTCTTTTATCAGTTTTGTCTCTTTCGGTTTTAAATCAATTAATTACCACTTCATTCAACTTTTGTGTCCTGATTCACCATCAATTTCTCAATATTTGTTTTGTTTAGAAGCATGAGCAAGAAATTATATTTCTAAATACTTGGAAAGCGGCTGTAAGAATTATGGTTCTTAAGAATGGTGACATTTTTTAAGAGTTTGAATATTGATTTATATTCTATGGAGTTATTTAAAAATAATTACAGTATTAAAACTTAAGTTTTGGCCCATCTTGTTCTTTATTTAGAACTTTGTACCATGAAATACAACTAACTGTTGAGTTCCTTATGCAAGATGCTTCATTGCATGATTATTGTATTGATGATATCGTAAATGTTGTTCGAAACGCAGTTTTCAGAAAAAATGAAAGTATTCCACAAACATTCCAGAATAATTTGTAAATAAAGGTCATTTCTGGTTAACATTATTTATACGAGGAAAAAAAAATTTGCAATTATTTAGCATGAGGAAAATCATTTGGAATATTTTCAAGATGGCATATGACAATACTTTGCGTCATGGAATTCTCTATTCTATGTAGAGAGTAGTTTTAATCACAATGATAATTTATACGGAATTAAATATTTGTCATTAAATACTTCGCAAGCAATTAAAATTGCCACATCATTAACTTGGTATTTTACACTTGTGAAATTTACATGGCAGAAGAAAGAAATATTGTGTTATGCAAAGAATTAACTTTTCAACTCATTTTTGAGAAATAAGCTTTGGTAGCGACACCTACAATGTATTTAAATAAAGAAACAGTACATCAAGTTTCTCATACACAAATTGCATTTAATCTCTATTATCTAGGGAAGAGTTGTTGAAGTAAATTTTATATAAAAAAGAGTAACCTTTTCCCCACCTTGATAGAAGTCAAAGTGTGGTTTAAGTTTTAATTTAAATGGGATTGATGTTTAATGTATTCTAATATTGTGGTTCATATCGTTCGAGATTCTATGATTACCTACAAAATAAGGGGTGAATGCACGAAAATGAACGTTTGGAACATCGGTCTATATCACAATGGTCATTTATCTTTAATAACTGACTTAACTTATATGTTATCAGCCTAGCTTTTAAGTACCGTACAGCCGCATCAAGAGCATTGAGCCAAGAAACAGTAACTTGAAATACACAAGTATCTGCATAAACAAGTTCAACGACGTTTGCAGTATACATGGACTGTCAGTTCTACTAGAATCATTTTGGCTACCAGTGATGCCACAACATAGACAGGAATGTCTTCAATGATGTGATAACGATGAAATTGGACATAGGATTGGAAGGTCATTGAATTTTACAGACAATGTCGTCTATTTACTGCATCTAATGATCACATCAATATATTTCGTCACCGGGGCAAGCTTTCGTCTAAAGTATTCATTGGACATTGTAATATTAGTCCATCATCTGGTACTATACGCTTCATATTAAAGTCAGATTTTATTAGGATCGATTGCAATTTGAGAAGTAACTATAAAATTTCTTTTTTTACAGTTAGTAGATCTACTAATTATACGTGAACTGTGAATTCCTTAAGCATTTCACTAATCTACAGCAAAGCTCTGGATTAAACTATTTTCATTCATTAATTTTCAATTTTGCTGATCTTAATAATAAAAATATTTAATTTGTTAAGTAATCATTTAATTAAATGAAATAAAAATTACGCAAAAAATTATCGTTTCTAATAATTAATCTACAAAATTATAACCATATTATACACTTATGATGCATGCGAGTATGTAATATAAAAATATTTAAATAATCTACTTATATATATATCACTTTAAAAATTATTTTAAGCATTAATAAAAGTTTTTCCAATTTTTAAGTTGTATTTGGTAACATAAATTTGACACATAAACTATTTAAAGGTTTTCTTAAATTTACCATTTCACGTGTATTAAATTTACCCAATGATCAATTACGGAGATTTCAATATTAAAACATTCCTTCAAATAAAGTTTCGTGAAATGTTCATTAGAGAAATGGATTGCTATTTGTAAACTAAAAATTAGTTAATATATTAATCAGCATAAATGACAACTGCTCATTATAGTTTAAATGCATTATTACCAATTCTTATATGTACAGGAGAGCAAAGATTTTTTATTTATTTTTATCTAGAAAATGCTATATATATATATATATATATATATATATATATATATATATATATATATATATATATATATATATATATTCTGATTTATGTTTATTATTATTTTTAGTTTGAAATTTTTTCATTTACTTTATTCTTTTTTGTTTAACTTTATTTTCTAAATAATTCAAATAATTCTTCATGTTCATATCACAAATACTTTTCTAATTTCTTCAAAATATTTTTTGATTAGAACCTTTTTCGATACTATATTTTCGCTTTTATTCTTTTAAAAATTTCTAACAGATTTTACATTGCGATTTAATAATGTAGTTATATATGTATTGTTAAAATAGTTCTATAAAATCTAAAATCTTTCTGTATATTTAAAAGATTAAATCTTAAGTACTAAATTTTCTATCAAATATAATAAAGACATTCAAATAAAAATTATTACTAAGTATTTTAGAAAGACACTACTAGCTTCATCAATTATAAAATTTTTAATTTGAGAAACTATTTGGCTTCATTAAATGTTGTGTACTAAATGTTTGTATCAAATAAAGTATTTGTTGGTTATGTAAATTTGCTTAAGAATTAATTATTTTTTTCTTCTATAACTCGGACGAATAATATTATCCTGTAAGCTTATTCAAATTAATTTCCGTAGAATAATTATAAGAAATTTTTGGAAATATTAAAAAAGTGTTTTTCATAAATTAATAAATTTAACAAGATGCTTTATGATTTTATTTATTGGAGTCAAGCAAACTCTGTTACCAGTAAAAAAAAATATCGTAAATAATCTTTCTTTAGAAATAAAGATATACTCAGGAAATTTCAGTATTAAAACACTCAAATGAAAACTATTTCTATATGAACCTATTTTACATTAAAAAATGGAAAATTTACACGTACATAAATTCAATGATTAAATTAAAAAAAAATTAATAACTAAGTACTCACCAGGTTTCGAACCTGGGACCTTCCGCGTGTTAGGCGGATGTAATAACCAATACACCATAGGTACTCGATTACCTTGTTTCAAATATAAAACATACCAAAATTTTTACTTTAAAGCAAACAATTGAAAAATAACTCATGTGATTCGATAAAAGTAAATATTCGGCAAAGAAATATTGATTTTCCATCGCATTTTATTCACAACATCTTTTACAAGTAAATTGTCTATTAATTATTCTATATATTTAGTTAAATTTTAATTATTGTATATTTGTTTGTATAGTAATAATTCTAATCCTATTTTAGGATTTTTTTGCTCTAATTTCAATGACAATATTTTCATTTTGATTAATAGTCTTGTTCATAAGAGAACATTAAAAATATTTATTTGCCTCATTTTAAATCTATTTAGAAGCTCTAATGCTTCTGCTAAGCTTTCAATTGTTTCGTTAAAACATAGGGTGCCTAACTCAATCACAAAATGCATGAGATAATGAAACCAGAAAACCTAACTCATAAGCAAATTATTCAAACAAATATAGCTGTAAACAGAATTGCTTTTTTTATTTAAAGAGTATAACTGTAAAGGTTTCCTGTAATAAATTATAAAACGAAGAGAACTAAGATAATTTTTTTAAAATATTTCTAAAATAATTTTTCGGTAATTATTTTAAAATTATAATGTTAACGTTAAATCGGATTCAATAACTCATAATTTTAAAAGTTTCAGAATTTTAAAAGTTTCAAAATTTCGTACAATATTGTATTGTAGCGCTACAGAAAATTATTGATGATAATAAAATTATAATATCGATATACATAACCTCTTAACTAAAATGAATCTCTTAACCAAAAGAAATTTTAGTTCGAGTATGGGTAAACAAGAAATCGTGTACTTAAATTCTAAGATTTGGTTCCAGATCCAAAAACATTTTGGAATACTAAAGAATGGTTTATTTTATTATCATTCAAAAAATATAGTTGATGTTAATAATTGTTTTTTGAGAACTTGCAAAATCTACAGGAATGAAATATAAAGAAGTATTTTAGCTAGAATGTAGATTAACTTAGAAATTATACATTCAAATCCAAATATTTCAATTCTTAAAGCATTTCGAAAGAACTAAAAGAATGTAATCATTTTTTTGAGAGAATGTAATCAGGAATATGAATGTAACATGCTGAAAGTATTTAAGTAGTTTGTATTAAAATATAACTCCTAAAATAAGAAGAAAGGGAGTTTAAATTAGCTTAACCTGGCAGGGGCCGTGCTCCTAACAAGGATATTTGAGGTTGCATGGGGTGACTGGTTCACCCCTATCAGTTACATTAAAAAAATGATTAATGAATTAAAAACTTTCATTAGAAGCAATTATTAACTCTTTGATTATGAAACTATAATTCTATTCTTTAGAAAATGTTTATTGATGTTGAAGAACATAAAGCACTCTTAAATTATAAAAGCATAATTTAAGTATTTGTATTAAAGATTCTGAATCGATATAAACTTTTGTTATACAAAAAAAGAATTATTTTTGTAAGTAAAATTATAGTATTTTGTACAGGAAATTAGGGATTTATTATTCTTTGATTTTGAACACGTAACACATCTGTATATGTCGGGTTTTGGATTTTTGTTGTACATTGAATCCTTTCTGGTTCATTTGAAATGACTTCATTCTTTTTTTTTTAGCAGTTTATTTAGAAAGTATTTTTATAGTTCTTGTCTTCATATGGGACTCATCAAGATACATGTTTTTGTATTTAAGGAATTTTCTTTTATTTGCATATTACAGTGGAAGATTTCTTTGTTATTAGAACAATTCTGATATTTATTTCTTTGACGTTCAGTGTGAATAGAAATAAACATCGATCATTTGTTGGTTTTTAGAATTGTAGAATAAGATGCTGACATCTCATTTGCCGCATTTATAAAACTTCTGGTGTTGCATAATAAAAACAGAATAACTTCTTTTTCTTATTGGTTTCATCAATGACCAAATTAGTTTTATTTTCCAAGCTGTTCGATTTTTGTTTACAATAATAAATGTTTTCTCCTCGATCAGATTATTTTCATTTTCATCGCTCTGTGCTCACATTGACTACCTCTATCATGAGAAATGTATATTTCTTCATCAGGTTCAACCTCATTGGGTTGATCAATATATTTGGCAGAACATTAAACTTTATATAATCAAATTCTCAAACGTTAAATCTCTTTTTCATACTTTCTATATCACAGATTAGGTTTTTAAACTATTTATTAGAAATATAATGGGAAAACCAAAGTAGAAAAACGTTTTGGAACACGATAATGAGCTGCCACTGGAAGAGTTTTTGGAACAACATTGAACGCGTGGGGCACAGAGTCACTTCAATACCACATGAATTTCAATAAACTATTATTTCAAAAGAAAAAAAGGAAGGGCAAGTGAAAAATTACAATGCCCATTCCAAGGGAAGTGTCTGACAAAAGAATGATTGATTACAGATAAATCGCTTTCCGACGCTGGTTGAATTTCAAAGAATGGGGTGATCATGTGCCTCACGCGACTTCCATGGCGTTAAAATAGCAAATTCATGACCAAAATTTTAGTTTTGGTGTAGAAATGAGTGTCTCATGGCTTAGGGAAAAATTTGGCGATAAATTTAATTTTTGGTAACTGTGGTCAAACCATATAGTTTAGCTTTTGTGTAAGGGCAGCGGTCATCTCATTGATCACATCGTGGCGGAAAAAAAATAATAAAATAAACTGGTACCCAATTGTAAACGTTTACTAAATTTTATTCAGAGATTATTGGTGGTATATTCAAACGATATTTCAGCTTATGATTAAAACGAAATTAAAAACTGGAAGTATATATCAGTATGTGTTAATTTGTATACTTAATTTATCAGTATGGTATATATTTTTCAAATAAAAATATCGATATATGTATGATGTACTTAGTTTTCTACCCAATTATTCTATTTATCATGTTCTTTTAAGCTTGATATACGACAAGCTTTATTTTCTTTGATAAATTTATTGTTTTTAAGATACAAGTTTACATAATTTTTATAATTGATTATTCATAAAACTTAATTAATCCCTTTTGACGCATAAACTTGATATATTTTCACAAGCTAAATATATAGTAATTTAGGTCGAATTTGTAAATTGAAAATCTAACCATCGATATATTTTTAGTGTCCATAGTTAGTCTTCAATGATTTTGTGTTTATTTTTTAAATTTTTTCCTAATAAATTTAAGTAGAGTTCAATTTGTACTTTAAGCGTAAATCACAGTAAAAAAATTTGTTATTCATTTTATATAAGGTACTGATATGATTTTTTAGCCATGTTTTTCGTTCTAATTCATCAGGTAATTTATTTTCTTATTTTTTTTTTATAATTTCACATATTTTGTAAAACTCAACCGAGAATTTTTAAAACATTTTAACAAATAAATTTATAAAGTTTAAACAGTTTACTAAATGTAACAATTATTTATTAGAAATTTTATGTGAGGTAATTCTAATTTTTATTAGTGTGCCATAATGTATAAAAATATGTACTATAAATAAATAAATTATTTATAGTGCACACACACACACACACATATATAAACGTATAAGAATATGTATACTATTTTTGTATCCAATTCTGTTATTAGAGAAAAATCTCATGAATAAATTATTTTTATACATATATTATTAAAACTAAATATGCATTTAAAATTTTTATACCATTATGAATCCTTATAGCACAATGAAAATTAAAATGTAGAAAAATTCAATGATTGCAAAAATAGTAACACATTGTACCCACCAGGTTTCGAACCTGGGACCTTCCGCGTGTTAGGCGGATGTGATAACCACTACACCATGGGTACTCCACTGCGGATTCTGAATCAGAAAAAATATCATAATATATAATAAACACTAAAAAAATCAATAAATCCGATTTATTTCAATAAATTACAAAATGAAGGAAACTAAAATAGTTTTTTTAAATGTTTTCTTAAAAAAAATGAATATATTTTTTTTTTTTAGAAAAAGGAATTTATGACTTGATAAAAATACATTTTCTAAAAAGTAAAATTAATTTTACCATTTTTTTTGTCTCTTTATAAGGAAACTGACTATATAAACAGTTTTGTATTTGTAATTAAATTTGAATCAATAGGCATTTACTTTCATATTAATAATATTAATTTTAAGCCTACAGAAGATTTTCCGTTCTCATTCAAGACAATTTTCATCATTATTCTTATATATGAGAATAAATTAAAAATATTTAATTTCGCTCTTTATACTCTATGAAAACTCTGTAATGAGTGTGCTAAATTTATAACTGTTTTATTAAAATACATGCTTCTTAACTTTAATTAATTATAAAATATGTGAAATGAAGGAAAGACAAAAAAATATAAGTTTGTAAATCTTTCAGTTAAAAGAATACATTTTTTACTTAAAAAATGCAACACGTTAATAATTTATTTTGATAAATAGTAAAGTTAAGAAAACTAAAATAATTTTTAAAAATTTCTTAAATAATTATATGGTAATTATTTTTACATTAGAGTATTCTTTTATCGAAAATGTTAACTGAATTCGGCATTTCATTTCTCAAAACTTGAAGTTTCAAAATTCTATACAACACTGTATTATGTTGCCATTGAAGAGAAATTTGATAATAACAAAAATAAAATTAATAAATAATCTCTTTAAAAAAATTTAATTCGAATATTGGTAAATTAGAAATCGTTCATTTAAAATTTAAGATTTCTTAAATCCTAACTTTTCAAATTCTATAGAATAATTTTTAATTCTTGATTTGTAAAATGGTAATATATATTTTAATAAGGAAAATAAATAATGATTATAAAATTCAAGAAAATAAATAATGTTAATAAAATTTTTATAAAGAAATTGTTTATCGAGATTTAAAAATCTATATACACAAATGAAATATATATTACTATTTCAATATAAATATAGATAAAATTAAAAATCAAGAATTCAATTTCAAAATTGTTCAATTTTTAAAAAAATCACCAAATTTTATAAAGTATTTTAGTCTATTATCTTTCATGAAAAATTGTTGATAATAACATATTTCTGAATTTTGTAATATTAGTGACATATACATGATTTCCGCTTTTATTGTTAATTATCATTAACCTCTTGATACTGATAACAAATAATCTATTTGCTAAGTAACATTAAATAAAAAAGCTTTCATTGGATTTTTTTTTATCAATTTAGGATACAACGTAATCAGTTTGCATTAAGAAAATTGGAAAGAAAGTTTAAAATTACACATAATTACAAAAATAAATAAATAAAATAAAAAAATATTTTATCTCGAGATTATGGATGGGGCGTATGCATATAAACGTGATATTTTAGCTTATTGAAAATAAAATTAAAAGCCCCAGTAATGTGTGTGTATCAGAATATGTAAAATCGCGTACTTTAATATATTATACTGTTATATATTTTATAAATAAAACTTCATGCAATTTAAATAAACTTTAAAACAAAGAGTTTTTCACAATTATTTTATTTATCACATTTCATTAGTTTTGGTATTCTATAAGCTTTATATAACTATCTAAATTTATTTTATTCAAGATTTAAGTTTTTACAATTTATGTAATTAATCAATTATTCACACAGTCAATATGTCACACAGAAAACATTAGTTAGCTATAATTTCACAAGTTTAATTTACATTAATTTAGGCCGAATTTACATACAATAAAAATCTAGCAATCCATGTATTTTTACTGTTAATATATATATATATATATATATATATATATATATATATATATATATATATATATATATATATATATATATATATATATATATATATATATATATATATATATATACACACAATAACTTGCAATATTTTGATTTAACATTTTTAAAAATTAAAATAATATTAAATATGGTACTATATTACTTATTTACTTAAGTGTACTAATATTTTATATCAAAAAAATACAAGTGGAATATTTTTTTATAAGTCATAATATATACAGTTGCTCTAGCATTCATATGCTCAAACGTCTTTAAAAGAATTCATCAATACCCTGTTTTGCTCGACACATTTATTTCACTTACTTTCTTTCATTGAATTTATCAAATATAAAATTCATAAAAATGTTTCTGGAAAAAATGTATACATACAATTTATAAAAGGTAATCACACGAGATTTTATACAAACATTTAAAATATAGAAAAATCGAGATTTTTTAAAATGTACTGAAAAATATATTTTTCGAAGATCATAAGAATAATAAATAAAACTGTTCGAATTACTGAAATTCAACTACATACAATAAATGATGAAATTAATATATTAAAATTACAAGGAATTATTTTTACAAAGATTCTAAGAATAATAAATAAAACTGTTCAAGTTACTGAAATTCAACTGCATACAATATATATGATGAGACCACGAAGGATTGGAAAAGGAGTTAAATAGATGTTTATTAGTTAAAACCATTAAGATGCACATTTTTCTGATTATAGTAAAATTTAAAAATATACTTTTATCAAATGCATTCTTTTCCTATTTGATATTAAAATTTTTAAGATAATTAGACCGATTAAATTTCCTCAGAAAGTTCATATGAGTAATTAATGCAATATAATTATTTTCGTAACTTTAGAGATATGAAAATTATAAAATGAATTAACTTTAAAATAATTTTTAATCAAAAACAATTATGGATTTTGCAATATATATATATATATACATATATATATATATACATATATATATATATATACATATATATATATATATATATTTATATAAAATATATATATATACATATATATATATATATACATATATATATATATACATATATATATATACATATATATATAATATATATATAGTATATAATATAGATAGATAGATAGGTAGGTAGGAAGATAGATAAAGAATAGTAAATACAATATGCAATATACGAAAATTTACTAAATAGAAATAAAATACAATACTAACCAAATATATATTTACCAACCCAGCCAGATCAAAAGCAACTAAAGATAGAAATAAGCTAAAGATAAAAAAAATATAAATAAAATAAAATGTAATTTGAAAATAGATAATACAAATAAAATCCTAATGAAGGCTTTGTCTTCATGTTTTTTAATTTTTGATCTGTAAGGTTTTGCCTTATTTGTAATTCATTTTAAATTATATTTTATATGTTCGTGTGTTTGTGTTATTTTTAAATTTAGAAATGCCGTAATTATCAATGATATTACAGCCAACGGAAAAGTAACATATTTATTGGCTAGACATGACAGTTGAGGATACTTTTTATATATCTCTTGGTGTCCTCAATCCATCAGATTTTGATCAGTTTTTGGTTAAAAATTATCAAATATAGGAAAATATTATTACAAAAATAATTGTGTAACTTTTCGGCTTTTTTTTTATATATATATATTCTCTCCATAATATTTTTTATAAATATTTAAAAAGAATATAAGTACTGACAAAAAAAAAAAAAAAAGAATTTTTAGACAAGGTTCCACCGAGATTTGAACTCGGATCGCTGGATTCAAAGTCCAGAGTGCTAACCATTACACCATGGAACCACACAACCACAATGAGATTAAAAGATACAAATACATTTATTTTCAGATAGGAGAGAACTGATATCTGCAGCTGATAAAACAGATTTCATAAAACGATTTATTCACGATATTCAGAAAGATGAATGGTTTTATTTTTAATATCAACACACATTTCTCACTTCTTTCAGCACATTGATTTTTATTCACAAAATATTCTTAACAAATTTTGATTAAAATCAATCCGAAATAATTTACGATTTCATAAGGTAAACTGGTTACCTAATTGTGTTTTACGGCGCAAGAACCAAAAAAAGAGAAGCTGCGCCAAAAATCAAATTTTAATACAGATATTTTTCCTAAAATTCCAAACAACGTTAAAGAATTAAAATATATAAAAAAATTAAGATTATAAGAGAGAAATCAACATTAATTTTTAAGTAACTATTTTTAATGGGGTTTATTAAACAAAAAGGCTCCACAAACTATAATATTTCAAAGTATTTGTTATACATAATTTGGAAAGTGATTTTAAGCATAATAATATTTAAAATGATTTTGTCCAATCAAAATTTTTTAAAACTTATACTTCATTTTATATATTTGGTGAGGTAAAAGCATTTATAAAATCATATTCTTAATACTGAAATAGTTTTATATTTAAAGCATAATTAATTAAAGTACGTAAATGTTAAATGTATAAGATTTGAAAATCCAACTATGCAAAATGTTAAGGTGAATAAAAACAATGATTATTTTAATTGAAATTTTATTTATGGTATTATTTGTTTTTATATGTTTGTTTTCATAATTTCTATTCCATCAAATATATATAATCGAATACTTTAGATAATTTACAATAACTTTTGATAAACGTACAGAATATTTGAAGCAATGAACATGAAATTTTGTGGGAAATAGCATTGTCGTTAACAGCGTTACTAGATTAAGTATGCAGTTTGTAAAATTAACTATTAACATAATTTTTAGACTTTGAGGTATATTTCTCTTAATTGTTTTGTATTATTTATATTGCTCAACGTTTAAATTTATATATCATTGAGTTATAAAACTGTAATTGTTATAAACATGCACAATGAATTTCATATAAATAAAATTTATTTAACCATAGATGCAGAGGAAAGTCAATCATTTTCCCGATGGTTTTGATTTTACTCATGAATTAAAAATAGGTCTAATATCAAATTTTTAAAAAGTGTATATCTATAATTCGTCTTCAGCACTAAAAATTTTCCATATTTTCAAATGTTAGAAATCTCTTTTCACGAAATGTTGAGTGTTTCATTTGAATAATCCATGCTTGTTATAATTTTAAAAATGTAAAATAATGAAAATTATTTTATTATGGTTGAAATCTTTCCCCGACAATCTTATTGACTTAAAATAACTTACTCGTATTTTTTGTCGATATCTTGAAACTCGATATAATTTCACGTTAAGTCTTACAAAAAATAAAATATAAATGTTACAAAATTTTTATAAAGAACAATTATTTTTGATTTTAATGATATTAATCCTCAGATCCAAAGAATTATTTTCATTACAAATAATTATAATAATTAAAAAAAGAATATTTTTGTTTTCGATTACCAGCTACTAGAACTTTCACACCTTTGTCAGGACTATAATTAATGGAAGAGATGACACCTTATACAAATATATATATATATATATATATATATATATATATATATATATATATATATATATGAGGCAAGTCTTCCGTAAGGTGCTATATAAGGCACCTTACGGAAGAAGGGCACTTAGTAGATGTGACATCACAACTTCGAAAGTGATGAGTCCTCCCAATTTAGAAGCAGGGACCAAGAAGAACTCTAAACTTGAGCTGCCAACCAAGGGATATCATTTCACGAGGAGGACATTGCGACCGCGACATATTTAATGTGTCGCAGCCGCCATGAGAAAACACGAGGGATCGTCAGGATTCGAATTCACTTAATTCTGATGTGAAGAACATGAGCCCTAACAAATCAGGTCATCACGACAATCTTACTACATACAATTGTAATATTTGAAGCTGATTCTTAAAATTTTGGTAATATGTCTTTCCAAAATTTACGTTTTGTATGAAAATTTCCCTCAAAAAATAAATAAAATACTATATAGAAAATTCAACAGTGAACAATAAATTTATTCGTAGAATAAAGTACGTTTAATCGTAATTTGATTTTTGATGTAAATCATTCTTTCTCTCCTATTAAATGATAAAGAGAATTTACTTTTACAAAAATAAGAGCTTTCCTCTTTTTAAAAAAATCTTTCGAGATAGTATAAAAATTGACATTAATAAGCTATTTTGTGAACCATATAGTAATAATGATTTAATAAGAGTATAAATTTATAGCTGCCAGTCATTGTTTTCTCAGCTTTTGATTGTTTCAGAGATTAAACACTATTAATGATGTTCTTTAATTTTCTTGAATGTGAAATAAAAAAGCGAGTTAATTCAAATCTAATTCCTTTAAAGCTAGAAAAACTTAATTTACATTATGTATGAAAATCACAGATTCAAGTGTAAAAGTCTGTGAAGTGCAAAAAAGTAATCATGTTTCAATCATTGTTTATTTACATATCATTAATATTAAATTTATCCGTTTTCATTCATAATATCTTTCTCATTAATTTTCTTGTTTATTATAATGTTATAAAAAAGGATATTTTCTCCAGTTTAAACCTTCAAAATTTTCTATAAATGTCACCTTTTATTTTTACTTTTTTTAAAAACAATGCCATGTTAATATATTACATTTTCAAGGAAAAAAAAATATAGCAAATATATATATGTTGTATTTTCTTATTTAATTATAAGAACACTTTAATTTTAAGTAAATAATAGGAGAGCTTTTTTGTATAGCAAGAAATTAGATATAATAAATATCAAAAAATTTATGCAATAAAAATATTTCTCTACTTTTTAATAGAACAATAAGTGAAAATTCTTTTTAAATTAATTCCAAAATTTCTGAATAAAAAATATATATAGTTCTTTTAACTTTTTAACTCAAGGGAAACAATTACCATCTTTAACAAAATATAAACAAAAATACTTACGTTTATTTTCATTGAATTTATTATCAAGAATATTTTCAAGATTGTTCACAAAAGTTTTTTATTTTCATTATATAAACAGTAATTATTGTCACCAGACTTAATTTTTTTTTAAAATTAAAAGTCAAGTCATATTATGTAAATGCATTTGTAAAACTTATAAAGAAAAAATATCAAATACATGTTATGTATTTTCATTTTCAATTAATAAAATACCGTAATTTGAATTAAAAGATGGGAGCTTGATTTTTGTATATAAAGCAGTTAGATACAAATGCTATCGAAAGTCTATTGCCACCTGTTTAAGAAGAGGTTCATTCTCACTAGAAAAAGGCAATGAGTTCTATACACGTCCTACATGACACTTCTATTTGACTTATGGCTTTATGTTACAAAGAATCAAGCTACATGAAGATAATCGTGTACTCTATTAGAGGATGGAGTACGTAAAACAAGTTGTAGTGGCAATGTCATCCGTGAAAAATGATATCTTTAGGATGGCAAACGAAACTTGCGAAACCTTTACTTGATCTATTGTTCCATATTGCGAAGAATTTACCTACTGAATGCCTTATAACGAAAGCTAATATCCGAATAGAACATTCCTCAGTAGTCAGATAATAGAAACAAGATATTTAACATCAAGCGAAGAATGATTTAAAACAAATAAATTCACGATTCGCTTTATTTAAAAAAAATAAATAAAAATAAAAAAAATGGATATATATATATATATGTATATATATATATATATACACAGAACTTTTCAATATTAATCAGTGGAAAATAATTAAGAAATTTGACAAAGTGTTAACAGGAATACTTAAATTTATTATACATATTATTTATTAAAAGTATATTATTACAGACACATTAATTTTTATTATAATGAAATGGAAATTTTATTAAATAATAGCTTCTTTTATCATTTCATTGAGTTTCACATTATGCTGAATTATTTAAATTTATTTATTATAGTCGGTTATCTCACATGTTTTCAAAGAATTCAAAAACATTCATTTGTTTTAACTACTATGTTTGATTAAAAAGGGAGGAGTATTTGAATAAATTCAATTTTAAATAATTAATTAATTTTAATAAAATTTAAAATAATTAATGAATTTTAATGAAATTTAAGAAACAATTTCCATACATAATTAATTTCTTTTATATCTATAAAATTTAATGCAGAAATTTGACATTGATTTGCAGATTTTCTAGTAGTATAAATCTTTTATGAAAATTGTTTATGTAAAAATATATGTTGAGAGAATTTATGCAATAAATAGAAAATATTTAGTTGCCGTAGAAAGAAATCTTTACTTTTCATTTAGTGAAATGATTTTCACCCATTATTAATTTCTTACAATTCCATAAAATTTAATACATAAATTTGGTTTTGGCTTGCGGATTTTCTGATAGTATAAATCTGGTGTGAAACTTTTTTTTTATGTAAAACCATGTGTTGAGTAATTTCATGTTAAAAAAAGGAGATAGTTACTTGTCGTAAGGAAAAATATTCACTTTTTACTTTGATAACTATACTTGTAAAAATCAAAAACAAACTACACCTGAACTTAGCTATTAGATAAAATCTAAAATTAAGCATTGATTTTTTAACTTTTATAATTTTCAATATAATTTTAAAGTTAATTTAAAGAAAATAAAATCAATTTATAAAAATTTTGTACTAAAAATATTGTTACATCTTAATTTTTAACATTTGAAAATTTAATATATTGATTTGCTTTACTTAATGTATTTTTACATAAATTACATTCCAAAGTTTCCAGGAAATAAATTTTGTCCAATCCTTTCAGGAGTTAGGCTCAGATTTGAGAATATTTAAAATTCATCTTATCTCCAGAAATACGTATATTGAAATTGGGTTATTAATATTTTATTTTGTTTTCTGTTTCAAACATTTTAATTTACAACACAATAAACTCAACAATTAATCTTACACAATAAATTAACATTTCGTTCTTATTCAATTTTATGGCATACAAATGATTAATGACATCACTTTATTAAACCTGGGGCTATGTAGACTTAGTTTAAGATTTTATAAAACCCAGTAAGAACCGAAAATAATTAAATTTAATGAACTCTCCGGCCATAGAGAACGTATATTTCATACGTTTTAATAAATATCATTATGTAGTTAATAAAAAGTAATAAATACCAACAAATTAAAATTTAATAATGCAATAATAATTCATATGTTATTCTATTGTTAAAGTACAATTATATATATAAACTGTAAATTATATTTTAATATATTATATATAATTAAATATATGGCATAGATGCCGTATAATCATGGAAGCCAAATGCTGAATTTTTTTGCCGATGAAGAAATGCTGCCAAGATGACGTATTATGACTTCCGCGATGACATAAATACTAGGGTTGTCAAAATTGAATTTTCTGCATAATTTTTATCCGCCTCCATATCTATGAAGAAATAAAATACCAGATTCCCAGATATGTAAGAAAATCTGTCAAAAAAGCAACAAACTCAGAATTTTATCTTGGTTGATTGGGTTTTAAGGCGCAAGGTCTAACAGTCGACATGATGTGCCAAAAGTAAGATTTAAATTTTATCCTAGATTATACGGCATGTGTTCCAAATATATTATCACTATTAACAATTCATGCTTTATGTATACAGTGATGGGAAGTTTTTGAATCATGAATATGAATCACAATTTAGGAAGATATCTTTCGAATTAAAGAAACCAGCATAATTTTGAATATTTGTTTTTATTTCAAAAATTAATAATTTAAACTGCTAAATTACAGATTAATTATTATGCATTTATTTACTATAGATATAATTACTACATTAAGCATATACAATATTTCATTTTATTAAATTATTCTTAAAATTAATGTATAGTAATTAAAAAAATAAAAGCTCATTCTTTGAAAATTAATGTAATTTTTGTGACATTCACAAAAGTGTAAATTATAACTTTTACTTAGTCCATTAATTTCAGCGAAATGATTGTTTTACAAAAAAATTTACGTAGATTATATTAGTTATAAATCTATATTTAGCAAATGTCAGTATAAAACTTATTTTTTCGACAATATTTTAGTAGGCATGGAAAGTGAATTGAGGTTTCTCTTTCAAAATCTTCAGCAAAAAATGAGAATTTGTTTTCGGATGAAATTACTTCTTCTAACATTAGAAAAAATTGTGTCTCTTTTCTTAAATTGTGTTATTTAGTTTTATAACATACACTTACGATTAAGTTGATTTAGATGAGAAGTAGCATCCATCATAAAATAAAATTTCTGGATCCACAGATCTATCGTTAGACCTGTGCTGTCACACAGGATGCTGTTGAAAATGAAAGATTTACAATGGTGGGGCCTTGAAGTTTCTTGAAGACAATTTTACGGACGCTAATATTGATTCTTTTTATGTTTCATCATCAATTTATTAAACTTCTCGTTTACGATTTATTATCGCTTTTATTGAATTGTTCGTCAACGAATAATACCAAAGACGGGCATAAGATAAATTTAAAAAAAAAATAAAAAATTCAACAGCAAATTATGCTTTAAATTACTTCCTTGTTGCAATTCGATTTTTCAATTCTCTACAGTTAAACGTTTTTATGGTAATACTTTATTTGTTAAATGTACGCAAAATAATTTCATTCAGTTTAAAATTGTTCATTAGTTAAAAAAATTTTGTTAGGAAGTAAATTTTTTAAATGTGTTGTCAAAAGTATCTAAACAACAAAATACAGATAATTGCAACAATATTGTTTAATTTAAAGATATTTAAATTTCTTTAGTTTTATACTAATGCTACTAGTTTTATACTAAACTTACTTCTAAAACAATAGAAAAATTAAAAAATAAATTTTGTTGAAAAGGGTGAATCTTTGAATAAAATTATTAAAGTTAGGAAATACATAACTTAGAAACGCTATATAAAGAGTTAAGCAAATTAAAAATAAAAGACATTTTTGAACAAGTTATGATGTGTATTTTTAAATTAATGACAATTGTAGAAAATTTGCATATTGAAATATAACTCGTAAATACTCTGTTAATAAAATTCTAAAATGAAAATGGTAATGATATTTCACTTTTTCTGAATGTTAGTGGCGCAGAGACTTGTTTGGTTAGAGCGTCATTCTCCCTATTGGAGGGTGATAAGTTCGAATACTAATTTAATCGAAAATCCGTCGTGTTCGTTAAATGTGGCAAATGTACTTTAAATACATCGTCGTCGCATTATCCTTCAAGTGCAAAGGTTCTTCTAGGAGTGGCAGGTCAAGCATTATATGGTCTTTTGTTTTATACCTGCTTCTAAATTACGAAGGCACCCACCCAGCTTTTCCCACTAACCAGCAAAGTCCTTTTCGAGGCGAGGTATAGGAAAGTATCCTGGTGAGCAACAATTCTTTAAATTTTCAAATACTATACATTAATTATCATAAAGAAAAATGAAAATATCGAGTTCTGTAATGTTTGTCTATCATTTCCATACAGCTGGAGCTCCTTTTCGCGCTTTATCTAGATCTGTCATACCATTGAAATCAATATGCATTTGACAATTTAAATTATCAATACTTATATTTTAAAATCATTGTTTAATTGAATTTGAGACGTCGTGCGTGCAGGCATTATCATGCTGCATTTTCTTCTCTCTCACTCTCTCTCTCTCTCACACACACACATATATATTATCTCACCTGAACAATGGCCCAATTTGTCCTATTTTTGGATATTGCCCCATAAAACCCAACCAACCAAACCTCACCTGAGAAATTAAAGGCAAATTTGTTTCCATTTGATTCCATAGGATATATAAACAGGTTAAACAAATAAATGTTTTTAAACCCTACTTTGATTTATTATTATTTAAATGATATGATTATTTAATCATTAATCGATTTAAATTATTTTGTTATGGTAAAGTTTGAATATTCATTTTAACTTCATGAATTGAGGGTTGGACTATGAATTTAATTTTTCAGACATTCATATGAAATATATATTTTTAACTTTCTGTTACGAAAGTTTGAAGCAGGTGGGTTTTGTTTGTTCTCAAATGTATCTATATCACTTCTTTTTTTTAAATTTGGGATCTAACAGATTTCCTCGTTTATGGAAAGGTTAAAAGTCACAGATTTAAAAAGAGTCTTAATTATATTCCTTTCAGAGAATTTCCATCTCCACATTTTTCACATTTAGTCTTTCATTAGATTTTAAAATATCCAAGTTTTAAACTGACATTTATAAAGTATTAATAGTATTTCATTCTATATTCTCTCTCTCTCTCTCTCTCTCTCTGACAGGGATGACACAATTTAAATTTTATTCGGAAATTGTTGATTAAATGTAACCGTATCCGGCATTGTTATTAATCATTTTAGAAGACTAATGACGATGTCATGAGACTGACATCTAAAAGTATTGTAAAGTGCTGTTGTTACAATTTTAACATACAATATATGGCTTCACGTACCTAAGAATTTTTTTAAAATTAAAATAGCATGAAATTTTACTAAAAAAAGTTTTTTTTTTAAATAATAGGTTCTTTTTATGCATGTAGAAAATATTGCTATAAGATAAATGGAGGATGTAATGAATAGATTTTAATTTTTTAAAAATGTTACTTTTCATTAATTTGTTTTTATTTTTATTTTCAAGCAAATTGGATAATTATCATTCAAATTGTTAAATTTTCCAATATCCAAATTGAACTTGTAGTTTTGAAAAGATAAAAACATGGAACTAACAGAGCTAATATTATATTAAATTAAATATTTTGCGACAAATAGCATAGGAAAAATAATTACTATTCCTAAAATTGTTAACATTACCTAAAGTTTTTTTTTTTCAATCTTAAGCTTAGACTTATAATGAAAGGTTATAAAAATGCAGGTTTGTTGCTATTATAAGTTTTGTACGTAAGAAAACATTTTATCATTTTTTATGTTCTGTTCAATTTTATAGTTAATGAGGTACATTTAAGATAAGCAATACAATTTTAACACACACAAGGCATAAAATTATGAATAACTATTATATTATCTTATTTAATATATAAGAAACACTAAAACTAATATGCGGGCATGCATATATATAGATATTCCGTATTTATAAACTTGAGTTAAATTGATTCGTTATTACAGAATATCACTATAAATAACAATCCGTAAATAATAAACAATTATAATATTTGAAGAAACGAAATAGTTATTAATATGATTAAACAAAATTTATCTATATTTCAAATTTCATATGAAATGTCATTTTTTAAGCATGCCTAATTTTACGATTCAGTCAGAACTGTTGGGTAAAAATTCATATTATGATTTCTTAAATGTTTAACTTTGGAATAATTTTTATGTTAAAAGTAATTGTCATGCAGTTAAAAAAAGTTTATGGGCGTAATTTGCATCAATCAAGTTTCGAATATGGTTCCTTCCATACGGTGAGATGTAGTTACTTTTGCACAACTGGTGTTAACAATAAAGCCTTTACAACCGTTATTGATTATGAAGAAATTTCATATATGGATGATTATTGGTTGAAAAATTATTAAAACGTAAATTATTTACGTATTTTTAGAAAGAGTTATATGTTTAAGTTCTTCGGATAAATTTAATGACATTATTAGACTAATCTTTTCATACATTAAGGATTTAAGGTTGCTTTAATTGAGAAAGAATTGGATATAACATTTGATAAAGACTGAAATAGGTTGGCAAATATTTACGCAAGAAATATAGTTTACGTTAGTATCATTTCAAATATCACATATTGACTTTCACTTATATTAAAAGATAATCTGATATAAAAAATTTTTTCAAACTAATTAGAAGTTGTATTTTAACTAATTATTTGAAAAAATGTTTTCCAATAGTATTTTGCAAATTTTAGTTGTTTTTATAGCATGCGACATTTACTACAACACTAAGTTTTCAAAAGTTTAAAAAAATATTATTACCCATTTTTTTACAATTCTTTCATTTTTCTATTCCATTTTCTACAATTTTCCCATTAGATAAATATATTTCTATCATATTTCATTTTAATTAGTGTTAATTATATTATTTTATTATTTGACGTTAGATATTCTGTTAATTTAAATTTTTTTGAGATAATAGTAAAAATGATAAGAGGATAAAAATTAAACATAATAATTTAAGTATTTTAATTGATTTCGTTCTTTGCATTGACTATAATAATTACAAGTCGCAGAAAATGTCGGCTAAATCTTTCTTTTCACTTGTTGAAGTCATCAGTAATTTCCCAAAGAATAATTAATTGGTTTGTTCATTTACTTATGATATATAAATGTATACTTTGTTTTAATTGCAATTCTATTTTTGTTTCCTTCCTCTTAATTTTTTAAATTTCAGGCATACACTTAAGGGTGAAATTCAAGGACGAGACATTTTTGTCCAAAGTAACAAGCTCTGAATTTATACAAATAATACTCCCAAAATGACAGAAAGGAAAAGTAGAAAAAAATTTTTAAAGTTTTATTTCGAATTATAAGAAAGATTTTTATTACAAAAATCAGTTTCATGAACAGTTTGGAAAAGATCGAAATATGTATGTGAGAAGTGTGACAAACTTAGACTTCAATTGGAGATAAATGACAACCGATGGCTATGCCTAATTTGCTTCATCTTTCTTATCTGAGTCCACATTTATTTGAAAGTTGTTGAGTTACATCTGTCTATGTTTATTCTAACGCAAATCGCATCTCTAGAATCGACGATAACGTTTGTTGACATAATTAGGTATGGTTGGTTGGTTGGTTTTTATGGCGCAAGGTCCAGATAAGGACAAGCTGCGCCATTCACAAGATATTATACACCAGTTTTTTTTCACCCATTAAAAGTATAAAATAGAAATACAGTTAAAATGTACATTAAAGTATAAAATAGAAATATACTTAAAAGTATATTAAAAGTCTATAAACATACAATATACACATGTATAAAATTAAAAACTTGAAATTTTAACAAAATATTCCTAAATCAGATAAAATTCAAAAAACCTACGTCTTTTAAAAACGCAAATAGATTGCGATGGGGTGGTTCCCCAAGCAGGTCTTCTAATGTTAAAATATTACTATTAAAATATCTAAAACGCTGATGGTTAAAATCTGGGCACTCAATTAAAATGTGATATACTGTAAATGGTTCATCACACTTTTCACACCACGGTTGGAGATCACTTAAGATCAAATATTTGTGGGTGAAACGCGTGTGACCAATTCGAAGGCGAGTCAGTCTGACATCTGCGTTTCGTGGAGATAAAACAGATAATGGAATGATGTATGAAAATATGGAATGGAGTTTGTTGCTGACTTGCAGGTCCCAGGATTCCTGCCAAAGAGAATATATGAAATATTTGAATCCTTTTCTCATGTACATTGATGGTATTGAAGGCAAAATGGAAGTAGCTGCAGATTTAGCGGCAGCATCAGCTTTCTCATTGCCATCTATTCCTATGTGGCTTGGAATCCAACAAAACAGTATCTCAAATCCCTTGTTAGTAACAGAATCAATTAATTTGAATATCTTAGACACAACTGGATGGCGATTATAGATGTTATTCCTCAAAGCTTCTAATAAACTCATACTGTCAGTGTACACACAGAATTTACGTTCATTTTTAGTTGTTACCAACTGAAGTGCTCGGTATATAGCCGTAGCCTCAGCAGTAAAGATGGAACAGAATTTGTGAAAGGTTCCCTCCCTCGTGAGTATAGTATCATCTGTAACTGTAGGAAGTATCATAATAAGTAGGAAGTATCATCTATAACTGTAGGAAGTATCATCAAGATAAACTCCACAACCAACTGATCCTGGACACTTGGATCCATCCGTAAATACTGGAGTGTACATAGTATACTGACAGCGATGAAATGAATAAAGCTGTTGAAGAATAGCAGTATTTGTATCTGATTTTTTATCTTTCCAAAGGGATTTACTACAATAATATGTGGATTATACCAAGGAGGATGTGCGATAAGGTCGGTAGACTCGATTCGGACATCACGTAGGTCAGAAAGCAAAATAATAGATTTAATACGAGAGAGAAAAGGTTGAATACTTGATGGTCTAGCATTATATAATCTCTTAAGAGCAGCACTTGGAATCTTGGAACGCATGGGATGATAAGGTGAGGACATGATTTTTGAATAATAATTAAGAGACAGCTGCATCCACCGCAGGTCTAATGGCAACTGTTGGCAGATTACATATAGACTCTGGATGGGTGATGTTCGAAAAGCTCCTCAGCATATCCTTAAAGCAATGTGGTGAACAGTGTCCAATCTGCGTAAGACTGAGAGTCTAGCTGATCCATAAGCAACACAGCCGTAGTCAATTCGAGATAAAATTACAGACTGATAAATTCTTAAGAGTGATGTGCAATCTGCACAACAAGATGTATTCGAAAGCACTCTGAGGATGTTGAGCAGTCGCTCACATTCCTTCCGCAGATGTAAAACATGCGGAAGGAAAGTTAACTTCTTGTCAAAAATCACGCCAAGGAATTTTATCTCACTGACTACAGGAATGGGTCTATTATTTATGTGAGGCTCAGGATCATTATGGAAAATAGTTTTTCTACAGAAATGGACATAACAGCTTTTATAGGAGATATACAAAGGTCATTCCTTTTACACCAAGTTGTTAATTTATTTACACCTGTTTGGAATTGTCTCTCAATTATATTCATGTTTGAACCCTGATATGAAATTTGTAAGTCATCGACATATAAATTACTATGATTAGAAGATGGTAACTGATGAAGTATGTTATTGATGAAAAGGTTAAAAAGGGTTACGCTTAAAACGCTACCTTGAGTGACACCCTCAGCTTGAGTAAAGGTATTGGAAACTGTAGTTCCAACACGTTCTTTAAAAAGCCTAGTGGCTAGGAAATTCTGTATAAATATTGGAAGATTGCCCTTAAATCCAAGATTATGCATATTACGGAGAACGCCATAACGCCACGTACGATCGTATGCTTTCTCAATATCGAAGAAGATTGCAACAAGATGGTTTCTCCACACGAAAGCATTTCGAATTTGGGATTCCAGATCTACTATATTATCAATAGTGGATTGTCCTCTTCGAAATCCGCTTTGATGAAGATGTATGCAATTATTCTTCTCTAAGATGTAAATGAGTCTAGCATTGATCATACGCTCAAAAGTTTTGGAAAAGCAACTCGTAAGAGCTATTGAACGATAACTTAGAGGGTCAGATGAATTTTTGACAGGTTTCAATATTGGAATCACTATCGCTTCTCTCCATGACGTAGGATAAGCATGCTCAATCCAGATTCTATTAAACAATGAAAGTATGTTTAATAAAGAATCATGATTTAAATGACGGAGCATTTGATACGAGCTTCCATCTGGTCCTGGGCTAGTGTCTTTTGCTTTAGATAAAGCAGACTTCAATTCTGACAGTTCAAAATCACACACAATTATAGGGTAGAATATGTCGATCATGAAAGCTTACAGGTGTCCGCTCAGCGATTCTTTTAATCCTTAGTAAAGTAGGATTATATGAATCAGAGCTGGAAACACTAGGAAAGGTTTCACCGATGACATTAGCAATATCTATCGCTGAGGAGTGTATTGCAGCTTCGGTTTTTAATACAGGAATGGAAAAATCCTGATAAAAACCATTGGTGCTTTAACTTTCCTCCATAATTGTTTACTTGTTGTCGATGAATTGATTGACGACACGTAGCGAATCCAAGATTCTCTTTGACGTCTAACTATTTGAGTTTGAGCTTTGGCTTTTTTAAAAGCAAGAAGATTTTAAAAAAGCCAAAATTTTTAGATTCTAAAAAAACCAGATTTTAAAAGCACCCGAAGATAACCGTAGTAGGTTATCTTCGGAATATATTCCATTGCTTCCTTTGTTTCTTATAAGAGAGTTGGCATGCTCATTCCATCAAGGTTTCCTGTGTTTATGTGGAATGATGGAATTTTTAGGGATAGCAACATCCGCAACTCGGATTATTGTGTCGGTGACATATTTAACGGCATCATCTATCATATCTGTCTTAACTCTTGTATCACTGATCACAGCCAATTACGTGAAAAGTGTCCAATCGGATCGACTGTACACTTAACTAGGTAGGTTTTGACTCACTCTATTATTTCCAGCCTGAGACACGATTAGAGGGAAATGATCACTGTTGTAAAGGTCCTTTCCAACTTCAAAATTCAGCAATGGCAAGATTGATGGAGAACATATAGCTAAGTCCAGAGAGTGAAATGTCCGTGTAGGTTCGTGAAAATAAGTTTTCTCGTTGGTATTTAGCAGATAGAGGCAATTGTCAGATATGAACTGCTCTATTTGACGACCGCGAGAATTCGTATATTCACTACCCTACAAAGTATTATGGCCATTAAAATCACCTAGAAGCACAAATGGAGCTGGGAATTGGTCAATTAAATCATCTAGTTCCTCCGAATTTACGACGTCATATGGTGGTAAATACAGGCTGCAAACAGTGATAAGACAAGTTACGTGAATTTTCACTGCTACAGCTTGTAATGTAGTTCTTAGTTGATGTGCTGTACTTGCATATGAGATTGATGTGAATATGCAAATTCCTTCAGATACAGACGCATCACCACCATTATCCTTTCTGAAGCATTGAAACCCCCGCAGTTTGGTGCTAACAGTGGGCATCAGGAATGTTTCCTGGAGAGCAACACATGCGGGGTTGTAGCGAGAGATAACAGATTTGACGTCGTCAATTCGAGACCGAAAACCTCGACAATTCCATGAAACAAAGGAAGTCTTTAATGGGATGAATGTTATTCACCAACAGTGCTCATCTGAGTCTCTGATGAATCCTCTAAACTATCAGCATCTGAGGGATATAGTTTTACGGTATCTTCATCCAATGTAAGCCTGGCTTTCCTTTTTGTCAAGCAAGACTTACGAGCACCTTCCTTAGCAAGTTTTAATTTTTTTGCTTGTGATGATCTTGACTTAGCAGATGACAGTTAAGGAATAACATTTGGGGACTTTGTTTCTTTTGGCTTTGCAGATGGTTTTATTGAAGGCTCTAAAATACAATCAGTTTGGGTGCAGCAAGATCTAGTTACTTTCTTAGTAGCAGTCGCATAGCTGATAACTGGTGTACGTGAGGCGACAATTCGTCGAGCCTCCGGATAAGACACATCATTCTTGATTTTGATGGAGGTAATTTCTTTTTCCAACTGCCTTGTTGGGCAAGATCGAGAATAGGCAGGATGGTCGCCTTTGCAGTTGACACAAACCTCCTTATCATTGCAGGTTACACTATCGTGGCCAACGTCTGAACAACAGGCGCACGTAAGTTTACCTCTGCAAGCTATTTTTGAATGGCCGAATCGTTGGCATTGAAAGCAGCGCAGCGGATTTGGAATGTATGGTCTCACAGAGCATCTCATATATTCAACTTTAATATGTTGTTGCAAGGTTGGAGTGCTAAATGTCAAAATGAGGTGTTTTGTATTAATTGATACACCATCTCGATTTAGGGTTATACGTTTCACAGCACATACATTTTGAGATTTTAAATTTTCAAGTATTTCGTCTGTTGATGTATATATGAGGTCTGCTGCAGAAATCACTCCCTTGCAAAAGTTAAATGTTGTGTTGGGCTGTACGACCACATCCACATTACCAATTTATTTGAATGACTGTATTAATACAGCTTGTTTTTCAGAAGCAATCTCTACTAAAATATTTCCTGTTCGTAGCTTACGAATATTTTTAACTTCACCTAGATAGGATGAAATGTTCTTTTCAATTAGAAAAGGCGAAACAAATTGGAAAGAACCACCTTTATGGTTGGTTGGTTTTTTATGGCGCAAGGTCCAGATAGGGACAAGCTGCGCCAATCACAAGATATTATACAACAAATTTTTTTTTAACCAATTAAAAACATAAAATAGTAATATAGTTAAAATGTACATTCAAAGTATAAGATAGAAATATAGTTAAAATATATATTAAAAGTCTGTAAACATACAATAAATACACGTATAAAATTAAAAACTTGAAATTTAAATAAAATATTTCTAAATCAGATAAAATTCATAAATACTATGTCTTTTAAAAACGCAAATAAATTGCGATGGGGTGGTTCCCCAAGCAAATCTTCTAATGCTAAAATATTACTATTAAAATATCTAAAACGCTGATGGTTAAAATCTGGACACGCAATTAAAATGTGATATAGTGTAAATGGTTCACCACACTTTTCACACCACGGTAGGAGATCACTTAAGATCAAATGTTTGTGGGTGAAACGCGTGTGACCAAATCGAAGGCGAGTCAGTCTGACATCTGCGCTTCGTGGAGATAAAACAGATAATGGAATGATGTATGAAAATATGGAATGGAGTTTGTTGCTGACTTGCAGGTCCCAGGATTCCTGCCAAAGAGAATATATGAAATGTTTGAATCCTTTTCTCATGTCTGTTGATGGTATTGAAGGCAAAATGGAAGTAGCTGCAGATTTAGCGGCAGCATCAGCTTTCTCATTGCCATCTATTCCTATGTGGCTTGAAATCCAACAAAACAGTATCTCAAATCCCTTATTAGTAACTGAATCAATTAATTTGAATATCTTAGACACAACTGGATGGCAATTATTGTTGTTATTCCTCAAAGCTTCTAATACACTCATACTGTCAGTGTACACACAAAATTTACGTTCATTTTTAGTTTGTAGCAGCTGAAGTGCTCGGTATATAGCCGTAGCCTCAGCAGTGAAGATGGAGCAGGATTTGTGAAGGCTATAACTGTAGGAGGTATCATCAAGATGAACTCCACAGCCAACTGATCCTGGACATTTGGATCCATCCGTAAATACTGGAGTGTACATAGTATACTGACTGCGATGGAATGAATAAAGCTGTTGAAGAATAGCAGTATTTGTGTCTGATTTTTTATTTTTTCCAAAGGGATTTAGCACAATAATGTGTGGATTATACCAAGGAGGATGTGCGAAAAGGTCGGTAAACTCGATTCGGACATCACATAGGTCAGAAAGCAAAATAATAGATTTAATACGAGAGAGAAAATGTTGAATGCTTGATGGTCTCGCATTATATAATCTCTTAAGAGCAGCACTTGGAATCGTGGAACGCATGGGATGATAAGGTGAGGACATTATTTTTGAATAATAATTAAGAGACAGCTGTATCCGCCGCAGGTCTAACGGTAATTGTTGGCAGATTACGTATAGACTCTGGACGGGTGATGTACGAAATGCTCCACAGCATATCCTTAAAGCAGAATGGTGGACGGTATCCAATCTGCGTAAACTGGAAGACCTAGCCGATCCATAAGCAACACAACCATAGTCAATACGAGAAAGAATGATTGATTGATAAATTCGGACCAATGAAGTGCGATCTGCACCCCAAAATGTATTAGACAACACCTTGAGGATATTGAGCAATCGCTCGCACTTCTTCCGCAGATATAAAGTATGCGGAAGGAAAGTTAACTTCTTATCGAAAATTACCCCGAGGAATTTTATCTCGTTGACCACAGGAATAGGTCTATTCCTTATGTGAAGCACAGGATCGGGATGAAGACTAGTTTTCCTACAGAAATGGACACAGTGACTCTTACTAGGAGATATACTAAGACCATTTTGTTCACACCAAGTAGTTAGATTGTTTACAGCTGTTTGCAATTGTCTCTCAATTATATTCATGTTTGAACCCTGATATGAAATTTGTAAGTCATCAACATATAAATTCCTATGAACAGAAGGTGGTAATTGGTGAAGTATGTTATTGATGAAAAGGTTAAAAAGGGTTACGCTTAAAACACTACCTTGAGGGACACCCTCAGCTTGAGTAAAAGTATTGGAAAGTTTACTTCCAATACGTACTTTAAATAGCCTAGTAGCTAGAAAATTCTGTATAAATATTGGAAGATTACCCTTAAATCCAAGATTATGCATATTACGGAGAACACCATAACGCCACGTACGATCGTATGCTTTCTCAATATCGAAGAAAATTGCAACAAGATGGTTTCTCCTCACAAAAGCATTTCGAATTTGGGATTCCAGATCTACTATGTTATCAATAGTGGATCGTCCTCTTCGAAATCCGCTTTGTTGAAGGGGTAGGCAATTATTCTTCTCTAAGATGTAAATGAGTCTAGCATTGATCATACGTTCAAAGGTTTTGCACAAGCAACTCGTGAGAGCTATTGGACGATAACTCAGAGGGTCAGATGAATCTTTGCCAGGTTTCAAAATTGGAACCACTATCGCTTCCCTCCATGAAGTAGGATAAGCATGCTCAGTCCATATTCTATTAAACAATAAAAGTATGTTTAACAAAGAATCATGATTTAAATGACGGAGCATATGATACGAGATTCCATCTGGTCCTGGGCTAGTGTCGTTTGCTTTAGATAAAGCAGACTTCAATTCTGACAGTTTAAAATCACAATTATAGGGTAGAAGATGTCGATCATGAAAGCTTAGATGTGTCCGCTCAGCGATTCTTTTAATCCTTAGAAAAGTAGGATTATACGAATCAGAGCTGGAAACACTAGCAAAGGTTTCACCGATGACATTAGCAATATCTACCGCTGAGGAGTGTATTGCAGCTCCGGTTTTTAATACAGGAATGGAATAATCCTGATAAATACCATTGGCTGCTTTAACTTTCCTCCATAATTGTCTGCTTGTTGTCGATGAATTGATTGACGACACATAGCGAATCCAAGATTCTCTTTGACTCTGACGTCTAACTCTTCGAGCTTGAGCTTTGGCTTTTTTAAAAGCAACCAGATTCTCCGTAGTAGGGTATCTTCGGAATATATTCCATTGCTTCCTTTGTTTCTTATAGGAGAGTTGACACTTTTCATTCCACCAAGGTTTCCTGTGTTTATGTGGAATGATGGAATTTTTAGGGATAGCAACATCCGCAGCTCGGATTATTGTGTCGGTGACATATTTAACGGCATGATCTATCATATCTGTCTTAACTCTTGTCTCACTGATCACAGCCAATTGCATGAAAAATGTCCAATCGGCTCGACTGTACACATAACTAGGTGGGTTATGACACACACTATTACTTCCAGCCTGAGTCACGATTAGAGGGAAATGATCACTGTTATAGAGGTCATTTCCAACAGCAAAATTCAGCAATGGTAGGAGTGATGGAGAACAAATAGCTAAGTCAAGAGAGTGAAATGTGCGTGATGGTTCATGAAAATAAGTCTTCTCGTCGGTATTTAGCAGACAGAGGCAATTGCCAGAAATTAATTTTTCTATCTGACGGCCGCGAGAATTCGTATCATCACTACCCCACAGAGGACTATGTCCGTTAAAATCACCAAGCAATAAAAATGGAGCTGGGAGTTGATCAAGTAAGTCGTTTAGTTCCTCCTCTTGGATGACATCATTCGGTGGTAAGTAGAGGCTACAAACTGTAATCAGACACGCGGTGTGAATTCTCACAGCAACAGCCTGGAGTGTAGTTCGTAACTGATGTGCTGTACTGGGATAATTGTTTGATGTAAATATACAAACGCCACCAGACACAGCAGCATCACCACCATTATCCTTTCTGTAGCATTGAAACCCACGCATTTTGGTGATGATATTGGGCTTCAGGAATGTTTCCTGGAGTGCCACACATGCGGGGTTATAGGCTGACATAATGGATCTGATATCATCAATTCGAGGCCGAAAACCACGACAATTCCATGAAACAAAGGAAGTCACTAATGGAATACCGTCTAACCGTGGTCACTATTGCTCAGTGTCATCTCAGATGAATCTTCCAGCATGAAATCATCATCTGAAGGATGCAGTTCGACAGTGTCTGCATCCATAGACAGAAGAGCTATTCTGGCAGTTAACGAAGACTTTCTAACGCCTTCCTTGGCCAGTTTTAATTTTCTAGCCTTTAAGGCTTTTGATTTCGCCAAAGCTGATTTGGCGATTACAGGTGTACCAATATCTGTTGTTTTTTGCTTTGAGAGCAAGCTAAATGTCGAAACAGAATTTGTCTCTGTTTGGGTGCTGCAGGATCGGTTTACCTTTTTTGTTATATTTGCATAACTTACACCAGGAGCGGGAGTACGGGAATTAACTAATCACCGAGCTTCTAAATAGGAAATATTGTTCTTGATTTTGCTGGTAACAATTTCCTTTTCCTGCTGCCAAACGGGACAAGATCTAGAATATGAAGTGTGGTTACCTTTACAGTTGACACACACTTCTTTTGCTTCGCAGGTAGTACTTTCATGGCCAACGTCAGAACAACGGGCACAT
This sequence comes from Latrodectus elegans, assembly GCA_030067965.1. Lineage (NCBI taxonomy): Eukaryota > Metazoa > Arthropoda > Arachnida > Araneae > Theridiidae > Latrodectus > Latrodectus elegans. The sequence continues at coordinate 65,786,564 of CM057815.1, forward strand.
GTGAGTTTTCCTCTGCAAGCCATTTTAGAGTGTCCAAATCGTTGGCAATGGAAGCATCTAAGCGGATTAGGGATAAATGGCCATACTGAACATCGCATATAAGCCACTTTAATATTTTGTGGCAAGTCTGTTGTAGAGAATGTCAAAATGAGATGCTTTGTGTTTAAAACAATGCCATCTCTCTTCATCGTGATTCTTTTCACACTGCAGACTTTTTGGCTTTTTAAATTTTCCAGTATTTCATCGGTGGGCGTGTGAAACAAGTCCTCCGATGAAATAACACCTCGTGAAAAATTTAAATTCCTATGAGGTTCGACAGTTATCGCTATGTCACCAATTTTTTTCATGCTCTGTATCATTATAGATTGCTTTTCGGTAGCAGTTTCTATTAACAGAACACCCGATCGCAACTTCTTTATCGACTTAACTTCTCCAAGATATGAGGTTAAGCCCTTTTCAATGAGAAAAGGAGAAACATATTCAAAGCTGTTTCCAATTCTTTGTACAACAAAATATTTTGCACTGCAAGTTTCCATTTGTTGCTCCCGAGGGAGTGAAGAGAAAGTTTTTTTATCCATTTAGGATGAATAAAAATTCGGGGACTAGACGGCACCACCTACCACGGAGCCCTACGAGGGGATACAGGTTATTGTACCAGTGCTAGTCAGTCCCTATACGCTCACGGTACATCCCTGAAGTGGACTCCACCCTTAACGAGTCACCCAGTAGATGTACCGATCGCTTGATCCATAAAGCCGATTGATGTGCTGAAGACCAAAACACACCTCCCGTTTACCTGAAGCAGAGGCCAAAGCAATGTGTTGGTCTCAGGAGGCCTCAATTACCAGGATCCTCCTTTCCAGGGACACGGGTCTCCACGCACGGCAAACACGTGGGTGATTTAGTCCTCAAGAGTAGCTAGTAGCAACAGAGCGGCGAAAGCTACTCGAGGGGAGCCCTCAGCCTCTTACGAGGCAACCACATTGAGGGAGAAAAGGAAGAAAAAGTAGATTAGAGGAGAGAAGAAAATAAAGAAGAGGAAAGATCACTAGGGTACCTCAGGATTGTGACACCCGTGTTTACCTAAAGAAGGTAAACCCCCTGAGGGGAAGAACCACCTTTAGTTCTTTTAACAATGAAAAAATTTGGCATTTAACATAGACATCTCTTGCTCCAAAGGGAGTGAAGAATTAATTGATTTGTTCATATAGTATAGCTGAAAATTCAGGGACTAGACGGCACCACCCACCACGGAGCCCTACGAGGGGATACAGGTTATTGTACCAGTGCTATTCGGTCCCTATACGCTCACGGTACATCCCTGAAGTGGACTCCACCCTTAAGGAGTCATCCAGTAGATGTACCGATCGCTTGATCCGTAAAGCCGATTGATGTGCTGAGGACCACAACACACTCCCGTTTTCCTGAAGCAGAGGCCAAAACAATGTGTTGGTCTCAGGAAGCCTCAATTACCAGGATTCTCCTTTCCAGGGACACGGGTCTCCACGCACGGCAAACACGTCGGTGATATAGTCCTCAAGAGTAGCTAATAGCAACAGAGTGGCGAAAGCTACTCAAGGGGAGCCTTCAACGTCTTACGAGGCAACCACAACGAGGGTGAAAAGGAAGAAAAAGCAGAAGAGTAGAGGAGAGAAGAAATGAAAGAAGAGAACAGATCACTAGGGTACCTCGGGATTGTGACACCCGTGTTTACCTAAAGAAGGTAAACCCCCTGAGGGGATGATTAGGTATGAGGACTTACCTGGTCAATCGATGATTGACAGTCAATATACGATAAACATTAGCGTTATTGTTCATGGTGAGAATAAGAAACGCGTAATAACAAGATTTCTGAGAAAAATGCACATACGGAAGGATGACATCTATATAGTAGTGTGCACCAGTGACTGGATATCTTTGGACGATTTAAAGGTGAATACAGGTGCAATGCTTGATACCGTCGCAAACCAAAATTCGTCATTTTCAGCCGTGGATTTTCTCTCCAAAAATCATCGATTCCCTTTCAACCTTCCCTGTTGGAAGGGTATTGAGTGTTAGTGACTTCCTCCAAAAGATTATTCGTCTGAAATCACATGTCAGATTAAACCTGTTCTCATCTTCAAAAAGTAATCGGGAGTTTAATATCCAGGTCTCAAGTTCTGACGTTCAGGACAACTACCGAAAATAATGTCTCCGACGGGCAGTCGTTAATTTCATGAGCAGTCTTTTGACTACAATGAAAAAGCAATCTAATAGTCCTACAATCTGTTGCATGTGTTGTGGAATTTCTCCCATTGTTTGTTGATTCAGGTTTATAGGAGGATATGATATAGTTATATATTCCTGCACTTGTAATGCATCAGATATAGCAGATTGTGACACATTTTACTAAATGCTTGCTAATTTACTAAAATTCTCGAATTGACATATTAATTGATAAAATGCATTGTAATTTGCTAAAATGTGTCGTAATCAAAGCGTGTTTAGAGCTAATAGTCTATTATGAGTATTTTAACCAACAGTTCACAGCAAGAAACCAGATGATTAACAAAAATGTCCTTAATCCATGATTTAGCATTATAATGAGTGATCGATTAACGAATATAATCCGTTTCAAAACTGTATTCGCTATCCGAATTGTTCATTAACCAATCATCGATTTACCATAGATTATTTTGTAAAATCCATTAATTCGTTCAGGAGAGCCTAAAAATTAAATATAAAAAAGGATGTATCATTTTTTAGTAAGTTGACAAAAAATTAATACCTGCGTATAGCCTTGCCTTTAGTGAGTACGTTTCATTTTTTGTTTATTGGGCATTAATGAACATGTCGATTGCTTTTTGCTCTTTTTAAAACTTTCCTGGAGTGATTAATTTCATTTTGAACATCTCTCCATCCCCTCATTCATTCGTTGAAGAAGTGGGAAAATGTCAGAGTAAGGGTCTTAGAGTGGCACCCAAACCAAGCTGATATCAATTAGGTTAGGGAACATTACAACAATGCTATTAGTTTTTCAGTTTCGGTTTTGAATGCAATCAAAACCGAAACTGATGGTCTATTTCGTCTGTAAATATTCTATTGGGAAAAAAATGTCCAGCTAAGAACTTTGAAGTTTAATAGGCAAGCAACATAATTCAAGAGAGATGAAAAACGATTTTAATATTGTTGGGTCTGGGAACACTATTCTAACGAACACTTCTCGTCTATCGGAGCATGGTGTTCGGGGTTACCCGAACACCATGCTCCGATAGACAGGAAGTGTTCGTTAGAATTCGTTATCCAAATACGTCAGAACACAAAAATCTTTCTTGAAAGTGTTTGTTATCCATTTTGTTCGTAGTCTGAACTGTTCGTTGACCGATCACCCACTGTATAACCAGAATTTACGGCCTTAAGGGTGTAAATAATTTAACAGGATTTCATGTAACTATTCCTATATAAAACACTATATAAAAAAAACTTTATAAAAAAAATTACTATATAAAAAATTCTGCAATAAAAACTACTCAAAAGTAGAAATAATAAAGGAATTTAATTTCATGAAATATTTAAATTATAGCATTTTAGACATATTTCAGATAGCATTGATTATCATTTGACTCTGCTTTAACTTTGTTTTATTGATTCTAAATGATAAATACTTTCATTGTATTTTATTATAGTAAAAAATTAATTAATTCAATAAATTTATTTATTTGAAAATTGAGGCTTCAATCATCTTTAGTTTATGTAAACTTTTAACTTGTAAAACAGATTTATATTTTAAAAATGATTCTTACATTTGAGAAAAAAAATTTATCAATAAAAACAAAACAAAATTTAATAAAAAAATTTATCATTACCATTAAAAGCATTCTTTTTATGGATTAAATAATATTAATTCAATTATTATCATCGACTTTTCTTTCGTGTAACAATGAATACTGACCAAGAGATGGAAATAATTATTAATGCCATTTTACTGTACGACTGTTGAACAAATACAATTATGTAATGAAACATGATCAACAGAGTAAGTTTCTCGCATATTAACCAATAAAGATTATATAATTAAAAAGCTAGCGCAAGTTTAATACTGTGTAAATACTCAATAAAATAGAAATCAAGCAAAAAAATTTAAACATAGTTTTTAATATATAGAAATAAATTTTTTTTCTATTTCAATTTAGAAATTTTTTTTTACCTATTTTAGTTAAATGTTTTTCTTTCTTATTTTAATTCCAAACTTAATTAAAAAAATATTCAGAAAAAAGTGAATGTTATAAATAACCGGTTATATTTACTTTTTTGCATCATGCATTAATGATAATGATAATATATATATATACCCACATTTTGTTTACTGTAATTTTGAATGGTTAAAAAAAAAGTTTAAAAAATATGGTGCTGCCATCTAGTTCTAAATTAGGTGACTCATATTATGAATACACTATGTGATTAAAACTATTTAACTTTTTAGATTTCGAGACTTGAATTGTGGCACAACGTATCATGTAAGAACATTTTTGGACCTTTTTTTCTTCTGACAAATATTTTCATGCGAACAAAAATAAGTAAATGTCAAACTTCCTACATTATAGCTAACATTTTCGATTGCACCCCCTTATTTTTAATTCATTATTGAAAAATTAAATTAATTTAAGAGTTTTTTTTTATATATTTATTTTATCGTACATAAGATAAAATTAATTTTTAATTGACATACGATGTGCAAATTTTTAACCATGAGTAACATAAGTTTTCAATAAACTACTATTGTATCTTATAATTTAATACTGGAGAGCCTTAAACTTTTAAAAAATTAAAAATTTAATGAATAATAAAGAAATTTGAAATAAATTAAAAATTAATCATTTGTTTTAATTGTGTAAACTTCAGAAGAGGGATCTTATTCTTAGTTTTTAGTTACTGTTTATGATTTTCTCATAATTAATGAATTATTATATAAAAATATATATATATATAAATGCTTGAAATTTGATGAAATATCGATATTTACTTGAAAAATATTTTATTGTGTATGCGCAAATGTGGAATGTTTTTGTTTCAACGTTATGAAATTTGTAGGGGATTTTATGTACATAAAATGCTTGTTAAGGTAAGCCACTTTATTATGGAAATTCATAAAGATAGATTTTGTGCCATTATAGACGATAAAATATTTTTCCACAAAAGGAGATATTTCAAATTTATTAGAAAATAAATTTTAAAAGTTGCTTTATTCGATTTATGGACATTTTAATCAGCAAGGGGGAAAAAAAAAGTCGAGTTTAAATGTCTGCAAGAAGCTTCTTGCTAATGCTCAAATGACTACTGTGTTTAAATTACTGCTAGACTGTTTGCTAGAAGGATATTTTATTCAGTCCTTACCCGGAACTTAAGATTACATCAGAATAAAAAAAAATGTTTTTCACGTTATGTCAGATTAATATTTTTGCAAGAAGTTTCTTGCTAATGCTTAAATGACTGCTGGGTTTAAATTCCTGATACTGTTTGCTAGAGGGATATTTTATTCAGTCTTTACCCGGAACTTAAGATTACATCAGAATAAAATGTTTTTTACGTTATGTCAGATTAATATTTTTGCAAGACGTTTCTTGCTAATGCTTAAATGACTGCTGGGTTTAAATTCCTGATAGACTGTTTGCTAGAGGGATATTTTATTCAGTCCTTACCCGGAGCTTAAGATTACGTCAGAATAAAATGTTTTTCAAGTTATGTCAGATTAATATTTTTTCCTAAATATTATATATTTTAATTATTTTTTATGGATATTCTCAATTATTTTAACTGCATATTCGCAATCGCGTTTCTTAATACTTTATTTCAGTTTAACTAAGAAATTGGGAAAATTAGATTTAATGCTAGTTTAAAATAGACTACTGACAAGAAATGTGTTCTTACCAGCTTATAAATCAGTTTTAATCACTCCTGGTTTCAATAAAAGTATATATAAAATGTTTTTTTTTTCATTCAGTTCTACTTTATTGCATCGAATGCGAAACTTTAAGAAATGCAAAATATGTTTCTTGTCTTTGACATACCTATTGAGAAGATTCTTTGGATCAATGTAAGAAATCCTGAACTGTCCCAAGTAATCAAGTCGGTTAGAATTCAGTGGCCCCGTTATACTTAAAATATCATGAATCGAACCCAGTTAAAAAGGTAAAATATCGACACTGTTCATGGAAGTAGATCTAGGAAAAATTATTTACCAGATGGATAAATGGTATATAGGGGGAAAAAGTCCCTAAATCCTGAAGGCGAAGAATTGTCAAATGCGATAGACGATGCGATTTAAGATTGTTGGTGCTGCGAAGATTTGTAGCGAATTGTGGCGATGATTAAGAGGAGTTTAAAGTAATGTTTTTCCTATAATTATTTCTTTTTTTTATTTTAAATATAAATTTTTCCAAGAGTTTAATTTTTTAATGAAATATATTAAGTATAAAAAATAAGTTAACTTTCACGTATACTTGAGGTAGTGAAGGAGCTTAAAGTGGTTTTTCATTAAATTATATCTAAAAATTTACTTTTTTATACAAGGAAATAATAAATATAGGAAAATTTATTAGTATAATCTTAAACATTAATAAAATTATATGATAATTTCAGGGAAAAGGACAAATTTTATTATATAGAACTTGAATTCAGTGTATTAATATACTTTATATACTTTTTTTAATTTAACTACTTTTCAGACAACTATTAATTAAAACTTATGCATAGCTATATAGTAAAATAGCACCTGCAATCAGTTATTTACAGAAAATGATAACTACAAGATTATGGATAACTCGTAAATAGTTTAGTTATTTTTAAAAATTTCGTTAACATTTTCTTAATGTTCCTTTTTATGAATATAAAATTTGTACCCCATGTTTCATTTTTAAATTCAAATGAAAAAAAGCAAATTATTTTTGTTATGTGTTCGCAATAAAACATTCGTACGAATTCAAATCTTTTATAAAGCATTTAACTAACTGATTTTTTTATAAATTATATTTGAATGCGAATATATTCATTTTTATTACATATTGAAATATAATTAATTTTAAAACTTTTTCTTTAAAATTTGAAAGTAGGTTAGAACTTCTAATCTTAGATATATTACCCAACTTTTAAAACATGGAGTGCTTTGTTATTTGGTTACTTCAATAAAATTCACATAATAGTTAAAAAAAAATGATTTCAGGAAGTTTTAGATATTTAAAATTTAAGGATGTAAATTTAAGGATTAATGTTACAGTTCAAGTAATATTTCGACGTTCATAACCAAGTAACGAATCATCGACGTGCGTTACTTTATGTTATGAGATTCAAGTAATTCAAGCAATACAATGAGATGATTAACGTTACCATCCAAGTAACATTTTGACATTCATATCAAAGTAGCGGATCATCGACATGCATTACTTTATCTTATGAGATATTCAAGTAACACAATAACATTGATCAGAGTGACTGTCCAAATAATATTCTGTTGATATCCAAGTAACGAATCAACGAGGTGCGTTACTTTATTTTATGACCTTTACAAAACTGAAACGTTTACAAAATCACGAAGCAAATTTTACATATTTTATTAATATCTATTGCTTTTATTTTGTTTTTTTTAAAAAATTAATAAGAATTCACACACACACACACACGCACGCACACGCACACACACACGCACGCACACGCACACACACACGCACGCACACACGCACGCACACGCACACACACACACACACACACACACACACACACGCACACACACACACACACACACACTCACACACACACGCACGCACACACACACGCACACACACACACACTCACACACACGCACGCACACACACACACACACGCACACACACACACACACACACACACACACACACACGCACACACACACACACACTTGAGATATTTTAAATGTAATTTGTTTAACATGTAAAATATCAAAGAACAGGAAATGAAAAAATTACAATACGTAAGTCATGGATTTTTATGTATTTTAATAGCAAATTGGTTAACATTGATTAACTTTTTGCGCTTTATTGCATTTTGAGTTTATGAACATGAATATACGGTAAAACACAGAAAATTATAGTATATCGATATAGCCATATTATTTTCTGCCCTGGCAAATCATTCCAGGTAAATTTTCGTAAATAACAACATAGTTGACGGTTTCAAAATTAATATTAATTATTGTTATTACAAATAACTGTTAAGTAATAGTCAACACAGAAATGTCAAGAGAGTGTTATAAAAAATGTCTTACCTCATTTATCAGCATGCTTTATAAATGATAAAAGTTTTCTTATGGAAAATTAAGAATCTCCTTTTGACTCTTTTTCCTATGAATCTTGCCTAGGAAGAACTAAATTCTGAATAATTATTATCAATGCTTACAGTTTTCCCTTCCTTCGACATCCTTGATATGATTATCAAATCATTTTACTACAATCAATAAACGTTACCTTGTCTACTTTTATTGTAACCTGATTATCTAGAAACAAATTTGTTTTTCCTTAAATTTAGAAGAAAAACAGCTTTCAAAACTTCATCGATGCATTTCTCCAATGCGTCTCCGTTGCCAATATCTATTTAAATTAAAAAAAAAAAAACTGTAAATACATTTTAAAATTATATGAATTATTATGAAGAATTAACGTTGATAAAGGAAAGAATAGAAAACGTGTTGGTGGAAAGATGCCATGGAAGATAACTTTGAAAATCCATTAACGGAAGTAATCAAAATATTTTAAGGAATACAAAGCGTATTCCTTAAAATATTTTGAAATAATTGCATAAATTATTTCAAAATTTATGTAATTATTTCATAATTACATAAACTAAAATCCAGCAGATTTTGCCCTGCGCTTTTCATCTTAGATCTGATAAATAAAGATAATAATTTTAGTCACAAAATTTAAACATTCTACAAAGGTATACAAGAATATGGGAAATCATGTTCTCTTTCACATTGACACAATAGAATTTGCAAATAAAGCAGAATCAAATTACATTAAAATCAAGGATTTAATATTAAATATTTCTTTATATATGATTAGTATCGTGTCTATTATAGTATCGTAATATTATAGCATTATATATGGTATTTAATATTAAGGTACTTTCAAAAATCTACATAATTTTTTTCGGTTTCCAATGGCCGATTGCTCAAGGATGAATCATTTCAACACTACAAGGGCTGGAAGTGATAGCAACTATATAAAAATTTTAAAAACGGCATTATTCTAATAATACACATACACTATATTTTATACATATATGTGGGAATGTATATGTATACACATACATATCGATATCAATCTATCTATCTGTATCTATATATGATCATGGATATAAAAGATAATAGATATGATAAACATATATGGGAGAAAAATTATTTATAAATGAATATAAACTGTATTTTGTAGCCATTTAATTTTGATGAAAACATTCTTTATCAAAGTCTTTTAATTCCCTGAAAATAACATCGTTATTGCTTTTAGGACCTATAAAGTTATAATAACTTAATTGTATCATATTATAAAATGTTATTTAAACTTTTCAAAGCTGATTATTAATAAGTAAGTTGCCAGAAAGAAAGAAGCTTTCATTCAATAAACATTATCTGACTTCACTTCATTTCTTTGTTCAGTAATATGAAAATGAAAACGGAAGTCTCCAAATCATTAAAATACAATACCGGTTTTCACACATATTCACTTTCTTCCCATTCAAAGATAATCTTAAGGATTCCTTCAACCAAAAATAAATTCGAAAGATTTTGTCATGGATATTCCCCAAAATTTTCTATTCAGAAATAATCTAAAAGAATTCTTTCTCCGTTTAGTGTCAAAGGATCTTCAAAAGAAAATAGTTTGACAAAGCAACAAAGAAATAAGAGACAGCCATGAAGAAAGGTGACTCGTCCATTTTCATTTTTGAAACCATTTTAAGAATGAAGTGTCAAAGCTCTGAAATGTTTAAACAAATTTTCTATTCATTTTAAAAACTGTTTAAGGGATCTTTTATTTGAGATTTGTAAAGCGGTGTTCTTTTTGTCGAAATGTCGTACAGAGATCACTCTTAAAGAGACGTTATTTAAAAGATATATAATGTCAACAGTACTGATTATGTAGCAATTTTGTAACAAAATAATGAGAATTCCTGGGAGTTGTTTTGATATCACTGCTGATAGACTTGAACATTCATCCGCAAAATATGTATTTCACACTCGCAAGTTAAAGACAGTTGATAGTAATATACTATTTACTTTAAAGAATTATGCAAGTGTGTTTTAAAGCTGACACTGAGTTTTATAGCATATATAACCACAATCTAATTGATATCCACTATTTAATTTGATTGTAGATTATTTGAGAACTTTATTTCAAATTAAAGATTTTATGGAATATAAAGAGAAATATTAAGTAAAAAATTTATGAATGAGAAAATACTAAAACAATTATGCGATTTAAACTTTAAACTGGGAAAAAAGATTTACATAAATTCGAAAATTTTGTTTTTTATTTGTTTAAAAAAACATAACAAATTTAAAATTTGTTTAAATTCTTTTTTCTGTACTTTTCTATATCTTAAAATTTTCTAAAAATAATAACTTTACAAACAGCAGAATATTGAAGATTTTGAACCATCAAATATAAACTTTTTGAAAAACAAAAAAGAATTACAAATTCACTTAGAAAAAAGATCTATAAATTTATTATTCACTTATAAGTATTTTACATTATATTTATAAATGACTTATAAGTGTAAGTATATACTTATAAATGAGTAATAAATTTCAAGTTTATAAAAAAGTAAACTGTTTATTTATTAGTAATTTATATGTAAAGTACAAAGTTAAGTATTTTATACAAAAAGTGGAAAGAAAAAAATTGGAGGTGTCCAAAATTTAAGAGAAATTATTATTCCCAAGTATACATAGAGATGTCTCTACACATTCTCAATTACGAATGCAATAATGTCCAATGCATTTGAATAAAATTTATCATCAATAGTTTGATAGTTATTACTCATTTATACTCCTATAAAAATGTATGTGTACAAAAAGACACACATTTTTCAGCACATCAGTACAAGAAATATACAACTTTCACATAAAATTTGTTTTAGCGAAAGCCTCTGTTGCAAGAGTTAACAGCAATCTGTTTATGATTCCCATGACCGAGTAAGTTGATACAACTTTCGAAATAGGGCAATTCAGTAACTCTGTAAGTAAGCTTCAAGATTCAATCCTAACCATTATTAAATGATAAACTTGGCGTGTAGGTATTGTTTAGCACAGCTTAAACCATTGGAAGGTATTTGAATAGGCAACTGGTAATACTTCAGAAGGATTATTCCTAGATGGCGTGCCGTATTCGTATTTTGCAAGGTGTAAAAGGCAGATGAATTCTGTGGCGTTCACTCCTACCGAGATGCATGCAGAAAGAACGACAAATATCAACTTTAATTGGAATGGAATTCAATACCCTCTATTTTGTGAATTGAGGTCAAACAATTAGTTGCTGCTTACTGTGTAACTCTTGGATTGGGTCTTATGTTCCTAGCAGTTTGAAAAACACGAATACGGGTAAGCAAATTCCTTCTAAAAATTGGTTATGACATGGATATTAAAAATAAGTACAGCAAACTCAAGATAGCAGATTATCTTCTTATAATGTCAAAATACATTGAGTGTGATAAAGTTGACTATATCGTAAAATAAAACAAGCTCTTAGTTACTCTACAAACCTCTTAGTGTATAATTTTTTATAGAAAAATAATCATTGTAACTTTCAGTTAAATATTATATATTAAGAAGTGGTTTGCTTGATCTACAAAACAAAAATTTTCTCGCGTGGGAAGTAATAAGAAAATGGAATACGAAATTATTATTAGAAAATTTCAGGTAAAGGAATAGCGAAGATTACTAAATTTTCTAGTCAATTTATTAAAATGATTTATATGCAAAAATTTTGGTTAAGAACCAGATATCAGATGTTGATACATGAGATAGTAGATTGCAGGATAAATAAGTGACATACATCAAACAAAATTTGAAAAAAAGATCCGGATGAATTATAAAAATTCCCTTTTCTTTACTTATGTGAACAGGCAAAAGGATCTGTACATAAAATATTACAAAAATGAAAATTCTACCAAGTCCACAGATTATATGTTTAAGTGTTATCTCATATACATGTTCATTCCTTTATTTTTTAGTCCTTAAAACTTTGAAAGCCATAGATTTTTAATGAGCTTAATACAGTGTTTCTTGTTTTCATTTGCTGAGTCTAGTTGGTTGGTTTTTCTGGCGCAAAGTCCTAAAAAGAACATGCTGCGCCAAATCTAGATTTTTTTTACAAAATTATTTTTTTCCAAATAATTTTGAAAAACCCAATCAACATTAAAATTTGATAAAAAAAAAACAAAAATAGATGTACACTATAAATTTAAAATCTGAAATTAAAACAATAAATAAAAGCTATAGTACAAATTTTAAAATATAAATCATAAAATTAAATAAATTGTATAAAACCGATTGCCTTTAAAAAGGCGAAACGGGTTTTATGTGGAGGTTCCCTCACCAAATCAAACAATGCTAAAATATCTGTTTTAAAAAATGTACAGCGATGATGGCTAAAATCTGGGCATGAAATTAAAATATGATGAACAGTAACTGCTTCATCACACGTTTCACACGATGGATTTGATTCATTCAAAAACAAATGTCTATCAGTGAAACGTGCATGTCAGATACGAAGGTGTGTCAAACAGATATCAGCAATTCGTAGCGGTAAAAAGTTAGTGTGATGTGAGATGGAAATATGGCACGTAATTTACTCGTGACTTGCAAGTTCCATAACTCCTGCCATAAAGAATAAATATATCTTTTACATCCTTTCTCACATCTGTATAAGGAATTGAAGGCTGTGTTGAAGTAGATGCAGTTTTGGCGGCTTTATCAGCCTTTTCATTCCCCTCAAGCCCTACGTGGCCTGGGATCCAACAGAAAATGATATCATATCCTTTGCCAGCAAGGGTTTCCATTCCTTCGAAACTCTTTGACACAAGGGCATGACATAAAATATTCGTATTTTCTAACGCTTCTAATATACTCAAACTGTCCGTATAGGTGGAAAATTTAAAAGAATTTACAGTATTCAAAAGCTGAATTGCATAGTATATTGCTGTAACTTCAACTGTGAAGATGGAACAGGACGAATGTAGTCTGTAACTAAAAGATAAATCATCAACAAACACTCCGCAGCCAACATGTCCTGCATTTTTCGATCCATCTGTGAACACTGGCGTGTAAGACGAGCACTGACAGCGGTGTGATAAATAGAGCTGTTGGAAAATATTACAACTACTGTCTGATTTTCTAGATTCAGCAAGTGGATTAATTATTTTCATCTGTGGATCATACAAGGGCGTATGTGATAAAAGTCTGTTTTAATAAAATTAACGTCACATAGGTCAGTTAGTAACACATTAGATTTCGTTCGAGTGAGAAAAGGGGGAATATTATATGAGAGAGCTTTATTCTGCCTCATAAGTGCAGGTAAAGTAGTTATGGAACGTAATAGATGATCAGGGCCAGACGTGATTTTAGTATAATAGTTGACACAGCTGCAACCGTCTCAGGTTTAAAGGCAGTTGTTGACAAATTGCATAAAAATACTCTGGACGGGCGATGTGTGGAATGCACCTGAACATATTCTTAAAGCAGAGTGATGCACAGTATCCAATCTGCGTAAAACAGAACACCTACCAGATCCATATACAACACAACCACTGTCAATTCTAGATAAAATAAATGATGGATGTACTAGGAGATGTGACGTGCGATCAGCACCCCAAGATGTATTAGAAAGCACCTTGAGGATATTAAGTTATCGCTGGAAAGGGTAGGCTTTTGAAGGGCCTCCCCTTATTTTTTTTTAACTTTACAGCCTTCTCTTCTTTGGATTTTTCAGAAGCTTTTTTAGATGAGGGGGATTTTATGATCTTTGGCTTTTCAGATATTTGGGATAATCGAGTCAGAGGAAGCGATAAAGCTTCCGTTTGAGTGCTACTGGTTTTGGTGAATTTTTTGCAATATTTGCATAGCTTACTCCAGTTTGTGGCGTACGTGAGATGACAATTCGACGAGCCTCAGGGTATGGACACGTTTCCTTAATTTTTATTGCATTAATATCTTTTACCAGTAACCACATAGGGCAAGTTCGAGAGAAGTTGGCATGATTGAATTAACACTTAAACACACACCTTCTTTGTCGAAGAGCAGTTTAAACTGTCGTGTCCTACTACTGCGCAACGGGTGCAAGTTAGTTTACCTCGACATATGAGTTCTTAGAATGCCCATATCGTTGGCACTGGAAACAATTCAGAGGATTTGGAATATAAGGCCTAACATACAGATGCTTATATGCAACTTTTACATGCTGCGGTAGATCTGGCGTCGCAAACGTCAGAATGAGGTGTTTAGTATCAAAAAACTTTCCATCTCTTCTGATCGTTATGCGGTTAATGGGACAGACCTTTTGATCCTGGATATTTTCTGTTGGCCAAGAATCTCTTCTGTTGGCTTATTCAATAAATCACCTGCGGAGATTACTCCACGGGAAAAGTTGAAATTTCCATGAAGTTCGACATATACCTCAATATTTGCCAGACTCTACAATTGACTTAGACTAGTTTCTAGAGCAGCTGACGTAACTTTAATTAGCCAGTCATCAGAGCGCAATTTTTTATGCTTTTCGATTCCCCAACTTTACCTGATATTTGTTTATGAATGAGAAAATTAGTTGCTTTCTTAAAAATACCATCCTATCTCTTTACTAAAAAATTGCAAGTACTTTTATCTAGATGCTGCTACCGTGGGAGAGAGGAATTTTTAATCTCCATGTGTGACATGAAATAAAATTTCGGTACCTTACCGCACCACCCCTCACTGAGTCCAACAAGAGGATGCAGACCAGCTGCTTCAGTGCTAGCCAGGTCCTATACGTTCACAGAACATGCCTGAGATGGCCTCCACCCTTAACGAGTCATCCAGTAGATGTACCGATCGCTTGATCTATAAAGCCGATTGATGTGCTGAGGACCATAACACACCTCCCATTTACATGAAGTAGAGGTCTAAGTAGAGTGTTGGTCTTTGGCGGCCTCAATTACAAGGACCCTCCTTTCATGGGACATGCGTCTACACGGCAAACACGTAGGTAATTTAATCCTTAAGAGTAGCTAATAGCAACAGAGCGGCAAACCTACTCAAAAGGATCCCTCTACCTCTTGCGAGGCAATCACAACGAGGGAGAAGAGGAAAAAAATCAGAAGAGTATAGGAAAGAGGAAAAGAAAGAAGAGGACAGATCACTAGCGTGCATCGTACACGACACTTTTCGGGATTGTGACACCCGTGTTTACCTAAAGAAGGTAAACTCCCTGAGGGAATTAATTAGACAGAGATTATTATCAGAAATAAATTGCTCTATCTGACGACCACAAGAATTAGTATCATCACTTTTCCACAAAAAAATTTATGGCCATTGAAATCACCTAACAATAGGAATGAAGTAGGCAGCTAATCAACTAATTCATCAAGTTCCTTCTTGGCGGATGACATTACGTGGTGGTAAATATAAACTACAGACTGTAATTAAGCATGAAATATGTATTCTCACAGCTGCCTGTAGAGAAGTATTTAATGGATGCACCGTGCAGGGGAAATTATTGGATGTTAATATGCAAACACCTCCAGACACTGCATCATCAACGCCACAGTCTTTTCGGAAGCTTTTAAACCAACGCTTGGAGAAGTTATTGCTAGACTTCAGGAAAGTTTCATGAAGAGCAACACATGCGGGGTTGTAGGCTGAAATTATAAACTTGATATCATAATGATGTGAGAGCAAACCACGGCACTTCCAACTAATAAATGAAGTTATTATTTATATAGAAAAACTTCTCCCCGGAGCTAGATGGTGGGTCCTCGATCGATTCTTTGAGCGAAAAATCTTCGTCCAAAAGTTGAAGTGACACAGCATCAGCTTCCAGAGATAAAATGGCTTTATGGATGGATAAACGGGACTTATGAGAGCCCTCCTTTGCAGATTTTAGCTTCAATGCTTTAAGGGCTCTTCAACTTGCCGAAGGAGCTTTCCGACTTGAAGGATCGATGTCGATTTTAGAGCTTGAGTTATTGCGTAATATTAAAATACGTATTATTAAAATTTGTAATTAAAATACGTAAATTAAAAATTTGTATTATTAAAAAATCAATACAATAAGAAAAAAATAATTTTATTTTTTAAATTTTGGAAAATTTCAGTGATTCCCTTTAAAATTATTATATTAAAGTATATGTATGATTTAAACAAATAAGCATACCAATATAGCAAAACCATTTATTTAATCAATATAAAGACAAGGAATTAATACAATGATAAAAAATTAAGACAAAATATATAAAATAATTGCAAAGTTCCTATTAAAGATTATTAAAGCTGAATCGATAACATAGATTTTAACGAAAATTCAAGTTTCTAATTAACAAACATTATAATTCTCGGTTTGATACAAAAATTTCAAATGTTTTTAGAGAATGCTTAACATATTACATAAAATATTCTATACACAACAGAAAAATTAATCAAATAAATGAATTATATAAGTGTATTCAATTATTATTCCTTGAAGAGTATTAGGTACAAGAAGGACAATAAACATTTCATGGCCTAAAAAAATTCTTCCATGATGTTATAGCAATGGTTACATCTCCAATTTTACTCCACAAGGTGCTAATCAAATGGACCTTACACATGAGTCATACCCTGAACAAATGTTTTAATTGAAGATCAGATGCTTTCGATGGTATTCGTTTGTGCACCTGCATTTAGACCTTTAAACATCTAAGTAGGAATAACTACTAAGTATACAAAGTCTTCATCTAAAAGTCACCTTTCCAACAATCAAATATTATTGCAGCGCCAAAAAGAATCATTTTATAAACATGAAATAAACTTCATTTAATACTTTCAAAATAATAAATTTCGCTTTAGAAACTTAATTTGCAATTTAATAAGATTTCGAAAGAATTACTACTAAAAGAGCTTACAAAATTGTATTTAAATATTAATTAACAAATATATTAACATAATATTAATTATAGAATTCTTTTTTTTTTTTTTAAATAATTTTAAATTTGTTTCCTGAGTTTAACAGTTATCGCAGAAATTGTTAAATTTGAGGAATTCCATGAAATGATATTTTTTATAAACTGTAATATTTGATGTAATGTATAAAATTGTTAAATGAAATTTGAAAATATCTTTGACATACTAATGACATGAAAACATTCTATCTTTAATCACTAGATTTATCAAAATTATTATTTTTTTTTAATTTAAAAAAAATTATTAATTATGAAATTCTTTATTTTATTTATTTTGAAATAAATGCTAGTAAAGGTTATTTTTAATGAGATGTTTTTACTTTAGCTAATTTAATTTCCTTCCATCTTAATTTTGAAATATTTTCAAATAGAAACTTTTCATCAATTCTTATTACAATTGCTGTTTTCTTATAAACCAGTAGCTTAGCAATTTGATATCGGTAACAAAGCCGATTTCTTATGTACATTGACATTAATTCTGGGTTGCTAATCGAATTCCAATACCTACGTCTCCTCTGATGCCTTTATTTTGAAAATTGGCTAAACTGAGTATTACGGTCACAGCCTCTCTAAATTGGCGAAAATGTTTTCGCCAATTTAGAGAGGCTGTGACCGTAATACTCAGTTTAGCCAATTTTCAAAATAAACTTTACACTTCTTATGCTTAAATTTTAATTGCATATGAAAACATCTAAAATTTTAAGGGTCATGTATGGTAGACTTGGCTACAGACTGTTAACAAGCATGATGTATGAATTCGTACAGCTACAGCCTGTAGTGTAGTATTCAAAAGTTAGGCAGTGCTGGGAAAATTATTGGATGTTAATATACATACACCTCCGGACACAGCACCATTGTCACCACAGTTTTTTCTAAAGCTTTTAAACCCACGCATAGAAAAGTTATTGCTGGACTTCAGGAATGTTTCCTGAAGTGCAAGTAATGCAGGGTTATAGGCTGAAATTATGGATATGATGTCATCATGATGGGAACGGAAACCATGGCAGTTCCAAGAAACAAAGGAAGTTATTTATTCTGAAAAGCTCCTTTCCCGGAGCTGGAAAGTGTGTCATCTGACATCTCCTCGAGCGAAAAATCTACGTCTGAGGGATGTAAAGATACAGCATCAGGATGGTTGGTTGGTTGGGTTTTATGGCGCAAGGTCCAAAAATGGACATGCTGCCCCAAGAATAATATTCTTACTATTTAAATTATTTTCAAAACCCAACGACATTAAAAATTTAAAAAACAAAAATCAGTGTAAATGTAATTTTAAAATCCAATGAAAAGCATAAACAAAAAAAGTATATGACTTTAAAATTTAAGATAGAAATGAAATATAATGTAAAAATCCTATTGCTCTTAGAAAAGCGAATAGGTTTCTATGGGGTGGATCCCCTATTATATCAAATAAAGTTAAAATATCAGTTCCAAAAAATTGTAAACGTTGTTGATTAAAATCTAGACATGAAATTAAAATATGATAAACAATAAATGGTTCACCACACGTCTCACATCATGGGTTTAATTCACATAGAAACAAATGTCTGTGTATAAAACGTGTGTGTCCAATACGAAGGCGTGTCAAACGGACATCAGCACTTGTAGAGGTAAAACTGATGATGGAATGATGGATGGGAAGATGGCGTGCAATTTGTTGGAGACCTGCATATTCCAAAACTCCTGCCAGAGGGAATGAACAAACTTTTTAGCAGCCCTACTCACATCGAAAAGAGGGACATTTAATTGAATTACATTCAATGCAGCTTTAGCAGCTGCATCATCAATTTCATTGCCCTCAAGACCAACGTGACTTAGGATCCAACAGAAAAGAATTTCATAACCCTTGCCAACAAGGGAATCCACTGATTCAAAAATCTGTGATACAACTGGATGATAATTTTTCGAATTTTTCAACGCCTCTATGACACTCAAACTCTCGGTATACACGACAAATTTATGATTATTTGCTGTATTCAAGAGCCGAAGAGCCTGGGATATTGCAATGGCTTCAGCTGTAAAGATGGAGCAGGATGCATGACGACTGTATGTATATGTTGTATTGTTTATAAAAATACCACAGTCAATATGTAATGCTGTTTAGATCCATCCGTGAATATAGGGGTGTAAGAAGAATACTGACAGCGATCTAAAAGATACAACTGTTGAAAAATCGTAGGAGTTGTGTCCGATTTTCTATTTTTTCCAAAGGGACTTAGCACAATAATGTGTGGATTATACCAAGGAGGATGTGCGAAAAGGTCGGTAGACTCGATTCGGACATCACATAGGTCAGAAAGCAAAATAATAGATTTAATACGAGAGAGAAAAGGTTGAATGCTTGATGGTCTAGCATTATATAATCTCTTAGGAGCAGCACTTGGAATCGTGGATGGTTGGTTGGTTGGTTTGTATTTATGGCGCAAGGTCCAGATAAGGACAAGCTGCGCCAATCACAATATATTATACAAGCTTTTTTTTTACCAATTAAAAACATAAAATAGTAACATAGTTAAAATGTACATTAAAAGTATAAAATACCAATATAGTTAAAATGTATATTAAGGTATAAAATAGAAATATATTTAAAATGCATATTAAAAGAGTGTAAACATACAATATATACATGTATAAAATTAAAAACTTGATATTTAAATAAAATATTTCTAAATCAGATAAAATTCATAAATCCTATGTCTTTTAAAAACGCAAATAAATTGCGATATGGTGGTTCCCCAAGCAAATCTTCTAATGTTAAAATATTACTATTAAAATATCTAAAACGCTGATGGTTAAAATCTGGGCACACAATTAAAATGTGATATACTGTAAATGGTTAATCACACTTTTCACACCACGGTTGGAGATCACTTAAGATCAAATGTTTGTGGGTGAAACGCGTGTGACCAATTCGAAGGCGAGTCAGTCTGACATCTGCGCTTCGTGGAGATAAAACAGATAATGGAATGATGTATGAAAATATGGAATGGAGTTTGTTGCTGACTTGCAGGTCCCAGGATTCCTGCCAAAGAGAATATATGAAATATTTGAATCCTTTTCTCATGTCCATTGATGGTAATGAAGGCAAAATGGAAGTAGCTGCAGATTTAGCGGCAGCATCAGCTTTCTCATTGCCATCTATACCTATGTGGCTTGATACCCAACAAAACAGTATCTCAAATCCCTTGTTAGTAACAGTATCAATTAATTTGAATATCTTAGACACAACTGGATGGCAATTATAGTTGTTATTCCTCAAAGCTTCTAATACACTCATACTGTCAGTGTACACACAGAATTTACGTTCATTTTTAGTTTGTAGTAGCTGAAGTGCTCGGTATAAAGCCGTAGCCTCAGCGGTGAAGATGGAGCAGGATTTATGAAGGCTATAACTGTACGAGGTATCATCAAGATACACTCCACAACCAACTGATCCTGGACATTTGGATCCATCCGTAAATACTGGAGTGTACATAGTATACTGACAGCGATGGAATGAATAAAGCTGTTGAAGAATAGCAGTATTTGTGTCTGATTTTTAATTACTTCCAAAGGGATTCAGCACAATAATGTGTGGATCATACCAAGGGGGATATGCGAAAAGGTCGGTAGACTCGATTCGGACATCACATAGGTCAGAAAGCAAAATAATGGATTTAATACGAGAGAGAAAAGGTTGAATGCTTGATGGTCTAGCATTATATAATCTCTTAGGAGCAGCACTTGGAATCGTGGATGGTTGGTTGGTTGGTTTGTATTTATGGCGCAAGGTCCAGATAAGGACAAGCTGCGCCAATCACAATATATTATACAAGCTTTTTTTTTACCAATTAAAAACATAAAATAGTAACATAGTTAAAATGTACATTAAAAGTATAAAATACCAATATAGTTAAAATGTATATTAAGGTATAAAATAGAAATATATTTAAAATGCATATTAAAAGAGTGTAAACATACAATATATACATGTATAAAATTAAAAACTTGATATTTAAATAAAATATTTCTAAATCAGATAAAATTCATAAATCCTATGTCTTTTAAAAACGCAAATAAATTGCGATATGGTGGTTCCCCAAGCAAATCTTCTAATGTTAAAATATTACTATTAAAATATCTAAAACGCTGATGGTTAAAATCTGGGCACACAATTAAAATGTGATATACTGTAAATGGTTCATCACACTTTTCACACCACGGTTGGAGATCACTTAAGATCAAATGTTTGTGGGTGAAACCCGTGTGACCAATTCGAAGGCGAGTCAGTCTGACATCTGCGCTTCGTGGAGATAAAACAGATAATGGAATGATGTATGAAAATATGGAATGGAGTTTGTTGCTGACTTGCAGGTCCCAGGATTCCTGCCAAAGAGAATATATGAAATATTTGAATCCTTTTCTCATGTCCATTGATGGTAATGAAGGCAAAATGGAAGTAGCTGCAGATTTAGCGGCAGCATCAGCTTTCTCATTGCCATCTATACCTATGTGGCTTGATACCCAACAAAACAGTATCTCAAATCCCTTGTTAGTAACAGTATCAATTAATTTGAATATCTTAGACACAACTGGATGGCAATTATAGTTGTTATTCCTCAAAGCTTCTAATACACTCATACTGTCAGTGTACACACAGAATTTACGTTCATTTTTAGTTTGTAGTAGCTGAAGTGCTCGGTATAAAGCCGTAGCCTCAGCGGTGAAGATGGAGCAGGATTTATGAAGGCTATAACTGTACGAGGTATCATCAAGATACACTCCACAACCAACTGATCCTGGACATTTGGATCCATCCGTAAATACTGGAGTGTACATAGTATACTGACAGCGATGGAATGAATAAAGCTGTTGAAGAATAGCAGTATTTGTGTCTGATTTTTAATTACTTCCAAAGGGATTCAGCACAATAATGTGTGGATCATACCAAGGGGGATATGCGAAAAGGTCGGTAGACTCGATTCGGACATCACATAGGTCAGAAAGCAAAATAATGGATTTAATACGAGAGAGAAAAGGTTGAATGCTTGATGGTCTAGCATTATATAATCTCTTAAGAGCAGCACTTGGAATCGTGGAATACAAGGGATGATGAGGTGAGGACATGATTTTTGAATAATAATTAAGAGACAGCTGAATCCGCCGCAGGTCTAATGGCAATTGGTGGCAAATTACATATAGACTCTGGACGGGTGATGTGCGAAAAGCTCCACAGCATATCCTTAAAGCAGTATGGTGAACAGTGTCCAATCTGCGTAAGATGGAGAGTCTAGCTAATCCATAAGCAACACAGCCGTAGTCAATTCGAGATAAAATTACAGACTGATAAATTCTTAGGAGTGATCTGCGATCTGCACCCCAAGATGTATTCGAAAGCACCTTGAGGATGTTAAGCAGTCGCTCACATTTCTTCCGCAGATGTAAAACATGCGGAAGGAAAGTTAACTTCTTGTCAAAAATCACACCAAGGAATTTTATCTCACTGACTACAGGAATGGGTCTATTATTTATGTGAATCACAGGATCATTATGGTAGCTAGTTTTCCTACAAAAATGGACACAGCAACTCTTACTAGGAGATATACTAAGACCATTCCGTTCACACCAAGTGGTTAAATTATTTACAGCTGTTTGCAATTGTCTCTCAATTATATTCATGTTTGAACCCTGATATGAAATTTGTAAGTCATCAACATATAAAGTGCCATGAACAGAAGATGGTAATTGATGGAGTATGTCACTGATGAAAAGGTTAAAAAGGGTTACGCTTAAAATGCTACCTTGAGGGACACCCTCAGCTTGACTAAAAGTATTGGAAATTGTAGTTCCAACCGCACTTTAAAAACGCGTGAGGCCAGAAAATTTTGGATAAATATTGGAAGATTACCCTTAAAGCCAAGATTATGCAGAGTACGGAGAATACCATAGCGCCATGTACGATCATATGCTTTCTCAACGTCGAAGAAAATTGCAACGAGATGGTTTCTCCTCACGAAAGCATTTCGAATTCGGGATTCTAGATCTACCATGTTGTCTATAATGGATCGTCCTCTTCGAAATCCGCTTTGATGAAGATGTATGCAATTATTCTTCTCTAAGACGTAAATGAGTCTAGCATTGACCATGCGCTCAAATGTTTTGCATAAGCAACTCGTAAGAGCTATTGGACGATAACTCAGAGGGTCAGATGAATCTTTTCCAGGCTTCAATATTGGAATCACTATCGCTTCTCTCCATGAAGTAGGATAAGCATGCTCAGTCCAGATTCTATTAAACAATGAAAGTATGTTTAATAAAGAATCATGATTTAAATGACGGAGCATTTGATACGAGATTCTATCTGGTCCTGGGCTAGTGTCGTTTGCTTTAGATAAAGCAGACTTCAATTCTGACAGTTCAAAATCACAATTATAGGGTAGAATATGTCGATCATGAAAGCTTAGATGTGTCCGCTCAGCGATTCTTTTAATCCTTAGAAAAGTAGGATTATATGAATCAGAGCTGGAAACACTAGCAAAGGTTTCACCGATGACATTAGCAATATCTACCGCTGAGGAGTGTATTGCAGCTCCGGTTTTTAATACAGGAATGGAATAATCCTGATAAATACCATTGGTTGCTTTAACTTTCCTCCATAATTGTTTACTTGTTGTCGATGAATTGATTGACGACACGTAGCGAATCCAAGATTCCCTTTGACTCTGACGTCTAACTTTTCGAGCTTCAGCTTTGGCTTTTTTAAAAGCAACAAGATTCTCCGTAGTAGGGTATCTTCGGAATATATTCCATTGCTTCCTTTGTTTCTTATAGGAGAGTTGACACTTTTCATTCCACCAAGGTTTCCTGTGTTTATGTGGAATGATGGAATTTTTAGGCATAGCAACATCCGCAGCTCTGATTATTGTGTCGGTGACATATTTAACGGCATCATCTATCACATCTGTCTTAACTCTTGTCTCACTGATCACAGCCAATTGCGTGAAAAGTGACCAATCGGCTCGACTGTACACATAATTAGGTGGTTTGTGACGCACACTATTACTTCCAGCCTGAGACACGATTAGAGGGAAATGATCACTATTGTAGAGGTCATTTCCAACTTCAAAATTCAGCAATGGCAAGAGTGATGGAGAACATATAGCTAAGTCCAGAGAGTGAAATGTCCGTGTAGGTTCGTGGAAATAAGTTTTCTCGTTGGTATTTAGCAGACAGAGGCTATGGTCAGAAATGAACTGCTCTATCTGTCGACCACGAGAATTCGTATCATCACTACCCCACAGAAAATTATGACCGTTAAAATCACCAAGCAATAAAAATGGAGTTGGGAGTTGATCAACCAAGTCATTCAGTTCTTCTGCTTGGATGACATCATTCGGTGGTAAGTAAAGACTACATACTGTTATTAGACATGTGGTGTGGATTCTCACAGCCACGGCCTGGAGTGTAGTTCTTAACTGATGTGCTGTACTGGGGTAATTGTTTGATGTAATTATACAAACTCCACCAGACACAGCAACATCGCCACCATAATCATTTCTAAAGCATTGAAACCCACGCATTTTGGTGACAACAGTGGGCTTCCAGGAATGTCTCCTGGAGAGCCACACATGCGGGAGTTAAAGCAAGAGATAATTGATTTGATGTCATCAATGCGAGACCGAAACCCACGACAATTCCAGGAAACAAAGGAAGTCAGGAATGGAATATATTCTAACCTTTCTCACTGTTACTCATCGTCATCTCTGATGAATCTTCAGAATTGAAGTCATCATCCGATGGATGCAGTTTAACAGTGTCTGCATCCAAACACAGAAGAGCTTTTTTTGTTGTTAAGGAAGACTTTCGAATGCCTTCCTTAGCTAATTTTAATTTCCTCGCCTTTAAGGCTTTTGATTTTGCCAAAGCTGATTTGGCTATTACAGGTGTTGATGTTTCCACTGTTTTTTGCTTTACGAGAAAGCTAGCTGAAGAGACAGAATCTGTTTGGGTGCTGCAAGATCGGGTAACTTTTTTTGCCATAGCTGCGTAACTAACACCAGGAGTTGGAGTGCGGGAACAAACTATGCGACGAGCTTCAATATAGGATACATTGTTCTTGATCTTAATAGTGACAATTTCCTTTTCCTGTTGCCAAACGGGACAAGATCTGGAATATGAAGGGTGGTCTCCTTTGCAGTTGACGCACATTTCTTTGGCTTTGCAGGTAACACTGTCATGCTCGTCAGCTTGGGAGCAGCGAGCGCAAGTAGGTTTTCCTCTGCAAGCCATTTTAGAATGCCCATATCGTTGGCACTGGAAACATCTGAGAGGATTTGGTATATATGGTCACACTGAAAAACGCATATAAGCCACTTTGATGTATTTTGGTAAGTCTGGCGTTGCAAAAGTCAAAATAAGGTGTTTGGTATTTAAGATAATACCATCCCTTTTGATTGTTATCCTTTTGACGGCGCAGACTTTCTGGCTTTTTAAGTTGTCAAGAATTTCATCAGTGGACGTATGATACAAATCCTCTGCAGAAATTACTCCTTGCACAAAATTTAGTGTTGCATGTGGCTCTACAGTTACTGGTATGTCAGCTAGGGATTTCATGGTCTGTATTATCATAGCTTGTTTTTCTGATGTAGTTTCAACTAGTAAATTGCCCGTTCTTAATTTTTTTACAGATTTTACAACACCCAAATGAGATACTAATCCCTTCTCAATCAGAAAGGGAGAAACATACTCAAATGATCCTCCAGTTCTTTTAATTATGAAGAACTTCGCTTCACACATTGGCAACTGTTGCTCCCGAGGGAGTGAGGAGAAAGTAGATTTATTCATAAATGTCAAAATAATATTCAGGGACTAGACGGCACCACCCACCACGGAGCCCTACAAGGGGATACAGGTTAACTGTACCAGTGCTAGTCAGTCCCTATACGCTCACGGTACATCCCTGAAGTGGACTCCACCCTTAACGAGTCACCCAGTAGATGTACCGATCGCTTGATCCATAAAGCCGATTGATGTGCTGAGGACCACAACACATCTCCCGTTTACCTGAAGCAGAGGCCAAAGCAATGTGTTGGTCTCAGGAGGCCTCAATTACCAGGATCCTCCTTTCCAGGGACACGGGTCTCCACGCACGGCAAACACGTGGGTGATTTAGTACCCAGGTGTAGCTAATAGCAACAGAGCGGCGAAAGCTACTCAAGGGGAGCCCTCAACCTCTTTCGAGGAAATCACAACGAGGGAGAAAAGGAAGAAAAAGCAGAAGAGTAGAAGAGAGAAGAAAATAAAGAAGAGTAAAGATCACTAGGGTACCTCGGGATTGTGACACCCGTGTTTACCTAAAGAAGGTAAACCCCCTGAGGGGCTTGGAATCGTGGAACGCAAGGGATGATGAGGGGAGGACATGATTTTTGAATAATAATTAAGAGACAGCTGCATCCGCCGCAGGTCTAATGGCAACTGTTGGCAGATTACATACAGACTCTGGACGGGTGATGTGCGAAAAGCTCCACGGCATATCCTTAAAGCAGTATGGTGAATAGTGTCCAATCTGCGTAAGATGGAGAGTCTAGTTGATCCATAAGCAAAACACAGCCATAGTCAATTCGAGATAAAATTACAGACTGAAATATTCTTAAGAGTGATGTGCGATCTGCACTGCCAAGATGTATTCGAAAGCACTCTGAGGATGTTGAACAAGCGCTCACATTTCTTACTCAGATGTAACACATGCGGAAGGAAAGTTAACATCTTGTCAAAAATCTCGCCAAAGAATTTTATCTCACTGACTGCAGGAATGGGTCTATTATTTATGCGAAGCACGGGATCATAATGGAAAATAGTTTTCCTACAGAAATGGAAAAAACAGTTTTTACAAGGAGATATACAAAGGCCATTCCTTTCACACCAAATAGTTAACTTATTTACAGCTGTTTGCAATTGTCTCTCAATTATAATCATGTTTGAACCTTGATATGAAATTTGTAAATCATCAACATATAAATTACTATGAATAGAAGATGGTATCTGATGAAGTATGTTATTGATGAAAAGGTTAAAAAGGGTTACGCTGAAAACGCTACCTTGAGGGACACCCTCAGCTTGAGTAAATGTATTGGAAACTGTAGTTCCAACACGTACTTTAAAAAGCCTAGTGGCTAGGAAATTCTTTATAAATATTGGAAGATTACCCTTAAGTCCAAGATTATGCATATGACGCAGAACGCCATAACGCCACGTACGATCGTATGCTTTCTCAATATCGAAGAAAATTGCAACAAGGTGGTTTCTCCTCACAAAAGCATTTCGAATTTGGGATTCCAGATCTACTATGTTATCAATAGTTGATCGACCTCATCGAAATCCGCTTTGATGAAGAGGTATGCAATTATTCTTCTCTAAGATGCAAATGAGTCTAGCATTGACCATACGCTCAAAAGTTTTGCACAAGCAACTCGTGGCAGCTATTGGACGATAACTCAGAGGGTCAGATGAATCTTTGCCAGGTTTCAATATTGGAATCACTATCGCTTCTCTCCATGACGTAGGATAAGCATGTTCAATCCAGATTCTATTAAACAGTGAAAGTATGTTTAATAAAGAATCATGATTTAAATGACGGAGCATTTGATACGAGATTCCATCTGGTCCTCGGCTAGTGTCGTTTGCTTTAGATAAAGCAGTCTTCAATTCTGACAGTTCAAAATCACAATTATAGGGTAGAATATGTCGATCATGAAAGCTTAGAGGTGTCCGCTCAGCGATTCTTTTAATCCTTAGAAAAGTAGGATTATATGAATCAGAGCTGGAAACACTAGCAAAGGTTTCACCGATGACATTAGCAATATCTACCGCTGAGGAGTGTATTGCAGCTCCGGTTTTTAATACAGGAATGGAATAATCCTGATAAATACCATTGGCTGCTTTAACTTTCCTCCATAACTGTTTACTTGTTGTCGATGAATTGATTGACGACACGGAGCGAATCCAAGATTCTCTTTGACTCTGACGTTGATCCAAATCGTTGGCATTGAAAGCAGCGAAGCGGATTTGGTATATAAGGTCTTACAGAGCATCTCATATAGGCGACTTTAATATGTTGTGGCAAGTCAGGAGTTGAAAATGTCAAAATCAGATGTTTTGTGTTGATAGAGACACCATATCGTTTAAGAGTTATCCGTTTGACACCACAGATTTTTTGAGATATTAAATTTTCCAATATTTCGTCTGTAGACGTATATATTAAATCTGCTGCAGAAATTACTCCCTTGGAAAAGTTTAATGTCGTATGAGGCTGAACGACCACATCCACATTTCCAATTGATTTTAGTGATTGTATGAGTATTGCTTGCATTTCAGAAGCAATCTCAACTAAAATATCCCCAGATCGTAGTCTTCGAATATTTTTTACTTCTCCTACAGAAGATGAAATACTCTTTTCAATGAGTAAAGGTGATACAAATTGGAAAGAACCTCCTTTAGTTCTTTTAACTATGAAATATTTAGCATTCATCATTGACAATTGTTGCTCCAAAGGTAGAAAAGAATTAATAGAAATATTCATGTAGAATATCATAAAATTCAGGGACTAGACGGCACCACCCACCACGGAGCCCTACGAGGGGATACAGGTTATTGTACCAATGCTAGTCAGTCCCTATACGCTCACGGTACATCCCTGAAGTGGATTCCACCTTATCACCAAGCTTTCTCATTGTCAAAATCAATGCTGCTTGCCTTTCTGAAGCTGTCTCAACTAGAATGTCACCAGATCTTAATTTTTTCATGCATTTTACCTCACCTAAAAAACCAGTAATGCTCTTTTCGATAAGAAAAGGAGACACAAACTGAAATGTCCCTTCGTTTTTTTTCACGACAAAAAATTTTGCTGAGCACATCAACAATTGTTGCTCTCGTGAGAGAGAAGCAGAAAATTTATCCATGTAGGAGAGAAATTAATTTCGGGACCTGACGGCACCACCCACCACGGAGCCCAACGAGGGGATGTAGGTTTCCTACATCAGTGCTAGCCAGGTCCTATACGCTCACAGTACATCCCTGAAGTGATCTCCACCCTTAACGAGTCACCCAGTAGATGTACCGATCGCTTGATCCATAAAGCCGATTGATGTGCTGAGGACCACAACACACCTCCCGTTTACCTGAAGCAGAGGCCAAAGCAATGTGTTGGTCTCAGGAGGCCTCAATTACCAGGATCCTCCTTTCCAGGGACACGGGTCTCCACGCACGGCAAACACGTGGATGATTTAGTCCTTAAGAGTAGCTAATAGAAACAGAGTGGCGAAAGCTACTCAAGGGAAGCCCTCAACCTCTTACGAGGCAACCACAGTGAGGGAGAAAAGGAAGAAAAAGCAGAAGAGTAGTGGAGAGAGGAAAAGAAAGGACAGATCACTAGGGTACCTCGGGATTGTGACACCCGTGTTTACCTAAAGAAAGTAAACCCCCTGAGGGGCAAAAGACTGTCGAATATAGCCATCGGTGACATCGTTCTTATCGGAAGTGACAACACTAAACGCATCAATTGGCCCTTAGGAAAAGTCATCGAAGTTATCCAAGGAAAAGACGGTATGACAAGACTTGTGAAACTCCAAACACCACATGGAGAGTTACTAAGGCCAATTCAACGTCTCTACCCGTTAGAGATATCTTCTACCGACCCTGTTGCTTCAAGACAGTTACCAGCTAAAGCAACAGGAGATAAAATAACTGACAGGGAACTTGCTAATGATAATGTTTTGTCGACAAAATTACAAGATCCTCGTAAAACAAGAGCAGGTCGAATCATTAAAATGCCACAAAAACTTTATTTGTAGAAAGAGAATTTACTGTTGTTTAGTTATTTGAACAGTAATTAGTTTATTTGAAGTATTTACATTTGTCTTTATTTTTTCTGTAAACAAATTTCAGTAATTGTTATGTTAAATTGTTATATATCTTTTAAATTTGTGTGCATACTATGTTTATCTTAAAGGTAAGTTAACGTTTACAGAGTAAAATATATTAACTTAGGTGGGAGGATGTTGAGAATTACATCTGAATTTCATTCTCTTTATATTTGTAAGTTGCGAATGGCAACTGTAGTTTTTGTTTATGTTTTTTTTTGTTTTGTTGTGACGGTGCTACCTTATGGGAATGGGAGAAATATGTGTGCTTCCTTTTTGAGCTGATGTTAACTTTACGCATTTAAATGTTACTGAGAATGAGAATAATTGCTACGAGTAAAAATTGAAACAATTTATGTAAATAGTCGTGTATATAGCTTGTGAAAATATAAACAAAAGATCTCGTTCGAGTACTGCTGTTCTCAATTGGATTTAAACGAAAACAAAACTTGCACGAGTTCTGATTTCGATATCATAAAAGTGGTGGCTTAATGCCACAAGTTATCTCTTTTTCAAGTGCCCATACAGGATAACTTCGAGAATAGGAGGGGTGGTCACCATGACAGTTGACACACCTCTCCTTCGCTGGGCAGTTAGAGCTGCCATGGCCAACCACTGCGCAACATGCGCAGGTTAGTTGGCCTCTGCAAGTGTTTCTGGAGTTTCCGAAGTTGGCACTGAAAACATCGCAAGGGATTTGGTATCTAAGGCCGGACGGGTAAATTCATATATGCAGATTTTACGTATTGTGGAAGATCTGGCGTAGAAAAAGTCAGAATAATATGTTTATTATTCATATAGTTTCCATCTCTTCTGACTGTAATGCGTTCTACAGCACACACCTTCTGTTCTTGCAAATTCTCAAGAATCTCATCCGTCGGCGTATACAGCAAATCTCCTGCGGAAATAACACCTCGAAAAAAGTTCAAGCTACCATGAGGCGACACAATTACCTCTAAATTTGCTATTAATTTCATACTGCTCATAACAGCTGCCTGAGTAGCATTAGCAACCTCGAAAGTCAAATCACCAGATCGTACTTTTCGGATACTTTTCACATCCCCTACAATGGCTGATATTCCTTTTTGAATTAAAAACGGGGAGACACTTTTAAAGCTTCCCTCCTTTCTTTTAACAATAAAATGTTTACAATTCTAATCATTCATTTGTTGCTCCCGTGGGAGAAAAGATTGAATTTTATTCTCCATATATGATATTAAAAATTTCGGGACCTGACCGCACCACCCACCACAGAGTCCAACAAGGGGATGCAGACCAGCTGCATCAGTGCTAGCCAGGTCCTATACGCTACAGTACTTCCCTGAGATGGCCTCCACCCTTAACGAGTCATCCAGCAGATGTACCGATCGCTTGATCCATAAAGCCGATTGATGTGCTGAGGACCACAACATACCTCCCGTTTACCTGAAGCAGAGGCCAAAGTAATGTGTTGGTCTCTAGGGGCCTCAATTATCAGGACCCTCGTTTCCAGGGACACGGGTCTCCACACGGCAAACATGTGGGTGATTTAGTCCCCAAGAAAAGCTAATAGCAACTGAGCGGCGAAAGCTACTCAAGAGGAGCCCTCAACCTCTTTCGAGGCAACCACAACGACGGAGAAAAGGAAGAAGAAGCAGAAGGGTAGAGGAGAGAAGAAAAAAAAATTGAACAGATCACTAGGATACCTCGGGATTGTGACACCCGTGTTTACCTAAATAAGGTAAACCCCCTGAGGGACATGAAATTCCATAGTGATATTATAAAAATATTTTGAGTTATCGTTTTTGAAGCGTGTAAATTATAGGTAAAAGCCAGTTCTGAGAAAATCGCATTTAAAGATTAAAGTGTCGTGTCCTTATAAAAAATTCTCATATTTGCTGATTAATATTTTTATTTGATTTTCTGATTGATTTCCGGAACAGTAATTATTTTATGTATCTTTTAAAATCTTACTAAATTTATTTTTCAAAATTAAACACTGTTTAAACTAATTTTTAACATCATTCTGGTCCTTTAAACGCCCACTTCCGGTCTTTTAAATATATCCACTTTTGGTTTCCTAATCTTTACGAAATCCTTTATATCTCGGAATGAATCTAATAAACGTAGAAACAAAAACAAACCTGTTTAATAAGCTATTTAAATTCCTTATTTGACGAAAGAATAAAATTAGTTTATCATTTTTGGTCGAAATTGACGTTTACAACGTGTACGGGTACCTTAAATTGCTTTCACACTATGAAAGCAATTTAATACGTAACTGCTTTCATACGCATAATACAAAAATTAAATAACAGAAAATAATATTTGATTTGAATCCCTTAATGGTTGAAAACTCAAAGATTTCTATAATTGTATATGTATTGTTTTATAATTATAGGTGCTTTTAGTCTTATTAACTCGCAGAAGATGAATTAAAATTAGCCATTTTCTATGTTTAGATTGTTAAGAATAATCTTGCAATTAAAAGGATATTTAAAAACAGATCAAATGTAATGATACGATTCTGAGTGTTGAAAATACACACATATTTCAAATATCTAATTAACATATTTTTAATTGAAATGTCTTATCAATTTTACTCTTATTTATTCGCTTATTACGAGATACCATGCGAAGTTAACGTTAATTCCTATTCTTCATTGAGTTCTAAAATTAAATTTTTTTATTCATACATTTCGTATGACCCATTTACTTTATAAGATTTAATTAATAATGAGTTATTTGGAAATCAGAGTAAGCAACCGTCCTTGCCACAGGTCTTAACCTCATGCATCTGCCCACACTAAAATATTGCGCCAGAGTACGTTGAACATAGTGGAAGATATTAAAATTTCTCTAAATTTTTAACATGCTTTAGATACAAGTCATATTTGATATATTTTTATAAAATTGCCGAAAAGTAAAGTAAAAGTATTAAAGGCTTTTAAATAAAATTCAGAAATCATTTACCTAAACACGGTATATATCTTTCCATAAAAAGAGGAATAACGTTCCGTATATAAAAATTTCTAACATTTGAATGATTTCAAGCGCATTTATACGAAAAGAAGCAATTTTGTGGATTCGAGATTTAAGTTAAATTAAAGCTCAGTAATGAGGATAGAAAGGAAAAATAATTAATTTTTAATTATAGAAATTAATTCGTTTGATAATCAATTTCATTGGTTTCAGGTAGGGAGAATAATAAGAAAATTCTAATTTGACTAAAATCATAACATTTAGAAAACTGCTAACTATTCCCAAGTAGAATTTTGTAAATATTTCTTGTTTGAAAAAAAAAAAATAGAATTTAGTAAGTTGATTTTTTTATGCAGA
Organism: Latrodectus elegans; assembly: GCA_030067965.1. Lineage (NCBI taxonomy): Eukaryota > Metazoa > Arthropoda > Arachnida > Araneae > Theridiidae > Latrodectus > Latrodectus elegans. Next base: position 65,819,968 of record CM057815.1, read on the forward strand.
ATATGAACAGAATTTCTCTGTTATGAAGTAACATATTTGGATTGGTTGGTTGGTTGGTTTTTATGGCGCAAGGTCCAGATAAGGACAAGCTGCGCCAATCACAAGACATTATACGCCAGTCTTTTCACCGATTAAAAGTATAAAATAGTAATATAGTTAAAATGTGCATTAAAAGTATAAAATAGAAATATATTTAAAATGTATATTAAAGGTATAAAATAGAAATATAGTAAAAATATATATTAAAAGTATGTAAACATACAATATACACATGTATAAGATTAAAACTTGTGTTTTAATAAAATATTTCAAAATCAGATAAAATTCATAAATCCTATATCTTTTAAAAACGCAAATAAATTGCGATGGGGTGGTTCCCCAAGCAAATCTTTTAATGCTAAAATATTACTATTAAAATATCTAAAACGCTGATGGTTAAAATCTGGGCACACAATTAAAATGTGATATACTGTAAATGGTTCATTACACTTTTCACACCACGGTTGGAGATCACTTAAGATCAAATGTTTGTGGGTGAAACGCGTGTGACCAATTCGAAGGCGAGTCAGTCTGACATCTGCGCTTCGTGGAGATAAAACAGATAATGGAATGATGTATGAAAATAAGGAATGGAGTTTGTTGCTGACTTGCAGGTCCCAGGATTCCTGCCAAAGAGAATATATGAAATGTTTGAATCCTTTTCTCATGTCCATTGATGGTATTGAAGGCAAGATGGAAGTAGCTGCAGATTTAGCAGAGCTGCAGATAAAGCATCAGCTTTCTCATTGCCATCTATTCCTATGTGGCTTGGAATCCAACAAAACAGTATCTCAAATCCTTTGTTAGTAAGAGTATCAATTAATTTGAATATCTTAGACACAACTGGATGGCAATTATAGTTGTTATTCCTCAAAGCTTCTAATACACTCATACTGTCAGTCTACACACAGAATTTACGTCCATTTTTAGTTGTTAGCAACTGAAGTGCTCGGTATATAGCCGTAGCCTCAGCAGTGAAGATGGAGCAGGATTTGTGAAGGCTATAACTGTAGGAGGTATCATCAAGATAAACTCCACAGCCAACTGATCCTGGACACTTGGATCCATCCGTAAATACTGGAGTGTACATAGTATACTGACAGCGATGGAATGAATAAAGCTGTTGAAGAATAGCAGTATTTGTGTCTGATTTTTTATTTTTTCCAAAGGGATTTAGCACAATAATGTGTGGATTATACCAAGGTGAATGTGCGTAAAGGTCGGTAGACTCGATTCGGACATCACATAGGTCAGACAGCAAAATAATAGATTTAATACGACAGAGAAAAGGTGGAATGCTTGATGGTCTAGCATTATACAATCTCTTAAGAGCAGCACTTGGAATCGTGGAACGCAAGGGATGATGAGGTGAGGACATTATTTTTGAATAATAATTAAGAGACAGCTGCATCCGCCGCAGGTCTAATGGCAACTGTTGGCAGATGACATATAGACTCTGGACGGGTGATGTGCGAAAACCTCCACAGCATATCCTTAAAGCACTATGGTGAACAGTGTCCAATCTGCGTAAGATGGAGAGCCTAGCTGATCCATAAGCAACACAGCCGTAGTCAATTCGAGATAAAATTACAGACTGATAAATTCTTAAGAGTGATGTTCGATCTGCACCCCAAGATGTATTCGAAAGCACTCTGAGGATGTTGAGCAAGCGCTCACATTTCTTCCGCAGGTGTAATACATGCGGAAGGAAAGTTAACTTCTTGTCAAAAATTACCCCGAGGAATTTTATCTCACTGACTACAGGAATGGGTCTATTATTTATGTGAAGCACAGGATCATTATGGATACTAGTTTTCCTACAGAAATGGACACAATAGCTTTTACTAGGAGATATACAAAGGCCATTCCTTTCACACCAAGTAGTTAACTTATTTAGAGCTGTTTGCAATTGTCTCTCAATTATATTCATGTTTGAACCCTGATATGAAATTTGTAAGTCATCAACATACAAAGTGCCATGAACAGAAGATGGTATCTGATGAAGTATGTTATTGATGAAAAGGTTAAAAAGGGTTACGCTTAAAACGCTACCTTGAGGGACACCCTCAGCTTGAGTAAAAGTATTGGAAAGTGTAGTTCCAACACGTACTTTGCCCCTCAGGGGGTTTACCTTCTTTAGGTGAACACGGGTGTCACAATCCCGAGGTACCCTAGTGATCTGTCCTCTTCTTTATTTTCCTCTCTCCACTACTCTTCTGCTTTTTCTTCCTTTTCTCCCTCATTGTGGTTGCCTCGTAAGAGGTTGAGGGCTCCCCTTGAGTAGCTTTCGCCGCTCTGTTGCTATTAGCTACTCCTGGGAACTAAATCACCCACGTGTTTGCCGTGCGTGGAGACCCGTGTCCCTGGAAAGGAGGATCCTGGTAATTGAGGCCTCCTGAGACCAACACATTGCTTTGGCCTCTGCTTCAGGTAAACGGGAGGTGTGTTGTGGTCCTCAGCACATCAATCGGCTTTATGGATCAAGCGATCGGTACATCTACTGGGTGACTCGTTAAGGGTGGAGTCCACTTCAGGGATGTACCGTGAGCGTATAGGGACTGACTAGCACTGGTACAGTTAACCTGTATCCCCTTGTAGGGCTCCGTGGTGGGTGGTGCCGTCTAGTCCCTGAATTTTCAGCTATACTATATGAACAAATCAATTAATTCTTCACTCCCTTTGGAGCAACAGATGTCTATGTTGAATGCAAAATTTTTCATTGTTAAAAAGAACTGAAGGTGGTTCTTTCCAATTTGTTTCGCCTTTTCTAATAGAAAAAAGCATTTCATCATATCTAGGTGAAGTTAAAAATATTCGAAAGCTACGAACAGGAGATATTTTAGTAGAGATTTCTTCTGAAAAACAAGCGATATTAATACAGTCATTCAAAGCAATTGGTAATGTGGATGTGGTCGTACAGCCCCACACAACATTAAACTTTTGCAAGGGAGTGATTTCTGCAGCAGACCTCATATATACATCAACAGACGAAATACTCGAAAATTTAAAATCTCAAAATGTATGTGCTGTGAAACGTATAACCCTGAATCGAGATGGTGTATCACTTAATACAAAACACCTCATTTTGACATTTAGCACTCCAACCTTGCCACAACATATTAAAGTTGCATATATGAGGTGCTCTGTGAGACCATACATTCCAAATCCGCTGCGCTGCTTTCAATGCCAACGATTCGGCCATTCAAAACTAGCATGCAGAGGTAAACTTACGTGCGCCCGTTGTTCAGACGTTGGCCACGATAGTGTCACCTGCAATGCTAAGGAGGTTTGTGTCAACTGCAAAGGCGACCATCCTGCCTATTCTCGATCTTGCCCAACATGGCAGTTGGAAAAAGAAATCACCTCCATCAAAATCAAGAATAATGTGTCTTATCCGGAGGCTCGACGAATTGTCGCCTCACGTACACCACAGCCAGGTATCAGCTATGCGACTGCTACTAAGAAAATAACTAGAACTTGCTGCACCCAAACCGATTGTATTTTAGAGCCTTCAATAAAACCATCTGCAAAGCCAAAAGAAACAAAGCCCCCAAATGTTATTCCTAAACTGTCATTTGCTAAATCAAGATCATTACAAGCAAAAAAATTAAAACTTGCTAAGGAAGGTGCTCGTAAGTCTTGCTTGACAGAAAGGAAAGCCAGGCTTACATTGGATGAAGATACCGTAAAACTGTATCCCTCAGATGCTGATAGTTTGGAGGATTCATCAGAGACTCAGATGAGCACTGCTGGTGAATAACATTCATCCCATTAATGACTTCCTTTGTTTCATGGAATTGTCGAGGTTTTCGTTCTCGAATTGACGACGTCAAATCTGTTATCTCTCGCTACAACCCCGCATGTGTGGCTCTCCAGGAAACATTCCTGAAGCCCACTGTTAGCACCAAACTGCGTGGGTTTCAATGCTTCAGAAAGGATAATGGTGGTAATGCGTCTGTATCTGGAGGAGTTTGCATATTCACATCAAACTCATATACAAGTACAGCACATCAACTAAGAACTACATTACAAGCTGTAGCAGTGAAAATTCACGTAACCTGTCTTATCACTGTTTGCAGCCTGTATTTACCACCACATGATGTCGTAAATTCGGAGGAACTAGATGATTTAATTGACCAACTCCCAGCTCCATTTGTGCTTCTAGGTGATTTTAATGGCCATAATACTCTGTGGGGTAGTGAAGATACGAATTCTCGCGGTCGTCAGATAGAGCAGTTCATATCTGACAATTGCCTTTGTCTGCTGAATACCGACGAGAAAACTTATTTCCACGAACCTACACGGACATTTCACTCTCTGGACTTAGCTATATGTTCTCCATCACTCTTGCCATTGCTGAATTTTGCTGTCGGAAATGACCTCTACAATAGTGATCATTTCCCTCTAATCGTGTCTCAGGCTGGAAATAATAGTGTGCGGCACAAACCACCTAATTATGTGTACAGTCGGGCCGATTGGACACTTTTCACGCAATTGGCTGTGATCAGTGAGACAAGAGTTAAGACAGATATGATAGATGATGCCGTTAAATATGTCACCGACACAATAATCAGAGCTGCGGATGTTGCTATCCCTAAAAATTCCATCATTCCCCATAAACACAGGAAACCTTGGTGGAATGAAAAGTGTCAACTCTCCTATAAGAAACAAAGGAAGCAATGGAATATATTCCGAAGATACCCTACTACGGAGAATCTTGTTGCTTTTAAAAAAGCCAAAGCTGAAGCTCGAAAAGTTAGACGTCAGAGTCAAAGAGAATCTTGGATTTGCTACGTGTCGTCAATCAATTCATCGACAACAAATAAACAATTATGGAGGAAAGTTAAAGCAGCCAATGGTATTTATCAGGATTATTCCATTCCTGTATTAAAAACCGGAGCTGCAATACACTCCTCAGCGGTAGATATTGCTAATGTCATCGGTGAAACCTTTGCTAGTGTTTCCAGCTCTGATTCATATAATCCTACTTTTCTAAGGATTAAAAGAATCGCTGAGCGGACACCTCTAAGCTTTCATGATCGACATATTCTACCCTATAATTGTGATTTTGAACTGTCAGAATTGAAGTTTGCTTTATCTAAAGCAAACGACACTAGCCCAGGACCAGATGGAATCTCGTATCAAATGCTCCGTCATTTAAATCATGATTCTTTATTAAACATACTTTCATTGTTTAATAGAATCTGGACTGAGCATGCTTATCCTACTTCATGGAGAGTAGCGATAGTGATTCCGATATTAAAGCCTGGAAAAGATTCATCTGACCCTCTGAGTTATCGTCCAATAGCTCTTACGAGTTGCTTATGCAAAACATTTGAGCGTATGGTCAATGCTAGACTCATTTACGTCTTAGAGAAGAATAATTGCATACATCTTCATCAAAGCGGATTTCGAAGAGGACGATCCACTATAGATAACATAGTAGATCTAGAATCCCGAATTCGAAATGCTTTCGTGAGGAGAAACCATCTCGTTGCAATTTTCTTCGACGTTGAGAAAGCATATGATCGTACATGGCGCTATGGTATTCTCCGTACTCTGCATAATCTTGGCTTTAAGGGTAATCTTCCAATATTTATCCAAAATTTTCTGGCCTCACGCGTTTTTAAAGTGCGCGTTGGAACTACAATTTCCAATACCTTTAGTCAAGCTGAGGGTGTCCCTCAAGGTAGCATTTTAAGCGTAACCCTTTTTAACCTTTTTCATCAGTGACATACTCCATCAATTACCATCTTCTGTTCATGGCACTTTGTATGTTGATGACTTACAAATTTCATATCAGGGTTCAAACATGAATATAATTGAGAGACAATTGCAAACAGCTTTAAATAATTTAACTACTTGGTGTGAACGGAATGGTCTTAGTATATCTCCTAGTAAGAGTTGCTGTGTCCATTTCTGTAGGAAAACTAGCTACCATAATGATCCTGTGATTCACATAAATAATAGACCCATTCCTGTAGTCAGTGAGATAAAATTCCTTGGCGTGATTTTTGACAAGAAGTTAACTTTCCTTCCGCATGTTTTACATCTGCGGAAGAAATGTGAGCGACTGCTTAACATCATCAAAGTGCTTTCGAATACATCTTGGGGTGCAGATCGCACATCACTCCTAAGAATTTATCAGTCTGAAATTTTATCTCGAATTAACTACGGCTGTGTTGCTTATGGATCAGCTAGACTCTCCATCTTACGCAGATTGGACACTGTTCACCATACTGCTTTAAGGATTTGCTGTGGAGCTTTTCGCACATCACCCGTCCAGAGTCTATATGTAATTTGCCACCAATTGCCATTAGACCTGCGGCGGATACAGCTGTCTCTTAATTATTATTCAAAAATCATGTCCTCACCTCATCATCCTTTGCGTTCCACGATTCCAAGTGCTGCTCTTAAGAGATTATATAATGCTAGACCATCAAGCATTCAACCTTTTCTCTCTCGTATTAAATCTAATATTTTGCTTTCTGACCTATGTGATGTCCGAATCGAGTCTACCGACCTTTTCGCACATCCTCCTTGGTATAATCCACATATTATTGTGCAAAATCCCTTTGGTTAGAATAAAAAATCAGACACAAGTACTGCTATTCTTCAACAGCTTTATTCATTCCATCGCTGTCAGTACACTATTTACACTCCAGTATTTACGGATGGATCCAAATGTCCAGGATCAGTTGGCTGTGGAGTTTATCTTGATGATACCTCCTACAGTTATAGCCTTCACAAATCCTGCTCCATCTTCACCGCTGAGGCTACGGCTATATACCGAGCACTTCAGCTGCTACAAACTAAAAACGAACGTAAATTCTGTGTGTACACTGACAGTATGAGTGTATTAGAAGCTTTGAGGAATAACAACTATAATTGCCATCCAGTTGTGTCTAAGATATTCAAATTAATTGATACTGTTACTAACAAGGGATTTGAGATACTGTTTTGTTGGATACCAAGCCACATAGGAATAGATGGCAATGAGAAAGCTGATGCTGCCGCTAAATCTGCAGATACTTCCATTTTGCCTTCAATACCATCAATGGACATGAGAAAAGGATTCAAACATTTCATATATTCTCTTTGGCAGGAATCCTGGGACCTGCAAGTCAGCAACAAACTCCATTCCATATTTTCATACATCATTCCATTATCTGTTTTATCTCCACGAAGCGCAGATGTCAGACTGACTCGCCTTCGAATTGGTCACACGCGTTTCACCCACAAACATTTGATCTTAAGTGATCTCCTACCGTGGTGTGAAAAGTGTGATGAACCATTTACAGTATATCACATTTTAATTGTGTGTCCAGATTTTAACCATCAGCGTTTTAGATATTTTAATAGTAATATTTTAACATTAGAAGATCTGCTTGGGGAACCACCCCATCGCAATTTATTTGCTTTTTTAAAAGACATAGGATTTATGAATTTTATCTGATTTAGAAATATTTTATTTAAATTTCAAGTTTTTAATTTTATACATGTATATATTGTATGTTTACAGACTTTTAATATATATTTTAACTATATTTCTATTTTATACCTTTTAATATACATTTTAATTATATTTCTGTTTTATACTTTTAATGTACATTTTAACTATATTACTATTTTATGTTTTATAATTGGTGAAAAAAAAACTGTTGTATAATATCTTGTGATTGGCGCAGCTTGTCCTTATCTGGACCTTGCGCCATAAAAACCAACCAACCAACCAACCAACACGTACTTTAAAAAACCTAGTGCCTAGGAAATTCTTTATAAATATTGGAAGATTACCCTTAAATCCAAGATTATGCATATTACGGAGAACGCCATAGCGCCACGTACGATCGTATGCTTTCTCAATATCGAAGAAAATTGCAACAAGAAGGTTTCTCCTCACGAAAGCATTTCGAATTTGGGATTCCAGATCTACTATGTTGTCAATAGTGGATCGTCCTCTTCGAAATCCGCTTTGTTGAAGGGGTATGCAATTATTCTTCTCTAAGATGTAAATGAGTCTAGCATTGACCATACGCTCAAACGTTTTGCACAAGCAACTCGTGAGAGCTATTGGACGATAACTCAGAGGGTCAGATGAATCTTTGCCAGGTTTCAAAATTGGAATCACTATCGCTTCTCTCCATGAGGTAGGATAAGCATGCTCAGTCCAGATTCTATTAAACAATGAAAGTATGTTTAATAAAGAATCATGATTTAAATGACGGAGCATTTGATACGAGATTCCATCTGGTCCTGGGCTAGTGTCGTTTGCTTTAGATAAAGCAGACGTCAATTCTGACAATTCAAAATCACAATTATAGGGTAGAATATGTCGATCATAAAAGCTTAGAGGTGACCGCTCAGCGATTATTTTTAATCCTTAGAAAAGTAGGATTATACGAATCAGAGCTGGAAACACTAGCAAAGGTTTCACCGATGACATTAGCAATATCTACCGCTGAGGAGTGTATTGCAGCTCCGGTTTTTAATACAGGAATGGAATAATCCTGATAAATACCATTGGCTGCTTTAACTTTCCTCCATAATTGTTTGCTTGTTGTCGTTGAATTGATTGACGACACATAGCGAATCCAAGATTCTCTTTGACTCTGACGTCTAACTCTTCGAGCTTGAGCTTTGGCTTTTTTAAAAGCAACAAGATTCTCCGTAGTAGGGTATCTTCGGAATATATTCCATTGCTTCCTTTGTTTCTTATAAGAGATTTGGCACTTTTCATTCCACCAAGGTTTCCTGTTTTTATGTGGAATGATGGAATTTTTAGGGATAGTAACATCCGCAGCTCGGATAACTGTGTCGGTGACATATTTAACGGCATCATCTATCACATCTGTCTTAACTCTTGTTTCGCTAATCACAGCCAATTGCGTGAAAAGTGTCCAATCGGCTCGACTGTACACATAATTAGGTGGTTTGTGATACACACTATTACTTCCAGCCTGAGACATGATTAGAGGGAAATGATCACTGTTATAGAGGTCATTTCCAACAGCAAAATTCAGTAATGGCAGGAGTGATGGAGAACAAATAGCTAAGTCAAGAGAGTGAAATGCCCGTGATGGTTCGTGGAAATAAGTTTTCTCATCGGTATTCAGCAGACAGAGGCAATTTTCAGATATGAACTGTTCTATCTGACGACCGCGAGAATTCGTATCTTCACTACCCCACAGAGTATTATGGCCATTAAAATCACCGAGGAGTACAAATGGAGCTGGGAGTTGGTCAATTAAATTATCTAGTTCCTCTGAATTTACGACGTCTTGTGGTGGTAAATACAGGCTGCAAACCGTGATAAGACATGTTACGTGAATTTTCACTGCTACAGCTTGTAGTGTAGTTCTTAGTGGATGTTCTGTACTAGAATATGAGTTTGATGTGAATATACAAACTCCTCCAGATACAGACGCATCACCACCATTATCCTTTCTGAAGCATTGAAACCCACGCAGTTTGGTGCTAACAGTGGGCTTCAGGAATGTTTCCTGGAGAGCCACACATGCGGGGTTGTAGCGAGAGATAACAGATTTGACGTCGTCTATTCGAGAACGGAAACCTCGACAATTCCATGAAACAAAGGAAGTCATTAATGGGATGAATGTTATTCACCAGCAGTGCTCATCTGAGTTTCTGATGAATCCTCAAAACTATCTCTATCTGAGGGATAGAGTTTAACAGTATCTTCCTCCAACGCTAGCCTCGCTTTTCTTTCTGTCAAGGAAGACCTACGAACGCCTTCTTTGGCAAGTTTTAATTTTTTTTGCTTGAGATGCTCTTGATTTTGCAAGAGTCAGTTTGTGTACAATGGTTGAAGATTTTGTATCATTTGGTTTGGGAGATTGTTTTGTTGAAGGCTCTGAAATACAATCAGTTTGTGTGCAGCAAGACCGAGTTACTTTCTTAGTAGCAGTCGCATAGCTGATACCTGGCTGTGGTGTACGTGCGGCGACAATTCGTCGAGCCTCCGGATAAGACACACTATTTTTGATTTTGACGGAAGTAATTTCTTTTTCCAACTGCCATGATGGGCAAGATCGTGAATAGGCAGGATGGTCGCCTTTGCAGTTGACACAAACCTCCTTAGCATTGCAGGTTACGCTATCGTGGCCAACGTCTGAACAACGGGCGCACGTAAGTTGACCTCTGCAAGCTATTTTTGAATGGCCGAATCGTTGGCATTGAAAACAGCGCAGCGGATTTGGAATATACGGCCTCACTGAGCATCTCATATATGCAACTTTAATATGTTGTGGCATAGTTGGAGTGCTAAATGTCAAAATGAGGTGTTTTGTATTAATTGTTACACCATCTCGATTCAGTGTTATCCGTTTCACAGCACATACATTTTGGGATTTTAAATTTTCGAGTATTTCTGTCTGTTGATGTATATATGAGGTCTGCTGCAGAAATCACTCCCTTGCAAAAGTTTAATGTTGTGTGGGGCTGTACGACAACATCCACATTACCAATTGATTTGAATGATTGTATTAATATAGCTTGTTTTTCAGAAGCAATCTCAACTAAAATATCTCCTGTTCGTAGCTTACGAATATTTTTCACTTCACCTAGATAGGATGAAATGCTCTTTTCAATTAGAAAAGGCGAGACAAACTGGAAAGAACCACCTTCAGTTCTTTTAACAATGAAAAATTTGGCGTTTAACATTGACATTTGTTGCTCCAAAGGGAGAGAGGAATTTATAGATTTGTTCATATAGTATAGCTTAAAATTCAGGGACTAGACGGCACCACCCACCACGGAGCCCTACGAGGGGATACAGGTTAACTGTACCAGTGCTAGTCAGTCCCTATACGCTCACGGTACATCCCTGAAGTGGACTCCACCCTTAACGAGTCACCCAGTAGATGTACCGATCGCTTGATCCATAAAGCCGATTGATGTGCTGAGGACCACAACACACCTCCCGTTTACCTGAAGCAGAGGCCAAAGCAATGTGTTGGTCTCAGGAGGCCTCAATTACCAGGATCCTCCTTTCCAGGGACACGGGTCTCCACGCACGGCAAACACGTGGGTGATTTAGTTCCCAGGAGTAGCTAATAGCAACAGAGCGGCGAAAGCTACTCAAGGGGAGCCCTCAACCTCTTACGAAGCAACCACAATGAGGGAGAAAAGGAAGAAAAAGCAGAAGAGTAGTGGAGAGAGGAAAATAAAGAAGAGGAAAGATCACTAGGGTACCTCGGGATTGTGACACCCGTGTTTACCTAAAGGAGGTAAACCCCCTGAGGGGGTAACATATTTGGAAGAGTAACAAATGAAATTAAAAATTCCTTACTAACGTTTGATGAAAGCAATGTAGAGTTTAGATGTAGATATATATTTAAAAAATGTTCCGTGTTCTTTTTGTGAATATACCGCAAAAAAGATAAAAAAAAACAATCTTTCCCCTATTTGCTTTTCGTTTTTCCGTATAAATACCGAAAGACGAAAGGCAAATATAGGGAGACAGTAAAGAAAATTAAAAGGTTGCGTATTCTAGACTAAGGAGTGACATTTGTTATAGATGAATTCTCGTATAGCATATATATATATATATATGTATATATATTTAACTCCTTCCAACGAGCTGACGTTTCCATTCTAATAAAAATCCATCAACAATATTATATCCAGAAAATATCTCTAGCATTTTCCAGTTATATAATATAAAAATACGTAGTGAATGTTAATTTGTTTTTCGGTAAATTATATTCCACCACTGCTTTGAAGTTACGATCACAGATGGAAAACTTTACAATTTCATTGTTTAACTTTTCTAGAATTTGAATGTCTTATTTGATATTTAAATTTATACGTTTAAATTTTTTATTAGCTATAGATTTTTAGTTGTAAATGTCTTTATCATTTATTATAAAAATTGTAAAACATTATTAAAAAAAATAAAAAGTTCTTAGAGAATGCACAGATAGATGATAAGATATGATAGGAAAATTGGTTATGCATTCTGTGACCATCATGGATGAAATGTCATATTTCTGAGAAAAAAAAGTGAATTATCCAAGTTTTCTATATTTTCTTTCTATTTTTTTCTTTTCTTCAATAAATGAAAAAGAGAAGATGACACTTCATAATGATCGTCAAATGCAGTTCTTTTCTCTTTTCTGCTGTTTTTTATTTTTTAAAGATCTAAAACTAAAAGAAATTGACGATACTGCTCATAAGAAAAATATAAAAATGAAAATATTCAACTTTGCTAAGGGTAAAAGACGAGGTTTATAGTTGACGTTAAAGAAACTGATTACCCTTCTATGTATCTTTTAAGAAAAATGGTGTTCCGGAATTCAAAATAATCAATAAATATGGCTTATGGATGAAAATCCTTGTCTGTAATTTAAATTGTATTCAACTATCGTCATAAAAAATCATCTCAAGCAAATTATTAATGACAGTTCAGGTATTTATTTTATTAATCATTTAAATACTTTTAGTTTTATTATTTTTGACTAATTTATAGTAATTATTTTAATTATAAATTTATTTTTGACTAATTTGCAAAAAACTATTGTTTATAGACTGTTTTGACTCATAGACTTACAGTTTGTTTCTTTCTTTGATAGCTTTCTCTTAAATATAAACATCAAAACAAGTCTTAACATATATTATCTAAAAACAATTATCAATACTACAGTAAATGAAAAGAAATTAATCAGCGATTATATTTAAATAAAAATAAATTCAAATTACTTGGAAACATTCCTTTAACTCTAAAGTAATTAAAAGAGCAGATTACTAATGTAGTAATAGAATTATATTTGAGGAATGGATGGGATAGAAAAAGTTTGAATTGGAGGAAGAGTAGGAATCACAGGTGAATTAGACTTCCCGGGCCACAATCCGCTTATATTTACAGGTCGTAATCTTCTGGCTCATTTGAATTTAAAAAATATTACAACTTAATATGATGAAAAAAAAAATTCCCGAACAATCAAACCAAACCATATTTTAAAGGTACAAGAGGCAATTTTTGTTTATAACTTCCATTTTTTTAAAGTATATTTCAATTCAATATATCAAAATCTTCAACTCAATATCAATATCAAATTCTCTTCAATTCAATATCAAAATAATATTTGAAATTCATTGTGATAATATGAGAACACTAAGGTGATAATATAAACAAGGTGATTAAGTATTGGACAACAAACATGCACAGAGAGAGAGAGTTTTAAATCCAAATTATATGAAATGTCATATTAACCTCATTTCCAACAGAATGATTTTATAGTCTGCAAAGTTATATACCATCTGAAAAGATATCTGAAACTATCCCAGGTAGCTTCTGAAATCTCATTATAGCTTTGATATGGACAAATTTAATTTTTTCTTTCTTATTCACGATTCATGTAAGTAATGGTGCTGTTTTCGGACGAAATTTTTTTTTAAAAAATTGTTTAGAAATACATTGTTGACACCATATTGCAGTAATTATAGAAAATTAAATAAAGAAAAATTCAATCAAGTATTTTTATTCAATTAAGTATGGAAGAAACTTAGAATTTATTGGACTTCTAAATTCTGCATGGTAAAAATTAAATATATGATTTCATATATATTTGAAAATAGGCAGTAATCAAGTATAAAATGAGTGAAATGTTAAAATACATGTGTTACAAATGTTTTTCAAAAATATTTATCCTCATTTTAAAAACTTTGATTTGCCGTGCTTAGCAAAACTTTCGTCTTCAGCATGAAAAGTCCTGGGTTTTATCTTAGCAAATATGAGGTGCGATGTAGATCTACTTCCTCGTGGCGCACCCTGGAAACACATTGTGGCTAAGAGATCTAGGCATTTTTAGTTTTCCCTTACCTACCAAAACCTACAGTGAAGCCCTCAAGACAAAACCTACAATTTTCATTGAAAAAACCAATCAGGAAGTCTCAAGGCAGTTAAGCAACATCAAGACCTCAATTTGCCCAAAAGGGGTATATAACAGACAGCACTATATAGAAACTAAATGCAGATCCCATGAGGACATCATAAAACTCAAAGAAACCCTGACTAAGGAGAACCTGAGAGTCAACGACAAACCCACACCAACAATGAAAATTATTATTCGCAGCCTCCCGGAAGACACACCTGAAAATTATTTGCTTGAAGCAATTAAAGAAGACCTAAAACTAGACCACAGCAACCCCGAGATCCGAATTACGCAGATTCGGAAAACTCTTAGCATCCATAATCTCTGGAATTATGTTATAGAAATGCCTCGCTTCCTAGCCATGCGACTTCTGAAAAATCGTAGGATCTTCATAGGAATCCGAAGCTATAGGCTAGAAAATTTCTTGGCATACAGACGGTGCCAAAAATGTCAGGATTTCTCACATCCAACAAATAACTGCCCTCATACAAATTTATACCGTGGACGCTGTTGTGAAAACCATAACACACCAGACTTCCAAGCGAAAAAACCATTCTGCATAAACTGCCAGGCAGATAATAAAAAAGGCGAAAACTTAAACGTAAACCACCCAGCTTACGACCGAAGTTGGTTGGTTGGTTGGGTTTTATGGCGCAAGGTCCAGAAATGGACATACTGCGCCAAGAATAAGATTTTTGTAGCTATGTTTTTTATTTAATTTAATTATGTTTTCTTTTTTTCTCTTTCTTTCCAAGGAAAACCCAAGCAACATTAAAATTTGAAAAAACAAAAAATCAGTGTATAATTAATTTTAAAATCAGATTATAAATTATAAAAAGGATAAAATCAAATATATATAAAAAATAGTTTTAAAATTTAATATAACAACTAGATATAGTGTAAAAAACCTATTGCCTTTAAAAAAGTGAATAGGTTTCTGTGGGGTGGATCCCCTATTAAATCTAACAAAGTTATAAAATCAGTATTAAAAAAGTGTAAACGTTCTTGGTTAAAATCATGACATGAAATTAAAATATGATGAACAGTAAATGGTTCATCACACGTTTCACACCATGGATTTAGTTCACTTAAAAACAAATGTCTGTGTGTGAAACGTGTGTGTCCGATACAAAGGCGAGTTAATCTAACGTCTGCACTTCGTAACGGTAAAATTGATAATGAGGTGAGGGATGAGAAAATGCTATGAAGTTTGTTTCTGACCTGTAATCTCCATGATTCTTTCCAAAGTGACTAAATAAATCTTTTTATACCCTTCCTCACATCTGAAAACGGAACCGATGGTAAAATTGGATCCTCAGCAGCCTTTGCAGCTACATCCGCTCTCTCGTTTCAATCAAGACCTACGTGACTTGGTACCCAACAAAATATTATTTTGTATTCCTTGCTTACGACCGAAGATGCCCTGTCTTATTAATAACCTCAGCAATAACTAAACCTAACTAATTTCACACCATTCACACCGAAACATTCTAAAGTCACTTCTCAGCTACCTGCTGATTTCATGCCATGAATATCTCACAAACTTGCTCTTTGACACCATCCAGCACTGCAGATTTCTTGTCTCCCTATCTCCAATTCCATACAAATAACAACAACCAAAACAATGTAATTGTTCTTCAAGTCAATCTACGTAGATCTAAACCCCCAACGGACCTATTACAAATTACAGCTTTGGAACATAAAATCGACTTTTTTGTTATCCAGGAGCCTTTTTTACAGAATGGGAAACTGGCCTGCATTCCACAGATCTGGAATTGCTGGACTTCAATTAATAACAAGGCAGCAATCATTTGTACTTCTAGCAAATTTCAGCCAATCCTGGTGCATCAATCAGTTTCCACCGTAACCATCAAACTAACTCTGGACAAGGCACCTCTGACTATAATATCGGCTTACTGCCCACCACCAAATCACAGAGTTCGAGGAACACAAGCAGCAGAATTATCTGATATTTCCATCACCCTAGATGAGCTTGATAAACGGTCTATCCATGCGGAGAATTCATTCATAGGGTCGGACTTGAATGATCATAGTATTATCTGGGGCTATCCGTCAAAAGATTCTAGTTGCGAGCAAGTGTTGGATTTCATCCTTGCAAATAACCTCTGCCTTATGAATTCCCAAAACTCTCCACCGATATTCCTCAACAAACACCAACAAGGTTGACCCGATCTTACACTGGTTACAAACCCTAATATGGCGAATGTCATAACTTGGGAGGTGCTCGATGATGAAACCCTAAGTGATCACAAATACATCAAGATTACACTTAACTGCAAAATTTCCACCCTCCAGTTTAAGCGTTTTAAAACGAAGTTCGGTGGCCACGGAAAGTTTTGTCATCTTCTGAAACTACTTATTCCAGACCACTCCCAAATAATTTCAACTTCCAATGGCACTACCGATCTAGAAAGTGCAACTATCTCTCTCCAGAAAGCTATTACTTCCTGCTGCTCCTCCAGCTTTAAACTTAAAACTCAAAAAGCTATGAGACCAGAACTCCCACCTCGTGGTCACTAACATTCCAAATGGAAAGGAAACAATTAAGAGCACTGAAAAGGCGTTATCAATCCTCTTCCTACCCAGAAAAAGAGAAATATTACAAGATATATAAAGCAAAAAGAGCCGTATACTTCAAACAAATCAGATTAGCAAAAAAGAAGACATGGAAGGAATTTTGCTGCTCAGCCAAGGACCCACATGGAAAAATCTACAAGGTTGGCTTCATAAAGACAGTTCTACCAGCAAATCTCTTCGTTGACAGCCATGGAACTCCCCTGGGTTCAGAACTCAACATAGCTAAAGATATTCTTGAAAGGCTTTTCCCAACGACTTCCAGCCTTTCTTTCCACCCCACCATCAGCTCCAACAATGACATTCCATTTAGCAGCCATGAAATTGAAAGAACCATCAATTCACTAAAAAAAGGCAAAGCCACTGGTTATGATGGAATTGATAACATTGTTATTCACACTATCCACAGGTCTTTCCCAAATGTTTTCCGCTCTTTCTTCAATAAATGCCTGGAGCTATCTTACTTCCCTCGCTGCCTTAAGGTTGTTCTTATAATCCTGTTCCATAAGGAGGGTAGGGAAAAATCCAGCCTCGACTCTTACAGATCAATTTCCCTCCTCCCCACGCTTGGGAAGATATTAGAAAAATTGACGACGAAACGTTTCACTTTCCATCTGGAAACTAACAAGCTCCTCAGTGATTTCCAGTTTGGTTTCAGACAAGGCCTATCTGTAGTCGATGCCCTTCTCTTACTTACCAACCAATAGAAATGATAAGCCTTTCACAGCAGTAATTACAATAGATATCAAAGGCGCCTTTAATAATATTCATCACCTTCAACTAAAGAAACAATTGTGTCAAACCAGTAGCCCATCTAACATCACTAAGCTCCTAATCAACTACCTAAATGACAGACTTTTTATCCTACCTACGAATGCAGGCCTTGCAACTCGAAGCCAAACAGTGGGATGTCCCCAAGGTTCCTGCAGTGGCCCGAAACTGTGGAATCATGTAGCCGACACTCCTTTGAAAATTGACTGGACCACAACCGGAAAAAAATCGACCAGCGCAGTAACATCCACCTGCAGGCCTTCGCAGATGACTTTACTTTTGTTATAGGCGTTTATAGTGAAAAGAAACTGGGCAGAGTAGCCTCACTAGCACTTACTCACTTCAAATCATGGTCTGATAAGAATAACTTGAATATCTCACTTGATAAGACCAAGTTCATGTTAGTTGCCAAACTCCAATGTGGTCCACAAATTCTATGGGGTGACTATATATTGAAGAATGCAAACTCCAGGGAGTCATCTTGAACAAGAAGCTGAATTATAAAGAACATATTGCAACCCAAGAAAACAAAGCTATACTTCAAGAGAAGCTACGCAGACTGGCTGGAAATTACTGGGGTTACAGTAAAAAAACAGGATTTTACTATACCAAAACGTCACTGAGAGAATGCTTTGCCACGGAGCAGCAATCTGGGGAGCTTCTTTAACAAATAAATTGACCCTAAAATTATCATCTATTCAACGATGGTTTCTTAGTATCACGGGAGCTATCCGCTCAATACCTACATCCGCTCTCCAGGTAATTACTGGCCCTTCCTCACCTGCATCTGATAATAGAAGCAGAGTCAAAATATATACAACTCACAAGAGGCGGAATTCAGTGCCTCATTCCACCGCTCCCATCACCTTCAGATATAGAAAATAAAATGAGCATTGACTCCTTCCACCCTGGTCTCTTTAATCTGAGTGAAAGAGCCTGTCAAAGAAACTGCCCAGATGTCATGGCCACCTGCAGAATCCTTCAAATTTTCACAGATGGTTCAAAGTTGGAAGAAGGGGTCGGCTCAGCTTTTGTTGCTTATAAAATTTCAGTAAAGACGCAGCACTGGAGAACAAAGCTGGGAGAAGATAACTCAGTCTTCCAAGCCGAGGTTCTGGCTATAGGCGAAGCAGTTAAATTTGTCACACTAGAGAACACCATTGCCACTATTTGGTCCCCCTGAAGAGATTTACCTTCTTTAGGTAAACGCGGATGTCACAATCCCGAGGTACCACAGTGATCTGTCCTCTTCTTTAATTTCTTCTCTCCTCTACTCTTCTGCTATTTCTTCCTATTCTCCCTCGTTGTGATTGCCTCGTAAGAGGTTGAGGGCTCTCCTTGAGTAGCTTTCGCCATTCTGTTGCTATTAGCTACTCTTGAGGACTAAACCACCCACGTGTTTGCCGTGCGAGGAGACCCGTGTCCTAGGAAAAAAGGGTCCTGATAATTGAAGCCCCCAGAGACCAACACATTACTTTGGCCTCTGCTTCAAGTAAACGGAAGGTGTGTTGTGGTCTTCAGCACATCAATCGGCTTTATGGATCAAGCGATCGGTATATCTACTGGATGACACGTTATGGGGGGAGGCCATCTCAGGGTTGGTTGGTTGGGTTTTATGGCGCAAGGTCCAAAAGCGGACATGCTGCGCCAAAATTAAATTTTGAAGCAGATATACATTTCTGCTTCAAAATTTAATTTTGTATATATATATTAAAATTCAAATTTAAAATACAAAAAAGAGGTTAAAAATATAAATATAATTTTAAAATTTATATAGTACAAATTAAATATAATGTAAAAAACCTATTGCCCTCAAAAAGTCAAATAGGTTCCTGTGGGGTGGTTCCCCAAGCAAATCATACAATGTTAAAATATCGCAGTTAAAAAAGTGTAAACGTTGTTGGTTAAAATTTTAACATGAAATTAAAATATGATAAACAGTGATTGGCTCATTACACGTTTCACAATAAGGATTTAATTCATTTAGAAACAAATGTCTATGTGTGAAACGTGTGTGTCCGATACGAAGGCGAGTTAATCTAACATCAGCACTTCGTAGTAGTAAAACTGATAATGAGATGAGATATGGAAAAATAGCGCACAATTTGTTGGTGACCTGCATGCTCCAAAACTCCTGGAAGACGGAATAGACAATATTTTTAACACACTTCCTCACATTTGAAAGGGGGATGGATGATGGCATTGGAGTTGATGCTGCTTTTGCGGCCGCATCTGCCTTTTCATTTCCCTCGAGACCTACGTGACCTGGGATCCAACAAAATTTGATATCATAACCCTTGCCAGCAAGGGAATCCAATATTTGGAAAGTCTTGGACACAACCGGATGACAGTGAATATTCGAATTTCCCAACGCTTTCAATACACTCAAGCTGTCAGTATACACGCAAAAGAAATGAGAATTTACAATACTCACGAGCTGCAGCGCTTTATATATTGCAGTAGCTTCAGCTGTAAAGATGGAGCAGGAAGCATGAAGGCAGTAATTATATGCATTATTGTTCATAAAAATACCACAGCCGCCATGTCCTACAGTTTTTGAACCATCAGTGAATATATGCGTGTAGGAAGAATACTGACAGCGATGTGAATAATAGAGCTGTTGGAAAATTGCTGAAGTTGTGACTGATTTTCTACAGTGGGCAAATGGATTAATTATCAATATTTGTGGATCATACCAAGGTGGATGTGCTAATATGTCCGTTATAATAAAACTGACATCACACAGGTCAAAAAAGGATAAATAATTTTTTGTTTGAGTGAGGAAGGGTGGGATGCTGTATGGTCTAGCATCACATATCCTCTTCAGAGTAGGAGTAAGAGCAGAAGAATATAATGGATGATGAGGGCCAGACATAATTTTACAATAGTAATTGAAAGACAGCTGCAAACGTCGCATGTCTAAAGGCAATTGTTGGCATATTGCATAAAGATGGACAAGTGATGTGCGGAATGCGCCTGAACATATTCTCAGAGCAGAATGATGGACAGTGTCCAGTCTGCGTAGAACAGAAGATCTAGCGGATCCGTAAACAATACAACCATAGACAAGTCGAGATAAAATTAACGATTGGTAAACTCGGAGGAATGACATGCGATCAGCACCCCAAGATGTATTTGAAAGCACCTTGAGGATATTGAGTTATCGCTCGCACTTCTTCCGTAAATGTAAAACATGCGGAAGAAAGGTTAATTTATGGTCAAATATCATTCCGAGGAATTTTACCTGATTGACAAATGTTATTGGTGTGTTGTTTATACAAATAACAGGATCATTGTAGAGGCTAGTCTTTGTACAGAAATGGACACAACAGCTTTTACTAGGAGATAGTGTATGGTCATTCTCAGCACACCATACAGCTAATTTATAAACAGATGCTTATAGTTGTCTCTCAATTAAACGTATGTTTGACCCTTCACAAGATATTTGCAGGTCGGTTGGTTGATTGGTTGGGTTTTATGGCGCAAGGTCCAAAATTGGACATACTGCGCCAAGAGTAAGTTTTTTGTAGCTTTATTTTATCTTGATTTTTTTATTTATTTAAAAATTATTATTTTTTTTTGTTAAACCCAAACGCAAGCAACATTAAAAACTTTAAAAAACAAAAATCTGTGTATATGTTATTTTAAAATCAAATTCGAAAATATAAAAGAAAAAAATCAATAATATATACAATTTTAAAATTGAAAATAAAAATTTAAATAAAATGTATAAAACCTATTGCCTTCAAGAAAGTGAATAGGTTTCTATGGGGTGGATCCCCTATTATGTCAGATAAAGTTATAAAATCACTTTTAAAAAAGTGAAAACGTTGTTGGTTGAAATAATAACATGAAATTAAAATACGATAAACATTGAATGGTTCATTACATGTTTTACACCATAAATTTAGTTCACTTAAAAACTAATGTCTGTGTGTGAAACGTGTGTGTCCGATACGAAGACGAGTTAATATAACATCAGCACTTCGCAATGGTAAAAGTGATAATGATATGAGGGATGAAAAAATGGTATGTAACTTGTTGCCAACCTGCAAGATCCATGATTCCTTCCAAAGACCATATATAAAACTTTTTATAAACTTTCTCACATCTGAGAGAGGAACCGATCTTAAAATTGGACCTGATGCAGTCTTTGCTGCTGCATCTGCTCTTGCATTTCCTTCAAGACCCATGTGGCTTGATATCCAACAAAATACAATATCTTTTCCCTTGCCAGCAAGGGAATCCAATGCTTTGAAAATTCTCAACACAACAGGATGACAAATAACACTATTGTTTTTCAAGCCTTCAATAATACTCATGCTGTCAGTATATATACAAAATTTTTGACAATCATCTGTATTCACGTGCTGAAGCGTGTAGTAGATTGCCGCTGCTTCAGCAGTATAGATAGAGCAGGACGAATGTAGGCTGCAGATGAAAGACGCCTTATTTATAAAAATTCCACAGCCAACATGTCCTGCGGATTTAGATCCATACATAAATACAGGTTTGTAATAATGGTACTGACAGCGATGAGGATGGTATAGCTGTTGAAAAACAATAGGTGTTGTGTCGGATTTACTGAATTGGGCAAAGGTATTTATAAAAGTATTTGTTGGTTCATACCAAGGTGGATAGAGATTTTGATCAATAGACTCTATCCGAGTATCACATAGATCTGTGAGCCATAGATTTGATTTGGCTCGTGTGAAAAAAGGTGGGATGCTCAATGGACGAGCATCATATAGTCTTTTCATGGAGGCATTAGGTACCAAGGAACGTAAGGGATGGTCAGGGGTCGACATGATCTTAGCATAATAATTGAGAGACTGCTGCATTCGTCTCAGGTCTAACGGTAGTTGATGACATATCACGTATAGACTCTGGATCGGTGATGCGCGGAATGCACCAGAACATATCCTCAAAGCAGAGTGATGAACTGCCGATCCATAAATAACACTTCCGTAGTCAATGCGGGACAAAAGCAATGACTGATAAACTCGAAGAAGTGATGTGCGATCTGCACCCCAAGATGTATTTGACAACATCTTGAGGATATTAGACGATCGCTCACACTTCCGCAAAGGTAAAACATGTGGAAGAAAGGGCAATTTTCGGTCAAAGATTATTCCCAGAAATTTTATTTCATTGACTACTTGTATTGGAGTGTTGTTGATATTAATAATTGGATCATTATGCAGGCTAGTTTTTCTACAGAAGTGGACACATTTACTCTTGCTTGGTGATAAGGTATGGCCATTTTCAGCGCACCATGCAGCAAGTTTATTAACTACTTTTTGAAGTTAACGTAAAGTGTATCATTTACAGATGGTGGTAACTGATGCAAGATGATACTAATGAATAAATTAAAAATGGTGACACCTAAAATCGAGCCTTGGGAAACACCCTCGGCTTGAATAAAAGTATTGGAAAATACAGTTCCAATACGAACTTTAAAAACACGGGAGCTTAAAAAATTTTGTAGGAATATCGGTAATTACCTTGAAAGCCAAAATCATATAACGAACGGAGAATTCCGTATCGCCAGGTACTATCGTATGCCTTCTCGATCTCAAAGAAAATGGAGACCAGATGGTTCCTCCGCACAAAAGCATTGCGGATTTGGGTCTCCAAATATGTGATATTATCGAGAGTGGATCTCCCTTTACGGAAGCCACTCTGATTTATATGTAAACATTCATTTTTTCTAAGACATAAACGAGACGGGCGTTGATCATACGTTCGAGAGTCTTACAAAAGTAACTCGTCAGAGCTATTGGTCGATAATGTGAAGGGTCTGAAGGATCTTTACCAGCCTTTAGAACTGGAATCACTATCGATTCATTTCAAGCTAATGGGAATTTCTTTTCATTCCAGATCCTATTGAACAAAAATAATATGTTCAATAGGGAGTCTGGTCTTAAATTTCAAAACATTTCATAGCTGATTCCGACTGGACCTGGACTCGTATCATGGGTCTGCTTTAATGCTCTCTTCAATTCCAAAATCCGAGACTCACAGTTGTAAGGCAAGGCTTCACCATGGTTAAAAGGAATTGGTGTTCGCTCAGTACGACTCTTAGTCCTTAAGAACAAAGGACTATAAGAGTCGTTGCCGATTGATGTGCTGAGGACCACAACACACCTCCCGTTTACCTGAAGCAGAGGCCAAAGTAATGTGTTGGTTTCTGGGGGCCTCAGTTACCAGGACCTTCCTTTCCAGAGACACGGGTCTCCACGCACGGCAAACGCGTGGGTGATTAGATCCCCACGGCTACACAAGAGGAGCCCTCAACCTCTTTCATGGCAACCACAGTGATGGAGAAGAGGAAGAAAAAGCAGAAGAGTATGGGAGAGAGAAAAGGAAAGAAGAGGACAAATCACTAGGGTACCTCAGGATTGTGACACCCGTTATTACCTAAAGAAGGTAAACACCCTGAGGGGCTGCCATGGTTTGCGTTCTTATCATGATGACACCAAGTCTATAATTTCATATAGACTTGGTGTCATCATGATGAGCTTTGTTGCACTTCAGGAGACATTCCTGAAGTCGAGCAATAACTTTTCCATGAGAGGGTTTACATGCTTTAGAAAAGACTGAGGTGATAATAGTGCAGTGTCTGGAGGTGTTTGTATATTAACATTTAATACTTACCCCAGCTTTACTCATCCATTGAATACTATTCTACAGGCAGTTGCTGAGATAATTCATACTACATGCTTATTAACTGTCTGTAGTTTATATCTACCACTACATGATGTCATCCGCCAAAAGGAACTGGATGCATTACAAGATCAACTTCCAACACCATTTCTACTGTTGGTTGGATTTACCGGCGATAGTTCTTTGTGGGGCAATGATGATACTAATTCTCGCGGTCGTCCGATAGAGCGCTTTATTTCAGATAACAGTCTCTGTCTGATTAATGCCGACGAGAATATATATTTTCATGTACCCCCGCGAACACTTCATTCACTCGATCCGGCCATTTATTCTCTATCTCTTCTGTCATCGTTAAATCTAATAGTAGGAAATGATCTGCTTAATAGCGATCATTTTCCTCTCGTCAACTCCCAGACTGGTGGTAATAGTGTACGAGAACAACTACCTACCTACGTGTACAGTCGGGCAGATTGGGCGATATTTTAACAATTGGCAGACATTGATAAGAAAATGGTTATGATCGATGATATTGATGATGCCCTATATAAGGTCACTCAAACAATATTGAATGCAGCATGCATCAATTCCTAAGAGTTCCTTTATAACACACAGGCGTAGCAAACCTTGGTGGAACAAAGAATGCCAAGAGTGTTATAAAAAACAAAGGAAGTTATGGGGGTTATTTAAGAGATACCCCACAACGGAGAATCTGATCGCCTTTAAAAGAGCAAGAGCTCTAGCTCGCAGAGCTCGTCGTCGAAGACAGAAGGAATCTTGGTCTCACTATGTATCTTCAATTACATCTTCAACTTCCAGTAAACAGTTGTGGAGAAAAGTGAAAGCAGCCAATGGGATTTATAAGGATTTTTCTATTCCTATTTTAAAAACCGGAGCTGCTGTATACTCTTCTCCTAAAGACATTGCTGATACCCTAGGTGAAACTTTTGCTAGCGTCTCAAGCAACGACTCTTATAGTCCTTCGTTTTTAAGGACAAAGAGTCGCGTTGAGCGAACACCAATTCGAATTTTTCTAATTCGAATTCAAATTTTCTGAAAGCTCGGCACACAAGATGAACGATTTATAGACATACTATATTTTGAGTTTTGTTAACGGAGTCTATGCTACTTTTGATCTTTTTTCTAGCATTAATGTTTGTTATTCTGACAGTTGTTTCCTAATTTGCCATTGGAAATAAATAAAAATAGTTTCGCAGTTTGTGATTGCACATAGTGCTTCTATGCATTATCTACAAAATTCTCAGATGAATATAACCACGAGTAATATCTTTGTAAATGGGTTTATGGGGAAAATGTGTGTTAAAACAAATCAAATGAAATGTCATAACTTTATTAAACTTTTATGTGTTGATCTGTAGAGTAGACCATATTTCATATATCATTTATGAATGCTCATAACTTTGATGTAAAAAATGATGAAAGATTAAAATAAAAAAGTGCAATTTCAGAAGTGATATTATGTATAATTTCAGAAATAGATACGTTTCGCGTCACCATAGTGACACGAAAATGACACTGCAGTGTGTTGCAATATTAAGTTATTTAGAAAAATATAAATTTTAAAGAAAATAAAGGCTTAGACTGATGCAGAATTATAATGCAATAAAGTAAAATAGTAATAATAATGCAATAGAATTATAATGCAATAAAGTTAACTAAGAATTATAATCCAATTGAAAATGTTAAATCATTTAAAGAGATTGTTATTAAAAACTAAATCATAAAATTTCAAAGAAAAATTATACTTTTCTATTTTTGAGAATTGTAATAACAATTTCAACAATAAACCTATGATTTTAAACTTTTTGTGTTGATTTTACTTTTATTGTTAAAATGTTTATTTCTTTTCTAAAAGTTTTATCTAACTTAAATAACTAGGAAATCTAATGGAAACAAAACACAGAAAACAATCTTATATAAACAAACAACAGAAAAAAATACCCCATAAAACAGAGCTTGTTCACTTTCCTATGGCTTACAGAATTTTAAAAATTGTATAGTTCACTAAAAGAATAAAAGAAAATGACTCAATAAAGAACTACGAAGGATGATCATCTTTTGAAGAAATATCGGAGAAATACATCTAGAAACAGCAAACATACGAAGAAGCACTCCAATTCCGAGTTACCCCAAAGGAAATCCCGAAAAAATATTGACTAGAAATTGCGTGAAAACCGACAAAAGAAAAGATAAAAGTTAATCAATTTTATTGCACGCCATGGCAGTTGGGGACAAGACTCTTTTGGCGAAGCCCCCCGCTTGGCGCAGAAATGCAATCGCCAAAAAAAGAACTGTCGACGGATAACCAGGGAACTGGAGAAAAGGAGGAGGCATTAGGGAAGAAGATATCCGGGATACGGGATGGACTCAGGAGAAATTCCGGAGATGAGCGTGAGACTAATGACATGGGACGACGTTCCGCAGGTGGTGGAAATTTGGAAAGAAACTGGACTTGCAGAAGGAACGCATAGTATTCATACTTGGTTTCGCTTCGACCCCGACGGTTTTTATGTAGTTACCAGGGACACAGGTCAGCTTACTTTTATTTTTGTCAAATATCCAATGGATTGACGACATAAACAGAAAAAAAGTGTTTATATAAACAAGCAACCCGAGCCCCACCCTATATTATGTTTAAAAAAATCTGACAATGAAGAAAGTAATTAATTTAAAAATGAGCAAAACTGAATACTTTTAATTTTAATTTTTGTTAACCAAACTTTTTAAAAGTTTACTTTATAAGTAATTAAAGATAAGGACTTAAAAAAATTCCATTTGATAAGTTTCTCATCCGCTTTTTATGAATTAGCTCTAAAATCAAGATATAACTACTCCTTTTAAATATGAATTATCTCATATACATTTTATATAATGATTTTATAGGATTATTTATACATTTTAATGACATTTATTTGGATTTAATCATAAGGAATCATTAGGATTTTGCAAAATGGAAAGTAAAAAAAATTCATGAATTTTGACTTAGATTAATTTTTAAAATTTATTCCTGTTATTACTGATAAAAATTTCAATTGATTTTTTAACCATGAGTTTTAGTTGGGGATAACTGTTTAATCATTTGTTTCAGAAAGTTTTCAGTTACAAAAAAATGCGGATTCATTAGACATGTTTCAATTTATTATAAGTAAACACATTAAGATATGTAAAAACATTGTAATTTAATCATTTTAAGCCTAAAATCTGATTACATTAAGCAAAATCAGTCTTGAAATTATGTTAGAGTTAAGTAAGAATATTGATAAAAATTATATTTTTACTACGTAAATTAAGAACATAAATTAAGTAATGCTGGTTAATTAAATGATTTTGTATAGGTGAAATTTAACTTTTGTAAAAGGCCAAGTTTAATATCTTTATCAGAAAAATTTTATAATTTAATTATTTTTTCGCTTTAGAATCTTTCTCATATAAAATTAATCATTACAAAATAAGTCAAAATAAAAAAATTAAAAGTATATTAGAAAATAAAAAATAAATATTTAAACTTTTACTAAGCATTATTTTTTAATTATATCAATTTTTTAAAAAAATAAACTGTCCTAATTTTCTTTTATTTTTGCTTTATACTAAAAAAAATGAGTTATTGTATTTCTTAAAATCTAGAAGATTTAGAGAAGTTGGATTGTGAATGTTCAAATGGCCAGTAATTGATCTCAAATGTAGAAATATTTTTTTTTAAATAAATTATTATTTTTTATTTAAAAAGTAATTTATTTTTTCATAGCTATAAATTAAAATACATACAAATAAATTTATATATCTAAAATTGTAAGTAAAATAAATATAATTATAATAATAAAAGAAAATCAATATAATTTTTTAAAATAAAGTACAGTATTATAAAATGTAGGCAAATTCAAAATGACGTTATTGAATATTAATATTTTTTATTGATTGAACTTAACGTTTCTATTGCATTCTTTTATTAAAAAATTTTATATATATATTATGCACGATAATATGAAATAAACTCATCTTAGATTTTTAAGTCTGAGTTGAGTTTATTCCAAAGGTCTATTTCCACAAAATGACAGTGGTCCTAACTTGTTCTCAATGTACCTAGAACTACCACAAAGAGAGATCTTGGTTCACCCTCAAATTACCTTAAAGGATCCATAATATAGTAATAATATTGCTGTTCGAACTTTAAAAATCTCCACTTCGTGAAGAATTTATAGTTCGATACCCGCCACTGTTGACCAACAGGAGATAGACATTGTACTTTTACATTCAGCATACACGTTTCATGAGACATGGATGCTTAACATTATACAGGTTTTCCCATTAACATTACATTATCCATTATACAGCTATGAATATATGACCCGCTATCTATGAAAACTGAAGTGCAAAATGCAGATGCTTCCACGGTAAACGGAATCTTTAATTATTAGATTGTCCGCTATACAGGAGCAAAATGGGATTTAAGTATTTTAAATATTAGGATGAAGACACATTTATATTTATGCTTTAAAAACAGAATATTTCCTTCTTCATTTACTCATTTTAAAAGATCTAATAACTTCAAACAACTTCTTGTATCAGTTTACGAATTTATAAGCTTTGTTTGCTTGTCGCTCAACGGTCATTTTTTGCACACGAGGGCTAATTAGACCGGGACCTACGGCTTAGAGTGGATTCCGAACCACTGCAAACATCCCTGCCCAAGGTAGGATTCGAGCCCACGAACTGTTGAACCGAAGGCAAGAGCGCTAACCATTCGGCTACCAGCTCGGCTTTATAAGCTTTTTAAATATAAAAAATAATTAAATGAATATATACATATATTTCAAGCTATACGGTGTTTGAATAATGGTCAGTTACAAGGATTTCCCATTTTGCAGAAGCAATGGTATCTTGTAAAGAAAGTTACCCAGTAGATAAGTTATCGGAGCCCTGAAAATGGGCCTTCGTAATATAGAAGCAGGAAACAAACAAAAGAGTTCCGAATTTGTTGTGCCTTCCCCAGAGACATTATTTCACATGAATGACATTGCGAACACGACATATTTAACAAGGATCAGTCGCCATTAGCAAACGTGACGGATCTTCGAGTGGGTCGGGATTCGAATTCCATACCTCTCGATAATGAGACCGAATGGCCAAACTAACGAGACTACCGTAGCCTCTTAAATCATAATATTAAAGATAAAATTTAATAATTTTTTGTCATGGGAGGAAGGGCGCGAATTTTCCTCATTCGCTTTCCAACAAAGATATTCAAAATCTGCGAAAAAAAAAATGGGATTCTCATTTATAAACGCTCACATTTTTTGTTGGCTCTTAGCATTATATTAGGCATTGAATTATATATGCTTTACATAATGCTAAGGTCTAGAAAATTTAATGATTTTACTTTTAATGTGTCAGAATATTTATGTTTAATTTTCATTACAACTCGTTTTTCACACATTTATGTGCCAGTAAAGTAAATCAAAAGTTATATATTAACAATCATTTAGAAAAATTTAATTAAATATTTATTTATTTTAACACTTTTCTATTTTGATTCTCCTCACACACATTAGAACATCGAGATATGGGAATCGTATATATGTTTTGAATTAAAAAATGTAACTGATGTTAGTCTGAAAACATTAACTTTAATGTAAAATAAAATAAAGTTAATAAATATTGAAAACATAAATAAAATGTATTGAATGTATTAAAAATAAAAGATCCGATTTTAAATTAAAAAAGAAAAAAAATTCTGTATGAATTTGTTTTGCAGGTGAATTTTTTTTTATTCTTTAAACTATATGCTGTTATAGTTATTTAATTTAAAATTCCCAGAAACAAATTTGAGACAAAACCCGGAGAAAACAAAACTTTATTGTCTCTATATTACTAATAAGTCACCATTTGACTGTCATACTCTAGTTCTGTCAATATTTGAAACACTCTATATTTCCCATGGGTAATATATTATTAGCATTCGCATGAGAGAAAATAGTATATTGTTCTTAAAAATATTTCGCATGATCTACTTTGGATATTACAATTTTGCTATTAAATCAAGAGCATGGCATTTAAAAACAAACTCAGATAAATACATCATAGCATTTTCTGTCGTACCATAAATCTTACAAACACACTACATTCTTTATACACTTATAGCAAACAAAACTATTTTAAGACATTCATTACTAAAGAACCATTTCAGGCATGATCATTTTAATTATTAAAGTGTGAGCTGTAGCACTTATCTGGTTTAATAGGAACAAAGAAATAAGTTCTTTAAGTAGCTCAAAATAATTTATTACAAATTAGGGTACAATTTGAGCACAACACAGATACATATACTACAAATAAAACAAAATTACATCTAAACTTATAAAGTTAAAAGGATAGGGTAAACATGAGAGTCATATGGATATACGTCTCATTCCTATGGTTGCTGGAGAGGGACTCACTTCCTTGTTGATGATGTCACTGGTGGTGTTGTAGATAGGGGGCGCTATAGAGCATATAAGTGATCATGGTTAGTTGTTCATGATAGATTACTTCGTAATATTTCGTATCATGTTTTTCTTTTTTCCTTTCCGCTTTATCTTTTTTTATCCTAAAATCTGTTTTATGTATGCATTCATTTTTGCTACAAGAGCTTTAATTTATGACAACTGTGTATACGGATACTTAAATTTTAAAATTCTAAAATAAATCTAATGTAATGCGGTTACTCTTAGCCTTTGTGCAAAAAATTAAGCTACGGTTCATTAGCCATCAATTGGTCTAAAACTCAAAGAAATTAGTGCAATATTATTATTTTTTTTGGGTATTTTGGATAAATATGTATTATATATATATTCTTTTTATTTGTATATCAATTTTGGTCATAGTTATTTGTATCATTTTCAATCATTTTAATATTTCTATTTGAAAGTAACAGAATTCATAAGCTACCTGTTGTTTCTACAATAAGGAAAAAAATGACTCAATTTAAAATTTTTGTGCAGACTTTTATATACGCCAGATCTTTCGAATTCATTCCGATTATTGAATTCAATAATCGAAAAATATTTCGGTTTTCTATTAAATTTCCACTTAAATTAGAAATTTATCTTTGATACACAAATATAATTACAATTTATTCATTTTATATTCATTCCATTTTATAAGCATCAAATATGAAAAGTTTACAAATCAGTAAGATATTTATTTACAAATTTCTTTTATGATAGAAACTATAATTTCAAACAATATCCTTAGGTTAATTCAGGCGCATAGGCACATCAAGCTGTAGTAAATAAACATAAAAAAATTACAGTTTCAAGTTTTATTTTAAAGAAATCAAAAACTTATATTTTAAAAATATAATTTTATTTTCTAGAATTTAGAACACAATCTGAAATATTTAGTGGCAAGCTAATTTCTCAAATGTTGAAAAAAAAAATAAATGCGACTTCTTTTTCTTACCTTTAATCTGAATCATCTAATCCAAACCGAAAGATAAATCATATTTAAAAAAATTCTTGGAATTCCATTAAAACTCAACAGAAAATAGAGCGAAACTTTCTGAAGGCTATTTTTCTACAAAAAATTCCACGTAGAGTGCAAAAAGTATATTTCGATAAGTTAATTTAATTGTTGGAATACGTACATAAAAATATTTTTTCTAAATAAACTTGCATAAAATGTTTTAAGGATTTTCTTAAAGTAATTTATGAAATAAATTTGAAATATGTTTAATACAAATATATAATTATTTCACATCATATTATTAATATAAACAATAAGTATGAAAAAAAAACAATAAAAAATAATTTATATTTTCATAAAATTAGGGTAAAGTAATATAAAAATTTATTGATAAAATATAAATATTTTTTGTCTTTCATAAAATTAACCTAAATATTTCAAAATAATAGAATATATAAAAGTATATATATTTAAATAATAATAATAATTTTATTATAAAAAATCCTAATTTCCACAGAATTTTTCGTTTAAAGTATTTTAAGAGTTGATTTTTTATACATTATTTATTTAAAAATATAGAAAATTTTTAACCATTACTATTAAAATCTTATTACAACTCTAAATTATATTTTGAAATTAAATATTTTATAAATAAATCGATTTTAAGGAGAATTCATTAATATAAAAATAACCATAGAAATTATTGATATAATTTTATCCGATATATGGAGATGTAAATAAATTCTTACGTAATCTACATAAAATTGTAATCCCTATGTAATCTTAAAGCATCATTATGAAAACATATTGATATCGTAACTAAATTTTAAAATTAGCAAGTTCTTATGTTTTATATATTTTAAAAGCACTATTTCATAATCATTTGATTATAAATATATTAATGTATTATTCATTTTGACTACTCTTAGTATATCTACAATATTTATAATGCGCTTGTAATAATATTTTAAAAGTGCATTGTAAAGATTTTTGAAGCAACCGTTGCTTTTTGGGAGGTGTGATTCTAAGACAGTAGTACGCGGATCTTATGTAAATGAATGAGGAAAATTTTCTCAAGATATCATCTCAGCACTAGTCTATAATCAACGAGAAATGCAGGATTTATTTCTCAATTTGTTCCATCCAGCAGCTCGAGTTTCAAATCTTTCACGAAAAAAAAACATTAAGATAAAGTATTTATAATACAAATATTATAGAATTAATGCAATTTATAAAAACAATATATTTTACAACTTATTCCATCAACTGAAAATTAGATGTAAAAAAAAAAATTAATGTCTTCAAAATCAGGCCTGCATTTTAAGAATATTTATAACAATGTGTTAAGTAATAGTTTCCATCATATTTTAGCTTAACACTCCGTCCCTTGCAGTCTACCCCCCAGAAATCTGAAAGCTCGCCAATTCAAGCATACCCATGTCCCAATTTGCTCGGAATAATGAGACATAATTTTAATTTCATTTGCAAAATGTAAAAACATATAAAATTTTCAAAATGACTTTAAAGTTAGCAAACTCGAAAATACTTTATACATTGACTAATACTGAGAATAAGTCAATACAAGTTTTCTATCTTTCCGATAATAAAAATTGAAAAAATTAATAAACAGGTAACTTTGGCGTGCAAAATCAAAAAAAGAAGAAATAAATTTTTAAATTTAATATCAAAATTTGAAAAACAAAATTGTTAACTTGTTTTTAAAGAAGTCATATTTCTTTATTAAATGTGTAAAAGAAATTTAAATTTACAAATTTAAATTAAAGAACATTTCTTTACCACGTCAAATAGAAGATAAAATCTACAACCATTAATTAAATCAGCAACTTTTTCCTCTAATTTCTTCCTCTATTTCTTATTTCTATTCTATTTTAAAATTTTCAGAAAGAAATCTGCTCCTAGAAGTATTGGAGTCGATTAAACAGTAATTTTATGCATTTTATTTACATTTTCGTAGTGATGATTCATGTTGATATCGTGATTTGCTTTTGAAATAAATTACTTCCGTTTAAAAACTCCATTATCAACATCCGTCAGACCTTGTACTGCTAGACATAACGGCGCTGCTTATTGCACGCGACTGGAGCTAAATTTGCAGTATATTATATATATATATATATTTCACCATAACACATTTGCATATTAGAAGGGAATAATATTAAATAATCTTTACTTTTGCCATAAAAGCTTTTTTTGACCAATATTACATAAAGTACCTTACATGTTAATAATACTAAATTTTGAGTAGAAAACATTTTTTTTCTTTATTTTTGGTATTTTTAAAATTTGTGATGCCTATTTTGTGTGTGTATCAGATTTATGGTAATTTATGTTGAAAACTTTAATACGAGATCAAATTGTATTTAATATATTTTATATAAATTTAAACTATTTGTTTAAGAATTCCTTCAAATCATATCACTTTGAAAACGTTAAAAATCCTACCAAATGCAGTACCGATTATGTACAATTTAAGAATAAAGTCTGCTACCAAAGTTTGCGTTCTTAAGACAAATTAAAATCATACACACACACATCAACGTTGACTGAGATACTAAATTTATTTAAATTGTAGTTAGTTATGTTAACATAATAGTTTTATTAGTTAATAGTAGACAGATTGGTTGGGTTTTATGGCGCAAGGTCCAAAATTCGTCATGCTGCGCCAAGAGTGATATTTTTGAAGAATATTTCTTTCTTTTTACCTATAATTTTTTTTAAACCCAAGCAACATTAAAACTTTAAAAAATAAAAAACAGTGTATATATAATTTTAAAATATAATTATAAAACTCAAAATGCATATAAATTTAAAATTCATAATACAAATGAAATATAATGTAAAAACCCTATTGCTTTCAAATATGCAAATAGGTTTCTATGGGGTGAATCCGCTATTAAATCAAGAAGAGTTATAAAGTTGGTTTTAAAACAGTGTAAACGTTCTTGATTAAAAGCATGACATGATATTAAAATATGATGAATAGTATATGGATCATCACACATCTCACACCATGGGTTTAATTCACTTAAAAACAAATGGCTGCGTGTGAAACGTATGTGTTCAATACGAAGGCGAGTTATTCTTACATCAGCACTTCGTAATGGTAAAACTGATAATGAGGTGAGAGATGAAAATATACTGTGCAATTTGTTTGTGACTTGCATGTTCCATGACTCCTGCGAAAGTGAGTAAATGAATTTTGTTTTATATTATTTCTCATATCAGAGAGCGAAACACATGGTAAAATTGGTCCCGATGCAGCCTCAGCAGCTGCATCTCTCTCTCATTTTCATCAAGACCTACATGGCTTGGTATCCAACAAAATACTATTTCTGAATTGCGAAAAGGTATTCAGAAAAGTATTTGTTGGTTCATACCAAGGTAGATAAAGAAATTGGACAATAGACTCTATCCAAACATCACATAGGTACGTGAGCCACAGATGTGATTTGGCTCTTGTGAGAAAAGATGAGATGCTCCGCGGACGAACATCGTATAGTCAATTTAAAAAGGCATTAGAAGCCATAGAACGTAACGGATGATCAGGAGTCCACATGAACTTAGCATAACTGAGACACTGCTGCCAAGTCTAACGGTAGTTGATGACATAATAAGTACAGACTTTGGACAGGTGATGTGCGGAATGTCCCAGAACATATCCTCAAACAGAGTGAGGAACTTTGTCCAATCTTCGTAAAATGACAGATCTAGCAGATCCATAAGCAACACATCTATAGTAAATGCGGGACAAAATCAATGACTGATAAACTCAAAGAAGTGATGTGCGATCTGCACCCCAAGATGTATTTGATAACACCTTGAGGGTATTAAGGAATCGGTCAAACTTCTTCCGCAAATATAAAACATGCCGAAGAGAGAGGTTGATTTTCGGTCAAAGAAAACACGCAGGAATTTTATTTCATTGATTACTTGCAATGGTGTGTTGTTAATGTATATCATTGGATCATTATAAAGGCTAGTCTCTTTTACAGAAGTGGACGCAATTACTCTTGCTTGGAGATATGGTTATTCTCACCACACAATGCAGTAAGCTTATTAACTGCTGTTTGCAGTTGTCTCTCAATTAACCTGGCGCAGCTTGTCCTTATTTGGACCTTGCGCCATAAAACCCAACCAACCAACCTCTCAATTAACCGCATATTTGACTCCTGACGTGATATTTACAGATCGTCAACATAAAGTGTATCATTTACAGAACGTGGTAACTGATGGAGGATGGCATATATGAAAAGGTTAAAAATGGTGACACTTAAAATAGAGCCTTAGGGCACACCCTAGGCTTGGATAAAAGTATTGGAAAGTACTGTTCCAATACGAACCTTAAAAACACGGCAGCTTAAAAAATTTTGTAGGAATATCGGTAGATTACCCCGAAAGCCAAAATTATATATTGAACGGAGAATTCCATATCCCCATGCACGGTTGTATTCCTTCTCTATATGGAAGAAAATGGAAATCAGATGGTTCCTCCGCTCAAAAGCGTTGTGGATTTGGGATTCAAAATATGTAATTTGATCAAGAGTGGCTGGTTGGTTGGGTTTTTTGGCGCAAAGTCCAAAATTGGGCATACTGCGCCAAGAATAAGTTTTTTGTAGCTTTATTTTATCGTAATTTTATTTATTAAATATTAATTTTTTTGTTAAACCCAAACCCAAGCAACATTAAAAATTTTAAAAAATAAAAATCTGTGTATAGATAATTTTAATATCAAATTCTAAAATATAAAAGAAAAATCAATAATATATACAATTTTAAAATTTAAAATAAAAAATTAAATAAAATGTATAAAACCTATTGCCCTCAAGAAAGCGAATAGGTTTTTATGGGGTGATGGTTGGTTGGTTGGTTGGTTTTTATGGCGCAAGGTCCAGATAAGGACAAGCTGCGCCAATCACAAGATATTATACCTCCGTTTTCTTTTCATCCATTAAAAGTATAAAATAGAAATATAGTTAAAATGTACATAAAAAGTATAAAATAGAAATATAGTTAAAATGTACATAAAAAGTATAAAATAGCAATATAGTTAAAATATATATTAAAGGTATGTAAACATACAATATACACATGTATAAGATTAAAAATTTGATATTTAAATAAAATATTTCTAAATCAGATAACATTCATAAATCCTATGTCTTTTAAAAACGCAAATAAATTGCGATGGGGTGGTTCCCCAAGCAGATCTTCTAATGTTAAAATGTTACTGTTAAAATATCTAAAACGCTGATGGTTAAAATCTGGGCACACAATTAAAATATGATATACTGTAAATGGTTCATCACACTTTTCACACCATGGTTGGAGATCACTTAAGATCAAATGTTTGTGGGTGAAACGCGTGTGACCAATTCGAAGGCGAGTCGGTGGTTGATTGGTTGGTTTTTATGGCGCAAGGTCCAGATAAGGACAAGCTGCGCCAATCACAAGATATTATACCTCCGTTTTCTTTTCATCCATTAAAAGTATAAAATAGAAATATAGTTAAAATGTACATAAAAAGTATAAAATAATAATATAGTTAAAATATACATTAAAAGTACAAAATAGAAATATAGTTAAAAAGTATATTAAAGGTATAAAATAGAAATATAGTTAAAATGTATATTAAAAGTTTGTAAACATACAATATACACAAGTATAAAATTAAAAATTTGATATTTAAATAAAATATTTCTAAACCAGATAAAATTCCTAAATCCTATGTCTTTTAAAAACGCAAATAAGTTGCAATGGGGTGTTTCCCCAAGCAGATCTTCTAATGTTAAAATGTTACTATTAAAATATCTAAAACGCTGATGGTTAAAATCTGGGCACACAATTAAAATATGATATACTGTGAATGGCTCATCACACTTTTCACACCATGGTTGGAGATCACTTAAGATCAAATGCTTGTGGGTGAAACGCGTGTGAACAATTCGAAGGCGAGTCAGTCTGACGTCTGCGCTTCGTGGAGATAAAACAGATAATAGAATGATGTATGAAAATATGGAATGGAGTTTGTTGCTGATTTGCAGGTTCAAGGATTCTTGCCAAAGGGAATATATGAAATGTTTGAATCCTTTTCTCATGTCCTTTGATGGTATTGAAGGCAAAATGGAAGTAGTTGCAGATTTAGCGGCAGCATCAGATTTCTCATTGCCATCTATTCCTATGTGGCTTGTTATCCAACAAAACAGTATCTCAAATCCCTTGTAAGTAACAGTATCAAATAATTTGAATATCTTAGACACAACTGGATGGCAATTATAGTTGTTATTCCTCAAAGCTTCTAATACACTCATACTGTCAGTGTACACACAGAATTTACGCTCATTTTTAGTTTTTACCAACTGAAGTGCTCGGTATATAGCCGTAGCCTCAGCAGTGAAGATGGAGCAGGATTTGTGAAGGCTATAACTGTATGAAGTATCATCAAGATAAACTCCACAATCAACTGATCCAGGACACTTGGATCCATCCGTAAATACTGGAGTGTACATAGTATACTGACAGCGATGGAATGAATAAAGCTGTTGAAGAATAGCAGTACTTGTGTCTGATTTTTTATTCTTACCAAAG
The DNA here is from genome assembly GCA_030067965.1 of Latrodectus elegans. NCBI lineage: Eukaryota > Metazoa > Arthropoda > Arachnida > Araneae > Theridiidae > Latrodectus > Latrodectus elegans. The sequence continues at coordinate 65,857,998 of CM057815.1, forward strand.
GGATTTAAAACAATAATGTGTGGATTGTACCAAGGTGAATGTGCGTAAAGGTCGGTAGACTTGATTCGGACATCACATAGGTCAGAAAGCAAAATAATAGATTTAATACGACAGAGAAAAGGTGGAATGCTTGATGCATTATATAATCTCTTCAGCGCAGCACTTGGAATCGTGGAACGCAAGGGATGATGAGGTGAGGACATTATTTTTGAATAATAATTAAGAGACAGCTGTATCCGCCGCAGGTCTAATGGTAATTGTTGGCAGATTACATATAGACTCTGGACGGGTGATGTACGAAATGCTCCACAGCAAATCCTTAAAGCAGAGTGGTGGACGGTATCCAATCTACGTAAAATGGAAGATCTAGCCGATCCATAAGCAACACAACCATAGTCAATACGAGATAAAATAACTGATTGGTAAATTCGGAGCAATGAAGTGCGATCTGCACCCCAAAATGTATTAGACAACATCTTGAGGATATTGAGCATTCGCTCGCACTTCTTCCGCAGATATAAAGTATGCGGAAGAAAAGTTAACTTCTTATCGAAAATTACCCCGAGGAATTTTATCTCGTTGACCACAGGAATAGGTCTATTACTTATGTGAAGCACAGGATCAGGATGAAGACTAGTTTTCCTACAGAAATGGACACAGTGACTCTTACTAGGAGATATACTAAGACCATTTCGTTCACACCAAGTAGTTAGATTGTTTACAGCTGTTTGATATTGTCTCTCAATTATATTCATGTTTGAACCCTGATATGAAATTTGTAAATCATCAACATATAAATTCCTATGAACTGAAGATGGTAACTGATGAAGTATGTTATTGATGAAAAGGTTAAAAAGGGTTACGCTTAAAACGCTACCTTGAGGGACACCCTCAGCTTGAGTAAAAGTATTGGAAAGTGTACTTCCAATACGTACTTTAAATAGCCTAGTAGCTAGAAAATTCTGTATAAATATTGGAAGATTACCCTTAAATCCAAGATTATGCATATTACGGAGAACACCATAACGCCACGTACGATCGTATGCTTTCTCAATATCGAAGAAAATTGCAACAAGATGGTTTCTCCTCACGAAAGCATTTCGAATTTGGGATTCCAGATCTACTATGTTGTCAATAGTGGATCGTCCTCTTCGAAATCCGCTTTGTTGAAGGGGTATGCAATTATTCTTCTCTAAGATGTAAATGAGTCTAGCATTGGCCATACGCTCAAACGTTTTGCACAAGCAACTCGTGGGAGCTATTGGACGATAACTCACAGGGTCAGATGAATCTTTGCCAGGTTTCAATATTGGAAACACTATCGCTTCTCTCCATGAAGTAGGATAAGCATGCTCAGTCCAGATTCTATTAAACAATGAAAGTATGTTTAACAAAGAATCATGATTTAAATGACGGAGCATTTGATACGAGATATCATCTGGTCCTGGGCTAGTGTCGTTTGCTTTAGATAAAGCAGACTTCAAATCTGACAGTTCAAAACCACAGTCATAGGGTAGAATATGTCGATCATGAAAGCTTATAGGTGTCCGCTCAGCGATTCTTTTAATCCTTAGAAAAGTAGGATTATATGAATCAGAGCTGGAAACACTAGCAAAGGTTTCACCGATGACATTAGCAATATCTACCGCTGAGGAGTGTATTGCAGCTCCGGTTTTTAATACAGGAATGGAATAATCCTGATAAATACCATTGGCTGCTTTAACTTTCCTCCATAATTGTTTACTTGTTGTCGATGAATTGATTGACGACACGTAGCGAATCCAAGATTCTCTTTGACTCTGACGTCTAACTCTTCGAGCTTCAGCTTTGGCTTTTTTGAAAGCAACAAGATTATCCGTAGTAGGGTATCTTCGGAATATATTCCATTGCTTCCTTTGTTTCTTATAGGAGAGTTGACACTTTTCATTCCACCAAGGTTTCCTGTGTTTATGTGGAATGATGGAATTTTTGGGGATAGCAACATCCGCAGCTCTGATTATTGTGTCGGTGACATATTTAACGGCATCATCTATCATATCTGTCTTAACTCTTGTCTCACTGATCACAGCCAATTGCGTGAAAAGTGTCCAATCGGCTCGACTGTACACATAATTAGGTGGTTTGTGACGCACACTATTACTTCCAGCCTGAGTCACGATTAGAGGGAAATGATCACTATTATAGAGGTCATTTCCAACAGCAAAATTCAGCAATGGCAGGAGTGATGGAGGACAAATAGCTAAGTCAAGAGAGTGAAATGTCCGTGTTGGTTCGTGAAAATAAGTCTTCTCGTCGGTATTTAGCAGACAGAGGCAATTGTCAGAAATTAATTTTTCTATCTGACGACCGCGAGAATTCGTATCATCACTAACCCACAGAGGACTATGCCCGTTAAAATCACCAAGCAATAAAAATGGAGCTGGGAGTTGATGAAGTGAGTCGTTTAGTTCCTCTTCTTGGATGACATCATTCGGTGGTAAGTATAGGCTGCAAACTGTAATTAGACATGCGGTGTGAATTCTCACAGCAACAGCCTGGAGAGTAGTTCTTAACTGATGTGCTGTACTGGGATAAGTGTTTGATGTAATTATACAAACTACACCAGATACAGCTGCAGCACCACCATTATCCTTTCTGTAGCATTGAAACCCACGCATTTTGGTGATGATATTGGGCTTCAGGAATGTTTCCTGGAGAGCCATACATGCGGGGTTATAGGCTGACATAATGGATTTGATATCATCAATTCGAGGCCGAAAACCACGACAATTCCATGAAACAAATGAAGTCATTAATGGAATACAGTCTAACCGTTGTCACTATTGCTCAGTGTCATCTCAGATGAATCTTCCAATATGAAATCATCATCTGAAGGATGCAGTTTGACAGTGTCTGCATCCATAGACAGAAGAGCTTTTCTGGCAGTTAGCGAAGACTTTCGAACGCCTTCCTTGGCCACATTTAATTTTCTAGCCTTTAAAGCTTTTGATTTTGCCAAAGTTGATTTGGCAATTAGAGGTGCAGAAATGTCTGTCGTTTTTTGCTTTGGGAGCAATCTAACTGTAGGAATAGAGTTTGTGTCGGTTTGGGTGCTGCAGGATCGGGTAATTTTTTTTGTTATATGTGCGTAACTAACACCTGGAGTGGGAATACGGGAATTAACTAATCGGCGAGCTTCTAAATAGGAAATATTGTTCTTAATTTTGATGGTAACAATTTCCTTTTCCTGCTGCCAAACGGGACAAGATCTTGAATAAGAAGTGTGGTTACCTTTACAGTTGACACACACTTCTTTGGCTTCGCAAGTGGTACCTTCATGGCCAACGTCAGAACAACGGGCACATATGAGTTTTCCTCTGCAAGCCATTTTAGAGTGTCCAAATCGTTGGCACTGGAAGCATCTTAGCGGATTAGGGATAAAAGGCCGTACTGAACATCGCATATAAGCCACTTTAATGTGTTGTGGCAAGTCTGGTATAGAGAATATCAAAATGAGATGCTTTGTGTTTAGCACAATGCCATCTCTCTTTATCGTAATTTTTTCACAGTGCAGATTTTTTGTGACTTCAAATTTTCTAGTATTTCTTCGGTGGGCGTATGAGACAAGTCCTCCGAAGAAATAACACCTCGTGAAAAATTTAAATTTCTATGCGGTTCCACAGTTACTGCCATGTCACCAATTGTTTTCAAGTTTTTCATTAGTACTGATTGTTTGTCGGATGCAGTCTCTATCAACAGGACACCCGATCGCAACTTCTTAATAGATTTAACTTCTCCCAAGAAAGAAGTTATACTCTTTTCAATGAGGAAAGGTGAAACATATTCGAAGGTATTTCCAATTCTAGTAATTATAAAATACTTCGCAGTACAATTTAACATTTGTTGCTCCCGAGGTTGGTTGGTTGGGTTTTATGGCGCAAGGTCCAAAAGCGGACATGCTGCGCCAAAATTAAGTTTTGTAGCAGCTATTCATTTCTGCTTCAAATTACATTTGATTTACTTATTTTCATTTTTTTTTAGAAACCCAAGCAACATTAAAATTTTAAAAAACAAAAATTAGTGTATACACATATCTTAAAATCCAGATTTAAAATACAAAAAAGAGGTTAAAAATATATATATAATTTTAAAAATTTATATTGTACAAATTTAAATATAATGTAAAAAACCTATTGCCCTCAAAAAGGCGAATAAATTCCTGTGGGGTGGCTCCCCAAGCAAATCATACAAGGTTAAAATAGCACAGTTTAAAAAGTGTAAACGATACTGGTTAAAATTTGGACATGAAATTAAAATATGATAAGCAGTGAATGGTTCATCACACGTTTCACAATAAGGATTTAATTCGTTTAGAAACAAATGTCTGTGTGTGAAACGTGTGTGTCCGATACAAAGGCGAGTTAATCTAACATCAGCACTTTGTAGCGGTAAAACTGATAATGATATGAGATATGGAAAAATGGCGTACAATTTGTTGGTGACCTGCATGCTCCAAAACTCCTGGAAGAGGGAATAGGCAAACTTTTTAACACACTTCCTCACATCTAGAAGGGGGATGGATGATGGCATTGGAGTTGATGCTGCTTTAGCAGCCGCATCTGCCTTTTCATTTCCCTCGAGACCTACGTGACCTGGAATCCAACAAAATTTGATATCATAACCCTTGCCAGCAAGGGAATCCAAAATTTGGAAAATCTTGGACACAACCGGATGACAGTGAATATTCGAATTTCCCAACGCTTCCAATACACTCAAGCTGTCAGTATACACGCCAAAGGAATGAGAATTTACAATACTCACGAGCTGAAGCGCTTTATAAATTGCAGTAGCTTCAGCTGTAAAGATGGAGCAGGAAGCATGAAGGCTGTAATTATATGTATTATTGTTCATAAAAATACCACAGCCGACATGTCCTGCAGTTTTTGAACCATCCGTGAATATTGGCGTGTAGGAAGAATACTGACAGCGATGTGAATAATAGAGCTGTTGGAAAATTGCAGAGGTTGTGTCCGATTTTCTACAGTTGGTAAATGGATTAATTATCAATATTTGTGGATCATACCAAGGTGGATGTGCTAATATGTCCGTTTTAATAAATCGGACATCACATAGGTCAAACAAGGATAAATGATTTTTTGTTCGAGTGAGGAAGGGTGGGATGCTGTATGGTCTAGCATCATATATCCTCTTCAGAGTAGGAGTAAGAGCAGAAGAATATAATGGATGATGAGGGTCAGACATAATTTTACAATAGTAATTGAGAGACAGCTGCATACGTCGCATGTCTAAAGGCAATTGTTGGCATATTGCATAAAGACTATGGACGGGTGATGTGCGGAATGCGCCTGAACATATTCTCAGAGCAGAATGATGGACAGTGTCAAGTCTGCGTAGAACAGAAGATCTAGCGGATCCATAAACAACACAACCATAGTCAAGTCTAGATAAAATTAATGATTGGTAAACTCGGAGGAGTGACGTGCGATCAGCACCCCAAGATGTATTTGAAAGCACCGTGAGGATATTGAGTGATCGCTCGCTCTTCTTCCGCAAATGTAAAACATGCGGAAGAAAGGTTAATTTATGGTCAAATATCACTCCGAGGAATTTTATCTGACTGACAACTGGTATAGCCGTGTTGTTTATACAAATAACAGGATCATTGTGGAGGCTAGTCTTCCTGCAGAAATGGACACATTTGCTCTTGCTAGGAGATAGTGTATGGCCATTCTCAGCACACCATGCAGCTAATTTATTAACAGATGTTTGTAGTTGTCTCTCAATTAAACGCATGTTTGACCCTTCACAAGATATTTGCAGGTCATCAACGTACAAGGTACCATGCACAGAAGGTGAAAGTTGATGAAGTATGTTACTGATATGAAGATTAAAAAGGGTGACACTTAAAATACTTCCCTGAGGAACACCTTCAGGTTGGTTAAAAGTATTGGACAAAACAGTACCAATACGAACTTTAAAACCACGGGAGCGTAAAAAATTTTGGATAAATATCGGCAAATTACCCCTAAAGCCAAAATCATACATCCTACGGAGAATTCCATAACGCCACGTACGGTCGTAAGCCTTCTCTATGTCGAAGAAAATGGAAACCAGATGATTTCTCCTCACAAATGCATTGCGGATTTGCGTTTCCAGAAGAGTAATATTATCTAGAGTGGATCTTCCTTTACGGAAGCCACTCTGATTAACATGAATGTATTTATTTATTTCTAAGACATATACGAGACGGGCGTTGACCATACGTTCAAGAGTCTTACATAAGCAACTCGTCAGAGCTATTGGTCGATAATGTGAAGGAACAGAAGGATCCTTACCAGCCTTAAGGATCGGAATCACTATTGCTTCGCTCCAAAGTAATGGAAATTTATTTTCAGTCCAGATCCTGTTGAACAAAAACAGCATGTTCAACAGGAGTCTGGACTTAAATGACGAAGCATTTGATAGCTGATTCCATCAGGTCCTGGGCTAGTATCATTGGCCTGCTGTAATGCTTTTTTCAATTCCAACATCCGAAATTTACAGTTGTACGGAAAAGCTTGTCCATGGTTGAAACGAATTGGTATTCGCTCAGCGCGACTCTTAGTCCTTAAGAACGAAGGACTATAAGAGTTGTTGCTTGAGACACTAACGAAGGTTTCACCAAGAACGTTAGCGATGTCCTTAGGGGAAGAATACACAGCAGCTCCGGACTTTAATATAGGAATTGAAGATTCCCTATAGATTCCTTTGGCTGCTTTTACTCTTCTCCACAACTGTTTACTGGATGTGGAAGAAGTTATTGATGACACATAGCGAGACCAAGATGCCTTCTGACTTCGACGACGAGCTCTGCGAGCTAATGCTTTTGCTCTCTTAAAGGCGATAAGATTCTCCGTTGTGGGGTATCTTCTGAATAGCCCCCATAACTTCCTCTGTTTTTTATATGTCTCTTGGCATTCTTTGTTCCACCAAGGTTTGCAATGCCTGTGTGGTATAGAGGAACTTTTAGGTATTGATGCATCAGCTGCATTCTTAATTGTTTCAGTGACTTTACAAACAGCAATATCAATATCTTCGATCAAAACCATTTCATCATCAACGACTGCCAATTGCGTAAATAATGTCCAATCTGCCCGACTGTACACGTAAGTAGGTAAGCGTTGTCTTACACTACTACCTCCAGTCTGGGAGATGACGAGAGGAAAATGATCGCTATTATGCAGATCATTTCCTACATTTAAGTTTAACAATGGCAGAAGAGATGGAGAACAAATGGCAAGATCGAGAGAATGAAATGTTCTCGAGAGAATGAAATGTTAAACATGGAAATATGTTTTCTCGTCGGTATTAAGCAGACAGAGACTGTTATCTGAAATAAAACGCTCTATCTGCCGACCGCGAGAATTAGTATCATCATTTCCCCACAAAGAACTATGGCCGTTAAAGTCACCCAACAGTAGAAATGGTGTTGGCAGCTGATCTATTAATGCATCGAGTTCCTCTTGGCAGATGACATCATGTGGTGGTAGATATAAACTACAGACAGTTAATAAGCATGTTGTATAAATTCTTACAGCAACTGCCTGTAGAGTAGTATTTAATGGATGGGCAGTGCTGGGGTAAGTATTAGATGTTAATATACAAACACCTCCAGACAATGCACCATCATCACCACAATCTTTTTCTAGCATGTAAACCCTCGCATGGAAAAATTATTGCTTGACTTCAGGAATGTCTCCTGAAGTGCACAACATGCGGGGTTGTATGCTGAAATTATAGACTTGATGTCATCATGATGAGAACGCAAACCATGGCAGTTCCAAGAAACTAAGGAAGTTATTGTTGAGTTAGAAAAGCTCCTTTCCCGGAGCCGGAAAGCAGGTCATCTGACATCTCCTCCAAAGAGAGATCTTCGTCAGAGGGATGTAGATATACAGCATCCGCTTCCAGGGATAAGGCTTTACGGGTGGACATGGAGGGTCTAGGATTGCCCTCCTTTGCAGATTTTAGTTTTAAAGCCTTTAAGGCTTTAGATCTAGCCGTTGGAGCTTTTCTACGGACAGTAGTTGCTGATGTTGATTTTGGCCTTTTCTCAGAATTAAGGGGTAATTTAACAATTGGAAGTGACAGAGCATCAGTTTGAGTACTAGCCGTTCTAGTGACCTTGGCGGCGACAGTTGCATAGCTAACTCCTGTTTGAGGTGTACGAGCGGTAACAACACGTCTCGCCTCGGGATATGAGCAATTGTTCTTAACTTTTGTGGTTGTAATCTCCTTTTCCAGTATCCAGATAGGACAACTTCTAGCGTAGGAGGGGTGGTCACCTTTACAATTGACACACCTCTCCTTTGCAGTACAAGACAAGCTGTCATGGCCAACTGCTGCGCAGCGAGCGCAAGTCAGTTTGCCCCTGCAAGCCGCTTTGGAGTGACCAAATCTCTGGCACTGGAAACAACGCAAAGGATTTGGAATAAATGGCCTGACGGATAGATGCATATACGCAGCTTTAATATGCTGCGGTAGGTCTGGCGTCGCAAATGTCAGAACGAGATGTTTAGTATTGATAACTTGCCCATCGCGTCTGACAGTTATGCGTTTTACAGCACAGACCTTTTGATCTTTGAGATTTTCTAAGATCTCGTCCGCAGACGTATTTAACAAATCCCTGGCGGATACCACACCACGTGAAAAGTTAAGATTATTATGAGGTTGGACGGACACCTCAAGGTTAGCAAGCATGTTCATGCTGCTTATAAGAGTAGCTTGTCCATCTGATGCAACTTCTACCATTAGATCTCCAGAACGAAGTTTCCGTATGCTCTTCACTTCTCCGATATTTCCAGCAATTGCTTTTTGGATTAGGAAAGGGGATACATTATCAAATGTACCCTCTTTCCGTTTAACAATATAAAATTTTGCTTTTAATAATGTCAAGGTTTGCTCCCGTGGGAGAGAAGAGAAATTTATTGTTTCCATAGTAGACATGGAAAATTCGGGACCTGACGGCACCACCCACCACCGAGTCCAACAAGGGGATGCAGACCAGCTGCACCAGTGCTAACCAGGTCCTATACGCTCACAGTACATCCCTGAGATGGCCTCCACCCTTAACGAGTCATCCAGCAGATGTACCGATCGCTTGATCCATAAAGCCGATTGATGTGCTGAGGACCACAACACACCTCCCGTTTACCTGAAGCAGAGGCCAAAGCAATGTGTTGGTCTCAGGAGACCTCAATTACCAGGATCCTCCTTTCCAGGGACACGGGTCTCCACGCACGGCAAACACGTGGGTGATTTAGTTCCCAGGAGTAGCTAATAGCAACAGAGCGGCGAAAGCTACTCAAGGGGAGCCCTCAACCTCTTACGAGGCAACCACAATGAGGGAGAAAAGGAAGAAAAAGCAGAAGAGTAGTGGAGAGAGGAAAATAAAGAAGAGGACAGATCACTAGGGTACCTCGGGATTGTGACACCCGTGTTTACCTAAAGAAGGTAAACCCCCTGAGGGGTGTTGCTCCCGAGGGAGTGAGGAGAAAGTTTTTTTTATCCATATAGGATGAATATGAATTCAGGGACCAGACGGCACCACCCACCACGGAGCCCTACGAGGGGATACATGTTAACTGTACCAGCGCTAGTCAGTCCCGATACGCTCACGGTACATCCCTGAAGTGGACTCCATCCTTAACGAGTCTCCCAGTAGATGTACCGATCGCTTGATCCATAAAGCCGATTGATGTGCTGAGGACCACAACACACCTCCCGTTTACCTGAAGCAGAGGCCAAAGCAATGTGTTGGTCTCAGGAGACCTCAATTACCAGGATCCTCCTTTCCAGGGACACGGATCTCCACGCACGGCAAACACGTGGGTGATTTAGTTCCCAGGAGTAGCTAATAGCAACAGAGCGGCGAAAGCTACTCAAGGGGAGCCCTCAACCTCTTACGAGGCAACCACAATGAGGGAGAAAAGGAAGAAAAAGCAGAAGAGTAGTGGAGAGAGGAAAATAAAGAAGAGGACAGATCACTAGGGTACCTCGGGATTGTGACACCCGTGTTTACCTAAAGAAGGTAAACCCCCTGAGGGGTGTTGCTCCCGAGGGAGTGAGGAGAAAGTTTTTTTTATCCATATAGGATGAATATGAATTCAGGGACCAGACGGCACCACCCACCACGGAGCCCTACGAGGGGATACATGTTAACTGTACCAGCGCTAGTCAGTCCCGATACGCTCACGGTACATCCCTGAAGTGGACTCCATCCTTAACGAGTCTCCCAGTAGATGTACCGATCGCTTGATCCATAAAGCCGATTGATGTGCTGAGGACCACAACACACCTCCCGTTTACCTGAAGCAGAGGCCAAAGCAATGTGTTGGTCTCAGGAGACCTCAATTACCAGGATCCTCCTTTCCAGGGACACGGATCTCCACGCACGGCAAACACGTGGGTGATTTAGTTCCCAGGAGTAGCTAATAGCAACAGAGCGGCGAAAGCTACTCAAGGGGAGCCCTCAACCTCTTACGAGGCAACCACAATGAGGGAGAAAAGGAAGAAAAAGCAGAAGAGTAGTGGAGAGAGGAAAATAAAGAAGAGGACAGATCACTAGGGTACCTCGGGATTGTGACACCCGTGTTTACCTAAAGAAGGTAAACCCCCTGAGGGGTGTTGCTCCCGAGGGAGTGAGGAGAAAGTTTTTTTTATCCATATAGGATGAATATGAATTCAGGGACCAGACGGCACCACCCACCACGGAGCCCTACGAGGGGATACATGTTAACTGTACCAGCGCTAGTCAGTCCCGATACGCTCACGGTACATCCCTGAAGTGGACTCCATCCTTAACGAGTCTCCCAGTAGATGTACCGATCGCTTGATCCATAAAGCCGATTGATGTGCTGAGGACCACAACACACCTCCCGTTTACCTGAAGCAGAGGCCAAAGCAATGTGTTGGTCTCAGGAGGCCTCAATTACCAGGATCCTCCTTTCCAGGGACACTGGTCTCCACGCACGGCAAACACGTGGGTGATTTAGTCCTCAAGAGTAGCTAATAGCAACAGAGTGACGAAAGCTACTCAAGGGAAGCCCTCAACCTCTTACGAGGCAACCACAATGAGCGAGAAAAGGAAGAGTAAGCAGAAGATTAGAGGAGAGAAGAAAATAAAGAAGAGGAAAGATCACTAGGGTACCTCGGGATTGTGACACCCGTGTTTACCTAAAGAAGGTAAACCCCCTGAGGGGTTTTATGGGGTGAATCCCTTATTATATCACATAAAGTTAAAAAATCACTATTAAAAAAGTGTAAACGTTGTTGGCTAAAATTATGACATGAAATTAAAGTAAGATAAACAGTGAATGGTTCATCACACGTTTCACATCATGGATTTAATTCGCTTAAAAACAAATGTCTGTGTGTGTCCGATACGAAGGCGAGTCAATCTTACATCTGCACTTCGTAACGGTAAAACTGGTAATGAGATGAGAGATGAGAAGATGGTATGCAACTTTTTGCCAACCTGCAAGTTCCATGATTCCTGCCAAAGGTGGTTACAGTAAGAGCTGCAGCTTGCCTTATCGACGAAGATCTTGGTACAAGTATTTTCAAGTTGTCACCGGAATAAAAGTTCAAATCGGCGATTTTTCCATTGGTCACTGTGCCTTGGGTTGGTGATGTAAGTTCGGATTTATTATTTTTCCATAGAAGCTTCGTTTAATATCTTCCATTTATAAATTTTAAATTATTTCGAAATAATTCAATGGTTTTTAAATCAGACTTAGAAACCTTTTCATAATTATTTTCAATTCCTACTGTATCCATTTTCCAAAAGGTCTGTACGTCAAATGTTTTTTTATTCCTCACTAGACACAATAAGGCATTAATTCTTGTATTATTTGATTCTACTTTATCCATTAAAGTATAACCAAAAATTGTAGGAGAAAAAAATAAGTTCTTGTTTATTTTAATTCTATATTCCCACGATGTATATATCAGAAGTATTCAGCTCCAAATAATAAGTTTATTATTTTCTCACGTGGATTTGTGTCGGCCAGTTCCCAACGTCTCCTACTCATAAATACTTCAATGACTTGACAGCTGGAAGGACTTGGGAGAGATATACCAGAAATCAGATCCGTTACAAGAACCTCAACTACAATGTAGGAGCGAGCTTTGTTTGTATTTTCAAATGATATATTTCGAACTCTTTTTCGTTTCCATGACGATTTCGAAACGAATAAATTATTAAACGTTCTGTTCTTAAAATTGGTAATTTTAATTCTAAGGCCAAAGTTTTTGTTATGTAGGATCTTTTGGATCCCGAATGAATTAAAAGTTTAACTAATTTTGATTTAGATTTCGATGCAACTATTACAGAGCAAGTTTGTAGCAATATTTTCGTTGAATTCGAATCATTAGAATGTGATGCTGACACAATAGTATTATCAGTATTATTTTTAGGTTCGTCTGTTTTATTTATTCTTTGTTGTTTAGAATTGGAAAAGCAAAAGAGTTTATTGTGATTAAAACTTTTACAAATCTCACACGGAGGTATTTTTGACCTACATTCAGTAGACAAATGAGATTTAAAAAATATTTATAGCATCAACCACCTTTTTTTAAGTTTTGTTTTTAAGTCTAGATTTATAAATTATCAATTTCTAGTTATATTTTTCGCATGAATTTCCTTTTCATAATCAGTTTTATCATAAATCGGAGCATCGATCTTTTAATCAATTTCTATCAAAGACAAATGTTTTGCGGTTAATATGCCTAAATATTCCTTTAATTCTAGAATATTTTCAGGAGTAAGATTTTTAATTATTGTTATGCTGTCAGTTTTAGTAGTTTTTCTATTTTCTAGTACCTCTAGCTCTTAAAGATGAGCGCTTCATTTAAAATTTTTCAAGTTCCGATTTTATATCAGTTTGATTCATTATTTTTATTTTATTTCAGAGATCTATGCTTTTTTTCATGCAAATAATTGAAATAGCTTATTTTTTCAAGGTAAATCCCGGGTTTCGGCACCAATGCACGGTGGGAGAGAATTTTTATTCCACGTGATAACAATTCTTGTTTGTTCAAGACAGAGTTCAAATTTCCTTTTAAAGTTAGTTAAATAATTCAAGCCTGATATTTAATTCAAATTTTAATGAAAATTAAAATTGTTTACATATTTACAATAAATTCCGCAAATATGCGACCTGAAAAAGTTTTAACATCGTGCTTCCGCTCTAACAGCGACCATGATAAATCTCATCCAATTATATACATTTTTTCTATTCCTCAAGTTTCCTTTTATAGAAAGAGAATTACAACGAAGAGAATTACGTCACGAAGATAGGTGGCATAGCAGCGCCACCTATCATCATGACGTTCGTACAAGGGTACCTTGGGATTCATTTAAAATCTTCCTTTTAGTTTTCTCGGGAGAAATCTGAAGATACTCAATTTCTCCAGTGAAAATACTTTTGATAAGAGGACTAAAGGCTTCCTTTTGTTTAACAGAGGCAACAGAGTCGCTAGTATTAGTTTCTTGAGAAGCCTAGTAGTTTTCAAATTCTCGCTGTCAGTTTTTACAACATCCTGGGATTCCTCCGTTTGTAAGCTTTGTTAATTTTCAGGTTCATGATGAGACTCTTTCACGATGTTTCTGCCTGAACACCTTTGGTTCCTCAATCTTGGAAGAAACTTTAACTTTCATAGGCATCTTGGAAAAATACAAATCTAAAAACCACACTAAAGAGAAAATAAAAAGTTAAATTCAATGTAAAATAATCCCCGTTTACCTGAAGCAGAGGCAAAAGTAATGTGTTGGTCTCTGGGGGCCTCAATTACCAGGATCCTCCTTTCCAGAGACACGGGTGCCCACGTACGGCAAACACGTCGGTGATTTAGTCCCCAAAAGCAGCTAATAGCAACAGAGCAGCAAAAGCTACTCAAGGGGAGCTCTCAATCTCTTACGAGGCACTGAGGGAGAAGAAAAAGAAAAAGCAGAGGAGTAGAGGAGAGAGGAAGAGAAAGAAGAGGAAAGATCACTGGAGTACCTCGGGATTGTGACACCCGTGTTTACCTAAAGCAGGTAAACTCCCTGAGAGGTTAATTCTTTTCATAATTCTGTGTTTTAATTATTTTATGTTACTATAAGTTCCGGAACTACATAATCTGTTAATATATTTAATGTGAATAGTGTTCTGTTAGGCACCAAAATTAACAGCTGAATCGAAAGTTTTACTCGGCAATTTCTCATTATTAGGTTCACTTCTATGCTGAATACTTAAGTTGTATAATAATATTCTATGCTTTATTTCCAGTAAATATGAATTCTTTTCGTTTCTCAATCTAATTCTGTTTAATTTTTTTCAACAATATAAATAGATATATTTGCCTGTCTTTAACTGTCACATTATGTTGAATTTCCTGTGATTTGTCAGTTAATTGAAAATTATCATCAGTAAACGTACCAATTATACTTGAGCTACAGTGAGAGTCAAATATTTTTTCTTATAGTACGCGATGGTTGGTTGGTTGGTTGAGTTTTCTGGCGCAAGGTCCAGGTAAGGACAAGCTGCGCCAAAAATAAATTTTGTTTTTTATTTAATTATTTTATTCTTTTTTCTTTATTTTATTTCCTAATTTTTTTTAAACCAATCAACATTTAAATTTCATTTAAAATGATCAACCATGTTAAAAATTGTAAATTAAAATATAAATAGACAAAGACCCAACATATAACACAAATAATTATATTTAAAAAAGCTAAAACAGAAACTAAAGTAATTCTATGGAATGTTAAAAATTTATCATTAAAATTATATATCTGCATTTAAAATTATACAAAATCTATAAAACCAATACTTCTTAAATATGCAAAAATATTTTGATGCGGAGGTTCGCCCAGCAAATCTCGCATCGTTAAAAGGTCAGTCTTAAAAAATTTAAAACGATGGTGGTTAAAATCAGTACATGAAATTAAAATATGAAATACAGTGTATGGTTCATAACACGTCTCACACCAAGGTCTTAATTCATTTAAAAATAAATGCTTATGAATGAAACGTGTGTGTCCAATACGAAGCCGGGTTAATTTTACATCCGCACTTCTTAAGGGTAAAACTGGAAATGAGATGAGGGATGAAGTTATGGTGTACAGTTTGTTGTTGACTTGCATTCTTCATGATTCCTGCCAAAGTTTATAAGCAAAACTCTTTACACCTTTTCTCGCATCACAAAATGGAACGGAAGGCTGAAGTGAAGTGGATGCAGACTTTGCAGCTGCATCAGCCCTTTTGTTACCGTCAAGACCTACATGTCCTGGGATCCAACAAATGATGATATCGAATCCCCTGCACTTCAAAGAGTCTAATGTAGATAAAATCTCCGACGCAACAGGATGACAGTTGATATTAATGTTCTCTACCGCTTCTAAAACACTCAGGCTGTCAGTGTATATACAAAAATTATTTGATCCTTTGCCACCCACATACTGAAGCGCACATAATACAGCAGTTGCTTCAGCAGTGAAGATGGAGCAGGACATATTGAGGCTGTAACTAAGAGAAATATTATCTATATAAACTCCACAGCCAACATGTCCTGCAGATTTTGATCCATCTGTAAATATAGGTTGGTAAGAATCAAACTGACAGCGATGAGAAGAATAGAGCTGATGGAAAACAACAGGAGATGTGTCCGATTTTTTGAACTGTGCAAAGGGATTGATTACTTTACATTGTGGCTCATACCAGGGTGTGATGTGAAGTTCTATTTATAGTAGTTATGCGAACATCATGTAGGTCAGATAATGAGAGATGAGATTTTATTCTAATGAGAAAAGGTGGAAGGCTCTTTGGACGAGCATTATAAACTCTTTTAAGAGCAGATGTAGGAATCTGGAGTTTAAAACTAATTTTAAAATAAAAATTATATAATATTTATAAATTCCTTAGTGACAAAACAAGGCACAAATTTATATTAGTTTAAAAATCACAATTTTGTTTAATATACAAGTGAACTTCAGGCATACTATGTGACAATATTGTTCAATGCTAGTTATTTCATAGATATATCGGTTAGTCTTAAGATAATCTGTATAGCTGAGAATATATTAAGGTAGTAGAAGCTATTAATAAATTTTGAAAATTTTTTACCAAATCTCACAATTATTATCAACTGTAAGTGTACTCTTCTTTTAGTTTACATAATTTATTTTTACTTCAACAATCGTGAATGTGAGATGTTTTTTAATATTTAATTTAGATTTAGAAAAAAACATTACATCCGATAAAACAAAATGAAAAACTATTAAAAAAAGGTTGAGCACAAAATTGTAATTTATAACAATGTAATGCTACGAATATTAATAGCTGAACAAATATTAAATCAAGGAAATTATGAATAATTTATTCACTACCATCAACAATTTAACGAAGGAAAAGAAATGTCTCCCTTCATCTTGATTAAATAATCACATGAATAATGAAACGAAAATAATAAAAAAGATTATATATTTACATTCATTGGAATTGAACTGTATCTACGTGTACATTAGATTAATTTTTTTTACCCAGGATGAAAATAATAAATGGATTAGAAGTGATGAGAGAGCATTATCGTATTTGAATTCACTCTGACATAACAAAACTTTTTCAATTTGAATTTATAAATATGCAGCAGCCCCAATTCTCATAACAAATTCGTTCTGTTCATATATTTAATTATGTATTCTCGCTTTTATTGCTTATGAAGTATTTCAAAGTAAAATAAGTTATTTGTCACTTATTTAAACACAATTTTAGGAATATTATGATAGCAGATAAAATGTTTTACTATTACTTCTTAGCAAATAATAGCACATTTGAATAATAAGTTAAACATAAAATTGCATACGAAACATGCAAAAATAAAAAAAACATGCTAATTGTTGATTATTATATATTTGGTTGTTTTTTTTTAACTTGTGTCCAAAGACAATATGTTTTAGCATATGGACTCAATAAGTAGTTGATATTTCTAAAGAAAATTAATAATCATTTAATTTAATCGGAAGTGATTCGGACACTTAATTTGTTTGATTTTCGAAATCAAGAGAAAAATGTTAAGAGTGATTACTACTGTTCTGTCTCAGATCTTTCCTAAAAAGTTTCGTCGAATTTTGTTCTTTTGCCTCTACATTACAAGCATTGTTATTAAATATTGTTATAACATGAAAATAAGAAAACAATATTATACAACAGCTTCTGAGAATGGATCCCTATTGCTTGCAATTGCAAATGGCTTACTTAATTTCATCTCCTTCTTTTTTTCCTTAATAGCATGTCAACTGTAGGCTATGGCGATTTAAGAATGATATATCTCCCAAGAGCATAGACGAAGGCTGCCCTCAGCGCAAGGGCAAGAATGCTGAGGGAAATGGTAACTCCACAACTTTATTGAAGGCTGCTGACCTTGCTGAAACAAAAACGGACTGCCAAAAACAAAGAATTTTCAACGAAGCACCTAAGCAACTTTTAGATAAATGTTGAGAGTTGGTTGAATCAGGCTCTCGTTATATCGAACTCTACTTACCATTTACTACTCGTCAAGAACTTAAAACTTTGCAGTCAAGAACTTACTTATAGTATTATTTTACCAGTATTTGTGCTCTTTACGAGCTTTGGCACTAGCTTGAAAGAGATGTAATTGTGATCACTGATGAAAATTTCAACTACTTTCCACATGAGAAAGACGACTGTAGATCACCCGTCATCACCGACAAATCGATCCAGCTCCTTACGTTTACAGTTTCAAAGATCGGTCAGGAGGCTGTATCATATAAAATAGCGAGGTCATTTCGAATGAGAAATTCCACAAGGGTCTTCCCGCGCTTGATTCCCACTCTAGACGGACACTCGGGATACCACATTTGATGTCTGGTGTTAAAGTCTCCTCCAATGAGAACTCTCGTGTGGAACCGAATGATCTTTTCGAGAGTCTCTAGAATACCGCCAATGTCTGCTCTTGGAGGAATATAAACCGATACTACCAGTAGCGATTGGCGCAGATCTTTGATATCTACCGCTACGATATCAGTACATTACACAATACGCACCATTCACGAACTCTACTTTTATGCTTAATTGCAGCTAAAAAGCTTTCATTCTATCACTAACATGGAGGGACTTCCGCATTATATCACACATTCACTGCCTTTAATTTTAGGAATTATTAATGATTAGGAATTACACATTCACACACACACATCGCCATTTTCCTACTTTAATTTTGTGTTATCACACATTTATTGCCACAGTCCTTTTGGCTACCATTTAAAAACCCGAATAACACGAATCTACAGACCGGAAAAAGCAGTAAACTGCAATTCCCTATCTCGTAGGACAGATATTCCCACTCCATATATACTCAAAATACTTTCCAAGACTATCTCACAAATTAGCCGTATAGGTCCGTGTCCCTCTCCGTTTTAAATCCGTTATTTTGCGGAACAGTCGGAAAAAGAGTAGTTTTTAAGCATATTTGGCTTTCGGTCTGAAGAACAACGCTATGATCCATCTTATCAATTTTACATTAAAACAAGAGTAACACGCCGAAGAACTCAGCAGGAGGCTCTAAAAGCATCTCCAAAGAAGTCTCAGTATGAAATGGTATCTAGCCCCCACAAATCGTTTTCTCATGTTTTCTTCACATCTGACGTCTACTTGGTATAGGATATTGTTTCAACACAACCGATGCCCACCTCAATAAGCAACCAACGAGATGTTTAAATTTGTTGCGACTCAATACAATTTTTTTCTTTTTCCTTCGTTGACTAAGTCCAACTTTGTTTTTGTACAGATATAATAACTCGTTTTTAAAGTAATCCAGTGCAGTTCGTTTACGTGTTTTCGGTGTAATTTGTGTTGTATGTGATAAATATCTTAAAATGTAAAGCTGCACAATCAGTACTCCAGAATTATTCTTTAATCGATAATATTTGTAATTAATTAGGCAGTATCATTAAAAACAATAAATACTATCTAATATTTTAATGAGTTATGAACAATGATTGAAATTTAGATTAACAAGATAAAACACTGAAAAGAGTCATCTTTGGTACTTATCACGAGCGCAGTCAAAATACCACGAAAATATGACGAGGTATATTTAGAAATTGACTGTACTTAAAATTATGATGCAAATTAAAAGACGTTATACTAAATTCGTAAAGACATTTCTGATACAAATCTACCCCCCCCCCTCCCAAGTTGAAAATGCATCTCAATTCAAAGCATGATTACCAAGCAAAAAAAAAAAAACCCAAAGAATATTTTAGATGATTTTTGAATTTATTTGGTTTTGTTAACTTAGTAACTATGAATGAGAAGCATTTACTTGCATCCTATGATGGTTGGGTTTTATGGTGTATTCTATGAAACATATTAGTTAACTGCAATAAACAGAAAGAGGATTTTCAACATGAGAAAATCAGTTAGGAATTCAGTGTTGCATGTATTGAAAGTGACAAAAAATGCGTGGATTTTATAACAAGCTAATAAAATGTTTATTTTCGATAAAATATTTTTAAATATTAGATGGAAATGTTTTATACTCCATTAATATTATTCTTTCAAAAAAATCACATAATTTATCCGTCGTATACTATATGCTCAAGTATAATTACATTTATGTGAGAAGTGTAATATATTCATAGATCAAAATTAAAATATAATGGGGATTAGTTGATATCACTTCAAAAATACTCGTTCCAAGTTTAAATCCCAGTCTCTTTGTAAATATAATTTGAGTCATACATAAAATTTATATTCAAACTTGAATTAATTTTAACACTTATTTGAATCTTTCATCTCGAAAACGCTTACACGCATTTCTGTCATTAGTATATTGATTCCACTTTAATATCTTTGATTACACATCCAGGAAATAGCACGCTAAACTGCTTGATGAGTAATTTGAAAAAGGAAATAAGCAAGAGACATTAAACCTCCAGGGATGTCTGCACTGAGAATTTCGGAATTACATTTAATTTTAAAATGAGATAGAGTGGGTGGAAAGAAATAGGGAGTGATGGCAAAAGAAATATTCATATATGCAATCACAATTTGATCATTAAAGTAAAGCAACACTATATTGGAATCATTTTAGTGAGCTTTTTTTTACATGTTGTTGGTTCGTTGGGGTTTGGTTTAATGGCGCAAAGTCCAGATAAGGACAAGCTGCGCCAATCACAAGATTTAATACATAAGTTTTTTTAACTTCACATATAAAAATATAAAATAGAAACATAGTTAAAATGTACTTTAAAAATTCCTAAACATATAATATACACATGTAAAAAATTCATAACTTAAAATATAAATAAAATACTTCTAAATCAAATAAAATTCATAAATCCTAAGTCTTTTAAAAACGCAAAGATATTGCGATGGGGTGGTTCCCCAAGCAGGTTTTCTAATGTTAAAATATTACTATTAAAATATCTAATCGATGATGGTTAAAATCTGGTTGGTTGGGTTTTCTGACGCAAGGTCCAAAAAAGGACAAACTCCGCACATCATTGAATACTTTTTAATTACTTTAAAAATTAAATAAGAAAAACCCAAGCGACATTAAAATCATATTAAAATACAAAAAGCAGTGTAGATAAATAGAGTATATAAAATTCAGATTTTAAAAATGTAAAATATTTTAGTAAAATATTAATTTAAAATATATCTTAAATTTAAATAAAATGGAGAAAACCTATTGCTCTCAAAAAGGCAAATAGATTTATATTTGGAGGTTCTCCTTGTAAATCAAATAAGGTTAAAATATTTGTTTTTTAAAAAATATAAACGTAAATGATTAAAAAAATCATGACATGAAACTAAAATATGATATATTGTATATGGTTCATCACATGTTTCACACCATGGATTTAATTCGTTTAAGAACAAATGTCTGTTTGTAAAACGTGTGTGTCCGATATGAAAGCGAGTCAATCTTACATCTGCACTTTGTAACAGTAAAACTGTGAATATGGTGATGTATGGAAATATGACACGCAATTTATTAGTGACCTGTATGTTCCAAGACTCCTGACAATAATCTTGAGCAAATTTTTAACACGCCTTCTCACATCCAACAAAGTAATGGATGGAAGAGATTGGCCGGATGCTTATTTAGCAGACACATCAGCCCTCTCATTGCCATTGAGACCTACATGACTTGGGATCCAGCAGAAAATAATATCATATCCCTTGCCAGCAAGGGAATCTAATGCTCGGAAAATTCTAGACATAACAGGATGGCAGTCAAAACTACTGTTCCGCAAAGCTTCCAACACACTCAAAGAGCTTGGTAAATAGTTGGTTTTGTCGTAACGGACACCACATAGGTCAGATTATAATAAACTTGTTTTTGTTCCTATGAGAAAAGGTGGAATGCTATATGAACGAACGCCATACAACCTCTTTAATGCAGCTGTAGTAATCATGGAACGTAATGGATGATGAGAGTCAGACATGATTTTTGCATAATAATTGAGAAACAGCTGCATTCGTCTCAGGTCTAAAGGTAGTTGTTCGCAAATCGCATATAGACTCTAGATGGATATATATATATATATATATATATATATATATATATATATATATATATATATATATATATATATATATATAATACACTTATCCTTATTGTGAACGGGATCAAATATTTAGGCATAATATTTGACCGAAAACTTAATTTTCTTCATTTTTAAAATTGAAAACAAAATTCTTGCTACAGCCTCCATCCATTCTGTTCCATCTTCTCTGCTGAAAAACTGCTATTTACCAAGATCTTCAGCAGATGAATACAAGTGATACCTACAAATAGTGCGTGTACACTGACCGTTTGAGTGTTTTAGAAACTTTGAAAAACAATAATTTTCATTGTCATCCCGTTGTGTCGAGAATTTTCCGAGCTTTGGATTCCCTTGCTGGCAAGGGGTACGATATTATATTCTGTTGGATCACAGGTCACGTATGTCTTGATGGTAACGAGCAGGCTAATGTAACTGCTAAATCTGCATCTGGCCCAACTCTGCCATCAGTTTCTTTGTCTGACGTGAGAAGAAATATTAAAATATTTATTCTCTTTGGCAGAAGTCCTGGAACATGCAGGTCAATAATAAATTGCATCCATACAAATAATTCATACATCACATCAATATCAGTTTTACCGGTACGAAGTGCTGATGTAAGATTAACTCGCCTTCGTATCGGACATACACGTTTCACACACAGACGTTTGTTTCTAAGTGAACTAAATCCATGGTGTGAAACGTGTGATGAACCATCATTCATTGTATATCATATTTTAACCAATATCGTTTACTGTTTTTTAACTGTGATATTTTAACTTTGTTTTATTTGCTTGGGGAACTAACCCACAGGAACCGATTTGCCTTTTTGAGATCAATAGGTTTTATACATTGTATATAATTTGTGTTATAAATTATATATATATTGATTTTCCTATTATAATTTAGATTTTAATGCATTATGAGTTTAATTATTAATATTGGAAAAAATTATAAATATTCTTTAGTTTCATACTCTCCCTTTTCTTGTATAAAATTTTATATATTGAATTTATATTTATATACATTTTGAGATTAGTGTCATAAATTAATGTGACTGGAACTCTTTAAATGCTTCTTCTGTACCTTATTCTTGAGTTTTGTTCCTATACAGAAGTATTAGGTGTTTGCGCTGCTGTGATTCTTCATTCTCGTTTGGCGTTCGTCGGGTTGTATGCAGTGAAAAAGTCTCATAGAGGAAGAGGACTTGGAATAAGCATTTGGAAAAAGGCAATGGAACATGTTGGACAAAGAAATGTGGGGTTAAACTCTGTACCAGAACATCTGCACACGTATCGAGACCTGGCTGGTTTCAGGATCGTGGCGCCATGGTGCACTCTCATTTGCGAAGGTACTCCGGAATTTGAAGAACGGAAAATGCCAATTGAAGGCATACAGGTGAATAATAAGTCATAGCTTTCAAAAAGTGTTAAATGATTGAATAATTTAACAAGATTCTGAATTATTCTCCAAAATAGTAAATAACGTATTAAACCTATTAGTAATATATAACCTATTAGACCTGTTGGATGATTTATTATATCCTGTTAGAAATACAAAATGTAAAACAATTTAATTGCGATTGTTGATAGAGAAGCTTAGAAATATGTAAGCACTTGTTACTAATTTTATAAAAAGTACTTTGAGAAAAGAAACATTCTGACGTTTAAAAACAAATTCACGATTCTTCAAATCAATAACCTGCAACATTCTACGAAAAAATAATAACTTCATAAATAAAGAAGTCTTAATGATGCAGTAGGATTCAAAACAATTAACAAATGAAATTGATCATTCTTTACCACGAGTTTCACATAAATAAGTCTATAAAAAGACGATTTTAAAGCTTTCCACCTGGTATTGATTAGAAATTTGAAATTTAAGTTATTGAATTTGTCTAGTGACCGTGACTCATTTACACAAAACGTTCTTCTAGATTGTTTCTTCCAGCTATGTATAAGATCTTTCACAAATGTAACTTGTGAGAGATTTTGCTGATTAATTTACAATATAGATTAGGTAAATTACTTAATGCCCAAAACATATTAAAGAATGCTTAAGCAAAAGACAAGTTATTGGTGCAATGATCATTATTGAAAACTTTTAGATAAGGAATTAATAATAAAATTCAAATTAAGGCATGTTTCCATAAAACTTTTATAGAGATGCTTTAAAAAAAAATTCTTCACATTAGACCCCGCAAGCGTTTTAAAAATTGCTTTTTTGTATAATTTGAATAATGTGTAATACTATGATTTGTAAAAACTTAATTATTGCAAACTAAATTGTTCTAAAAATATTGATAATTATGCAGGAATCATAGTTTATTTAATTTATATAATATATAGTTATATTATTTAAGTACTTATTATCTCCTACAATAAAAATTTAATACAGAATAGTGAAATTTGCTAAAAGTTAATTGGTATTAGTTAAATATTATACAGTGTCTGGAAAATATTGTATGGCGCATCGTCATTTAGCTTTAAAGCCCTATCTTGTAAGATAAATGGTCTTTGTTAGAAATCCATTCGAGCTTATGCTAAGAAACGTTCTTTCCGTAAAGGAATGTTACTTAGAATGTATCATGAGCCTAATTTTATAGAAGCTTAGTTTAGGTTGTTTGTTACTCTACGGTTGTATTTATGTCTATTCCGTTGAAATACTATACTTTATGTTATACAGTGGTCTCCAAACCACTGCAAGCAAAAGTTTTAAAAGTGGAACTTATGAACTGAACTGAAGATCAGAGTTTCGGCCATTCCGTAACCAGTTTAATCTTAATTTCAAGACACCTGTAGAAACAAAAATATAAAATCAAATTTTTATGTACTCCTTGATATAATTCTGTAATGTACATTTGTGCACCAAGCTCTCAAACATTTCTGGATGACTCCGATAGTACGACGATAAATTATTATAAAACACATTCCTTATATACAGTAAGTATATCTTATATGCATCTATAGAGTAATCTCGTAACGGATACCTTGGATGATAAAACGATAATCCCGAATTAATATCAAGACGAAATTGAAAACTCTATCATTTGGTAAACATAGTTGCTTAATTCATAAATTCTTTCTGGAAAAAATAATTCGTCGCTAGGTAACCGATAGTTATCTACTGTATAGCTAAGAATGGCAATTAACCTTGTAAATAATGACTAAAAATACAGTTATAAAAAATAACAATTAAAAAATATGATATTATTTTGGTTTCTAATTGACAAATGTCATTTAAAATCGCTATAAATAAATTATTCTTTTTATGAGACACATTTTTATCTTTTTTCATATGCTCAACAAATACTTACACAAGTATTCAATATTCTTTCTTGCCATTTTTTGATTTAGAAACCTGAGTGTTATACTGTTCATAGTATTTTTTTATATTGAGGAATAAATAACGGGCTAATAGATAAGCAATGTTCTTCCAAATATTCGAGACTATTTTTATGATGCAACCCGGTGGCTTAGTGGTAGTGTTTCACGCTCTTAAGTCACAAATCCGAGGCTCGATCCTCGGGTTGGGCAAGGACGACTCTACATTTCATCCCTTTAGTGAGTTGATAAACTGAGGACAAAGCATGTTTGGGAACTAAACTCTGGGAGTTTCGCGTTAGGCTGACCACGTAATAGGGACATACGATTCGCACTCCAGGGCATCTCAGTCAGGTAAATAGAGATGGCCTTAGCCCACATGTGCTGTCGTGCCACACAGTTCAGTCTAATGTAATATTTTTATAATTGGTCACATCTATTACACATCTAATTGATCTCATCTAAGGAAATGCAAAATTTTAAATATTTGTG
Source organism: Latrodectus elegans (assembly GCA_030067965.1). NCBI lineage: Eukaryota > Metazoa > Arthropoda > Arachnida > Araneae > Theridiidae > Latrodectus > Latrodectus elegans. Next base: position 65,883,408 of record CM057815.1, read on the forward strand.
CTTAGTTATTAAAAAAGAATTTTAGTTCCAATTAACCATTTTAAAACTTTTCAGATAGTGCAAATTAGATCCTCAGTTTTACCAGCAGTGATTAACTACGACGCTTCAGTTCATGGATACGATCGATCTAAGATTGTAACTCTTTCAACTGCTGAAGAAGATAGTCTAACCCTAACAGCAATTAGGGATGGAACTGGACGTGTTTGCGGTTATGGTTGCTTGAAGAAAAATGTACAAGGCTCTTTGTTAGTAGGGCCTTTATACGCAGATGCAGCAAACATTGCAGAAGAGTTGTTAAAATGCTTACTAGCCGAGTTCCCTGGGGAATGCAATGGAAACATCATAATTGCTGTGATAAACTGCAATTCTGAAGCCCTTTCCTTAGTTAATAAGTTACAGTTAAAGATCGGGATAGAAGTACCTCGATGTTACAAGCGAGAGCAAGTACATGCAAACTTCGAAAAAGTTTTTGGTCAGCATGCACTTAATTTTTCTCCATTTTAAGTGAAAACATACTAAACTGATATATAAAATAATATATTAACTGACAAGATGTGATACAAAATGTATTTATCAGGAATTATATACATGAGAAATTTATATGACTACATGTATTCATGAACTGAAATACGGTATATGTATTATGTTTTTATGATTCTTTTATTTGTTGTTGAGAAATAGATATATGTATCTGTTAAACACTGCAACTGAATTAAATTATGAGCGTAAGTGATGTCTAAATATTGTTTACACTGTTTGTACTGGAAAATTAATGAATAAATTCTAAAGAGTTGTGCTTAAGACAAATAAATCTGCAAATTTTCAAATTTCTGGTCAGAAAAAACGTTCTTAATATACACTGTTACCAAAAATCCCTTTAATACTACAAATATGTATGTATATACATCAAAAAAATCAAATAAGATATGATTCTGAATCACAGCCTGCTAAAGATGTTTTGAAAGTTGTACGTACTACAGAAGGTTTTAAAATTTTTCTGTTGATATTACAATGTATTTCACAAATTGCTTCGTAATTAAATTAACTATATGTATGATGTTAGACCGTAAACTGATAAGATTTATGCTTGTATAATGTATATAATTGCAAATAAATAATATGTTTAAGAGCTTTATATGTTAATATTATTCAAATAATAAATATCGCAATGATAATTTATTAAATAATTATGTATATTTTACTTATTTGAATGATTTTGTATTAATTGACTGTGTTTTGAATGTGATGTTCTTGCTTAACTAACAAACAATTGTGGGCTTTAGGTTTGATTGGATGATTTTGTAAATGCTAAATACGCTCTTTTAAAAGTGTGATAAAGCAATGGCAAAATATTGGAATGTTTTTTGTAAATAAAAGCTGCTTTATTTGTTTAAAAACTAAAACTGTATGTCATTTTTAAAACATTATATAAACATAAAACAAAAAGATGTTTCATAATTCCTAATTTATACGAGGGTTGCTATTTATATTTCTGGCCTTGGCAACAGTAAGTGTTGCTAGGCGACCGAAGACGATTTTAATCGAAAGTTTGATATTTTTAAACATAAATTCAGCAGACAATTTACCATTATAGCTTTATTTGTGTTGTTGACAGTAAATTGAAAAGTTCTTCTCTGTCAAAAAATGGAATTGAATCGTGAACATTTTCGTGCCATTATTTTTCATAACTTTCGACGTGGATTGTCAAGACAAGAGTGCTTCGATGAACCTAATTCTTTATACAGCGATAAAGCGCCATCCTACAGCACTGTAAAAAATTGGTATAACGAATTTAATCGTGGTCGATGTTCGATCCAGGACGAATCCCGTGCAGGTCGTCCAAAATCCGTTGTTGTGTCAGAAAAGATCAATGCTGTGCGTGAACTGATAAAGCAAGATCGTCATGTGACATACCGTGAGATAGAGGCGTCTTTGGACATTAGTATGACTAGCATCAATAAAATATTGCATGAACATTTGAGCGTAAAAATTTGTTCGCGTTGGATCCCCCATAATCTGACAAACGCTCAAAAAAAAGGCTCGTGTCGATTGGTGCAAGGAAATGTTGGAAAAATACATTCAAGGTACATCAAAAGCTGTGTATAACATCTACACAGGTGACGAATCATGGATCTATGCATATGAGCCGGAAACAAAACAGCAATCAACTGTATGGGTCTTCCAAGACGAGGCAAAACCAACAAAAGTTGTTCGAGGAAGAAGCACATCGAAACAAATGATTGCCTGTTTCTTCGGCATTAACGGTCATGTGGCAACAGTGGCGTTAGAGCAACGCAGGACGGTCAATTCTGAATGGTACACGACCATTTGTTTGCCAGAAGTCATCGGAGAAATTCGAAAAAAGCAGAAGAACAGGCGAATCATTCTTCATCATGACAATACGAGCTCTCACACATCGACTCAAACAAAGGCATTTCTGACGGAGCGAAAGATCGAACTGATGGGTCATCCGCCGTACAGCCCTGATTTGGCACCCAATGACTTCTTCTTATTCCCACACATCAAAAATAAATTACGTGGACAACGATTTTCGATCCCCGAAGAAGCGGTTGATGCATTCAAAACGCATGTTTTGGAGTTACCTCAATCGGACTGGAAAAAGTGCTTTGAAAATTGGTTCAAACGCATGCAAAAGTGTATTGATCATTATGGAGAATATTTTGAAAAACAATAAAACCAATTTCGATCCTACATATTTGTTTTTTCATTATTAGGCCAGAAATATAAATAGCAACCCTCGTACATGCAAATATTAATTTTCTTTACATATGAATGAAGTTGACATAACACGATAAAAAATATTCTTTAACGGGTAGAGAATATTTATGCAATTTTTATTTCTAATATAATATGCATAAACTATATCAATTTAGCTTAGAACAGTGTTTCCTAAAGTGCAGCACGCGTTCCCTTAGGGGTACAATAAGAGTTTTCACTAAAAGAACCGAAGCGAAAGTCAACCATTGGAAAATGACACGGTTGGTTGAGTTTTATAGCGCCGGGTCCAAAATTAGACATGCTGCAACAAAAGTAAGATTTAAAAAAAATTATTTATTTTTATCAATAAATTGTTTGTTTTTTTTAATTTAAGCAACATTAAAACTTTAAAAAACCAAAAATAGTTTATATACACATTTAAAATATAATTATAAAATTCAAAAATCAAAATATATATAAACTTAAAAATTATAACACAAATCAAAGAAAATGTAAAAAGTCTATTTGTCCTAAAAATAGCAAATATGTTACTATGGAGTGGATTTCCTATTAAATTAAAAGGAGTTAAAAAGTTAGTTTTAAAAAAGTGTAAACGTTCTTGGTTAAAAGCATGACATGATATTAAAATATGAAGAATAATATAAGGTTCATCACACGTCTCACACCATGGATCAAATATTTGCTTAGAAACAAATGTCTGTGTGTGAAACGTGTGTGTTCGATACGAAAGCGAGTTAATCGGACATCAGCCCTTCGTAACGGTAAAACTGACAATGAAATGAGAGATGGAAATATACTGTGCAATTTGTTTGTGACCTGCATAATCCATGGCTCCTGCCAAAGTGAGTAAATAAATTTTTTTATATTATTTCTCATACCAGAGAGCGGAACCGATGGTAAAATTGGTCCCGATGCAGCCTTAGCAGCTGCTCTCTCATTTCCATTAAGACCTACGTAGCTTGGTATTCAACAAAATATTATTTTATATCCCTTGCCAGCATATGAATCCAATGCTTTGAAAATTCTTCACATAACTGGATGACAGGTAACACTATTGTTTCTCAAAGCTTCAATAACACTCATGTTGTCAGTGTAAACACAAAATTCATGACAATCATCTGTATTCACATACTGAAGCGCGTACCAGATGGCAGTTGCTTCAGCAGTAAAGATGGAGCAGGATGAATGTAGGCTGTAACTAAAAGCTGTATTATTAATAAAAACTCCACAGCCCACATGCCCTGCTGTTTTAGAGCCATCTGTGAATACAGGTTTGTGTGATTGATACTGACAAGCGATGAGAAGAATATAGCTGTTGAAAAACAAAGGTTTTGTGTCCGATTTTCTGTAGTAAGCAAAGGTATTATTGAAAGTTATTGTTGGGTCATACCAAGGCGGATTAGCAAAAGGGTCAATTCTCTCTATCCAAATATCACATAGGTCTGTGAGCCACAGATCTAATTTGATTCGTATGAGAAACGGTGGGATGCTCATTAAACGAGCATCATATAATCTCTTTACAGAGGCGTTAGGAGCTTCCGATCTTAGCCGAAAATAATCTAAAATATCTTCTTCCAACTTCATATTTATGTGAAGCGTTGCTTTTGTAGAGGGAAAAAAGTGAACAGACTATTAAACGTGGAATTGCATCTGAGATTAAATTAATAAACAGGAAATCAAATTATGATGATCGGTCATCTCATTAGAAACTGTTTCATCACTTTCATTGATCGAAATAAATGCTAATTTTATAATATAACTTTTATTTACATTTTATTATGAATAATTTTATTCATCTTTTTTTATTATTTTGTGTATGTCACAAAAAAGGAAAAAAAAAAAACTATTTTTTGATTGTTATTAAAATACATCCATTTCTTTTGAAGAGGGGTACTCAGCGTTACGAAAATTATAGAAGGGCTACACTTATGCCGAAAGTTTGGGAAACACTACAATTGCATGATAGGAGAATTTACCTAATTACCTTGTTAATGAATGTTACTATCTTTTCTGAATAACAAGGGGGCAAAGGATGCTGATATATATATATATATATATATATATATATATATATATATATATATATATATATATATATGGCCAAATGTTTTTACACATTTTATAGTTTCAGAAATCAACAAATTAAGGTTTCTAAAAAATTGATAATACTCTATAGGTGCTAGGTTTTCCAATGTAAGGTATTAAAGTTATTGAAATGACACGATTCGTTTTTAATAAATACTTTATGGATACGTATTTTAAATTTAAAACTCTGTTAGTTTTATAATTGAAAACTATACCAAATGATAAAAAAAAGTACTTAAGTCTGTTCCAAAAATATGATTAAAATTTAAAAGCATAAACGAAATGGATAATGTAACACAAAAGTAATTGCTAAACCACTTGTAATCACTTAATTCGCATTTTATTGCTAATTTTTGAAAAACTATATATCAATTTCTCAAATTAGATTCCCTTTTTACAATACAAATATTTACAATATCTAATCATACAAATGAAATTTCACAAATAAAAATAGCTTCATTTTGCCTGTTTTTCAAATTAATTGTTATAAAGTAATAAATATAGTTTTCCTTTAAAAATGAGTAAAAATGAATAAGTTTCAAAATAAAATTATATTTTAGATTGAAATTTTGATTCTATTTTGGTAAAGCATTTAGTTTTGACACTTAAACACTTAATTTTGTTGTTTAAACATTTTAATTTAGACAAAAAAAAAGCCATTCATCATTAGAGTAATGATAGGAAGGAGCTTTAATTTTTCTTTCGTAATTCGATTGTGAACGATATGAGATATACATAAGTTTTCGAATAAAGGAAAATCGATGCCTTTTTTAAGAATTTCAACATTATTATCATCGTTAATGATAAAAAAAAAACGATTTCCGAAACTGGAAAGTTCTGTATTGAACTTTAAAAAAATATTAAAATATTTGTTTCAAAAGAAAAATAAACACATCTAAAATAATTGTGAGAAGTAATGAAACTAATGTTTTTTTCCTTCTCTTATATTCAATAAAAGAAAGAAAAAAACCCATAGAACATCTAGTTTTAAAAAAAAAGATTATACAATTTTTTCCGAGACAGGCGGTATCCTTTTTTACAATTTTTTGAATCAAGCTTCTTATTATTTTATGAATTGTAGAATTCATTTTATTTGTTTCAGATCATTATATTTTTATTTAAATTCTTTAATCTGAAGCACAAGTAATACTGAATTTATTTTACAAAGCTATCTGAAATGAAGCAAATGAAATAAATTATTTTTTATACTTATTTGTATTAACAATTAAAGTAAAACTTTAAAAAATTAATTAAAAAAACTTTTTGCAAAGATATATTTTGAAACTGTAGTTTTTTTAATTAAAGTTTTTATATAATATTGTCATTATACAGAAAGCACGTATTTCTTATCTTACACGGTTCCTAAAAGTACTTCCACTGACGATTTATAAATTTTTTATAACTAATAGCAATTGATCCACGCTATTTGTGAAAAGAAAATATACCAATGATGGATTTAATAGAAAGTGAATTTGTAATGCGTTTGTACTTTGTTTGGAGAAAAAGTTGTTGAGGATATTTGAAGATGATATAATTATCTTCAGATATGCTTTTCGAGATGCTGCTAGCATTTCTTGAATCTACTGAGTAATTTTAATTTTCTGAATCGATTGTATGGAGAAAATTTTCATGAGTACTCAGGCTGTCAGGTGGACACAAAAATCAAAGTATCTTTAACAAACCTTCATAAAGTGTTAGATAAAATATGCCCAGTTAGTGCTTTTTATCTTTTCAGTGACTGTAACGAAATGTACGAACAAAATAGAAAAAAATTGACTTAGCATAAAGTTATTTCTCAGATCTTTTTCATTTGCAGTAAATTAATCTTTTAGTAAATGTTCGAGATCTTCATACGCATTGAATATATATTTCTTGTTATAAATGTTATGGAAAGCTATTGTTTAAGTTAGTCATTTTTATATACGATTACGTGCTATTACATGGAAAAAAATATTTATAATTATATCCAAAACAAGTTCTAAAAATTGCTACATATAATTTCACAAGTTGGTTGGGTTTTCTGGCGCAAGGTCCTATAAAAAACATGTTGCATTTAATTTCACAAAGAATACAAAACTTAGATATTAACTTAAAATGTGGCACGATACCATTCTATTTATGAGAAATTTGTCAATCATAAAAAAGTAGTACTTATAATTCAAGGTTATAAAAAAAACTAGTTCCAATCGAATAATTGCGATTACTTAAATCTAATAGTTGTATAACAAGTAACAAAAAAAAAATACTTGCAGTTAATCGCAAAATAAGTAACTTAGTTGTTTTATCTGATTTCTAGTAAAATTTAATCAATTCAAAATATTTTTTTCTTTTTAGAAATTTTAATGGTTTTATAGAACACTTTATAAAAATATATACTTTTAGATTTTTAAATATCTCATAAAAATATAAAACTATTTATTACTTAGTTTACAATTTATAATTCAAAAATGGAAAAAAATTAAATTTTTAATTTTACATTTTTAAGGAATATATTCATTTATAATAGCATTCATAAAACAGAACACTTACGTACATAAAACAGATATATTTTTCATTTAGGAATATATATGTTTCTATTAATGAATAGAAATATACATATATATATATATATATATGTGTGTGTTTGTATGTAAAGAAAATAATTGGCGGAGAATTCTCATCCAAATACCAAGCTGAAATAAAAGAATTTAGAAATTTTTAAATGAAATTAGTTATTAATTAGTTGTTAAAATGATATGGTTACAGTTACATATTTATTATAATAGCTAGTTATATCGCTTTGAACACTTGTATATCAAAATTAAAATTTTTATCACTAAATATTAATAAACAATTTATTTTTATACACTTGAAATTAAATTATTTTTTGGATTAAAGCTTACAAAATACTTGAAGTTATAATAAAATACGTAAATAAAATTCAATTTAAGAAACAGTTCTAAATAATAATTCATATTTATAAATCGTGTAGTTATAAATTTCATTTTTCATGTTAATAAGTAAATGTAAAGTTTGAAGTGAGCAAATCAAGAACATAATAGATTAAATGTACCAAAAAATATTAGCATATTCTATAAAACAAAATAAATTCTGCACTTCATGCATAATTAGAAAGAAGACTTATTCGTACAGATCTATTAAACATCTGCATCAAACAAGAATTCCATCTAAATTCTGCATTTTCCAGTCTGTTGAAACCTAGAACAGCTGTAGTAGGCTTAAAAACTAATAATTTTAAATTAAAAAATGCGTGGTTTAATTTGTTTTTGCTGTAAATAGAAAGTTAAAAATATAAGGAACATTATTAAGAAAATACATTGTAAAAATACATATTAAAATCTTACTTCAATATAATGAAAAAATCTATGTTTCGCGATATAGCATTGAATAAAGAAAGTAAGAGCGTTGGTATTTACTTTTTAATCCATCGACCATTTACACAAAAATTCAAGATTTAGCACTAAATATTGTAATTTAATGACTGCACGGCTTAAGTTATTTCATAAACTCACGTTTCATAGATTTCATTTGCAGCACTTAAAAGTTTCAAATTTATGATTAATGAATTTTAAATATTGATAAATTATACATATATGTTTCAAATTATGATTTTTAGCATTAAACCTCGGCATTTGGCAAGATTTCTTTCTTTTTTTTTGGGGGGGGGGAGTAAATTGTCAACTGCATTGTATAAAAATAATCATAAAATAATTAATATAAATATTTAACCATAAAAATTAAAATGGAAACGAAAACTATTTGTGCGAAATAAAATTTTCCAAGTTTTAAATTATAAATGGGAGTTAAAACTATCATCGTGTCTATGGCATCAGGATAGGAACTTCTACTAGTTCCTAAAAACGTAATTTTCGTATAATACTAGACTTTTTATTTATTTATTTATTTTTTTAATAGTCGCATATTATTCAAAAAAATGCTCAGTTAACTATTGAGTTTAAAAAATGTTAGTCTAATGTTGAAAAATTACTTTTTGAAATTATTCCATACAATATGCATTTAATTAAAAAAAAAAGTTGAAATAAACGTCTCCAATTCATTATTAAAGTTAACAATAAAGTATTTAGCAAATTTAATGTCAGAAATATTCCTTTAGAACACCTATTAAAAAATAAAAATATGAATTTTCATGGTTAACTCATGAACAATCAATTATTGATCAAATAAAGATATATGTTCACATCAATTTATAAAATCAATTCGCTATTATAATCATTTCAGTTACATTACACAAGTTCTTGATAATTTAACCCTAGTTTAATTTTATAATTAAAAACTAATGAAATTTAAAGAAACTTAAAATAGTATACTACTTTTTTAATTAAAATTATAGATAACATTTAAGTTACTTAATTTCAACATATGTATACAATTTCTTAATTAGGGATTTATAATGGAAAATGAATATGCTTTGTTTCAACTCTATGCAATTGATTATGAACAATTCACAGTATTAAAATGCATAACTAAAATGAAAACTAGGTGGACAGTTTACATGATTAATATGTTCCTACAATTCAACAGCTTATTATCAAATCTTTAACAGATTACTTACCTGTATATACTGTTAATGGTGTCCCACTGTTGGCAAAATTTAATACAAGTGAATTACATTTTATTACAATAGCTACTAAGTCTCCAATTTTATAAACACATACAAATTATAGAAGCTATAAACCAGTCTTAAGTATACAATCTCCATTATCAGTTTTACAGAGCAAAATAATTTTGTAGCATATTTGCACATAAATTTAACACCAAATCAAAATTACACAAATTTAACACAGAATTGTAGAAATGTCCCTTTGTTGAAACTCAGCCACTTGTAACTATTTCAACAAAATTCAGCATTTAGCGCAGAACTCCTATTTACTTACATAAAAAAAAAATGTGACTTAAAAATATATCACTATTTTACTATAAAAATTATTATCCAATTATAAGTGTTTTCACAATCCAATTATAATTATAGCAATAAATTTTTAAAATACACCAACGAAAAAAATAACTTTTATATCAACGCACCTTTACTATTAGAGGGCACATCATAAAAAATGAATAATTTGGATAGCCATAATTGTTAGAAGAGATAATTATTAAAATTTTACTCACTATGTATGGTTTATCACATGCCTCACACCACGGATTTAAATCACTTAAGAATAAATGCCTATGAGTGAAACGCGTGTGACCAATACGAATGCGAGTCAATTTAACATCTGCGCTTCGCATCGTTAAATTTGGAAATGGGATAATTAATGGAAAGATGGTTGGTTGGTTGGTTTTTATGGCGCAAGGTCCAGATAAGGACAAGCTGCGCCAACCACAAGATATTATACACCAGTTTTTTTTTTTTTTTTTTTACTAATTAAAAGCATAAAATAGTTATATAGTTAAAATGTACATTAAAAGTATAAAATAGATATATAGTTAAAATGTATATTAAAGGTATAAAATAGAAACATAGCTAAAGTGTATATTAAATGCCTATAAACATACAATATATACATGTATAAAATTAAAAACTTGATATTTAAATAAAATATTTCTAAATCAGATAAAATTCATAAATCCTATGTCTTTTAAAAACGCAAATAGAGTGCGATGGGGTGGTTCCCCAAGAAGATCTTCTAATGTTAAAATGTTACTATTAAAATATCTAAAACGCTGATGGTTGAAATCTGGGCACACAATAAAAATATGATATACTGTAAAAGGTTCATCACACTTTTCACACCATGGTTGGAGATCACTTAAGATCAAATGTTTGTGGATGAAACGTGTGTGACCAATTCGAAGGCGAGTCAGTCTGACATCTGCGCTTCGTGGAGATAAAACAGATAATGGAATGATGTATGAAAATATGGAATGGAGTTTGTTGCTGACTTCCAGGTTCCAGGACTCCTGCCAAAGAGAATATATGAAATGTTTGAATCCTTTTCTGATGTCCATTGATGGTATTGAAGGCAAAATGGAAGTAGCTGCAGATTTAGCGGCAGCATCAGCTTTCTCATTGCCATCTATTTCTATGTGTCTTGGTATCCAACAAAACAGTATCTCAAATCCCTTGTTAGTAACTAAATCAATTAATTTGAATATCTTAGACACAACTGGATGGCAATTATGGATGTTATTTCTCAAAGCTTCTAATACACTGATACTGTCAGTGTACACACAAAATTTACGTTCATTTTTAGTTGTTACCAACTGAAGTGCTCGGTATGTAGCCGTAGCCTCAGCAGTGAAGATGAAGCAGGATTTGTGAAGGCTATAACTGTAGGAGGTATCATCAAGATAAACTCCACAGCCAACTGATCCTGGACATTTGGATCCATCCGTAAATACTGGAGTGTACATAGTATACTGACAGCGATGGAATGAATAAAGCTGTTGAAGAATAGCAGTACTTGTGTCTGATTTTTTATTTTTACCAAAGGAATTTAACACAATAATGTGTGGATTATACCAAGGTGAATGTGCGTAAAGGTCGGTAGACTCGATTCGGACATCACATAGGTCAGAAAGCAAAATAATAGATTTAATACGAGAGAGAAAAGGTTGAATGCTTGATGGTCTAGCATTATATAATCTCTTAAGAGCAGCACTTGGAATCGTGGAATGCAAGGGATGATGATGGTTGGTTGGTTGGTTGGTTGGGTTTTATGGCGCAAGGTCCAAAATTGGACATACTGCGCCAAGAATAAGTTTTTTGTAGCTTTATTTTATGTTCATTTTATTTATTCATTTAAAAATTATTTCTTTTTTTGTTAAACCCAAACACAAGCAACATTAAAAATTTTTTTTAAAAAACAAAAATCTGTGTATATGTTATTTTAAAATCAAATTCTAAAATATAAAAGAGAAAATGAATAATATATACAATTTTAAAATTTAAAATAAAAATTTAAATAAAATGTATAAAACCTATTGCCCTCAAGAAAGCGAATAGGTTTCTATGGGGTGGATCCCCGATCACATCAGACAAAGTTATAAAATCATTGTTAAAAAAGTGTAAACGTTGTTGGTTAAAATTATAACATGAAATTAAAATATGATAAACATTGAATGGTTCATCACACGTTTCACACCATGGATTTAATTCGCTTAAAAACAAATGTCTGTGTGTGAAACGTGTGTGTCCGATACGAAGGCGAGTCAATCTTACATCTGCACTTCGTAACGGTAAAACTGGTAATGAGATGAGAGATGAGAAGATGGTATGCAACTTGTTGCCAACCTGCAAGTTCCATGATTCTTGCCAAAGACTATATATAAAACTTTTTACATATTTTCTCACATCTGAGAGAGGGACCGATGATAAAATTATGTCTGATGCAGCCTTTGCAGCTGCATCTGCTCTCTCATTTCCTTCAAGACCCATGTGGCTTGGTATCCAACAAAATACAATTTCTTTTCCCTTGCCAGCAAGGGAATCCAATGCTTTGAAAATTCTCGACACAACAGGATGACAGGTAAGACTATTGTTTTTCAAGGCTTCAACATTACTCATGCTGTCAGTATATATACAAAATTTATGACAATCATCTGTATTCACGTGCTGAAGCGCATAGTAGATTGCCGTTGCTTCAGCAGTAAAGATGGAGCAGGATGAATGTAGGCTGTAGCTAAAAAGAAGTGTTATTGATAAAAACTCCACAGCCCACATGTCCTGCGGATTTAGATCCATCCGTGAATACAGGTTTGTAAGATTGGTACTGACAGCGATGAGAATAGTATAGCTGCTGAAAAACAATAGGTGTTGTGTCGGATTTTCTGAATTGCACAAAGGTATTTATAAAGGTATTTGTTGGTTCATACCAAGGAGGATAGAGAAACTGTTCAATAGACTCTATCCGAACATCACATAGGTCTGTGAGCCAGAGATGTGATATGGCTCTTGTGAGAAAGGAGGGATGCTCATTGGACGAGCATCATACAGTCTTTTAAGATAGGCATCAGGAACCATGGAACGTACTGGATGGTCAGGGGTCGACATGATCTTAGCATAATAATCGAGAGACTGCTGCATACGTCTCAGGTCTAACGGCAATTGATAACATACAGCGTATAGACTCTGGACGGGTGATGTGCGGAATGCACCAGAACATATCCTTAAAGCAGAGTGGTGAACTGTGTCCAGTCTTCGTAATATGGAAGATCTAGCCGATCCGTAAACAACACATCCGTAGTCAATGCGGGAAAGAATCAATGACTGATAAATTCGAAGAAGTGATGAGCGATCTGCACCCCAAGATGTATTTGACAACACCCTGAGGATATTAAGCGATCGTTCACACTTCTTCCGCAGATGCAGAACATGCGGAAGAAAGGTTAATTTTCGGTCAAAGATTATTCCCAGAAATTTTATTTCACTGACTACTTGTATTGGAGTGTTGTTGATATTAATAACTGGATCATTGTGAAGGCTAGTCTTTCTACAGAAGTGGACACACTTACTCTTGCTTGATGATAAAGTATGGCCATTCTCGGCACACCATGCAGCAAGTTTGTTAACTGCTGTTTGCAGTTGTCTCTCAATTAATCGCATATTAGACCCCTGACATGATATTTGCAGGTCGTCAACATATAGTGTACCATTTATAGAAGGTGGTAATTGATGAAGAATGTTACTGATGAAAAGACTAAAAACAGTGACACTTAAAATGGAGCCTTGGGGAACACCCTCGGCTTGAATAAAAGTATTGGAAAGTACAGTTCCAATACGAACTTTAAAAACACGGGAGCTTAAAAAATTTTGTAGGAATATCGGTAGATTACCCCGAAAGCCAAAATCATATAGTGAACGGAGAATTCCATATCGCCAGGTACGGTCGTATGCCTTCTCGATGTCAAAGAAAATGGAAACCAGATGGTTCCTCCGCACAAAAGCATTGCGGATTTGGGTCTCCAAATATGTGATATTATCAAGAGTGGATCTCCCTTTTCGGAAGCCACTCTGATTAATATGTATACATTTATTTTTTTCTAAGACATATACGAGACGGGCGTTGACCATACGTTCGAGAGTCTTACAAAAGCAACTCGTCAGAGCAATTGGTCGATAATGTGAAGGGTCTGAAGGACCTTTACCATCCTTAAGAACCGGAATCACTATCGCTTCATTCCAAGCTAATGGAAATTTCTTTTCATTCCAGATCCTATTAAACAAAAGTAATATGTTCAATAGGGAGTCTGGATTTAAATTTCGAAGCATTTGATAGCTGATTCCGTCTGGTCCTGGACTGGTATCATGGGTCTGCTTTAATGCTCTCTTCAATTCCAACATCCGAAACTCACAGTTGTAAGGCAAAGGCTTCACCATGGTTAAAACGAATTGGTGTTCGCTCAGCACGACTCTTAGTCCTTAAGAAGGAAGGACTATAAGAGTCGTTGCTTGAGACGCTAGCAAAAGTTTCACCAAGGATATTAGCAATGTCTTCGGGAGAAGAGTATACAGCAGCTCCGGTTTTTAAAATAGGAATTGAAAAATCCTTATAAATCCCATTGGCTGCTTTCACTTTTCTCCACAACTGTTTACTAGATGTGGAAGATGTAATTGAAGATACATAGCGAGACCAGGATTCCTTCTGACTTCGACGACGAGCTCTGCGAGCTAGTGCTTTAGCTCTCTTAAAGGCTATAAGATTCTCCGTTGTGGGGTATCTCCTAAATAACCCCATAACTTCCTTTGTTTTCTATAAGTTTCTTGGCATTCTTTATTCCACCAAGGTTTGCAACGCCGTTTTGGTATAGAGGAACTTTTGGGTATTGTTACATCAGCTGCATTTATAATTGTTTTAGTGACTTCTCTTACGGCTTCATCAATACTCTCGATCAAAACCATTTCATTATCAATAACTGCCAATTGTGAAAATGACGTTCCAATCTGCCCGACTGTACACGTAAGTAGGTAGACGTTGTACTACACTACTACCTCCAGTCTGGGGAGATGACGAGAGGAAAATGATCGCTATTGTGCAGATCATTCCCTACATTTAAATTTAGCAATGGCAGCATTGATGGTGAACAAATAGCAAGATCGAGGGAATGAAATGTTCTTGTGGGTACGTGAAAATATGTCTTCTCGTCGGTATTAAGCAGACAGAGACTGTTGTCTGAAATAAAACGCTCTATCTGCCGACCGCGAGAATTCGTATCATCACTTCCCCACAAGGTATTATGACCGTTGAAATCACCTAACAATAGGAATGGTGTCGGCAGCTGATCAACTAATTCATCGAGTTCCTCTTGGCGGATGGCATCGTGTGGTGGTAAATATAAACTACAGACTGTTACTAAGCATGAAGTATGAATTCTTACAGCAACAGCCTGTAGAGTAGTATTCAATTGATGGACAGCGCTGGGGAAAGTATTCGATGTTAATATACATACACCTCCAGATGCTGTACCATCATCACCACGGTCTCTTCTAAAGCATTTAAACCCTCGCATAGAAATGATGTTGGAAGACTTCAGGAATGTCTCCTGAAGTGCTATACATGCAGGGTTGTAATCTGACACTAGAGACTTGATGTCATCAAGATGTGATCGCAAACCATGGCAGTTCCAAGATACAAAGGAAGTTATTGTTTAGTTTTAAAAGCTCCTTTACTGGAGCTGGAAGGCGGGTCTTCTGTCATATCCTCGAGCGATGTATCATCGTCCGAGGGAAATGGGGACACCGCGTCAGTCTCCAGGCATGAGAAAGCATTGCGGGTGGAAATTGATGTTTTTGCTTTTTTTAATTTTAATGCTTTCTCTGCTTTTGATTTAGCAAAGGTAGCTTTTCTTGAAAATGTAGGAGTTTTTTTAAAAATAGGCTTTTCTTTTGTTTGGGGTAATTTCACTGGGGAAACCAAAATTGGTTCAGTTTGTGTGCTGCTCGATTTGGTGACCTTTCTGGCAGCAGTGGCATAACTAACTCCTAGCTGTGGAGTACGGGAAGTGACCAATCGTCTCGCCTCAGGATATGAGCATTTTTGATTAACCTTAATCGTGGTTATCTCTTTTTCCAGTAAATACTGAGGACAACTTCGAGAATAGGAGGGATGGTCACCTTGGCAGTTGACACATCTCTCCTTCGCTGTGCAGTTCGTGCTATCGTGGCCAACCACCGCGCAACGTGCGCAGGTGATTTTGCCTCTGCAAGCATTTCTCGAGTGTCCAAAGCGCTGACACTGGAAACATCGCAAGGGATTTGGGATGTATGGCCTGACGGGCAAATTCATATACGCAGCTTTAACATACTGCGGAAGGTCTGGCGTTGCAAAAGTCAGAACGAGGTGCTTCGTATCAATAACTTTGCCTTCCCGTCTGACTGTTATGCGTCTAACGCCGCAGACCTTCTGATTCTGTAAGTTCTCCAGAATCTCCTCCGTTGGCGAATACAGCAAATCCCTTGCAGAGACAACACCACAAGAGAAATTAAGGTTACCGTGAGGCGAAACAGTTACTTCCATATTAGCCAAAGATTTCATACTGGCCAGAATGGCTGCTTGAGAGTCTGATGCAGCCTCTACAAGCAAGTCACCAGAGCGCATCTTCTGAACTTTCTTGACTTCCCCAACTATTCCCGATATTCCTTTCTCAATTAGGAAAGGAGACACAGTTGTAAAATTGCCTTCTTTCCTTTTGATTACAAAAAACTTGGGCATAAGATTTTCAAATTGCTGCTCCCGTGGGAGAAAAGTAAAATTTTTGTTCTCCATATTTTTAATTAAAAATTTCGGGACCTGACCGCACCACCCACCACCGAGTCCAACAAGGGGATGCAGACCAGCTGCACCAGTGCTAGCCAGGTCCTATACGCTCACAGTACATCCCTGAAGTGGCCTCCACCCTTAACGAGTCACCCAGTAGATGTACCGATCGCTTGATCCATAAAGCCGATTGATGTGCTGAGGACCACAACACACCTCCCGTTTACCTGAAGCAGAGGCCAAAGCAATGTGTTGGTCTCAGGAGGCCTCAATTACCAGGATCCTCCTTTCCAGGGACACGGGTCTCCACGCACGGCAAACACGTGGGTGATTTAGTCCTCAAGAGTAGCTAATAGCAACAGAGCGGCGAAAGCTACTCAAGGGGAGCCCTCAACCTCTTTCGAGGAAACCACAACGAGGGAGAAAAGGAAGGAAAAGCAGAAGAGTAGAGGAGAGAAGAAAATATAGAAGAGGAAAGATCACTAGGGTACCTCGGGATTGTGACACCCGTGTTTACCTAAAGAAGGTAAACCCCCTGAGGGGGCAAGGGATGATGAGGTGAGGACATGATTTTTGAATAATAATTAAGAGACAGCTGTATCCGCCGCAGGTCTAATGGTAATTGTTGGCAGATTACATATAGACTCTTAACGGGTGATGTACGAAATGCTCCACAGCAAATCCTTAAAGCAGAGTGGTGGACGGTATCCAATCTACGTAAAATGGAAGATCTAGCCGATCCATAAGCAACACAACCATAGTCAATACGAGATAAAATGATTGATTGGTAAATTCGGAGCAATGAAGTGCGATCTGCACCCCAAAATGTATTAGACAACACCTTGAGGATATTGAGCATTCGCTCGCACTTCTTCCGCAGATATAAAGTATGCGGAAGGAAAGTTAACTTCTTATCGAAAATTACGCCGAGGAATTTTATCTCGTTGACCACAGGAATAGATCTATTGCTTATGTGAAGCACAGGATCGGGATGAAGACTAGTTTTCCTACAGAAATGGATACAGTGACTCTTACTAGGAGATATACTAAGACCATTTCGTTCACACCAAGTAGTTAGATTGTTTACAGCTGTTTGCCATTGTCTCTCAATTATATTCATGTTTGAACCCTGATATGAAATTTGTAAGTCATCAACATATAAATTCCTATGAACTGAAGATGGTAACTGATGAAGTATGTTATTAATGAAAAGGTTAAAAAGGCATACGCTTAAAACGCTACATTGAGGGACACCCTCAGCTTGAGTAAAAGCACTGGAAACTGTACTTCCAATACGTACTTTAAAAAACCTAGTTGCTAGAAAATTCTGTATAAATATTGGAAGATTACCCTTAAATCCAAGATTATGCATATTACGGAGAACACCATAACGCCACGTACGATCGTATGCTTTCTCAATATCGAAGAAAATTGCAACAAGATTGTTTCTCCTCACGAAAGCATTTCGAATTTGGGCTTCCAGATCTACTATGTTGTCAATAGTGGATCGTCCTCTTCGAAATCCGCTTTGGTGAAGGGGTGTGCAATTATTCTTTTCTAAGATATAAATGAGTCTAGCATTGACCATACGCTCAAACGTTTTGCACAAGCAACTCGTAAGAGCTATTAAACGATAACTCAGAGGGTCAGTTGAATGTTTGCCAGGTTTCAATATTGGAATTACTATCGCTTCTCTCCATGATGGAGGATAGGCATGCTCAGTCCAGATTCTATTACACACTGAAAGTATGTTTAATAAAGAATCATGATATAAATGACGGAGCATTTGATACGAGATTCCATCTGGTCCTGGGCTAGTGTCGTTTGCTTTAGATAAAGCAGACTTCAATTCTGACAGTTCAAAATCACAATTATAGGGTAGAATATGTCGATCATGAAAGCTTAGAGGTGTCCGCTCAGCGATTCTTTTAATCCTTAGAAAAGTAGGATTATATGAATCAGAGCTGGAAACACTAGCAAAGGTTTCACCGATGACATTAGCAATATCTACCGCTGAGGAGTGTATTGCAGCTCCGGTTTTTAATACAGGAATGGAATAATCCTGATAAATACCATTGGCTGCTATAACTTTCCTCCATAATTGTCTGCTTGTTGTCGTTGAATTGATTGACGACACGTAGCGAATCCATGATTCAATTTGACTCTGACGTCTAACTATTCGAGCTTTAGCTTTGGCTTTTTTAAAAGCAACAAGATTCTCCGTAGTAGGGTATCTTCGTAATATATTCCATTGCTTCCTTTGTTTCTTATAGGAGATTTGACACTTTTCATTCCACCAAGGTTTCCTGTGTTTATGTGGAATGATGGAATTTTTAGGGATAGCAACATCCGCAGCTCTGATTATTGTGTCGGTGACATATTTAACGGCATAATCTATCACATCTGTTTTAACTCTTGTTTCGCTAATGACAGCCAATTGCGTGAAAAGTGTCCAATCGGCTCGACTGTACACATATTTAGGTGGTTTGTGACGCACACTATTACTTCCAGCCTGAGACACGATTAGAGGGAAATGATCACTATTGTAGAGGTCATTTCCGACTGCAAAATTCAGCAATGGCAAGAGTGATGGAGAACATATAGCTAAGTCCAGAGAGTGAAATGTCCGTGTTGGTTCGTGAAAATAAGTCTTCTCGTCGGTATTTAGTAGACAGAGGCAATTGTCAGAAATTAACTTTCTAGCTGACGACAGCGAGAGTTCGTATCATCACTACCCCACAGAGGACTCAGTCCGTTAAAATCACCAAGCAATAAAAATGGAGCTGGGAGTTGATCAAGTAAGTCGTTTAGTTCCTCTTCTTGGATGACATCATTCGGTGGTAAGTATAGGCTTCAAACTGTAATTAGACTTGCGGTGTGAATTCTCACAGCAACAGCCTGAAGAGTAGTTCTTAACTGATGTGCTGGTTGGTTGGTTGGTTTTAATGGCGCAAGGTCCAGATAAGTACAAGCTGCGCCAAACACAAGATAGCTTACACCAGTTTTTAAAACCCATTAAAAGTATAAAATAATAATATAGTTAAAATGTACATTAAAAGTACAAAATAGAAATATAGTTAAAATGTATATTGAAGGTATAAAATAGAAATATAGTTAAAATGTATATTAAAGGTATAAAATAGAAATATAGTTAAAATGTATATTAAAAGTTTGTAAACATACAATATACACATGTATAAAATTAAAAATTTTATATTTAAGTAAAATATTTCTAAATCAGATAAAATTCATAAATCCTATGTCTTTTAAAAACGCAAATAGGTTGCAATGGGGTGGTTCCCCAAGCAGATCTTCTAATGTTAAAATGTTACTATTAAAATATCTAAAACGCTGATGGTTAAAATCTGGGCATACAATTAAAATGTGATATACTGTAAATGGTTCATCACACTTTTCACACCATGGTTGGAGATCACTCAAGATCAAATGCTTGTGGGTGAAACGCGTGTGACCAATTCGTAGGCGAATCAGTCTGACGTCTGCGCTTCGTGGAGATAAAACAGATAATGGAATGATGTATGAAAATATGGAATGGAGTTTGTTGCTGACTTGCAGGTCCCAGGATTCCTGCCAAAGAGAATATATAAAATGTTTGAATCCTTTTCTCATGTCCATTGATGGTATTGAAGGCAAAATGGAAGTAGCTGCAGATTTAGCAGCAGCATCAGCTTTCTCATTGCCATCTATTCCTATGTGGCTTGGTATCCTACAAAACAGTATCTCAAATCCCTTGTTAGTAAGAGTATCAATTAATTTGAATATCTTAGACACAACTGTATGGCAATTATAGTTGTTATTCCTCAAAGCTTCTAATACACTCATACTGTCAGTGTACACACAAAATTTACGTTCATTTTTAGTTGTTAACAAATGAAAAGCTCGGTATATAGCCGTAGCCTCAGCAGTGAAGATGGAGCAGGATTTGTGAAGGCTATAACTGTAGGAGGTATCATCAAGATAAACTCCACAGCCAACTGATCCTGGACATTTGGATCCATCCGTAAATACTGGAGTGTACATAGTGTACTGACAGCGATGGAATGAATAAAGCTGTTGAAGAATAGCAGTACTTGTGTCTGATTTTTTATTCTTACCGAAGGGATTTAAGACAGTAATGTGTGGATTGTACCAAGGTAAATGTGCGTAAAGGTCGGTAGACTCGTTTCGGACATCACATAGGTCAGAAAGCAAAATAATAGATTTAATACGACAGAGAAAAGGTGGAATGCTTGATGGTCTAGCATTATATAATCTCTTAAGAGCAGCACTTGGAATCGTGGAACACAAGGGATGATGAGGTGAGGACATGATTTTTGAATAATAATTAAGAGACAGCTGTATCCGCCGCAGGTCTAATGGTAATTGTTGGCAGATTACATATAGACTCTGGACGGGTGATGTACGAAATGCTCCACAGCAAATCCTTAAAGCAGAGTGGTGGACGGTATCCAATCTACGTAAAATGGAAGATCTAGCCGATCCATAAGCAACACAACCATAGTCAATACGAGATAAAATGATTGATTGGTAAATTCGGAGCAATGAAGTGCGATCTGCACCCCAAAATGTATTAGACAACACCTTGAGGATATTGAGCATTCGCTCGCACTTCTTCCGCAGATATAAAGTATGCGGAAGGAAAGTTAACTTCTTATCAAAAATTACCCCGAGGAATTTTATCTCGTTGACCACAGGAATAGATCTATTGCTTATGTGAAGCACAGGATCGGGATGAAGACTAGTTTTCCTACAGAAATGGATACAGTGACTCTTACTAGGAGATATACTAAGACCATTTCGTTCACACCAAGTAGTTAGATTGTTTACAGCTGTTTGCCATTGTCTCTCAATTATATTCATGTTTGAACCCTGATATGAAATTTGTAAGTCATCAACATATAAATTCCTATGAACTGAAGATGGTAACTGATGAAGTATGTTATTGATGAAAAGGTTAAAAAGGGTTACGCTTAAAACGCTACCTTGAGGGACACCCTCAGCTTGAGTAAAAGTATTGGAAACTGTACTTCCAATACGTACTTTAAATAACCTAGTAGCTAGAAAATTTTGTATAAATATTGGAAGATTACCCTTAAATCCAAGATTATGCATATTACGGAGAACACCATAACGCCACGTACGATCGTATGCTTTCTCAATATCGAAGAAAATTGCAACAAGATGGTTTCTCCTCACGAAAGCATTTCGAATTTGGGATTCCAGATCTACTATGTTATCAATAGTGGATCGTCCTCTTCGAAATCCGCTTTGATGAAGGGGTGTGCAATTATTCTTCTCTAAGACGTAAATGAGTCTAGCATTGACCATACGCTCAAACGTTTTGCACAAGCAACTCGTAAGAGCTATTGGACGATAACTCAGAGGGTCAGTTGAATCTTTGCCAGGTTTCAATATTGGAATCACTATCGCTTCTCTCCATGATGTAGGATAAGCATGCTCAGTCCAGATTCTATTAAACAATGAAAGTATGTTTAATAAAGAATCATGATTTAAATGACGGAGCATTTGATACGAGAGTCCATCTGGTCCTGGGCTAGTGTCGTTTGCTTTAGATAAAGCAGACTTCAATTCTGACAGTTCAAAATCACAATTATAGGGTAGAATATGTCGATCATGAAAGCTTAGAGGTGTCCGCTCAGCGATTCTTTTAATCCTTAGAAAAGTAGGATTATATGAATCAGAGCTGGAAACACTAGCAAAGGTTTCACCGATGACATTAGCAATAGGTTGGTTGGTTGGTTTTTATGGCGCAAGGTCCAGATAAGGACAAGCTGCGCCAATCACAAGATATTATACCTCAGTTTTCTTTTCATCCATTAAAAGTATAAAATAGAAATATAGTTAAAATGTACATAAAAGGTATAAAATAGCAATACAGTTAAAATATATAGTAAAAGTATGTAAACATAAAATATACACATGTATAAGATTAAAAACTTGTATTTAAATAAAATATTTCTAAATCAGATAAAATTCATAAATCCTATGTCTTTTAAAAACGCAAATAAATTGCGATGGGGTGGTTCCCCAAGCAGATCTTCTAATGTTAAAATATCACTATTAAAATATTTAAAACGCTGATGGTTAAAATCTGGGCACTCAATTAAAATGTGATATACTGTGAATGGTTCATCACACTTTTCACACCACGGTTGGAGATCGCTTAAGATCAAATGTTTGTGGGTGAAACGCGTGTGACCAATTCGAAGGCGAGTCAGTCTGACATCTGCGCTTCGTGGAGATAAAACAGATAATGGAATGATGTATGAAAATATGGAATGGAGTTTGTTGCTGACTTGCAGGTCCCAGGATTCCTGCCAAAGAGAATATATGAAATTTTTGAATCCTTTTCTAATATCCATTGATGGTAATGAAGGCAAAATGGAAGTAGCTGCAGATTTAGCGGCAGCATCAGCTTTCTCATTGCCATCTATACCTATGTGGCTTGGTACCCAACAAAACAGTATCTCAAATCCCTTGTTAGTAACAGTATCAATTAATTTGAATATCTTAGACACAACTGGATGGCAATTATAGTTGTTATTCCTCAAAGCTTCTAATACACTCATACTGTCAGTGTACACACAGAATTTACGTTCATTTTTAGTTTGTAGCAGCTGAAGTGCTCGGTATATAGCCGTAGCCTCAGCAGTGAAGATGGAGCAGGATTTGTGAAGGCTATAACTGTAGGAGGTATTATCAAGATAAACTCCAAAGCCAACTGATCCTGGACATTTGGATCCATCCGTAAATACTGGAGTGTACATAGTGTACTGACAGCGATGGAATGAATAAAGCTGTTGAAGAATAGCAGTATTTGTGTCTGATTTTTTATTCTTACCAAAGGGATTTAACAGAGTAATGTGTGGATTGTACCAAGGTGAATGTGCGTAAAGGTCGGTAGACTCGATTCGGACATCACATAGGTCAGAAAGCAAAATAATGGATTTAATACGAGAGAGAAAAGGTTGAATGCTTGATGGTCTAGCATTATATAATCTCTTAAGAGCAGCACTTGGAATCGTGGAATGCAAGGGATGATGAGGTGAGGACATGATTTTTGAATAATAATTAAGAGACAGCTGCATCCGTCGCAGGTCTAATGGCAATTGGTGGCAAATTACATATAGACTCTGGACGGGTGATGTGCGAAAAGCTCCACAGCATATCCTTAAAGCAGTATGGTGAACAGTGTCCAATCTGCGTAAGATGGAGAGTCTAGCTGATCCATAAGCAACACAGCCGTAGTCAATTCGAGATAAAATTACAGACTGATAAATTCTTAGGAGTGATGTGCGATCTGCACCCCAAGATGTATTCGAAAGCACTTTGAGGATGTTAAGCAGTCGCTCACCTTTCTTCCGCAGATGTAAAACATGCGGAAGGAAAGTTAACTTCTTGTCAAAAATCACGCCAAGGAATTTTATCTCACTGACTACAGGGATGGGTCTATTATTTATGTGAAGCACAGGATCATTATGGTAGCTAGTTTTCCTACAGAAATGGATACAGCAACTCTTACTAGGAGATATACTAAGACCATTCCGTTCACACCAAGTGGTTAAATTATTTACAGCTGTTTGCAATTGTCTCTCAATTATATTCATGTTTGAACCCTGATATGAAATTTGTAAGTCATCAACATACAAAGTGCCATGAACAGAAGATGGTAATTGATGGAGTATGTCACTGATGAAAAGGTTAAAAAGGGTTACGCTTAAAATGCTACCTTGAGGGACACCCTCAGCTTGACTAAAAGTATTGGAAATTGTAGTTCCAACGCGCACTTTAAAAACGCGTGAGGCCAGAAAATTTTGGATAAATATTGGAAGATTACCCTTAAAGCCAAGATTATGCAGAGTACGGAGAATACCATAGCGCCATGTACGATCATATGCTTTCTCAACGTCGAAGAAAATTGCAACGAGATGGTTTCTCCTCACGAAAGCATTTCGAATTCGGGATTCTAGATCTACTATGTTATCTATAGTGGATCGTCCTCTTCGAAATCCGCTTTGATGAAGATGTATGCAATTATTCTTCTCTAAGACGTAAATGAGTCTAGCATTGACCATACGCTCAAATGTTTTGCATAAGCAACTCGTAAGAGCTATTGGACGATAACTCAGAGGGTCAGATGAATCTTTTCCAGGCTTCAATATTGGAATCACTATCGCTTCTCTCCATGAAGTAGGAAATGCATGCTCAGTCCAGATTCTATTAAACAATGAAAGTATGTTTAATAAAGAATCATGATTTAAATGACGGAGCATTTGATACGAGATTCCATCTGGTCCTGGGCTAGTGTCGTTTGCTTTAGATAAAGCAGACTTCAATTCTGACAGTTCAAAATCACAATTATAGGGTAGAATATGTCGATCATGAAAGCTTAGAGGTGTCCGCTCAGCGATTCTTTTAATCCTTAGAAAAGTAGGATTATATGAATCAGAGCTGGAAACACTAGCAAAGGTTTCACCGATGACATTAGCAATATCTACCGCTGAGGAGTGTATTGCAGCTCCGGTTTTTAATACAGGAATGGAATAATCCTGATAAATACCATTGGCTGCTTTAACTTTCCTCCATAATTGTTTACTTGTTGTCGATGAATTGATTGACGACACGTAGCGAATCCAAGATTCTCTTTGACTCTGACGTCTAACTTTTCGAGCTTCAGCTTTGGCTTTTTTAAAGCAACAAGATTCTCCGTAGTAGGGTATCTTCGGAATATATTCCATTGCTTCCTTTGTTTCTTATAGGAGAGTTGACACTTTTCATTCCACCAAGGTTTCCTGTGTTTATGTGGAATGATGGAATTTTTAGGGATAGCAACATCCGCAGCTCTGATTATTGTGTCGGTGACATATTTAACGGCATCATCTATCACATCTGTCTTAACTCTTGTCTCACTGATCACAGCCAATTGCGTGAAAAGTGACCAATCAGCTCGACTGTACACATAATTAGGTGGTTTGTGACACACACTATTATTTCCAGCCTGAGACACGATTAGAGGGAAATGATCACTATTGTAGAGGTCATTTCCAACTTTAAAATTCAGCAATGGCAAGAGTGATGGAGAACATATAGCTAAGTCCAGAGAGTGAAATGTCCGTGTAGGTTCGTGAAAATAAGTTTTCTCGTCGGTATTCAGCAGACAGAGGCAATTGTCAGATATGAACTGCTCTATCTGACGACCGCGAGAATTCGTATCTTCACTACCCCACAGAGTATTATGACCATTAAAATCACCTAGAAGCAGAAATGGAGCTGGGAGTTGGTCAATTAAATCATCTAGTTCCTCCGAATTTACGACGTCATGTGGTGGTAAATACAGGTTGCAAACAGTGATCAGACAGGTTACATGAATTTTCACTGCTACAGCTTGTAATGTAGTTCTTAGTGGATGTTCTGTACTAGAATATGAATTTGATGTGAATATACAAACTCCTCCAGATACAGACGCATCACCACCATTATCCTTTCTAAAGCATTGAAACCCACGCATTTTGGTGTTAACAGTGGGCTTTAGGAATGTTTCCTGGAGAGCCACACATGCGGGGTTGTAGCGAGAGATAACAGATTTGACGTCGTCAATTCGAGAACGGAAACCTCGACAATTCCATGAAACAAAGGAAGTCATTAATGGGATGAATGTTATTCACCAGCAGTGCTCATCTGAGTTTCCGATGAATCCTCAAAACTATCTCTATCTGAGGGATAGAGTTTAACAGTATCTTCCTCCAACGCTAGCCTCGCTTTTCTTTCTGTCAAGGAAGACCTACGAACGCCTTCTTTGGCAAGTTTTAATTTTTGCTTGAGATGCTCTTGATTTTGCAAGAGTCAGTTTGTGTACAGTAGTTGAAGATTTTGTATCATTTGGTTTGGGAGATTGTTTTGTTGAAGGCTCTGAAATACAATCAGTTTGTGTGCAGCAAGACCGAGTTACTTTCTTAGTAGCAGTCGCATAGCTGATACCTGGCTGTGGTGTACGTGCGGCGACAATTCGTCGAGCCTCCGGATATGACACACTATTTTTGATTTTAACGGTAGTAATTTCCTTTTCCAACTGCCATGATGGGCAAGATCGTGAATAGGCAGGATGGTCCCCTTTGCAGTTGACACAAACCTCCTTAGCATTGCAGGTAACACTATCGTGGCCAACGTCAGCACAACGGGCACACGTAAGTTTACCTCTGCAAGCTATTTTTGAATGGCCAAAGCGTTGGCATTGAAAGCAGCGAAGCGGATTTGGTATGTAGGGTCGTACAGAGCATCTCATATAGGCAACTTTAATGTGTTGTGGCAAGTCAGGAGTTGAAAATGTTAAAATCAGATGTTTTGTATTGATTAATATACCATCTCGATTAAGGGTTATGCGTTTAACTGCACATACTTTTTGGGATTTTAAGTTTTCTAGTATTTCGTCAGTAGATGTGTATATGAGATCTGCTGCAGAAATTACCCCCTTAGAAAAGTTCAATGTTGTATGAGGTTGAACGACAACATCCACATTACCAATTTTTTTCAGCGTTTGTGTCAGTATTGCTTGTTTTTCATTAGCAATCTCAACCAAAATATCTCCAGATCTTAGCCTTCTTATATTTTTCACTTCGCCAAGGTGAGAGGAAATACTCTTTTCAATGAGAAATGGCGAGACAAATTGAAAAGAACCTCCTTCAGTTCTTTTAACAGTAAAATATTTTGCGTTTATCATAGCCAACTGTTGCTCCAAAGGGAGAGAAGAATTAGTTTTATTATTCATGTAGAATATCGTAAAATTCAGGGACTAGACGGCACCACCCACCACGGAGCCCTACGAGGGGATACAGGTTAACCGTACCAGTGCTAGTCAGTCCCTATACGCTCACGGTACATCCCTGAAGTGGACTCCACCCTTAACGAGTCACCCAGTAGATGTACCGATCGCTTGATCCATAAAGCCGATTGATGTGCTGAGGACCACAACACACCTCCCGTTTACCTGAAGCAGAGGCCAAAGCAATGTGTTGGTCTCAGGAGGCCTCAATTACCAGGATCCTCCTTTCCAGGGACACGGGTCTCCACGCACGGCAAACACGTGGGTGATTTAGTCCTCAAGAGTAGCTAATAGCAACAGAGCGGCGAAAGCTACTCGAGGGGAGCCCTCAACCTCTTTCGAGGCAACCACACTGAGGGAGAAAAGGAAGAAAAAGTAGAAGATTAGAGGAGAGAAGAAAATAAAGAAGAGGAAAGATCACTAGGGTACCTCGGGATTGTGACACCCGTGTTTACCTAAAGAAGGTAAACCCCCTGAGGGGACCTAGTGGCTAGGAAATTCTTTATAAATATTGGAAGATTACCCTTAAATCCAAGATTATGCATATTACGGAGAACGCCATAGCGCCACGTACGATCGTATGCTTTCTCAATATCGAAGAAAATTGCAACAAGATGGTTTCTCCTCACGAAAGCATTTCGAATTTGGGATTCCAGATCTACTATGTTGTCAATAGTGGATCGTCCTCTTCGAAATCCGCTTTGTTGAAGGGGTATGCAATTATTCTTCTCTAAGATGTAAATGAGTCTAGCATTGACCATACGCTCAAACGTTTTGCACAAGCAACTCGTGAGAGCTATTGGACGATAACTCAGAGGGTCAGATGAATCTTTGCCAGGTTTCAAAATTGGAATCACTATCGCTTCTCTCCATGAGGTAGGATAAGCATGCTCAGTCCAGATTCTATTAAACAATGAAAGTATGTTTAATAAAGAATCATGATTTAAATGACGGAGCATTTGATACGAGATTCCATCTGGTCCTGGGCTAGTGTCGTTTGCTTTAGATAAAGCAGACGTCAATTCTGACAATTCAAAATCACAATTATAGGGTAGAATATGTCGATCATAAAAGCTTAGAGGTGACCGCTCAGCGATTCTTTTAATCCTTAGAAAAGTAGGATTATACGAATCAGAGCTGGAAACACTAGCAAAGGTTTCACCGATGACATTAGCAATATCTACCACTGAGGAGTGTATTGCAGCTCCGGTTTTTAATACAGGAATGGAATAATCCTGATAAATACCATTGGCTGCTTTAACTTTCCTCCATAATTGTTTGCTTGTTGTCGTTGAATTGATTGACGACACATAGCGAATCCAAGATTCTCTTTGACTCTGACGTCTAACTCTTCGAGCTTGAGCTTTGGCTTTTTTAAAAGCAACAAGATTCTCCGTAGTAGGGTATCTTCGGAATATATTCCATTGCTTCCTTTGTTTCTTATAAGAGATTTGGCACTTTTCATTCCACCAAGGTTTCCTGTTTTTATGTGGAATGATGGAATTTTTAGGGATAGTAACATCCACAGCTCGGATAACTGTGTCGGTGACATATTTAACGGCATCATCTATCACATCTGTCTTAACTCTTGTTTCGCTAATCACAGCCAATTGCGTGAAAAGTGTCCAATCGGCTCGACTGTACACATAATTAGGTGGTTTGTGACACACACTATTACTTCCAGCCTGAGACACGATTAGAGGGAAATGATCACTGTTATAGAGGTCATTTCCAACAGCAAAATTCAGTAATGGCAGGAGTGATGGAGAACAAATAGCTAAGTCAAGAGAGTGAAATGTCCGTGATGGTTCGTGGAAATAAGTTTTCTCATCGGTATTCAGCAGACAGAGGCAATTTTCAGATATGAACTGTTCTATCTGACGACCGCGAGAATTCGTATCTTCACTACCCCACAGAGTATTATGGCCATTAAAATCACCGAGGAGTACAAATGGAGCTGGGAGTTGGTCAATTAAATTATCTAGTTCCTCTGAATTTACGACGTCTTGTGGTGGTAAATACAGGCTGCAAACCGTGATAAGACATGTTACGTGAATTTTCACTGCTACAGCTTGTAGTGTAGTTCTTAGTGGATGTTCTGTACTAGAATATGAGTTTGATGTGAATATACAAACTCCTCCAGATACAGACGCATCACCACCATTATCCTTTCTGAAGCATTGAAACCCACGCAGTTTGGTGCTAACAGTGGGCTTCAGGAATGTTTCCTGGAGAGCCACACATGCGGGGTTGTAGCGAGAGATAACAGATTTGACGTCGTCTATTCGAGAACGGAAACCTCGACAATTCCATGAAACAAAGGAAGTCATTAATGGGATGAATGTTATTCACCAGCAGTGCTCATCTGAGTTTCTGATGAATCCTCAAAACTATCTCTATCTGAGGGATAGAGTTTAACAGTATCTTCCTCCAACGCTAGCCTCGCTTTTCTTTCTGTCAAGGAAGACCTACGAACGCCTTCTTTGGCAAGTTTTAATTTTTTGCTTGAGATGCTCTTGATTTTGCAAGAGTCAGTTTGTGTACAATGGTTGAAGATTTTGTATCATTTGGTTTGGGAGATTGTTTTGTTGAAGGCTCTGAAATACAATCAGTTTGTGTGCAGCAAGACCGAGTTACTTTCTTAGTAGCAGTCGCATAGCTGATACCTGGCTGTGGTGTACGTGCGGCGACAATTCGTCGAGCCTCCGGATAAGACACACTATTTTTGATTTTGACGGAAGTAATTTCTTTTTCCAACTGCCATGATGGGCAAGATCGTGAATAGGCAGGATGGTCGCCTTTGCAGTTGACACAAACCTCCTTAGCATTGCAGGTTACGCTATCGTGGCCAACGTCTGAACAACGGGCGCACGTAAGTTGACCTCTGCAAGCTATTTTGAATGGCCGAATCGTTGGCATTGAAAACAGCGCAGCGGATTTGGAATATACGGCCTCACTGAGCATCTCATATATGCAACTTTAATATGTTGTGGCATAGTTGGAGTGCTAAATGTCAAAATGAGGTGTTTTGTATTAATTGTTACACCATCTCGATTCAGTGTTATCCGTTTCACAGCACATACATTTTGGGATTTTAAATTTTCGAGTATTTCGTCTGTTGATGTATATATGAGGTCTGCTGCAGAAATCACTCCCTTGCAAAAGTTTAATGTTGTGTGGGGCTGTACGACAACATCCACATTACCAATTGATTTGAATGATTGTATTAATATAGCTTGTTTTTCAGAAGCAATCTCAACTAAAATATCTCCTGTTCGTAGCTTACGAATATTTTTCACTTCACCTAGATAGGATGAAATGCTCTTTTCAATTAGAAAAGGCGAGACAAACTGGAAAGAACCACCTTCAGTTCTTTTAACAATGAAAAATTTGGCGTTTAACATTGACATTTGTTGCTCCAAAGGGAGAGAGGAATTTATAGATTTGTTCATATAGTATAGCTTAAAATTCAGGGACTAGACGGCACCACCCACCACGGAGCCCTACGAGGGGATACAGGTTAACTGTACCAGTGCTAGTCAGTCCCTATACGCTCACGGTACATCCCTGAAGTGGACTCCACCCTTAACGAGTCACCCAGTAGATGTACCGATCGCTTGATCCATAAAGCCGATTGATGTGCTGAGGACCACAACACACCTCCCGTTTACCTGAAGCAGAGGCCAAAGCAATGTGTTGGTCTCAGGAGGCCTCAATTACCAGGATCCTCCTTTCCAGGGACACGGGTCTCCACGCACGGCAAACACGTGGGTGATTTAGTCCTCAAGAGTAGCTAATAGCAACAGAGCGGCGAAAGCTACTCGAGGGGAGCCCTCAACCTCTTTCGAGGCAACCACACTGAGGGAGAAAAGGAAGAAAAAGTAGAAGATTAGAGGAGAGAAGAAAATAAAGAAGAGGAAAGATCACTAGGGTACCTCGGGATTGTGACACCCGTGTTTACCTAAAGAAGGTAAACCCCTGAGGGACCTAGTGGCTAGGAAATTCTTTATAAATATTGGAAGATTACCCTTAAATCCAAGATTATGCATATTACGGAGAACGCCATAGCGCCACGTACGATCGTATGCTTTCTCAATATCGAAGAAAATTGCAACAAGATGGTTTCTCCTCACGAAAGCATTTCGAATTTGGGATTCCAGATCTACTATGTTGTCAATAGTGGATCGTCCTCTTCGAAATCCGCTTTGTTGAAGGGGTATGCAATTATTCTTCTCTAAGATGTAAATGAGTCTAGCATTGACCATACGCTCAAACGTTTTGCACAAGCAACTCGTGAGAGCTATTGGACGATAACTCAGAGGGTCAGATGAATCTTTGCCAGGTTTCAAAATTGGAATCACTATCGCTTCTCTCCATGAGGTAGGATAAGCATGCTCAGTCCAGATTCTATTAAACAATGAAAGTATGTTTAATAAAGAATCATGATTTAAATGACGGAGCATTTGATACGAGATTCCATCTGGTCCTGGGCTAGTGTCGTTTGCTTTAGATAAAGCAGACGTCAATTCTGACAATTCAAAATCACAATTATAGGGTAGAATATGTCGATCATAAAAGCTTAGAGGTGACCGCTCAGCGATTCTTTTAATCCTTAGAAAAGTAGGATTATACGAATCAGAGCTGGAAACACTAGCAAAGGTTTCACCGATGACATTAGCAATATCTACCACTGAGGAGTGTATTGCAGCTCCGGTTTTTAATACAGGAATGGAATAATCCTGATAAATACCATTGGCTGCTTTAACTTTCCTCCATAATTGTTTGCTTGTTGTCGTTGAATTGATTGACGACACATAGCGAATCCAAGATTCTCTTTGACTCTGACGTCTAACTCTTCGAGCTTGAGCTTTGGCTTTTTTAAAAGCAACAAGATTCTCCGTAGTAGGGTATCTTCGGAATATATTCCATTGCTTCCTTTGTTTCTTATAAGAGATTTGGCACTTTTCATTCCACCAAGGTTTCCTGTTTTTATGTGGAATGATGGAATTTTTAGGGATAGTAACATCCACAGCTCGGATAACTGTGTCGGTGACATATTTAACGGCATCATCTATCACATCTGTCTTAACTCTTGTTTCGCTAATCACAGCCAATTGCGTGAAAAGTGTCCAATCGGCTCGACTGTACACATAATTAGGTGGTTTGTGACACACACTATTACTTCCAGCCTGAGACACGATTAGAGGGAAATGATCACTGTTATAGAGGTCATTTCCAACAGCAAAATTCAGTAATGGCAGGAGTGATGGAGAACAAATAGCTAAGTCAAGAGAGTGAAATGTCCGTGATGGTTCGTGGAAATAAGTTTTCTCATCGGTATTCAGCAGACAGAGGCAATTTTCAGATATGAACTGTTCTATCTGACGACCGCGAGAATTCGTATCTTCACTACCCCACAGAGTATTATGGCCATTAAAATCACCGAGGAGTACAAATGGAGCTGGGAGTTGGTCAATTAAATTATCTAGTTCCTCTGAATTTACGACGTCTTGTGGTGGTAAATACAGGCTGCAAACCGTGATAAGACATGTTACGTGAATTTTCACTGCTACAGCTTGTAGTGTAGTTCTTAGTGGATGTTCTGTACTAGAATATGAGTTTGATGTGAATATACAAACTCCTCCAGATACAGACGCATCACCACCATTATCCTTTCTGAAGCATTGAAACCCACGCAGTTTGGTGCTAACAGTGGGCTTCAGGAATGTTTCCTGGAGAGCCACACATGCGGGGTTGTAGCGAGAGATAACAGATTTGACGTCGTCTATTCGAGAACGGAAACCTCGACAATTCCATGAAACAAAGGAAGTCATTAATGGGATGAATGTTATTCACCAGCAGTGCTCATCTGAGTTTCTGATGAATCCTCAAAACTATCTCTATCTGAGGATAGAGTTTAACAGTATCTTCCTCCAACGCTAGCCTCGCTTTTCTTTCTGTCAAGGAAGACCTACGAACGCCTTCTTTGGCAAGTTTTAATTTTTTGCTTGAGATGCTCTTGATTTTGCAAGAGTCAGTTTGTGTACAATGGTTGAAGATTTTGTATCATTTGGTTTGGGAGATTGTTTTGTTGAAGGCTCTGAAATACAATCAGTTTGTGTGCAGCAAGACCGAGTTACTTTCTTAGTAGCAGTCGCATAGCTGATACCTGGCTGTGGTGTACGTGCGGCGACAATTCGTCGAGCCTCCGGATAAGACACACTATTTTTGATTTTGACGGAAGTAATTTCTTTTTCCAACTGCCATGATGGGCAAGATCGTGAATAGAGCAGGATGGTCGCCTTTGCAGTTGACACAAACCTCCTTAGCATTGCAGGTTACGCTATCGTGGCCAACGTCTGAACAACGGGCGCACGTAAGTTGACCTCTGCAAGCTATTTTTGAATGGCCGAATCGTTGGCATTGAAAACAGCGCAGCGGATTTGGAATATACGGCCTCACTGAGCATCTCATATATGCAACTTTAATATGTTGTGGCATAGTTGGAGTGCTAAATGTCAAAATGAGGTGTTTTGTATTAATTGTTACACCATCTCGATTCAGTGTTATCCGTTTCACAGCACATACATTTTGGGATTTTAAATTTTCGAGTATTTCGTCTGTTGATGTATATATGAGGTCTGCTGCAGAAATCACTCCCTTGCAAAAGTTTAATGTTGTGTGGGGCTGTACGACAACATCCACATTACCAATTGATTTGAATGATTGTATTAATATAGCTTGTTTTTCAGAAGCAATCTCAACTAAAATATCTCCTGTTCGTAGCTTACGAATATTTTTCACTTCACCTAGATAGGATGAAATGCTCTTTTCAATTAGAAAAGGCAGAGACAAACTGGAAAGAACCACCTTCAGTTCTTTTAACAATGAAAAATTTGGCGTTTAACATTGACATTTGTTGCTCCAAAGGAGAGAGGAATTTATAGATTTGTTCATATAGTATAGCTTAAAATTCAGGGACTAGACGGCACCACCCACCACGGAGCCCTACGAGGGGATACAGGTTAACTGTACCAGTGCTAGTCAGTCCCTATACGCTCACGGTACATCCCTGAAGTGGACTCCACCCTTAACGAGTCACCCAGTAGATGTACCGATCGCTTGATCCATAAAGCCGATTGATGTGCTGAGGACCACAACACACCTCCCGTTTACCTGAAGCAGAGGCCAAAGCAATGTGTTGGTCTCAGGAGGCCTCAATTACCAGGATCCTCCTTTCCAGGGACACGGGTCTCCACGCACGGCAAACACGTGGGTGATTTAGTCCTCAAGAGTAGCTAATAGCAACAGAGCGGCGACAGCTACTCAAGGGGAGCCCTCAACCTCTTTCGAGGAAACCACAACGAGGGAGAAAAGGAAGGAAAAGCAGAAGAATAGAGGAGAGAAGAAAATAAAGATGAGGAAAGATCACTAGGGTACCTCGGGATTGTGACACCCGTGTTTACCTAAAGAAGGTAAACCCCCTGAGGGGTAGGGTATCTTCGGAATATATTCCATTGCTTCCTTTGTTTCTTATAGGAGAGTTGACACTTTTCATTCCACCAAGGTTTCCTGTGTTTATGGGGAATGATGGAATTTTTAGGGATAGCAACATCCGCAGCTCTGATTATTGTGTCGGTGACATATTTAACGGCATCATCTATTATATCTGTCTTAACTCTTGTCTCACTGATCACAGCCAAATGCGTGAAAAGTGACCAATCGGCTCGACTGTACACATAATTAGGTGGTTTGTGACACACACTATTACTTCCAGCCTGAGACACGATTAGAGGGAAATGATCACTATTGTAGAGGTCATTTTCAACTTCAAAATTCAGCAATGGCAAGAGTGATGGAGAACATATAGCTAAGTCCAGAGAGTGAAATGTCCGTGTAGGTTCGTGAAAATAGGTTTTCTCGTCGGTATTCAGGAGACAGAGGCAGTTGTCAGAAATTAACTGTTCAATCTGACGACCGCGAGAATTCGTATCATCACTACCCCACAGAGGACTATGCCCGTTAAAATCACCAAGCAATAAAAATGGAGCTGGGAGTTGATCAAGTAAGTCGTTTAGTTCCTCTTCTTGGATGACATCATACGGTGGTAAATATAGGCTACAAACTGTAATTAGACATGCGGTGTGAATTCTCACAGCAACAGCCTGGAGAGTAGTTCTTATCCCAGTACAGCACATCAGTTAAGTGTTTGATGTAAATATACAAACGCCACCAGACACAGCAGCATCACCACCATTATCCTTTCTGTAGCATTGAAACCCACGCATTTTGGTGATGATATTGGGCTTCAGGAATGTTTCCTGGAGAGCCATACATGCGGGGTTATAGGCTGACATAATGGACCTGATATCATCAATTCGAGGCCGAAAACCACGACAATTCCATGAAACAAAGGAAGTCATTAATGGAATACAGTCTAACCGTTGTCACTATTGCTCAGTGTCATCTCAGATGAATCTTCCAACATGAAATCATCATCTGAAGGATGCAGTTTGACAGTGTCTGCATCCATAGACAGAAGAGCTTTTCTGGCAGTTAGGGAAGACTTTCGAACGCCTTCCTTGGCCAGTTTTAATTTTCTAGCCTTTAAAGCTGTTGATTTTGCCAAAGTTGATTTGGCAATTAGAGGTGCAGAAATTTCTGTCGTTTTTTGCTTTGGGAGCAATCTAACTGTAGGAATAGAGTTTGTGTCGGTTTGGGTGCTGCAGGATCGGGTTATTTTTTTGTTATATGAGCGTAACTAACACCTGGAGTGGGAGTACGGGAATTAACTAATCGGCGAGCTTCTAAATAGGAAATATTGTTCTTGATTTTGATGGTAACAATTTCCTTTTCCTGTTGCCAAACGGGACAAGATCTAGAATAAGAAGTGTGGTTACCTTTACAGTTGACACACACTTCTTTGGCTTCGCAAGTGGTACTTTCATGGCCAACGTCAGAACAACGGGCGCATATGAGTTTTCCTCTGCAAGCCATCTTAGAGTGTCCAAATCGTTGGCACTCGAAGCATCTTAGCGGATTAGGGATAAAAGGCCGTACTGAACATCGCATATAAGCCACTTTAATGTTTTGTGGCAAGTCTGGTGTAGAGAATGTCAAAATGAGATGCTTTGTGTTTAGTACAATGCCATCTCTCTTTATCGTAATTCTTTTCACAGCGCAGACTTTTGTGATTTCAAATTTTCCAGTATTTCTTCGGTGGGAGTGTGAAACAAGTCCTCCGAAGAAATAACACCTCGTGAAAAATTTAAATTTCTATGCGGTTCCACAGTTACTGCCATGTCACCAATTGCTTTCAGGTTTTGCAGTAGTACTGATTGTTTGTCTGATGCAGTCTCTATTAATAAAACACCCGATCGTAACTTCTTAATAGATTTAACTTCTCCCAAGTAAGAAGTTATACTCTTTTCAATGAGAAAAGGTGAAACATATTCGAAGGTATTTCCAATTCTGGTTATTATAAAATACTTCGCACTACAATTTGACATTTGTTGCTCCCGAGGGAGTGAGGAGAAAGTTTTTTTATCCATATATGATGAATATGAATTCAGGGACCAGACGGCACCACCCACCACGGAGCCCTACGAGGGGATACATGTTAACTGTACCAGTGCTAGTCAGTCCCTATACGCTCACGGTACATCCCTGAAGTGGACTCCACCCTTAACGAGTCACCCAGTAGATGTACCGATCGCTTGATCCATAAAGCCGATTGATGTGCTGAGGACCACAACACACCTCCCGTTTACCTGAAGCAGAGGCCAAAGCAATGTGTTGGTCTCAGGAGGCCTCAATTACCAGGATCCTCCTTTCCAGGGACACGGGTCTCCACGCACGGCAAACACGTGGGTGATTTAGTCCTCAAGAGTAGCTAATAGCAACAGAGCGGCGAAAGCTACTCAAAGGGAGCCCTCAACCTCTTACGAGGCAACCACACTGAGGGAGAAAAGGAAGGAAAAGCAGAAGAATAGAGGAGAGAAGAAAATAAAGAAGAGGAAAGATCACTAGGGTACCTCGGGATTGTGACACCCGTGTTTACCTAAAGAAGGTAAACCCCCTGAGGGGCTCTTACTAGGAGATATACTAAGACCATTTCGTTCACACCAAATGGTTAAATTGTTTACAGATGTTTGCAATTAACTCTCAATTATATTCATGTTTGATCCTTGATATGAAATTTGCAAGTCATCATCATATAAATTACTATGAACAGAAGGTGGTAATTGATGAAGTATGTT
Source organism: Latrodectus elegans (assembly GCA_030067965.1). Classification (NCBI taxonomy): domain Eukaryota; kingdom Metazoa; phylum Arthropoda; class Arachnida; order Araneae; family Theridiidae; genus Latrodectus; species Latrodectus elegans. Next base: position 65,921,069 of record CM057815.1, read on the forward strand.
ATTGATGAAAATGTTAAAAAGGGTTACGCTTAAAACGCTACCTTGAGGGACACCCTCAGCATAAGTAAAAGTATTGGAAACTGTACTTCCAATACGTACTTTGAATAGCCTAGTAGCTAGAAAATTCTGTATAAATATTGGAAGATTACCCTTAAATCCAAGATTATGCATATTACAGAGAACGCCATAACGCCACGTACGATCGTATGCTTTCTCAATATCGAAGAAAATTGCAACAAGATGATTTCTTCTCACGAAAGCATTTCGAATTTGGGATTCCAGATCTACTATGTTGTCAATAGGGGATCGTCCTCTTCGAAATCCGCTTTGATGAAGGGGTGTGCAATTATTCTTCTCTAAGATGTAAATAAGTCTAGCATTGACCATACGCTCAAACGTTTTGCACAAGCAACTCGTAAGAGCTATTGGACGATAACTCAGAGGGTCAGTTGAATCTTTACCAGGTTTCAATATTGGAATCACTATCGCTTCTCTCCATGATGTAGGATAAGCATGCTCAGTCCAGATTCTATTAAACAATGAAAGTATGTTTAACAAAGAATCATGATTTAAATGACGGAGCATTTGATACGAGATTCCATCTGGTCCTGGGCTAGTGTCGTTTGCCTTAGATAAAGCAGTCTTCAATTCTGATAATTGAAAATCACAATTATAGGGTAGATTATGTCGATCATGAAAGCTTAAACGTGTCCGCTCAGCGATTCTTTTAATCCTTAGAAAAGTAGGATTATAAGAATCAGAGCTGGAAACACTAGCAAAGGTTTCACCGATGACATTAGCAATATCTACCGCTGAGGAGTGTATTGCAGCTCCGGTTTTTAATACAGGAATGGAATAATCCTGATAAATACCATTGGCTGCTTAAACTTTCCTCCATAATTGTCTGCTTGTTGTCGTTGAATTGATTGACGACACATAGCGAATCCAAGATTCTCTTTGACTCTGACGTCTAACTCTTCGAGCTTGAGCTTTGGCTTTTTTAAAAGCAACAAGATTCTCCGTAGTAGGGTATCTTCGGAATATATTCCATTGCTCCCTTTGTTTCTTATAAGACAGTTGGCATGTTTCATTCCACCAAGGTTTCCTGTGGTTATGTGGAGTGTTGGAATTTTTAGGGATAGCAACATCCGCAGCTCGGATTATTGTGTCGGTGACATATTTAACGGCATCATCTATTATATCTGTCTTAACTCTTGTCTCACTGATCACAGCCAAATGCGTGAAAAGTGACCAATCGGCTCGACTGTACACATAATTAGGTGGTTTGTGACACACACTATTACTTCCAGCCTGAGACACGATTAGAGGGAAATGATCACTATTGTAGAGGTCATTTTCAACTTCAAAATTCAGCAATGGCAAGAGTGATGGAGAACATATAGCTAAGTCCAGAGAGTGAAATGTCCGTGTAGGTTCGTGAAAATAGGTTTTCTCGTCGGTATTCAGGAGACAGAGGCAGTTGTCAGAAATTAACTGTTCAATCTGACGACCGCGAGAATTCGTATCATCACTACCCCACAGAGGACTATGCCCGTTAAAATCACCAAGCAATAAAAATGGAGCTGGGAGTTGATCAAGTAAGTCGTTTAGTTCCTCTTCTTGGATGACATCATACGGTGGTAAATATAGGCTACAAACTGTAATTAGACATGCGGTGTGAATTCTCACAGCAACAGCCTGGAGAGTAGTTCTTATCCCAGTACAGCACATCAGTTAAGTGTTTGATGTAAATATACAAACGCCACCAGACACAGCAGCATCACCACCATTATCCTTTCTGTAGCATTGAAACCCACGCATTTTGGTGATGATATTGGGCTTCAGGAATGTTTCCTGGAGAGCCATACATGCGGGGTTATAGGCTGACATAATGGACCTGATATCATCAATTCGAGGCCGAAAACCACGACAATTCCATGAAACAAAGGAAGTCATTAATGGAATACAGTCTAACCGTTGTCACTATTGCTCAGTGTCATCTCAGATGAATCTTCCAACATGAAATCATCATCTGAAGGATGCAGTTTGACAGTGTCTGCATCCATAGACAGAAGAGCTTTTCTGGCAGTTAGGGAAGACTTTCGAACGCCTTCCTTGGCCAGTTTTAATTTTCTAGCCTTTAAAGCTGTTGATTTTGCCAAAGTTGATTTGGCAATTAGAGGTGCAGAAATTTCTGTCGTTTTTTGCTTTGGGAGCAATCTAACTGTAGGAATAGAGTTTGTGTCGGTTTGGGTGCTGCAGGATCGGGTTATTTTTTGTTATATGAGCGTAACTAACACCTGGAGTGGGAGTACGGGAATTAACTAATCGGCGAGCTTCTAAATAGGAAATATTGTTCTTGATTTTGATGGTAACAATTTCCTTTTCCTGTTGCCAAACGGGACAAGATCTAGAATAAGAAGTGTGGTTACCTTTACAGTTGACACACACTTCTTTGGCTTCGCAAGTGGTACTTTCATGGCCAACGTCAGAACAACGGGCGCATATGAGTTTTCCTCTGCAAGCCATCTTAGAGTGTCCAAATCGTTGGCACTCGAAGCATCTTAGCGGATTAGGGATAAAAGGCCGTACTGAACATCGCATATAAGCCACTTTAATGTTTTGTGGCAAGTCTGGTGTAGAGAATGTCAAAATGAGATGCTTTGTGTTTAGTACAATGCCATCTCTCTTTATCGTAATTCTTTTCACAGCGCAGACTTTTTGTGATTTCAAATTTTCCAGTATTTCTTCGGTGGGAGTGTGAAACAAGTCCTCCGAAGAAATAACACCTCGTGAAAAATTTAAATTTCTATGCGGTTCCACAGTTACTGCCATGTCACCAATTGCTTTCAGGTTTTGCAGTAGTACTGATTGTTTGTCTGATGCAGTCTCTATTAATAAAACACCCGATCGTAACTTCTTAATAGATTTAACTTCTCCCAAGTAAGAAGTTATACTCTTTCAATGAGAAAAGGTGAAACATATTCGAAGGTATTTCCAATTCTGGTTATTATAAAATACTTCGCACTACAATTTAACATTTGTTGCTCCCGAGGAGTGAGGAGAAAGTTTTTATCCATATATGATGAATATGAATTCAGGGACCAGACGGCACCACCCACCACGGAGCCCTACGAGGGGATACATGTTAACTGTACCAGTGCTAGTCAGTCCCTATACGCTCACGGTACATCCCTGAAGTGGACTCCACCCTTAACGAGTCACCCAGTAGATGTACCGATCGCTTGATCCATAAAGCCGATTGATGTGCTGAGGACCACAACACACCTCCCGTTTACCTGAAGCAGAGGCCAAAGCAATGTGTTGGTCTCAGGAGGCCTCAATTACCAGGATCCTCCTTTCCAGGGACACGGGTCTCCACGCACACGGCAAACACGTGGGTGATTTAGTCCTCAAGAGTAGCTAATAGCAACAGAGCGGCGAAAGCTACTCAAAGGGAGCCCTCAACCTCTTACGAGGCAACCACACTGAGGGAGAAAAGGAAGGAAAAGCAGAAGAATAGAGGAGAGAAGAAAATAAAGAAGAGGAAAGATCACTAGGGTACCTCGGGATTGTGACACCCGTGTTTACCTAAAGAAGGTAAACCCCCTGAGGGGCTCTTACTAGGAGATATACTAAGACCATTTCGTTCACACCAAATGGTTAAATTGTTTACAGATGTTTGCAATTAACTCTCAATTATATTCATGTTTGATCCTTGATATGAAATTTGCAAGTCATCATCATATAAATTACTATGAACAGAAGGTGGTAATTGATGAAGTATGTTATTGATGAAAATGTTAAAAAGGGTTACGCTTAAAACGCTACCTTGAGGGACACCCTCAGCATAAGTAAAAGTATTGGAAACTGTACTTCCAATACGTACTTTGAATAGCCTAGTAGCTAGAAAATTCTGTATAAATATTGGAAGATTACCCTTAAATCCAAGATTATGCATATTACAGAGAACGCCATAACGCCACGTACGATCGTATGCTTTCTCAATATCGAAGAAAATTGCAACAAGATGATTTCTTCTCACGAAAGCATTTCGAATTTGGGATTCCAGATCTACTATGTTGTCAATAGGGGATCGTCCTCTTCGAAATCCGCTTTGATGAAGGGGTGTGCAATTATTCTTCTCTAAGATGTAAATAAGTCTAGCATTGACCATACGCTCAAACGTTTTGCACAAGCAACTCGTAAGAGCTATTGGACGATAACTCAGAGGGTCAGTTGAATCTTTACCAGGTTTCAATATTGGAATCACTATCGCTTCTCTCCATGATGTAGGATAAGCATGCTCAGTCCAGATTCTATTAAACAATGAAAGTATGTTTAACAAAGAATCATGATTTAAATGACGGAGCATTTGATACGAGATTCCATCTGGTCCTGGGCTAGTGTCGTTTGCCTTAGATAAAGCAGTCTTCAATTCTGATAATTGAAAATCACAATTATAGGGTAGATTATGTCGATCATGAAAGCTTAAACGTGTCCGCTCAGCGATTCTTTTAATCCTTAGAAAAGTAGGATTATAAGAATCAGAGCTGGAAACACTAGCAAAGGTTTCACCGATGACATTAGCAATATCTACCGCTGAGGAGTGTATTGCAGCTCCGGTTTTTAATACAGGAATGGAATAATCCTGATAAATACCATTGGCTGCTTAAACTTTCCTCCATAATTGTCTGCTTGTTGTCGTTGAATTGATTGACGACACATAGCGAATCCAAGATTCTCTTTGACTCTGACGTCTAACTCTTCGAGCTTGAGCTTTGGCTTTTTTAAAAGCAACAAGATTCTCCGTAGTAGGGTATCTTCGGAATATATTCCATTGCTCCCTTTGTTTCTTATAAGACAGTTGGCATGTTTCATTCCACCAAGGTTTCCTGTGGTTATGTGGAGTGTTGGAATTTTTAGGGATAGCAACATCCGCAGCTCGGATTATTGTGTCGGTGACATATTTAACGGCATCATCTATCATATCTGTCTTAACTCTTGCCTCACTGATCACAGCCAATTGCGTGAAAAGTGTCCAATCGGCTCGAATGTACACATAATTAAGTGGGTTGTGACACACACTATTATTTCCAGCCTGAGACACGATTAGAGGGAAATGATCACTGTTGTAAAGGTCATTTCCAACTTCAAAATTCAGCAATGGCAAGAGTGATGGAGATCATATAGCTAAGTCCAGAGAGTGAAATGGCCGTGTAGAACAGCATCTGAGGGATACAGTTTGACGGTATCTTCAGCCAATGTGAGTCTGGCTTTTCTTTCTGTCAAGGAAGATTTACGAGCACCTTCCTTAGCCAGTTTTAATTTTTTTGCTTGTGATGATCTTGATTTTGCAAATGATAGTTTAGGTATAAAATTTGAGGACTTTGTTTCTTTTGGCTTAGAAGATTGTTTTGTAGAAGGCTCTGAAATGGTATCGGTTTGGGTGCAGCAAGATTTTGTTATTTTTTTAGTAGCACTAGCATAGCTGAGACCGGGCTGTGGTGTACGTGAGGCGACAATTCGTCGAGTCTCCGGATAAGGCACATTATTTTTGATTTTGACGGAAGTAATTTCTTTTTCCAACTGCCATGCTGGGCAAGATCGTGAATAGGCAGGATGGTCGCCTTTACAGTTGACACAAACCTCCTTAGCATTGCAGGTAACACTATCGTGGCCAACGTCAGAACAACGGGCACACGTAAGTTTACCTCTGCAAGCTATTTTTGAATGGCCAAAGCGTTGGCATTGAAAGCAGCGAAGCGGATTTGGTATGTAGGGTCGTACAGAGCATCTCATATAAGCAACTTTAATGTGTTGTGGCAAGTCAGGTGTTGAAAATGTTAAAATCAGATGTTTTGTATTTATTGTTATACCATCTCGATTAAGGGTTATACGTTTTACAGCACATACTTTTTGGGATTTTAAGTTTTCTAGTATTTCGTCAGTAGATGTGTATATGAGATCTGCTGCAGAAATTACCCCCTTAGAAAAGTTCAATGTTGTATGAGGTTGAACGACAACATCCACATTCCCAATTTTTTTCAGCGTTTGTATCAGTATTGCTTGCTTGTCATTAGCAATCTCAACCAAAATATCTCCAGTTCATAGCCTTCATATATTTTTCACTTCGCCAAGGTGAGAGGAAATACTTTTCTCAATGAGAAAAGGTGACACAAATTGAAATGAACCTCCTTCAGTTCTTTTAACAGTAAAATATTTTGCGTTTATCATTGCCAACTGTTGCTCCAAAGGGAGAGAGAAGAATTAATTATATTATTCATGTAGAATATCATAAAATTCAGGGACTAGACGGCACCACCCACCACGGAGCCCTACGAGGGGTTGGTTTGGTTGGTTTGTTTTTATGGCGCAAGGTCCAGACAAGGACAAGCTGCGCCAAACACAAGATAGCTTACACTAGTTTTTTAAACCCATTAAAAGTATAAAATAATAATATAGTTAAAATGCACATTAAAAGTACAAAATAGAAATATAGTTAAAATGTATATTAAAGGTATAAAATAGAAATATAGTTAAAATGTATATTAAAGGTATACAATAGAAATATAGTTAAAATGTATCTTAAAAGTTTGTAAACATACAATATACACATGTATAAAATTAAAAATTTTATATTTAAGTAAAATATTTCTAAATCAGATAAAATTCATAAATCCTATGTCTTTTAAAAACGCAAATAGGTTGCAATGGGGTGGTTCCCCAAGCAGATCTTCTAATGTTAAAATGTTACTATTAAAATATCTAAAACGCTGATGGTTAAAATCTGGGCATACAATTAAAATGTGATATACTGTAAATGGTTCATCACACTTTTCACACCATGGTTGGAGATCACTCAAGATCAAATGCTTGTGGGTGAAACGCGTGTGACCAATTCGAAGGCGAGTCAGTCTGACGTCTGCGCTTCGTGGAGATAAAACAGATAATGGAATGATGTATGAAAATATGGAATGGAGTTTGTTGCTGACTTGCAGGTCCCAGGATTCCTGCCAAAGAGAATATATGAAATGTTTGAATCCTTTTCTCATGTCCATTGATGGTATTGAAGACAAAATGGAAGTAGCTGCAGATTTAGCGGCAGCATCAGCTTTCTCATTGCCATCTATTCCTATGTGGCTTGGTATCCAACAAAACAGTATCTCAAATCCCTTGTTAGTAAGAGTATCAATTAATTTGAATATCTTAGACACAACTGGATGGCAATTATAATTGTTATTCCTCAAAGCTTCTAATACACTGATACTGTCAGTGTACACACAAAATTTACGTTCATTTTTAGTTGTTACCAACTGAAGTGCTCGGTATGTAGCCGTAGCCTCAGCAGTGAAGATGAAGCAGGATTTGTGAAGGCTATAACTGTAGGAGGTATCATCAAGATAAACTCCACAGCCAACTGATCCTGGACATTTGGATCCATCCGTAAATACTGGAGTGTACATAGTATACTGACAGCGATGGAATGAATAAAGCTGTTGAAGAATAGCAGTACTTGTGTCTGATTTTTTATTTTTACCAAAGGAATTTAACACAATAATATGTGGATTATACCAAGGTGAATGTGCGTAAAGGTCGGTAGACTCAATTCGGACATCACATAGGTCAGAAAGCAAAATAATAGATTTAATACGAGAGAGAAAAGGTTGAATGCTTGATGGTCTAGCATTATATAATCTCTTTAGAGCAGCACTTGGAATCGTGGAACGCAAGGGATGATGAGGTGAGGACATGATTTTTGAATAATAATTAAGAGACAGCTGTATCCGCCGCAGGTCTAATGGTAATTGTTGGCAGATTACATATAGACTCTGGACGGGTGATGTACGAAATGCTCCACAGCAAATCCTTAAAGCAGAGTGGTGGACGGTATCAAATCTACGTAAAATGGAAGATCTAGCCGATCCATAAGCAAAACAACCATAGTCAATACGAGATAAAATGATTGATTGGTAAATTCGGAGCAATGAAGTGCGATCTGCACCCCAAAATGTATTAGACAACACTTTGAGGATATTGAGCAATCGCTCGCACTTCTTCCGCAGATATAAAGTATGCGGAAGGAAAGTTAACTTCTTATCAAAAATTACCCCGAGGAATTTTATCTCGTTGACCACAGGAATAGATCTATTGCTTATGTGAAGCACAGGATCGGGATGAAGACTAGTTTTCCTACAGAAATGGATACAGTGACTCTTACTAGGAGATATACTAAGACCATTTCGTTCACACCAAGTAGTTAGATTGTTTACAGCCGTTTGCAATTGTCTCTCAATTATATTCATGTTTGAACCCTGATATGAAATTTGTAAATCATCAACATATAAATTCCTATGAACTGAAGATGGTAACTGATGAAATATGTTATTGATGAAAAGGTTAAAAAGGGTTACGCTTAAAACGCTACCTTGAGGGACACCCTCAGCTTGACTAAAATTATTGGAAATTGTAGTTCCAACGCGCACTTTAAAAACGCGTGAGGCCAGAAAATTTTGGATAAATATTGGAAGATTACCCTTAAAGCCAAGATTATGCAGAGTACGGAGAATACCATAGCACCATGTACGATCATATGCTTTCTCAACGTCGAAGAAAATTGCAACGAGATGGTTTCTCCTCACGAAAGCATTTCGAATTCCGGATTCTAGATCTACTATGTTATCTATAGTGGATCGTCCTTTTCGAAATCCGCTTTGATGAAGATGTATGCAATTATTCTTCTCTAAGACGTAAATGAGTCTAGCATTGACCATACGCTCAAATGTTTTGCATAAGCAACTCGTAAGAGCTATTGGACGATAACTCAGAGGGTCAGATGAATCTTTTCCAGGCTTCAATATTGGAATCACTATCGCTTCTCTCAGTGAAGTAGGATAAGCATGCTCAGTCCAGATTCTATTAAACAATGAAAGTATGTTTAAAAAAGAATCATGATTTAAATGACGGAGCATTTGATACGAGATTCCATCTGGTCCTGGGCTAGTGTCGTTTGCTTTAGATAAAGCAGACTTCAATTCTGACAGTTCAAATTCACAATTATAGGGTAGAATATGTCGATCATGAAAGCTTAGAGGTGTCCGCTCAGCGATTCTTTTAATCCTTAGAAAAGTAGGATTACATGAATCAGAGCTGGAAACACTAGCAAAGGTTTCACCGATGACATTAGCAATATCTACCGCTGAGGAGTGTATTGCAGCTCCGGTTTTTAATACAGGAATGGAATAATCCTGATAAATACCATTGGCTGCTTTAACTTTCCTCCATAATTGTTGACTTGTTGTCGATGAATTGATTGACGACACGTAGCGAATCCAAGATTCTCTTTGACTCTGACGTCTAACTTTTCGAGCTTCAGCTTTGGCTTTTTTAAAAGCAACAAGATTCTCCGTAGTAGGGTATCTACGGAATATATTCCATTGCTTCCTTTGTTTCTTATAGGAGAGTTGACACTTTTCATTCCACCAAGGTTTCCTGTGTTTATGTGGAATGATGGAATTTTTAGGGATAGCAACATCCGCAGCTCGTAGTATTGTGTCGGTGACATATTTAACGGCATCATCTATCACATCTGTCTTAACTCTTGTCTCACTGATCACAGCCAATTGCGTGAAAAGTGACCAATCGGCTCGACTGTACACATAACTAGGTGGTTTGTGACACACACTATTACTTCCAGCCTGAGACACGATTAGAGGGAAATGATCACTATTGTAGAGGTCATTTCCAACTTCAAAATTCAGCAATGGCAAGAGTGATGGAGAACATATAGCTAAGTCCAGAGAGTGAAATGTCCGTGTAGGTTCGTGAAAATAAGTTTTCTCGTTGGTATTTAGCAGACAAAGGCTATGGCCAGAAATGAACTGCTCTATCTGTCGACCACGAGAATTCGTATCATCACTACCCCACAGAAAATTATGACCGTTAAAATCACCGAGCAATAAAAATGGAGTTGGGAGTTGATCAACCAAGTCATTCAGTTCTTCTGCATGGATGACATCATTCGGTGGTAAGTAAAGACTACATACTGTTATTAGACATGTGGTGTGGATTCTCACAGCCACGGCCTGGAGTGTAGTTCTTAACTGATGTGCTGTACTGGGGTAATTGTTTGATGTAATTATACAAACTCCACCAGACACAGCAACATCGCCACCATAATCATTTCTAAAGCATTGAAACCCACGCATTTTGGTGACAACAGTGGGCTTCAGGAATGTCTCCTGGAGAGCCACACATGCGGGGTTAAAGCAAGAGATAATTGATTTGATGTCATCAATGCGAGACCGAAACCCACGACAATTCCAGGAAACAAAGGAAGTCAGGAATGGAATATATTCTAACCTTTCTCACTATTACTCATCGTCATCTCTGATGAATCTTCAGAATTGAAGTCATCATCCGATGGATGCAGTTTCACAGTGTCTGCATCCAAACACAAAAGAGCTCTTTTTGTTGTTAAGGAAGACTTTCGAATGCCTTCCTTAGCCAATTTTAATTTCCTCGCCTTTAAGGCTTTTGATTTTGCCAAAGCTGATTTGGCTATAACAGGTGTTGATGTTTCCATTGTTTTTTGCTTTAAGAGAAAGCTAGCTGAAGAGACAGAATCTGTTTGGGTGCTGCAAGATCGGGTAACTTTTTTTGCATAGCTGCGTAACTAACACCAGGAGTTGGAGTGCGGGAACTAACTATGCGACGAGCTTCAATATAGGACACATTGTTCTTGATCTTAATAGTGACAATTTCCTTTTCCTGTTGCCAAACGGGACAAGATCTGGAATATGAAGGGTGGTCTCCTTTGCAGTTGACGCACATTTCTTTGGCTTTGCAGGTAACACTGTCATGCTCGTCAGCTTGGGAGCAGCGAGCGCAAGTAGGTTTTCCTCTGCAAGCCATTTTAGAATGCCCATAACGTTGGCACTGGAAACATCTGAGAGGATTTGGTATATATGGTCGCACTGAGCAACGCATATAAGCCACTTTGATGTATTTTGGTAAGTCTGGCGTTGCAAAGGTCAAAATAAGGTGTTTGGTATTTAAGATAATACCATCCCTTTTGATTGTTATCCTTTTGACGGCGCAGACTTTCTGGCTTTTTAAGTTGTCAAGAATTTCATCAGTGGACGTATGATACAAATCCTCTGCAGAAATTACTCCTTGCACAAAATTTAGTCTTGCATGTGGCTCTACTGTTACTGGTATGTCAGCTAGGGATTCCATGGTCTGTATTATTATAGCTTGTTTTTCTGATGTAGTTTCAACTAGTAAATTGCCCGTTCTTAATTTTTTTACAGATTTTACAACACCCAAATGAGATACTAATCCCTTCTCAATCAGAAAGGGAGAAACATACTCAAATGATCCTCCAGTTCTTTTAATTATGAAGAACTTCGCTTCACACATTGGCAATTGTTGCTCCCGAGGGAGTGAGGAGAAAGTAGATTTATTCATGAAAGTGAAAATAATATTCAGGGACTAGACGGCACCACCCACCACGGAGCCCTACAAGGGGATACAGGTTAACTGTACCAGTGCTAGTCAGTCCCTATACGCTCACGGTACATCCCTGAAGTGGACTCCACCCTTAACGAGTCACCCAGTAGATGTACCGATCCCTTGATCCATAAAGCCGATTGATGTGCTGAGGACCACAACACACCTCCCGTTTACCTGAAGCAGAGGCCAAAGCAATGTGTTGGTCTCAGGAGGCCTCAATTACCAGGATCCTCCTTTCCAGGGACACGGTTGGTTGGTTGGGTTTTATGGCACAAGGTCCAAAATTGGACATGCTGCGCCAAAAGTAAGTTTTAATAGCTTCATTTTTCTTAATTTTTTTTTAAAAAATTATTATTATTATTTTTTTCTTAAACCCAAACGCAAGCAACATTAAAAATTTTAAAAAACAAAAATCTGTGTAAATGTTATTTTAAAATCAAATTCTAAAATATAAAAGAAAAAAATCAATTATAAATACAATTTTAAAATTAAAATGAAAATTTAAATAAAATGTATAAAATCTATTGCCCTCAAGAAAGCGAATAGGTTTCTATGGGGTGGATCCCCTATTATGTCAGATAAAATTATAAAATTACTTTTAAAAAAGTGTAAACGTTGTTTGTTAAAATTATAACATGAAATTAAAATATGATAAACATTGAATGGTTCATCACACGCTTCACACCATGGATTTGATTCGCTTAAAAACAAATGTCTGTGTGTGAAACGTGTGTGTCCGATACGAAGGCGAGTCAATCTTACATCTGCACTTCGTAAAGGTAAAACAGGTAATGAGATGAGAGATGAGAAGATGGTATGCAACTTGTTGTCAACCTGCAAGTTCCATGATTCCTGCCAAAGACTATATATAAAACTTTTTACATCTTTTCTCACATCTGAGAGAGGGACCGATGATAAAATTATGTCTGATGCAGCCTTTGCTGCTGCATCTGCTCTCTCATTTCCTTCAAGACCCATGTGGCTTGGTATCCAACAAAATACAATTTCTTTTCCCTTGCCAGCAAGGGAATCCAATGCTTTGAAAATTCTCGACACAACAGGATGACAGGTAACACTATTGTTTTCCAAGGCTTCAATAATACTCATGCTGTCAGTATAAATAAAATATTTATGATAATCATCTGTATTCACCTGCTGAAGCGCGTAGCAGATAGCGGTTGCTTCAGCAGTAAAGATGGAGCAGGATGAATGTAGGCTGTAGCTAAAAGACGTGTTATTGATAAAAACTCCACAGCCCACATGTCCTGCGGATTTAGATCCATCCGTGAATACAGGTTTATAAGATTGGTACTGACAGCGATGAGAATAGTATAATTGCTGAAAAACAATAGGTGTTGTGTCAGATTTTCTGAATTGCACAAAGGTATTTATAAAGGTATTTGTTGGTTCATACCAAGGAGGATAGAGAAACTGTTCAATAGACTCTATCCGAACATCACATAGGTCTGTGAGCCAGAGATGTGATATGACTGTTGTGAGAAAAGAAGGGATGCTCATTGGACGAGCATCATACAGTCTTTTAAGATAGGCATCAGGAACCATGGAACGTACTGGATGGTCAGGGGTCGACATGATCTTAGCATAATAATCGAGAGACTGCTGCATACGTCTCAGGTCTAACGGCAATTGATAACATACAGCGTATAGACTCTGGACGGGTGATGTGCGGAATGCACCAGAACATATCCTTAAAGCAGAGTGGTGAACTGTGTCCAGTCTTCGTAATATGGAAGATCTAGCCGATCCGTAAACAACACATCCGTAGTCAATGCGGGAAAGAATCAATGACTGATAAATTCGAAGAAGTGATGAGCGATCTGCACCCCAAGATGTATTTGACAACACCCTGAGGATATTAAGCGATCGCTCACACTTCTTCCGCAGATATAAAACATGCGGTAGAAAGGTTAATTTTCGGTCAAAGATAATTCCCAGAAATTTTACTTCATTGACTACTTGTATCGGGATGTTATTGATATTTATAACTGGATCATTGTGAAGGCTAGTCTTTCTACAGAAGTGGACACACTTACTCTTGCTTGATGATAAAGTATGGCCATTCTCAGCACACCATGCAGCAAGTTTGTTAACTGCTGTTTGCAGTTGTCTCTCAATTAATCGCATATTAGACCCCTGACATGATATTTGCAGGTCGTCAACATATAGTGTACCATTTATGGAAGGAGGTAATTGATGAAGGATGTTACTGATGAAAAGACTAAAAACAGTGACACTTAAAATGGAGCCTTGGGGAACACCCTCAGCTTGAATAAAAGTATTGGAAAGTACAGTTCCAATACGAACTTTAAAAACACGGGAGCTCAAAAAATTTTGCAGGAATATCGGGAGATTACCCCGAAAGCCAAAATCATATAGTAAACGGAGAATTCCATATCGCCATGTACGGTCGTATGCCTTCTCGATGTCAAAGAAAATGGAGACCAGATGGTTCCTCCGCACAAAAGCGTTGCGGATTTGGGTCTCCAAGTATGTGATATTATCAAGAGTGGATCTCCTTTTCGGAAGCCACTCTGATTAATATGTATACATTTGTTTTTTTCTAAGACATATACGAGACGGGCGTTGACCATACGTTCGAGAGTCTTACAAAAGCAACTCGTCAGAGCAATTGGTCGATAATGTGAAGGGTCTGAAGGATCTTTACCATCCTTAAGAACCGGAATCACTATCGCTTCATTCCAAGCTAATGGAAATTTCTTTTCATTCCAGATCCTATTAAACAAAAGTAATATGTTCAATAGGGAGTCTGGACTTAAATTTCGAAGCATTTGATAGTTGATTCCGTCTGGTCCTGGACTGGTATCATGGGTCTGCTTTAATGCTCTCTTCAATTCCAACATCAGAAACTCACAGTTGTAAGGCAAGGCTTCACCATGGTTAAAACGAATTGGTGTTCGCTCAGCACGACTCTTAGTCCTTAAGAAGGAAGGACTATAAGAGTCGTTACTTGAGACGCTAGCAAAAGTTTCACCAAGGATATTAGCAATGTCTTCGGGAGAAGAGTATACAGCAGCTCCGGTTTTTAAAATAGGAATTGAAAAATCCTTATAAATCCCATTGGCTGCTTTCACTTTTCTCCACAACTGTGTACTAGATGTGGAAGATGTAATTGAAGATACATAGCGAGACCAGGATTCCTTCTGACTCCGACGACGAGCTCTGCGAGCTAGTGCTTTTGCTCTCTTAAATGCTAATAGATTCTCCGTTGTGGGGTACCTCCTAAATAACCCCCATAACTTCCTTTGTTTTCTATAAGTTTCTTGGCATTCTTTATTCCACCAAGGTTTGCAACGCCGTTTTGGTATAGAGGAACTTTTGGGTATTGTTACATCAGCTGCATTTATAATTGTTTTAGTGACTTCTCTAACGGCTTCATCAATACTCTCGATCAAAACCATTTCATTATCAATAACTGCCAATTGTGTAAATGACGTCCAATCTGCCCGACTGTACACGTAAGTAGGTAGACGTTATCCAAACTACTACCTCCAGTCTGGGAGATGACGAGAGGAAAATGATCGCTATTGTGTAGATCATTTCCTACATTTAAATTTAGCAATGGCAGCAATGATGGTGAACAAATAGCAAGATCGAGGGAATGAAATGTTCTTGTGGGTACGTGAAAATATGTCTTCTCGTCGGTATTAAGCAGACAGAGACTGTTGTCTGAAATAAACCGCTCTATCTGCCGACCGCGAGAATTAGTATCATCACTTCCCCACAAAGAACTATGGCCGTTAAAGTCACCTAATAACAGAAATGGTGTTGGCAGCTGATCTATTAAAGCATCGAGTTCCTCTTGGCGGATGACATCATGTGGTGGTAAATATAAACTACAGACTGTTAATAAGCATAAAGTATGAATTCTGACAGCAACAGCCTGTAGAGTAGGAATTCAATGGATGGGCAGTGCTGGGATAATTATTTGATGTTAATATACAAATACCTCCAGACACTGCACCATCTTCACCACAGTCTTTTCTAAAGCTTCTAAACCCACGCATGGAAAAGTTATTGCTTGACTTCAGGAAAGTTTCCTGAAGTGCAACACATGCGGGGTTATAAGCTGAGATTATAGACTTGATGTCATCATGATGTGAACGCAAACCATGGCAGTTCCAAGAAACAAAGGAAGTTATTGTTTATTTTGAAAAGCTCCTTTCCCGGAGCTGGAAAGCGTATCATCTGACATCTCCTCGAGCGATAAGTCTTCGTCCGAGGGGTGTAGATAAACTGCGTCAGCTTCCAGGGACAAGGCTTTACGGGTGGATATGGAGGTTCGGTTTGAGCCCTCCTTTGCTGATTTTAATTTATAAGCCTTCGTCACTTTTGTTTTATTCATAGGAGCTTTCCTTTTATTCAAAGTTGATGTGACAGATTTTGGTCTTGAGGATGTAGTTTGGGGTAATTTAATTAGGAAGTGAAATCGACTCGGTTTGTGTACCAGTCGATTTGGTGACTCTTTGCAGCGGCCGCATAACTCACACCACGCTGCGGTGTACGAGAGGTAATTTGCTTTCTAGCCTCAGGGTAAGAACATTTATTTTTCACCTTATAAGTAGTAATTTCTTTTTCAAGTACCCATTGAGGGCAACTTCGAGAGTAGGAGGGACAGTTGACACATGTCTCCTTTGCTGTGCAGTTCGAGCTATCGTGGCCAACTGCTGCGCAACGTGCGCAAGTCAGTTTGCCTCTGCAAGCACCTCTCGAGTGCCCAAAACGCTGGCACTGAAAACAACGCAAGGGATTTGGAATGTAAGGCCGAACGGGCAAATTCATATAAGCAGCTTTAATGCTGTCAGGAAGGTCTGGAGTCGCAAAGGTCAGAATGAGATGTTTAGTATCTATAATCTTATCATCTCTTCTGACAGTAATGCGTTTAACTGCACAGACCTTCTGACTCTGCAAGTTTTCGAGTATCTCATCCGTCGGCGAGTTCAACAAATCTCTTGCGGAAATTACTCCTTGTGAAAAATTAAGATTGCCGTGAGGCGAGACAGTTACTTCAAAATTTGCAAATATCCGCATTTTGCTCAGGATAGATGCTTGTGTAGAGTTAGCAGCCTCTACCAATAAGTCACCCGATCTTAATTTATGTACATTCTTCACTTCACCAATTAATCCCGATATTCCCTTTTGTATAAGAAAGGGGGATACTTGTTGAAAGGAACCCTCCTTTCTCTTAATTACAAAAAATTTTGTTTCAAGATTTTTTAAATTGTGCTCCCGTGGGAGAGTAGAAGATTTTTTATTCTCCATAATATTTTGTTAAAATTTCGGGACCTGATCGCATCACCCACCACCGAGTCCAACAAGGGGATGCAGACCAGCTGCACCAGTGCTAACCAGGTCCTATACGCTCTCAGTACATCCCTGAAGTGGCCTCCACCCTTAACGAGTCACCCAGTAGATGTACCGATCGCTTGATCCATAAAGCCGATTGATGTGCTGAGGACCACAACACACCTCCCGTTTACCTGAAGCAGAGGCCAAAGTAATGTGTTGGTCTCTGGGGGCCTCAACTACCAGGATCCTCCTTTCCAGGGACACGGGTCTCCACGCACGGCAAAAACGTGGGTGATTTAGTCCCCAGGTGTAGCTAATAGCAACAGAGCGGCGAAAGCTACTCAAGGGGAGCCCTCAACCTCTTACGAGGCAACCACACTGAGGGAGAAAAGGAAGAAAAAGCAGAAGAGTAGAAGAGAGAAGAAAATAAAGAAGAGTAAAGATCACTAGGGTACCTCGGGATTGTGACACCCGTGTTTACCTAAAGAAGGTAAACCCCCTGAGGGGTTCCAGGGACACGGGTCTCCACGCATGGCAAACACGTGGGTGATTTAGTCCTCAAGAGTAGCTAATAGCAACAGAGCGGCGAAAGCTACTCAAGGGGAGCCCTCAACCTCTTTCGAGGAAACCACAACGAGGGAGAAAAGGAAGGAAAAGCAGAAGAGTAGTGGAGAGAGGAAAATAAAGAAGAGGAAAGATCACTAGGGTACCTCGGGATTGTGACACCCGTGTTTACCTAAAGAAGGTAAACCCCCTGAGGGGAAATCCGCTTTACTGAAGGGGTATGCAATTATTCTTCTTTAAGATGTAAATGAGTCTAGCATTGACCATACGCTCAAACATTTTGCACAAGCAACTCGTGAGAGCTATTGGACGATAACTCAGAGGGTCAGATGAATCTTTCCCAGGTTTCAATATTGGAATCACTATCGTTTCTCTCCATGACGTAGGATAAGCATGCTCAATCCAGATTCTATTAAACAGTGAAAGTATGTTTAATAAAGAATCATGATTTAAATGACGGAGCATTTGATACGAGATTCCATCTGGTCCTGGGCTAGTGTCGTTTGCTTTAGATAAAGCAGACTTCAATTCTGACAGTTCAAATTCACAATTATAGGGTAGAATATGTCGATCATGAAAGCTTAGAGGTGTCCGCTCAGCGATTCTTTTAATCCTTAGAAAAGTAGGATTATATGAATCAGAGCTGGAAACACTAGCAAAGGTTTCACCGATGACATTAGCAATATCTACCGCTGAGGAGTGTATTGCAGCTCCGGTTTTTAATACAGGAATGGGATAATCCTGATAAATACCATTGGCTGCTTTAACTTTCCTCCATAATTGTTTACTTGTTGTCGATGAATTGATTGACGACACGTAGCGGATCCAAGATTCTCTTTGACTCTGACGTCTAACACTTCGAGCTTGAGCTTTGGCTTTCTTAAAAGCAACAAGATTCTCCGTAGTAGGGTATCTTCGGAATATATTCCATTGCTTCCTTTGTTTCTTATAAGACAGTTGGCATGTTTCATTCCACCAAGGTTTCCTGTGTTTATGTGGAGTGTTGGAATTTTTAGGGATAGCAACATCCGCAGCTCGGATGATTGTGTCGGTGATATATTTAACAGCATCATCTATCATATCTGTCTTAACTCTTGCCTCACTGATCACAGCCAATTGCGTGAAAAGTGTCCAATCGGCTCGACTGTACACATAATTAGGTGGTTTGTGACGCACACTACTACTTCCAGCCTGAGTCACGATTAGAGGGAAATGATCACTATTATAGAGGTCATTTTCAACAGCAAAATTCAGCAATGGCAGGAGTGATGGTGAACAAATAGCTAAGTCCAGAGAGTGAAATGTCCGTGTTGGTTCGTGAAAATAAGTCTTCTCGTCGGTATTTAGCAGACAGAGGCAGTTGTCAGAAATTAACTTTTCTATCTGACGTCCGCGAGAATTCGTATCATCACTACCCCACAGAGGACTATGCCCGTTAAAATCACCAAGCAATAAAAATGGAGCTGGGAGTTGATCAAATAAGTCGTTTAGTTCCTCTTCTTAGATGACATCATTCGGTGGTAAATATAGGCTACAAACTGTAATTAGACATGCGGAGTGAATTCTCACAGCAACAGCCTGAAGAGTAGTTCTTAACTGATGTGCTGTACTGGGATAAGTGTTTGATGTAATTATACAAACTCCACCAGATACAGCTGCATCACCACCATTATCCTTTCTAAAACATTGAAACCCACGCATTTTGGTGATAACAGTGGGCTTCAGGAATGTTTCCTGGAGTGCCACACATGCGGGGTTATATGTTGACATAATGGATTTGATATCATCAATTCGAGGCCGAAAACCACAATTCCATGAAACAAAGGAAGTCATTAATGGAATACAGTCTAACCGTTGTCACTATTGCTCAGTGTCATCTCAGATGAATCTTCCAGCATGAAATCATCATCTGAAGGATGCAGTTTGACAGTGTCTGCATCCATAGACAGAAGAGCTTTTCTGGCAGTTAACGAAGACTTTCGAACGCCTTCCTTGGCCAGTTTTAATTTTCTAGCCTTTAAGGCTTTTGATTTCGCCAAAGCTGATTTGGCGATTACAGGTGTACCAATATCTGTTGTTTTTTGCTTTGAGAGCAAGCTAAATGTCGAAACAGAATTTGTCTCTGTTTGGGTGCTGCATGATCGGGTTACCTTTTTTGTTATATTTGCATAACTTACACCAGGAGCGGGAGTACGGGAATTAACTAATCGGCGAGCTTCTAAATGGGAAATATTATTCTTGATTTTGATGGTAACAATTTCCTTTTCCTGTTGCCAAACGGGACAAGATCTAGAATATGAAGTGTGGTTACCTTTACAGTTGACACACACTTCTTTTGCTTCGCAGGTAGTACTTTCTTGGCCAACGTCAGAACAACGGGCACATGTGAGTTTTCCTCTGCAAGCCATTTTAGAGTGTCCAAATCGTTGGCAATGGAAGCATCTAAGCGGATTAGGGATAAATGGCCGTACTGAACATCGCATATAAGCCACTTTAATATTTTGTGGCAAGTCTGGTGTAGAGAATGTCAAAATGAGATGCTTTGTGTTTAAAACAATGCCATCTCTCTTCATCGTGATTCTTTTCACACTGCAGACTTTTTGGCTTTTTAAATTTTCCAGTATTTCATCGGTGGGCGTGTGAAACAAGTCCTCCGATGAAATAACACCTCGTGAAAAATTTAAATTCCTATGAGGTTCGACAGTTATTGCTATGTCACAAATTTTTTTCATGCTCTGTATCATTATAGATTGCTTTTCGGTAGCAGTTTCTACTAACAGAACACCCGATCGCAACTTCTTTATCGACTTAACTTCTCCAAGATATGAGGTTAAGCCCTTTTCAATGAGAAAAGGAGAAACATATTCAAAGCTGTTTCCAATTCTTTGTACAACAAAATATTTTGCACTGTAAGTTTCCATTTGTAGCTCCCGGTTGGTGGGTTGGTTGGTTGGTTGGTTGGTTTTTATGGCGCAAGGTCCAGATAAGGACAAGCTGCGCCAATCACAAGATATTATACCCCAGTTTTCTTTTCATCCATTAAAAGTATAAAATAGAAATATAGTTAAAATGTACATAAAAGGTATAAAATAGCAATACAGTTAAAATATATAGTAAAAGTATGTAAACATAAAATATACACATGTATAAGATTAAAAACTTGTATTTAAATAAAATATTTCTAAATCAGATAAAATTCATAAATCCTATGTCTTTTAAAAACGCAAATAAATTGCGATGGGGTGATTCCCCAAGCAGATCTTCTAATGTTAAAATATCACTATTAAAATATTTAAAACGCTGATGGTTAAAATCTGGGCACTCAATTAAAATGTGATATACTGTAAATGGTTCATCACACTTTTCACACCACGGTTGGAGATCGCTTAAGATCAAATGTTTGTGGGTGAAACGCGTGTGACCAATTCGAAGGCGAGTCAGTCTGACATCTGCGCTTCGTGGAGATAAAACAGATAATGGAATGATGTATGAAAATATGGAATGGAGTTTGTTGCTGACTTGCAGGTCCCAGGATTCCTGCCAAAGAGAATATATGAAATTTTTAAATCCTTTTCTAATGTCCATTGATGGCAATGAAGGCAAAATGGAAGTAGCTGCAGATTTAGCGGCAGCATCAGCTTTCTCATTGCCATCTAAACCTATGTGGCTTGGTACCCAACAAAACAGTATCTCAAATCCCTTGTTAGTAACAGTATCAATTAATTTGAATATCTTAGACACAACTGGATGGCAATTATAGTTGTTATTCCTCAAAGCTTCTAATACACTCATACTGTCAGTGTACACACAGAATTTACGTTCATTTTTAGTTTGTAACAGCTGAAGTGCTCGGTATATAGCCGTAGCCTCAGCAGTGAAAATGGAGCAGGATTTGTGAAGGCTATAACTGTAGGAGGTATTATCAAGATAAACTCCACAGCCAACTGATCCTGGACATTTGGATCCATCCGTAAATACTGGAGTGTACATAGTGTACTGACAGCGATGGAATGAATAAAGCTGTTGTAGAATAGCAGTATTTGTTTCTGATTTTTTATTCTTACCAAAGGGATTTAACACAGTAATGTGTGGATTGTACCAAGGTGAATGTGCGTAAAGGTCGGTAGACTCGATTCGGACATCACATAGGTCAGAAAGCAAAATAATGGATTTAATACGAGAGAGAAAAGGTTGAATGCTTGATGGTCTAGCATTATATAATCTCTTAAGAGCAGCACTTGGAATCGTGGAATGCAAGGGATGATGAGGTGAGGACATGATTTTTGAATAATAATTAAGAGACAGCTGCATCCGCCGCAGGTCTAATGGCAATTGGTGGCAAATTACATATAGACTCTGGACGGGTGATGTGCGAAAAGCTCCACAGCATATCCTTAAAGCAGTATGGTGAACAGTGTCCAATCTGCGTAAGATGGAGAGTCTAGCTGATCCATAAGCAACACAGCCGTAGTCAATTCGAGATAAAATTACAGACTGATAAATTCTTAGGAGTAATGTGCGATCTGCACCCCAAGATGTATTCGAAAGCACTTTGAGGATGTTAAGCAGTCGCTCACATTTCTTCCGCAGATGTAAAACATGCGGAAGGAAAGTTAACTTCTTGTCAAAAATCACGCCAAGGAATTTTATCTCACTGACTACAGGGATGGGTCTATTATTTATGTGAAGCACAGGATCATTATGGTAGCTAGTTTTCCTACAGAAATGGACACAGCAACTCTTACTAGGAGATATACTAAGACCATTCCGTTCACACCAAGTGGTTAAATTATTTACAGCTGTTTGCAATTGTCTCTCAATTATATTCATGTTTGAACCCTGATATGAAATTTGTAAGTCATCAACATACAAAGTGCCATGAACAGAAGATGGTAATTGATGGAGTATGTCACTGATGAAAAGGTTAAAAAGGGTTACGCTTAAAACGCTACCTTGAGGGACACCCTCAGCTTGACTAAAAGTATTGGAAATTGTAGTTCCAACGCGCACTTTAAAAACGCTTGAGGCCAGAAAATTTTGGATAAATATTGGAAGATTACCCTTAAAGCCAAGATTATGCAGAGTACGGAGAATACCATAGCGCCATGTACGATCATATGCTTTCTCAACGTCGAAGAAAATTGCAACGAGATGGTTTCTCCTCACGAAAGCATTTCGGATTCGGGATTCTAGATCTACTATGTTATCTATAGTGGATCGTCCTCTTCGAAATCCGCTTTGATGAAGATGTATGCAATTATTCTTCTCTAAGACGTAAATGAGTCTAGCATTGACCATACGCTCAAATGTTTTGCATAAGCAACTCGTAAGAGCTATTGGACGATAACTCAGAGGGTCAGATGAATCTTTTCCAGGCTTCAATATTGGAATCACTATCGCTTCTCTCCATGAAGTAGGAAAAGCATGCTCAGTCCAGATTCTATTAAACAATGAAAGTATGTTTAACAAAGAATCATGATTTAAATGACGGAGCATTTGATACGAGATTCCATCTGGTCCTGGGCTAGTGTCGTTTGCTTTAGATAAAGCAGACTTCAATTCTGACAGTTCAAAATCACAATTATAGGGTAGAATATGTCGATCATGAAAGCTTAGAGGTGTCCGCTCAGCGATTCTTTTAATCCTTAGAAAAGTAGGATTATATGAATCAGAGCTGGAAACACTAGCAAAGGTTTCACCGATGACATTAGCAATATCTACCGCTGAGGAGTGTATTGCAGATCCGGTTTTTAATACAGGAATGGAATAATCCTGATAAATACCATTAGCTGCTTTAACTTTCCTCCATAATTGTTGACTTGTTGTCGATGAATTGATTGAAGACACGTAGCGAATCCAAGATTCTCTTTGACTCTGACGTCTAACTTTTCGAGCTTCAGCTTTGGCTTTTTTAAAAGCAACAAGATTCTCCGTAGTAGGGTATCTTCGGAATATATTCCATTGCTTCCTTTGTTTCTTATAGGAGAGTTGACACTTTTCATTCCACCAAGGTTTCCTGTGTTTATGTGGAATGATGGAATTTTTAGGGATAGCAACATCCGCAGCTCTGATTATTGTGTCGGTGACATATTTAACTGCATCATCTATCACATCTGTCTTAACTCTTGTCTCACTGATCACAGCCAATTGCGTGAAAAGTGACCAATCGGCTCGACTGTACACATAATTAGGTGGTTTGTGACACACACTATTACTTCCAGCCTGAGACACGATTAGAGGGAAATGATCACTATTGTAGAGGTCATTTCCAACTTCAAAATTCAGCAAATGGCAAGAGAGATGGAGAACATATAGCTAAGTCCAGAGAGTGAAATGTCCGTGTAGGTTCGTGAAAATAAGTTTTCTCGTTGGTATTTAGCAGACAGAGGCTATGGTCAGAAATGAACTGCTCTATCTGTCGACCACGAGAATTCGTATCATCACTACTCCCACAGAGGACTATGTCCGTTAAAATCACCGAGCAATAAATAGGGAGTTGGGAGTTGAGCAACCAAATCATTCAGTTCCTCTTCTTGGATGACATCATTTGGTGGTAAGTAAAGACTACACACTGTTATTAGACATGTGATGTGGATTCTCACAGCCACTGCCTGGAGTGTAGTTCTTAACTGATGTGCTGTACTGGGGTAATTGTTTGATGTAATTATACAAACTCCACCAGACACAGCAGCATCACCATCATTATCCTTTCTGAAGCACTGAAACCCACGCAGTTTGGTGACAACAGCGGGCTTCAGGAATGTCTCCTGGAGAGCCACACATGCGGGGTTAAAGCGAGAGATGATGGATTTGATGTCATCAAAGCGAGAACGAAAACCGCGACAATTCCAGGAAACAAAGGAAGTCACGAATGGAATATATTCTAGCCTTTATCACTGTTGCTTATGGTCATCTCAGATGAGTCTTCAGAATTGAAATCATCATCTGATGGATGCAGCTTGACAGTGTCTGCATCCAAACACAGAAGAGCTTTTTTGTTGTCAAGGAAGACTTTCTAGGGCCTTCCTTGGCCAATTTTAATTTCCTAGCCTTCAAGGCTTTTGATTTTGCCAAAGCTAATTTGGTGATTGTAGGTGTTGATATTTCTATTGATCTTTGCTTTGGAAGAGAGTTAGCTGAAGAGGCAGGGTTTGTATCTGTTTGGGTGCTGCAGGATCGGGTCACTTTTTTGCCATAGCTGCGTAACTAACACCAGGAGTTGGAGTGCGGGAACTAACTATGCGACGAGCTTCAATATAGGACACATTGTTCTTGATCTTAATAGTGACAATTTCCTTTTCCTGTTGCCAAACGGGACAAGATCTGGAATATGAGGGGTGGTCTCCTTTGCAGTTGACGCACATTTCTTTGGCTTTGCAGGTAACACTATCATGGTCGTCAGTTTGCGAACAGCGAGCGCAAGTAGGTTTTCCTCTACAAGCCATTTTAGAATGCCCATAACGTTGGCACTGGAAACATCTGAGAGGATTTGGTATATATGGTCGCACTGAACAACGCATATAAGCCACTTTGATGTATTTTGGCAAGTCTGGCGTTGCAAAAGTCAAAATAAGGTGTTTGGTGTTTAAGATTATACCATCCCTTTTTATTGTTATTCTTTTAACCGCGCAGACTTTTTGACTTTTCAAATTTTCAAGAATTTCATCTGTTGACGTGTGGTACAAATCCTCTGCAGAAATTACTCCCTGCACAAAGTTTAATTTCGTATGAGGCTCAACAGTTACTGGTATTTCAGCAAGTTCTTTCATATTCTGTATCATCATTGACTGTTTATCAGAACAGGTTTCAATCAGTAAATTTCCAGTTCGTAATTTCTTTACTGATTTCAAGGCACCCAGATGAGATATTAGTCCCTTTTCAATAAGAAAAGGAGAAACATATTCAAACGATCCTCCTATTCTTTTCATTATGAAGAATTTCGCATTGCACATAGGCATTTGTTGCTCCCGAGGGAGTGAGGAGAAAGTTTCTTTGTTCATATGTAGTGAGTTAAAATTCAGGGACTAGACGGCACCACCCACCACGGAGCCCTACAAGGGGATACAGGTTAACTGTACCAGTGCTAGTCAGTCCCTATACGCTCACGGTACATCCCTGAAATGGACTCCACCCTTAACGAGTCACCCAGTAGATGTACCGATCGCTTGATCCATAAAGCCGATTGATGTGCTGAGGACCACAACACACCTCCCGTTTACCTGAAGCAGAGGCCAAAGCAATGTGTTGGTCTCAGGAGGCCTCAATTACCAGGATCCTCCTTTCCAGGGACACGGGTCTCCACGCACGGCAAACACGTGGGTGATTTAGTCCTTAAGAGTAGCTAATAGCAACAGAGCGGCGAAAGCTACTCAAGGGGAGCCCTCAACCTCTTACGAGGCAACCACAATGAGGGAGAAAAGGAAGAAAAAGCAGGAGATTAGAGGAGAGAATAAAATAAAGAAGAGGAAAGGTCACTAGGGTACCTCGGGATCGTGACACCCGTGTTTACCTAAAGAAGGTAAACCCCCTGAGGGGCATGAGAGAGGTATTTGTAACCATGCAACATATCGGATGATTAGGTGTCGGCATGATTTTAGCATAATAATTGAGAGACTGCTGCATTCGTCTCAGGTCTAAAGGCAATTGTTGGCATATTGCATACAGACTCTGAACGGGTGATATGCGGAATGCGCCTGAACATATTCTCAGAGCACAATGATGGACAGTGTGCAGTCTGCAAAAAACAGAAGACCTAGCGGATCCGTAAAACACACAACCATAGTCTATGCGAGATAAAATTAATGATTGGTAAACTCGGAGGAGTGACGTGCGATCAGCACCCCAAGATATATTTGAAAGCACCTTGAGGATATTGAGTGATCGCTCACACTTCTTTCGCAAATGTAAAACATGCGGATGAAAGGTTAATTTATGGTCAAATATCACTCAGAAGAACTTTACCTCACTGACCACAGATATAGGTGTGTTGTTTATAGGATAAAAGGGATAATTGTAGAGGCTAGGCTTCCTGCAGAGCATTTGCTCTTGCTAGGAGACAGTGTATGGCCATTCTCAGCACACCATGCAGAAATTTTATTAACAGATGTTTGTAATTTTCTCTTAATTAAATTCATGTTAGACCCTTCATACGATATTTGCAGGTCATCAACGTACAAAGTACAATGAACAGAAGGTGAAAGTTGATGAAGAAGGCTATTTATATGAAGATTAAAAAGGGTGACACTTAAAATACTTCCCTGAGGAACGCCTTCAGGTTGGTTAAATGTATTGGACAAAAACGTACCAATACGAATTTTAAAACCACGGGAGCGTAAAAAGTTTTGTATAAATATCGGCAAATTACCCCTAAAGCCAAAATCATACATCCTACGGAGAATTCCATAACACCACGTACGGTCGTAAGCCTTCTTTATGTCAAAGAAAATGGAAACGAGATGATTCCTCCGCACAAAAGTATTGCGGATCTGCGTTTCCAAATGAGTAATATTATGAAGAGTGGATCTTCTTTTACGAAAGCCACTTTGATTGATATGTACACATTTATATTTTTTAAGACATATAAGAGACGGGCGTTGACCATACGTTCTAGAGTTTTACATAAGCAACTCGTCAGAGCTATTGGTCGATAGCTTGAAGGAACAGAAGGATCCATGCCAGACTTAAGGATCGGAATCACTATTGCTTCGTTCCAAAGTAATGGGAATTTATTTTCAGTCCAGATCCTGTTAAACAAAAACAGCATGTTCAACAGGGAGTCTGGACTTAAATGGCAAAGCATTTGATAGCTGATTCCATCAGGTCCTGGGCTAGTATCATTGGCCTGCTGTTAAGCTCTTTTCAATTCCAACATCCGAAATTTACAGTTGTATGGAAAAGCTTGTCCATTGTAGAAACGAATTGGTGTTCGCTCAGCGCGACTCTTTGTCCTTAAAAACAAAGGACTGTAAGAGTCGTTGCTTGAGACGCTAGCAAAAGTTTCACCAAGGGTATTAGCAATGTCTTGAGGAGAAGAGTATACAGCAGCTCCGGTTTTTAAAATAGGAATTGAAAAGTCCTTATAAATCCAACTGGCTTCTTTCACTTTTCTCCACAACTGTTTACTGGATGTGGAAGATGTAATTGAAGATACAAAGAGAGACCAAGATTCCTTCTGACTTCGACGACGAGCTCTGCGAGCTAAGGCTTTAGCTGTCTTAAAGGCGATAAGATTCTCTGTTGTGGGGTATCTCATAAATAACCCCCATAACTTCTTTGTTTTTTATAGGTTTCTTAAAAATCTTTATTCCACCAAGGTTTGCTATGCCTCTTTAGTATAGAAGAACTCTTAGGAATTGATGTATCAGTTGTATTCTTAATAGTTTCGGTGACTTTTGATACGGCTTCATTAATATCCTCGACTAAAACCATTTCATCATAAACGAGTGCCAATTACGTAATTAATGTCCAATCTGCCCGACTGTACACGTAAGTAGGTAGACGTTGTCCTACACTACTACCTCTAGTTTGGGAGATGACGACAGGAAAATGATCACTGTTGGGCAAATCATTTCCTACTGTTAAATTAAACAATGGCAGCAATGATTGAGAACAAATGGCAAGATCAAGAGAATAAAATGTTCTCCTGGGTACATGGAAAAATGTTTTCGCGTCGGTATTAAGCAGTCAGAGACTGTTATCTGAAATAAACCGCTCAATCTGCCAACAACGAGAATTAGTATCATCATTTCCCCACAAAGAACTATGGCCGTTAAAGTCACCCAACAGTAGAAATGGTGTTACCAGCTGATCTATTAATGCTTCCAGTTCTTCTTGAAGGATGACATCAGGTGGTGATACATATAAACTACAGACAGTTAATAAGCATGTAGTATGAATTTTTACAGCAACTGCCTAGACTAGTATTCAATGCATGGGCAGTGCTGGGGTAAGTAATAGATGTTAATATACAAACACCTCCAGACACTGCACCATCATCACCACAATCTTTTCTAGAGCATGTCAACCCTCGCATGGAAAAATTATTGCTCGACTTCAGGAATGTCTCCTGAAGTGCAACACATGCGGGGTTGTATGCTGAAATTATAGACTTGATGTCATCATGATGAGAACGAATACCATGGCAGTTCCAAGAAAATAAGGAAGTTATTGTTGAGTTAGAAATTATCCTTTCCCGGAGCCGGAAGGCATGCCATCTGACATCTCCTCCAAAGAGAGATTTTCGTCAGATGGATGTAGATATACAGCGTCCGCTTCCAGGGATGAGGCTTTATGGGTAGTTATGGAGGGTCTGTGATTGCCCTCATTTGCAGATTTTAGTTTTAAAGCATTTAGGGCTTTAGATCTAGTCGTTGGAGCTTTTCTACGGAGAGTAGTTGTGGATGTTGTTTTTGGCTTTTTCTCATAATTGGGGGTAATTTAACAATTGGAAGTGACAGAGCATCTGTTTGAGTATTTGCCGTTCTGGTGACTTTGGCGGCGACAATTCCATAGCTAACTCCCGCTTGAGTTGTACGAGCAGTAACGACACTTCTCGCTTCGGGATATGAACAATTATTTATAACTTTGGTGGTTGTGATCTCCTTTTCCAGTATCCAGTTAGGACAACTTCTAGCGTAGGAGGGATGTTCACCCTTACAATTGACACACATCTCCTTTGCAGTTTCAAGAAGAACTGTCGTGGCCAACTGCTGCGCAGCGAGCGCAAGTCAGTTTGCCCCTGCAAGTCGCTTTGGAGTGACCAAATCTCTGGCACTGGAAACAACGCAAAGGATTTGGAATAAATGGCCTGACGGATAGATGCATATACGCAGCTTTAATATGCTGCGGTAGATCTGGCGTCTCAAAAGTCTGTACGAGATGTTTAGTATTTATAATCTGCCCATCCCGTCTGACTGTAAGGCGTTTTACGGCACAGACCTTTTGATCTCTGAGATTTTCTAATATCTCGTCCATAGGCGTATTTAGCAAATCCTTGGCGGATACCACACCACGCGAAAAGTTATGGTTCATATGAGGTTGAACTTTCACCTCAAGGTTAGCAAGCAAGTACAAGTTGCTTATGAGAGTTGCTTGTGCATCTGAAGCAACTTCTAGGTTGGTTGGTTGGTTGGTTTTTATGGCGCAAGGTCCAGATAAGGACAAGCTGCGCCAACCACAAGATATTTCGCAACAGTTTTTTTTACCAATTAAAAGCATAAAATAGTTATATAGTTAAAATGTACATTAAAAGTATAAAATAGAGATGTAGGTATAATGTATATTAAAGGTATAAAATAGAAATACAGTTTAAAAATCTGTAAACATACAATATATACATGTATAAAATTAAAAACTTGATATTTAAATAAAATATTTCTAAATCAGATAAAATTCATAAATCCTAAGTCTTTTAAAAACGCTAATAGATTGGGATGGGGTGGTTCCCTAAGCAGATCTTCTAATGTTAAAATATTACTATTAAAATATCTAAAACGCTGATGGTTAAAATCTGGACACACAATTAAAATATGATATACTGTAAATGGTTCATCACACTTTTCACACCATGGTTGGAGATCACTTAAGATCAAATGTTTGTGGGTGAAACGCGTGTGAACAATTCGAAGGCGAGTCAGTCTGACATCTGCGCTTCGTGGAGATAAAACAGATAATGGAATGATGTGTGAAAATATGGAATGGAGTTTGTTGCTGACTTGCAGGTCCCAGGATTCCTGCCAAAGAGAATATATGAAATGTTTGAATCCTTTTCTCATGTCCATTGATGGTATTGAAGGCAAAATGGAAGTAGTTGCAGACTTAGAGGCAGCATCAGCTTTCTCATTGCCATCTATTCCTATGTGGCTTGGTATCCAACAAAACAGTATCTCAAATCCCTTGTTAGTAAGAGTATCAAATAATTTGAATATCTTAGACACAACTGGACGGCAATTATAGTTGTTATTCCTCAAAGCTTCTAACACACTCATACTGTCAGTGTACACACAAAATTTACGTGCATTTTTAGTTGTTACCATCTGAAGTGCTCGGTATATAGCCGTAGCCTCTGCAGTGCAGATGGAGCAGGATTTGTGAAGGCTATAACTGTAGGAGGTATCATCAAGATAAACTCCACAGCCAACTGATCCTGGACATTTGGATCCATCAGTAAATACAGGAGTGTACATAGTATACTGACAGCGATGGAATGAATAAAGCTGTTGAAGAATAGCAGTATTTGTGTCTGATTTTTTATTACTTCCAAAGGTATTCAGCACAACAATGTGTGGATCATACCAAGGCGGATGTGCGAAAAGGTCGGTAGACTCGATTCGGACATCACATAGGTCAGAAAGCAAAATAATAGATTTATAACGAGAGAGAAAAGGTTGATTGCTTGATAGTCTAGCATTATATAATCTCTTAAGAGCAGCACTTGGAATCGTGGAACGCAATGGATGATGAGGTGAGGACATGATTTTCAAATAATAATTAAGAGACATCTGCATCCGCCGCAGGTCTAATGGCAACTGTTGGCAGATTACATATAGACTCTGGACGGGTGATGTGCGAAAAGCTCCACAGCATATGCTTAAAGCAGTGTGGTGAACAGTGTCCAATCTGCGTAAGATAGAGAGTCTAGCTGATCCATAAGCAACACAGCCATAGTCAATTCGAGATAAAATTACAGACTGATAAATTTTTAATAGTGATGTGCGATCTGCACCCCAAGATGTATTCGAAAGCACTCTGAGGATGTTGAGCAGTCGCTCACACTTCTTCCGCAAATATAAAGTATGCGGAAGGAAAGATAAATTCTTATCGAAAATTATCCCGAGGAATTTTATCTCAGTCATCACAGGAATAGGACTATTGCTTATGTGAAGCACAGGATCACGATGAAGACTAGATTTCCTACAAAAATGGACACAGCAACTATTACTAGGAGATATACTAAGACCATTTCGTTCACACCAAATGGTTAAATTGTTTATAGATGTTTGCAATTGTCTCTCAAATATATTCATGTTTGATCCTTGATATGAAATTTACAAGTCATCAACATATAAATTACTATGAACAGAAGGTGGTAATTGATGAAGTATGTTATTGATGAAAATCTTAAAAGGGTTACCCTTAAAACGCTACCTTGAGGGACACCCTCAGCTTGAGTAAAAGTATTGGAAACTGTACTTCCAATACGTACTTTGAATAGCCTAGTAGCTAGAAAATTCTGCATAAATATTGGAAGATTACCCTTAAATCCAATATTATGCATATTACGGAGAACGCCATAACGCCAAGTACGATCGTATGCTTTCTCAATATCGAAGAAAATTGCAACAAGATGGTTTCTCCTCACGAAAGCATTTCGAATTTGGGATTCCAGATCTACTATGTTGTCAATAGTGGATCGTCCTCTTCGAAATCCGCTTTGGTGAAGAGGTATGCAATTATTCTTCTCTAAGATGTAAATGAGTCTAGCATTGACCATACGCTCAAACGTTTTGCAAAAGCAACTCGTAAGAGCTATTGGACGATAACTCAGAGGGTCAGTTGAATCTTTACCAGGTTTCAATATTGGAATCACTATCGCTTCTCTCCATGATGTAGGATAAGCATGCTCAGTCCAGATTCTATTAAACAATGAAAGTATGTTTAATAAAGAATTATGATTTAAGTGACGGAGCATTTGATACGAGATTCCATCTGGTCCTGGGCTGGTGTCGTTTGCCTTAGATAAAGCAGTCTTCAATTCTGACAATTGAAAATCACAATTATAGGGTAGATTATGTCGATCATGAAATCTTAAACGTGTCCGCTCAGCGATTCTTTTAATCCTTAGAAAAGTAGGATTATATGAATCAGAACTGGAAACACTAGCAAAGGTTTCACCGATGACATTAGCAATATCTACCGCTGAGGAGTGTATTGCAGCTCCGGTTTTTAATACAGGAATGGAATAATCCTAATAAATACCATTGGCTGCTTTAACTTTCCTCCATAATTGTCTGCTTGTTGTCGTTGAATTGATTGACGACACGTAGCGAATCCAAGATTCTCTTTGACTCTGACGTCTAACTCTTCGAGCTTGAGCTTTGGCTTTCTTAAAAGCAACAAGATTCTCCGTAGTAGGGTATCTTCGGAATATATTCCATTGCTTCCTTTGTTTCTTATAGGAGAGTTGACACTTTTCATTCCACCAAGGTTTCCTGTGTTTATGTGGAATTATGGAATTTTTAGGGATAGCAACATCCGCAGCTCTGATTATTGTGTCGGTGACACATTTAACGGCATCATCTATCCTATCTGTCTTAACTCTTGTCTCACTGATCACAGCCAATTGCGTGAAAAGTGACCAATCGGCTCGACTGTACACATAATTAAGTGGGTTGTGACACACACTATTATTTCCAGCCTGAGACACGATTAGAGGGAAATGATCACTATTGTAAAGGTCATTTCCAACTTCAAAATTCAGCAATGGCAAGAGTGATGGAGAACAAATAGCTAAGTCAAGGGAGTGAAATGTCCGTGTTGGTTCGTGGAAATAAGTTTTATTCAGCATACAGAGGCAATTGTCAGTTATGAACTGCTCTATCTGACGACCGCGAGAATTCGTATCTTCACTACCCCACAGAGTATTATGGCCATTAAAATCACCTAGTAGCACAAATGGAGCTGGGAGTTGGACTATTAAATCATCTAGTTCCTCCGAATTTACGACGTCTTGTGGTGGTAAATACAGGCTGCAGACAGTGATAAGACATGTTACGTGAATTTTCACTGCTACAGCTTGTAATGTAGTTCTTAGTTGATGTGCTGTACTTGCATATGAATTTGATGTGAATATGCAAACTCCTCCAGATACAGACGCATCACCACCATTATCCTTTCTGAATTATTGAAACCCACGCAGTTTGGTGCTAACAGTGGGCTTCAGGAATGTTTCCTGGAAAGCCACACATGCGGGGTTGTAGCAAGAGATAACAGATTTGACGTCGTCAATTCGAGAACGGAAACCTCGACAATTCCATGAAACAAAGGAAGTCATTAATGGGATGAATGTTATTCACCAGCAGTGCTCATCTGAGTTTCTGATGAATCCTCAAAACTATCTCTATCTGAAGGATAGAGTTTAACAGTATCTTCTTCCAACGCTAACCTGGCTTTTCTTTCTGTCAAGGAAGACCTACGAACGCCTTCCTTGGCAAGTTTTAATTTTTTTGCTTGAGATGCTCTTGATTTTGCAAGAGACAGTTTGTGCATAGCGGTTGAAGATTTTGTATGTTTTGGATGGGGAGATGGCTTTATTGTATTTTCTAAAATAGGATCAGTTTGGGTGCAGCAAGATCTAGTTACTTTCTTAGTAACAGTCGCATAGCTGATACCTGGCTGTGGTGTACGTGCGGCGACAATTCGTCGAGCCTCCGGATAAGACACACTATTTTTGATTTTGACGGAAGTAATTTCTTTTTCCAACTGCCATGATGGGCAAGATCGTGAATAGGCAGGATGGTCGCCTTTGCAGTTGACACAAACCTCCTTAGCATTGCAGGTTACACTATCGTGGCCAACGTCTGAACAACGGGCGCACGTAAGTTGACCTCTGCAAGCTATTTTTGAATGGCCGAATCGTTGGCATTGAAAACAGCGCAGCGGATTTGGTTGGTTGGTTGGTTGGTTGGGTTTTATGGCGCAAGGTCCAAAAGCGGACATGCTGCGCCAAAATTAAGTTTTGTAGCAGCTATTCATTTCTGCTTCAAATTACATTTCATTTACTTATTTTCGTTTTTTTTTTTTTAGAAACCCAAGCAACATTAAAATTTTAAAAAACAAAAATTAGTGTATATACATATCTTAAAATCCAGATTTAAAATACAAAAAAGAGGTTAAAAATATATATATAATTTTAAAAATTTATATTGTACAAATTTAAATATAATGTAAAAAACCTATTGCCCTCAAAAAGGCGAATAGGTTCCTGTGGGAATTAGCTCCCCAAGCAAATCATACAAGGTTAAAATATCACAGTTAAAAAGTGTAAACGATACTGGTTAAAATTTGGACATGAAATTAAAATATGATAAGCAGTGAATGGTTCATCACACGTTTCACAATAAGGATTTAATTCGTTTAGAAACAAATGTCTGTGTGTGAAACGTGTGTGTGTCCGATACGAAGGCGAGTTAATCTAACATCAGCACTTCGTAGCGGTAAAACTGATAATGATATGAGATATGGAAAAATGGCGTACAATTTGTTGGTGACCTGCATGCTCCAAAACTCCTGGAAGAGGGAATAGGCAAACTTTTTAACACACTTCCTCACATCTAGAAGGGGGATGGATGATGGCATTGGAGTTGATGCTGCTTTAGCAGCCGCATCTGCCTTTTCATTTCCCTCGAGACCTACGTGACCTGGGATCCAACAAAATTTGATATCATAACCCTTGCCAGCAAGGGAATCAAAATTGGAAAATCTTGGACACAACCGGATGACAGTGAATATTCGAATTTCCCAACGCTTCCAATACACTCAAGCTGTCAGTATACACGCAAAAGGAATAGAATTTACAATACTCACGAGCTGAAGCGCTTTATAAATTGCAGTAGCTTCAGCTGTAAAGATGGAGCAGGAAGCATGAAGGCTGTATTTATATGTATTTTTGTTCATAAAAATACCACAGCCGACATGTCCTGCAGTTTTGAACCATCCGTGAATATTGGCGTGTAGGAAGAATACTGACAGCGATGTGAATAATAGAGCTGTTGGAAAATTGCAGAGGTTGTGTCCGATTTTCTACAGTTGGTAAATGGATTAATTATCAATATTTGTGGATCATACCAAGGTGGATGTGCTAATATGTCCGTTTTAATAAATCGGACATCACATAGGTCAAACAAGGATAAATGATTTTTTGTTCGAGTGAGGAAGGGTGGGATGCTGTATGGTCTAGCATCATATATCCTCTTCAGAGTAGGAGTAACAGCAGAAGAATATAATGGATGATGAGGGTCAGACATAATTTTACAATAGTAATTGAGAGACAGCTGCATACGTCGCATGTCTAAAGGCAATTGTTGGCATATTGCATAAAGACTATGGACGGGTGATGTGCGGAATGCGCCTGAACATATTCTCAGAGCAGAATGATGGACAGTGTCAAGTCTGCGTAGAACAGAAGATCTAGCGGATCCATAAACAACACAACCATAGTCAAGTCGAGATAAAATTAATGATTGGTAAACTCGGAGGAGTGACGTGCGATCAGCACCCCAAGATGTATTTGAAAGCACCTTGAGGATATTGAGTGATCGCTCGCACTTCTTCCGCAAATGTAAAACATGCGGAAGAAAGGTTAATTTATGGTCAAATATCACTCCGAGGAATTTTATCTGACTGACAACTGGTATAGCCGTGTTGTTTTTACAAATAACAGGATCATTGTGGAGGCTAGTCTTCCTGCAGAAATGGACACATTTGCTCTTGCTAGGAGATAGTGTATGGCCATTCTCAGCACACCATGCAGCTAATTTATTAACAGATGTTTGTAGTTGTCTCTCAATTAAACGCATGTTTGACCCTTCACAAGATATTTGCAGGTCATCAACGTACAAGGTACCATGCACAGAAGGTGAAAGTTGATGAAGTATGTTACTGATATGAAGATTAAAAAGGGTGACACTTAAAATACTTCCCTGAGGAACACCTTCAGGTTGGTTAAAAGTATTGGACAAAACAGTACCAATACGAACTTTAAAACCACGGGAGCGTAAAAAATTTTGGATAAATATCGGCAAATTACCCCTAAAGCCAAAATCATACATCCTACGGAGAATTCCATAACGCCACGTACGGTCGTAAGCCTTCTCTATGTCGAAGAAAATGGAAACCAGATGATTTCTCCGCACAAATGCATTGCGGATTTGCGTTTCCAGAAGAGTAATATTATCTAGAGTGGATCTTCCTTTACGGAAGCCACTCTGATTAACATGAATGTATTTATTTATTTCTAAGACATATACGAGACGGGCGTTGACCATACGCTCGAGAGTCTTACACAAGCAACTCGTCAGAGCTATTGGTCGATAATGTGAAGGAACAGGAGGATCCTTACCAGCCTTAAGGATCGGAATCACTATTGCTTCGCACCAAAGTAATGGGAATTTATTTTCAGTCCAGATCCGGTTGAACAAAAACAGCATGTTCAACAGTGAGCCTGGACTTAAATGGCGAAGCATTTGATAACTGATTCCATCAGGTCCTGGGCAAGTATCATTGGCCTGCTGTAAAGCTCTTTTCAATTCCAACATCCGAAATTTACAGTTGTATGGGAAAGCTTGTCCATGGTTGAAACGAATTGGTGTTCGCTCAGCGCGACTCTTAGTCCTTAAAAACAAAGGACTGTAAGAGTCGTTGCTTGAGACACTAGCAAAAGTTTCACCAAGAACGTTAGCGATGTCCTTAGGAGAAGAACACACAGCAGCTCCGGACTTTAATATAGGAATAGAAATATCCCTATAGATTCCATTGGCTGCTTTTACTCTTCTCCACAACTGTTTACTGGATGTGGAAGAAGTTATTGATGATACATAGCGAGACCAAGATTCCCTCTGACTTCGACGACGAGCTCTGCGAGCTAATGCTTTTGCTCTCTTAAAGGCGATCAGATTCTCCGTTGTGGGGTATCTTCTGAATAGCCCCCATAACTTCCTCTGTTTTTTATATGTCTCTTGGCATTCTTTGTTCCACCAAGGTTTGCAATGCCTATGTGGTATGGAGGAACTTTTAGGTATTGATGCATCAGCTGCGTTCTTAATTCTTTCGGTGACTTTACAAACAGCAATATCAATATCTTCGATCAAAACCATTTCATCATCAACAACTGCCAATTGCGTAAATAATGTCCAATCTGCCCGACTGTGTTGCAACTATATGCTAGTAGAGGGCGCATTGTACAAATGTTTTTGTTTACAAACAGAATAAGATTTCTCTCCGAGCAATGTAGCTGTTTTTTGTTCCATGTCTTGTTCCTATCTTTGTGTATTGTCCTGTTTATGTCCTAATATTAATAAAGAAAAACCTGCTCAAGGTAAGAATTTGAATTGATTTATTTTTAAGATGATTTGATAAATATGGTTAGTAATAAGAGAGTATTTATTATAGAAATTGTTATATGGTGCCGAAACCCGGGAAACCAGTATTAGGATTTAGATTATGAATTTTATTTTGTATTTAATGTAAATAAGTAACAGAATACAGCAGTATTTGATTTCATTATTTGTTGTTGGTTTGCATGTGAATATATTTAATTATTTTATTGTTTGTACAATATATTTGAAATTAAATATGTCGGTCGAATCAAACGAAACAGCGGTTGCTTTGAATCTTGATAAACTTAAAAGAAAACGATCCACAATTAGAGGTTTATTAACGAGAATATTAAATAAGGTTAATGAGCAGCTCGAATTAGAAATTGTTGATAAAGCGACTTTGAACGAACTTTTACAACAATTATGCGAAAAGTCAGAGCTAATTTATGGATTAGATCTACAAATTGAAAATTATATCAATGATTTAGATCTTTTAGAAGCGGAAATAATTTCGAGTCAAGAAATCAGAGAAAAGATAATTTCTGCTAAATCGAAAATAAATACTTATTTGAAATCGGAACCGAAACTATTAGAGGTAGCTAATGTACCCGTAATATCGAAAAACGAAATTAGTGTAAGACTTCCAAAATTAACTATAGAACCATTTTTATGGTAAATACGAAAACTGGCAAGAATTTTGGAGTCAATTTGAGGGATCGATACATGAAAATAAGAATTTATCGAATACGGATAAATTTAGCTATTTAAAATCCTTTTTAAAAGGTGAAGCTTTGGTTTCAATTCAGGGTCTGACTTTAACAGAAAATAATTATTTTACTGCTGTAGAGTTACTTAAGAAAAGATATGGACAAAAAGACATTATTGTTAGAGCTCATATAAATGTATTACTAAACATGCGTCCTGTGAAATCATGCGGCCAGTTAAAAGAGAATTGCGTCAGTTATGCGATACGTGTTATGTTCAAGTTCGCTCACTTGAAGCCGCTGGAATTCAATTAAATAATTATGGGAGCTTATTATTTCCCATTTTACTAAAATTGTTACCAGAAAATATAGTTTTAGAATACAATAGATATAATAAAATTGATGATTGGGATTGCTTAAAACTTTTAGAATTTTTAAGAAATGAAATCGAAAACAGGGAGAAAACAATTTTATTTCGGGATACGAAGGAAGTGAAAGACGACTCGCACTCAAAGGGATACCCGAAGTATTTCGCCGGGAAAGGTCATAATTCTTTTCACCCCACACAAAAATACAAACAACAAAATGCTACTGCGCTGGCGTTAAATGTCGGAACCGCAGAAAAGGAGGGGGAATGCGAATTTTGCGAGGTTTCAAGTGACACCTCAAATAAACACAGTAGTAAAGAATGTGTTAGAGTCTATTCACGAGAGGAAAAATGCCTTAAAGAGAAAGGGAAATGTTTTTTATGTTTTAAAAGAAATCATACTGCTTACAATTGTTTTTCGAAAATAAGGTGTAAAAGTTGTAAGGGGAAACATAATAATTTATTGCATGAAAATATTAATAAAATTGATTTGAAATCAGATACTGCTGTCACTTCTGTTTCAGAAGAAGACAAAATTAATAATGTTTATTTGCAAACCGCAACTATTAATATTGTAAGAAATAATAGAAAAAGAAATTGCGATGTTTGATAGATAATGGTAGCTGTAGATCTTTCATCCTTGAGCGGGTTTCTAAAGAATTAAATTTAGAAATAATAGGACAAGAAGAATTGAAAATTTATACGTTTGGTTCTACTGAACCAATTATAGAAAAAAAGAAATAAAGTGAGAGTAGAAATAAATTGTCCCTTTAAGCGAAAACATTTAGTTATTGACGCTTTAGAAATACCGAATATTAGCAATGCTCATATAAGTGCCCCTGCAAACGATATAATTAGAGAGTGTAAGAAAAACAGAATAAAAAATGCAGATCAAAGCTTCAATGAACAGGACTTACAGATTTCTTTGTTAATAGGTAGTGATTACTACTGGAAAATTGTGACTGGTAAGGTTCGTAGATTGTCAGGAACTTTAGTTGCTTGTGAAACGATGTTAGGCTGGACGATTAATGGTTCAGCTGCTACATCAAATAGGATGATCACACAGCAGTCTGCGAACGTTATGAAAGTCGCTGTTCATACATTAGGAAGCAATCTAGATGTTGAATCTAACATGATATTACGGAAATTTTGGGAAATTGAATCAATTGGAATTAAAAACGAAAGTGATATTACTTCTAAGGAAAATGAGATTTTAAACCAGTTTAAAAAATCCATTTGTCGTAAAGATAACCGTTACCAAGTTAAACTACCCTTTAACGAAAAAGTTGAAAGGTTAAAAGACAACTATCAAATAGCTTTTAAAAGGCTTGATAGTTTAACTAGAAAATTTCAGAAAAATCAAGACTTCTTCAAAAGATATCAAAGAATTATCGATGGCTACCTTGAAAGAGGAATAGCAGAAGAAGCTTCTGATAATCCCGAGAAAATATCATTTTACCTCCCACATCAAGGAGTACTTAGAGAAGATAAGGTTACAACAAAACTACGTGTGGTATTTGATGCCTCCGCTCATGCCACAAATTCCTTTTCATTAAATGAATGCTTAGATGCTGGACCAAATCTTAATCCAGAATTATTAGGAATATTAATTAACTTTCGACAACATAGAATTGCATTTACAGCAGATATCGAAGAAGCATTTTTGCAGATCTTACTTTCACCTGAAGATCGAGATGCAGTTAGATTTCTTTGGTTAAATGGGGAATTAGAAAAAGAATATAAAGTTCTCAGAATGACTCGAGTTATTTTTGGAGCAACTTGTAGCCCATTTTTGTTAGCAGCTACACTTAAGCATCATGCTGAAAGTTTCAGAAATAATTATCCAGTTGTTAGTGATTTAATTGAAAATTGTATGTATGTTGATGATTTAATAAGTGGTGCAGATAGTGAAAAGGAAGCCATAGAAATGAAACAAGACACGAAGAATGTTTTGCAAAGGCTAGTTTTAACATGAGAAAATGGAAAACAAACTATGTTTCCTTACAGCAGAAATGGGACGAAGAAGAAAATCCTGGTCTGGTGCCATTAGCAGATTGTGGCAAGGTCTTAGGATATTATTGGGATAGTAGAAAAGATATTTTAAAGATTCCAGTACCAGAGGTTACCATATTGAATCCAGATGAAGAAATTACAAAGAGATTTATATTAAAAGCAATTGGTAAACTCTATGATCCCATAGGATTTATTAATCCATTTACTGTTACGTGTAAAATCCTTATGCAGGAATGCTGGATTACTGGATATGACTGGGATAAACCATTACCGTCAGACATTCAAAAAAGATTTAAAAGGTGGTGTGAGGATTTAATTAATTTAAAGGAAATTCAAATCGAAAGACATTACTTCAAAAGTAACAGCATTAAGGGTATATCTGACATTCAATTGCATTGTTTCAGCGATAGTAGTATTAAAGCTTATGGTGCTGTCGTTTATATTAGGTTTACTTGGAATGATGAAATAAAAACTACATTTGTTTCATCAAAATCTAGAGTTGTTCCTTTGAAAAAGATGATTCTTTTACGTTTAGAGTTAATGGGTGCTGTAATAGGTTGTAGGTTAACGAAATATATCTTGCAAAAAATTAATTTAGAAGTAAATAACTGCTTTTATTGGACTGATTCTACGATAGTACTTCATTGGGTGAAAGGAGATGCTCAAAGATGGAAACCATTTGTTTGTAACCGAATTACTGAAATTCAAGGCATCACTGATCCCTCATCATGGAACTACTGTCCAGGGGAAGAAAATCCTGCTGATGTTTTATCGAGAGGTGAAAATTCTTTAAGGCTGAAAGAGAATCGAGCATGGTTCAATGGACCTTATTGGCTTTCTGAGGAACGTAACCATTGGCCTACAGCATATCCAGACCCGGAAATAAAGATAGCTGAAGAGGAAAAGAAGAAGAAAAAATGCATAATTTTACAAGCTGTTTGTATTGAGTCAAATGCTAAGGACTTCTTGGAGATAAGTAAAATTTATAATTTTACAAAATTACTTAGAATTACTGCGTGGATCAAAAGATTTATTTTTAACTTGAGAAATAAAGGGAATAAAAAAGAAGGACAATGACAGCTGAAGATTTGAATGATTCCGAAGTTTACTGGATAAAAAGAACACAAGAGAAAGAATTTTCTACAGAAATAAAAAGTTTAAATTCTAATCAAAAGTTAACAGTTTCTTCAAAAATAGCCTTGTACAAACCATTTCTTGATAATAATGGACTGATTAGAATAGGTGGGCGATTACAATTTTCAGACTTGAGTTATGAACAGAAACATCCCTTGTTGCTGCCTGGTAAGGATGGGTTCACTGAGTTAATTATTCGCAAATGTCACGAAAACACTGGACACGCTGGGTTATCAGAGACACTATCAGATTTGAGAGAAAGGTTTTTCATCCCTAAAGGTAGGCAAAGAGTAAAATCTTTAATATTCAATTGCAATTTATGTAGGAAGTTCAGAGCGAAGCCTGCTACCGAAGACATGTCTTATTTACCCCCAGATCGTGTGAGAGAAGCATTTCCATTCGAAATAACTGGATTAGATTATTTAGGTCCTCTGTACATATTTGAAAATTCAGAAATGAAAAAATCGTATATTTTGCTACTTACTTGTGCAGTAACACGTGCTATACATTTAGAACTGACAACTGATATGTCAGTACTGTCATTTGAGAGCATTTAAAAATTTATATCCCGTCGAGGACTATGCAAAACAATATATTCAGATAATGCAAAAACTTTTATTAAGGTGAAAAGAGATATTAATCTTTTAAATGCAACTTTAAGCAAAGAAGAATGCCTAAATTATTTCAGTGAACGAAGAATAACTTGGAAAAACATCGTAGAAAAAGGCAGCTTGGTGGGGAGGATTTTGGGAGAGACTTGTTCGCTCTGTGAAGACCTCCTTGAAGAAAATTTTGGGAAAAACATATCTAAATTATTTGGAGCTGGAAACTACGGTCGTAGAAGTTGAAGCCATTTTGAACTCTAGACCGCTAACTTATATAGATGAAGAAAACGAGGTCAGTGATTCTCACGCCTGCTCACTTCCTGATAGGTAGACGAATATTGTCACTACCTGGACAATCCGTATTACCCTTTCAACAGAAAGATGTCCTCACCAGAAGATATAAGCATCAACAAAAATTGTGACTTCATTTTGGAACAGATGGAAGAAATCCTATCTTTTAGAATTAAGGTCTGCTCATCAATCCATCTTGAGAAAGAAAAATCCTATCTTAATAAAGAAGGACTCTATTGTTCTAATTCACGAGGATAAATTGCCAAAGCTTATGTGGAAGTGTGGTATCGTCACAGATGTTCATATTGGCAGAGATGGAAAGACACGATCCTGTACAGTGAGACTTCCGTCTGGGACTCATTTGAAACGTCCAGTTCAATTGCTGTATCCAATCGAACTTTATGAAAATTGAACTTTGATACATTTAGTAACACTGTTTAACTTTATATTTTCTTTTTTTTCTTTTACAGAATTGTAGTAGAATTGCTGCTGAAATAATGAGTACTTTTATAGTTACTGTAAGAAGTGTATGTATGTATGCATCTTT
This sequence comes from Latrodectus elegans, assembly GCA_030067965.1. NCBI lineage: Eukaryota > Metazoa > Arthropoda > Arachnida > Araneae > Theridiidae > Latrodectus > Latrodectus elegans. Next base: position 65,964,229 of record CM057815.1, read on the forward strand.
ATTTAGGTTTGATTTTTATGATGCTGAAATTAACTTTTGAAATTAATATGTAAAGCTCTGATATATATAATAATTTTTACATTATTATGTTGTTACAAAGGTATATGTTATTGTCACTAGAACATAGTACTATTATGTGATTATTATTAAGTATTAATCTTATTGTTTTGAAAATCTGTGAATTAACTTAGTATTAATTTAGAGCTCTACTCTTGATGAACTTTTGAAGTTCATCAGGGGGAGGATGTTGCAACTATATGCTAGTAGAGGGCGCATTGTACAAATGTTTTTGTTTACAAACAGAATAAGATTTCTCTCCGAGCAATGTAGCTGTTTTTTGTTCCATGTCTTGTTCCTATCTTTGTGTATTGTCCTGTTTATGTCCTAATATTAATAAAGAAAAACCTGCTCAAGGTAAGAATTTGAATTGATTTATTTTTAAGATGATTTGATAAATATGGTTAGTAATAAGAGAGTATTTATTAGAGAAATTTTTATAGACTGTACACGTAAGTAGGTAGACGTTGTTCTACACTACTACCTCCAATCAGGGAGATGACGAGAGGAAAATGATCGCTATTATGCAGATCATTTCCTACATTTAGATTTAACAATGGCAGAAGAGATGGGGAACAAATGGCAAGATCGAGAGAATGAAATGTTCTCGTGGGTACATGGAAATATGTCTTCTCGTCGGTATTAAGCAGACAGAGACTGTTGTCTGAAATAAACCGCTCTATCTGCCGACCGCGAGAATTAGTATCATCATTTCCCCACAAAGAACTATGACCGTTAAAGTCACCCAACAGTAGAAATGGTGTTGGCAGCTGATCTATTAATGCATCCAGTTCCTCTTGGCGGATGACATCATGTGGTGGTAGATATAAACTACAGACAGTTAATAAGCATGTAGTATGAATTCTTACAGCAACTGCCTGTAGAGTAGTATTCAATGCATGGGCAGCGCTGGGGTAAGCATTAGATGTTAATATACAAACACCTCCAGACACTGCACCATCATCACCACAATCTTTTCTAAAGCATGTAAACCCTCGCATCAAAAAATTATTGCTCGACTTCAGGAATGTCTCCTGAAGTGCAACACATGCGGGGTTATATGCTGAAATTATAGACTTGATGTCATCATGATGAGAACGCAAACCATGGCAGTTCCAAGAAACTAAGGAAGTTATTGTTGAATTAGAAAAGCTCCTTTCTCGGAGCCGGAAGGCATGCCATCTGACATCTCCTCCAAAGAGAGATCTTCCTCAGAGGGATGTAGATATACAGCGTCAGCTTCCAGGGATAAGGCTTTACGGGTGGATATGGAGGGTCTAGGGTTGCCCTCCTTTGCAGATTTCAGTTTTAAAGCCTTTAGGGCTTTAGATCTAGCTGTAGAAGCTTTTCTACGTAGAGTAGTTGTGGATGTTGATTTTGGCTTTTTCTCATAATTAGGGAGTAATTTAACTAATGGAAGTGACAGAGCATCTGTTTGAGTACAAGCCGTTCTGGTGACTTTGGCGGCTACAGTTGCGTAGCTAACTCCTGCTTGAGGTGTACGAGCTGAAACAGCACGTCTCGCCTCGGGATACGAGCAATTATTCTTAACTTTAGTGGTAGTGATCTCCTTTTCCAGTATCCAGGTAGGACAACTTCTAGCGTAGGAGGGGTGGTCACCTTTACAGTTTACACACCTCTCCTTTGCAGTACATGACGAGCTGTCGTGGCCAACTGCTGCGCAGCGGGCGCAAGTCAGTTTGCCCCTGCAAGCCGCTTTAGAGTGACCAAATCTCTGGCACTGGAAACAACGCAAAGGATTTGGAATAAATGGCCTGACGGATAAATGCATGTACGCAGCTTTAATATGCTGCGGTAGGTCTGGCGTCGCAAATGTCAGTACGAGATGTTTAGTATTGATGACTTGTCCATCCCGTCTGACAGTGATGCGTTTTACAGCGCAGACCTTTTGATCTTTGAGATTTTCTAAGATCTCGTCCGCAGGCGTATTTAATAAATCCTTGGCAGATACCACACCACGTGAAAAGTTAAGATTAATATGAGGTTGGACGGACACCTCAAGGTTAGCAAGCATGTTCATGCTGCTTATCAGGGTAGCTTGAGCTTCTGAAGCAATTTCTACCATTAGGTCTCCAGAACGAAGTTTCCGGATGCTCTTTACTTAACCGATATTGCCAGATATTGCCTTTTGGATTAGGAAAGGGGATACATTATCAAATGTACCCTCTTTCCGTTTAACAATATAAAATTTTGCTTCTAATACAGACAAAGTTTGCTCCCGTGGGAGAGAAGAGAAAATTAATTTTTCCATAGTAAGCATGGAAAATTTGGGACCTGACGGCACCGCCCACCACCGAGTCCAACAAGGGGATGCAGACCAGCTGCACCAGTGCTAGCCAGGTCCTATACGCTCACAGTACAAACTGAAGTGGCCTCCACCCTTAACGAGTCACCCAGTAGATGTACCGATCGCTTGATCCATAAAGCCGATTGATGTGCTGAGGACCACAACACACCTCCCGTTTACCTGAAGCAGAGGCCAAAGCAATGTGTTGGTCTCAGGAGGCCTCAATTACCAGGATCCTCCTTTCCAGGGACACGGGTCTCCACGCACGGCAAACACGTGGGTGATTTAGTCTTCAAGAGTAGCTAATAGCAACAGAGCGGCGAAAGCTACTCAAGGGGAGCCCTCAACCTCTTACGAGGCAACCACAATGAGGGAGAAAATGAAGAAAAAGCAGAAGATTAGAGGAGAGAAGAAAATAAAGAAGAGGAAAGATCACTAGGGTACCTCGGGATTGTGACACCCGTGTTTACCTAAAGAAGGTAAACCCCCTGAGGGGCGCAGCGGATTTGGAATATAGGGTCTCACTGAGCATCTCATATATGCAACTTTAATATGTTGTGGCAAGGTTGGAGTACTAAATGTCAAAATGAGGTGTTTTATATTAAGTGATACACCATCTCGAGTCAGGGTTATACGTTTCACAGCACATACATTTTGAGATTTTAAATATTCAAGTATTTCGTCTGTTGATGTATATATGAGATCTGCTGCAGAAATTACTCCCTTGCAAAAGTTTAATGTTGTGTGGGGCTGTACGACAACATCCACATTACCAATTGATTTCAATGATTGTATTATTATAGCTTGTTTTTCAGAAGCAATCTCTACTAAAATATCTCCTGTTCGTAGCTTACGAATATTTTTAACTTCACCTAGATAGGATGAAATGCTCTTTTCAATTAGAAAAGGCGAGACAAACTGGAAAGAACCACCTTCAGTTCTTTTAACAATGAAAAATTTGGCATTTAACATAGACAATTGTTGCTCCAAAGGGAGAGAGGAATTAATAGATTTGTTCATAGCTTAAAATTCAGGGACTAGACGGCACCACCCACCACGGAGCCCTACGAGGGGATACAGGTTGTTGTACCAGTGCTAGTCAGTCCCTATACGACCTCAATTACCAGGATCCTCCTTTCCAGGGATACGGGTCTCCACGCACGGCAAACACGTGGGTGATTTAAACCTCAAGAGTAGCTAATAGCAACAGAGCGGCGAAAGCTACTCAAGGGGAGCCCTCAACCTCTTACGAGGCAACCACAATGAGGGAGAAAAGGAAGAAAAAGGAGAAGAGTAGAGTAGAGAAGAAAATAAAGACGAGGAAAGATCACTAGGGTACCTCGGGATTGTGACACCCGTGTTTACCTAAAGAAGGTAAACCCCCTGAGGGGGAAGCAACTTCTACCATTAAATCACCAGAACGAAGTTTAGGAATGCACCTTACGTCACCAATATTGCCACTGATACCTTTTTGGATTAGGAAAGGAGATACATTATCAAATGTACCCTCTTTTCGTTTGACAATGTAAAATCTTGCATTTATTAAGTTCAATGTGATCTCCTGTGGGAGAGAAGAAAAAGTGCATGATTCCTTTTCAAACATGAAAGATTCGGGACCTCACCACCCACCACCGATTCCAACAAGAGGATGGTTGGTTGGTTGGTTGGTTGGTTTTTATGGCGCAAGGTCCAGATAAGGACAAGCTGCGCCAAACACAAGATAGCTTACACAAGTTTTTTAAACCCATTAAAAGTATAAAATAATAATATAGTTAAAATGTACATTAAAAGTACAAAGTAGAAATATAGTTAAAATGTATATTAAAGGTATAAAATAGAAATATAGTTAAAATGTATATTAAAGGTATAAAATAGAAATATAGTTAAAATGTATATTAAAAGTTTGTAAACATACAATATACACATGTATAAAATTAAAAATTTTATATTTAAGTAAAATATTTCTAAATCAGATAAAATTCATAAATCCTATGTCTTTTAAAAACGCAAATAGGTTGCAATGGGGTGGTTCCCCAAGCAGATCTTCTAATGTTAAAATGTTACTATTAAAATATCTAAAACGCTGATGGTTAAAATCTGGGCATACAATTAAAATGTGATATACTGTAAATGGTTCATCACACTTTTCACACCATGGTTGGAGATCACTCAAGATCAAATGCTTGTGGGTGAAACGCGTGTGACCAATTCGAAGGCGAGTCAGTCTGACATCTGCGCTTCGTGGAGATAAAACAGATAATGGAATTATGTATGAAAATATGGAATGGAGTTTGTTGCTGACTTGCAGGTCCCAGGATTCCTGCCAAAGAGAATATATGAAATGTTTGAATCCTTTTCTCATGTCTGTTGATGGTATTGATAGCAAAATGGAAGTAGCTGCAGATTTAGCGGCAGCATCAGCTTTCTCATTGCCCTCTATTCCTATGTGGCTTGGAATCCAACAAAACAGTATCTCAAATCCCTTGTTAGTAACTGAATCAATTAATTTGAATATTTTAGACACAACTGGATGGTAATTATTGTTGTTATTCCTCAAAGCTTCTAATACACTCATACTGTCAGTGTACACACAAAATTTACGTTCATTTTTAGTTGTTACCAACTGAAGTGCTCGGTATATAGCCGTAGCCTCAGCAGTGAAGATAGAGCAGGATTTGTGAAGGCTATAACTGTAGGAGGTATCATCAAGATAAACTCCACAGCCAACTGATCCTGGACATTTGGATCCATCCGTAAATACTGGAGTGTACATAGTGTACTGACAGCGATGGAATGAATAAAGCTGTTGAAGAATAGCAGTATTTGTGTCTGATTTTTTATTACTTCCAAAGGGATTTAGCACAATAATGTGTGGATTATACCAAGGAGGATGTGCGAAAAGGTCGGTAGACTCGATTCGGACATCACATAGGTCAGAAAGCAAAATAATAGATTTAATACGACAGGGAAAAGGTGGAATGCTTGATGGTCTAGCATTATATAATCTCTTAAGAGCAGCACTTGGAATCGTGGAACGCAATGGATGATGAGGCGAGGACATGATTTTTGAATAATAATTAAGAGACAGCTGCATCCGCCGCAGGTCTAATGGCAATTGGTGGCAAATTACATATAGACTCTGGACGGGTGATGTGCGAAAAGCTCCACAGCATATCCTTAAAGCAGTATGGTGAACAGTGTCCAATCTGCGTAAGATGGAGAGTCTAGCTGATCCATAAGCAACACAGCTGTAGTCAATTCGAGATAAAATTACAGTCTGATAAATTCTTAGGAGTGATGTGCGATCTGCACCCCAAGATGTATTCGAAAGCACTTTGAGGATGTTAAGCAGTCGCTCACATTTCTTCCGCAGATGTAAAACATGCTGAAGGAAAGTTAACTTCTTGTCAAAAATCACGCCAAGGAATTTTATCTCACTGACTACAGGAATGTGTCTATTATTTATGTGAATCACAGGATCATTATGGTAGCTAGTTTTCCTACAGAAATGGACACAGCAACTCTTACTAGGAGATATACTAAGACCATTCCGTTCACACCAAGTGGTTAAATTATTTACAGCTGTTTGCAATTGTCTGTCAATTATATTCATGTTTGAACCCTGATATGAAATTTGTAAGTCATCAACATACAAAGTGCCATGAACAAAAGATGGTAATTGATGGAGTATGTCACTGATGAAAAGGTTAAAAAGGGTTACGCTTAAAATGCTACCTTGAGGGACACCCTCAGCTTGACTAAAAGTATTTGAAATTGTAGTTCCAACGCGCACTTTAAAAACGCGTGAGGCCAGAAAATTTTGGATATATATTGGAAGATTACCCTTCAGGCCAAGATTATGCAGAGTACGGAGAATACCATAGCGCCATGTACGATCATATGCTTTCTCAACGTCGAAGAAAATTGCAACGAGATGGTTTCTCCTCACGAAAGCATTTCGAATTCGGGATTATAGATCTACTATGTTATCTATAGTGGATCGTCCTCTTCGAAATCCGCTTTGATGAAGATGTATGCAATTCTTCTCTAAGATGTAAATGAGTCTAGCATTGACCATACGCTCAAACGTTTTGCACAAGCAACTCGTGAGAGCTATTGGACGATAACTCAGAGGGTCAGATGAATCTTTGCCAGGTTTCAAAATTGGAATCACTATCGCTTCCCTCCATGAAGTAGGATAAGCATTCTCAGTCCAGATTCTATTAAACAATGAAATTATGTTTAACAAAGAATCATGATTTAAATGACGGAGCATTTGATACGAGATTCCATCTGGTCCTGGGCTAGTGTCGTTTGCTTTAGATAAAGCAGTCTTCAATTCTGACAGTTCAAAATCACAATTATAGGGTAGAATATGTCGATCATGAAAGCTTAGAGGTGTCCGCTCAGCGATTCTTTTAATCCTTAGAAAAGTAGGATTATATGAATCAGAGCTGGAAACACTAGCAAAGGTTTCACCGATGACATTGGCAATATCTACCGCTGAGGAGTGTATTGCAGCTCCGGTTTTTAATACAGGAATGGAATAATCCTGATAAATACCATTGGCTGCTTTAACTTTCCTCCATAATTGTTGACTTGTTGTCGATGAATTGATTGACGACACGTAGCGAATCCAAGATTCTCTTTGACTCTGACGTCTAACTCTTCGAGCTTCAGCTTTGGCTTTTTTAAAAGCAACAAGATTCTCCGTAGTAGGGTATCTTCGGAATATATTCCATTGTTTCCTTTGTTTCTTATAGGAGAGTTGACACTTTTCATTCCACCAAGGTTTCCTGTGTTTATGTGGAATGATGGAATTTTTAGGGATAGCAACATCCGCAGCTCTGATTATTGTATCGGTGACATATTTAACGGCATCATCTATCACACCTGTCTTAACTCTTGTCTCACTGATCACAGCCAATTGCGTGAAAAGTGACCAATCGGCTCGACTGTACACATAATTAGGTGGTTTGTGACACACACTATTACTTCCAGCCTGAGACACGATTAGAGGGAAATGATCACTATTGTAGAGGTCATTTCCAACTTCAAAATTCAGCAATGGCAAGAGTGATGGAGAACATATAGCTAAGTCCAGAGAGTGAAATGTCCGTGTAGGTTCGTGAAAATAAGTTTTCTAGTTGGTATTTAGCAGGCAAAGGCTATGGTCAGAAATGAACTGCTCTATCAGTCGACCACGAGAATTCGTATCACCACTACCCCACAGAAAATTATGACCGTTAAAATCACCGAGCTATAAAAATGGAGTTGGGAGTTGATCAACCAAGTCATTCAGTTCTTCTGCTTGGATGACATCATTCGGTGGTAAGTAAAGACTACATACTGTTATTAGACATGTGGTGTGGATTCTCACAGCCACGGCCTGGAGTGTAGTTCTTAACTGATGTGCTGTACTGGGGTAATTGTTTGATGTAATTATACACACTCCACCAGACACAGCAGCATCACCACCATTATCCTTTCTGAAGCACTGAAACCCACGCAGTTTGGTGACAACAGTGGGCTTCAGGAATGTCTCCTTGAGAGCCACACATGCGGGGTTAAAGCGAGAGATGATGGATTTGATGTCATAAAAGCGAGAACGAAAACCGCGACAATTCCAGGAAACAAAGGAAGTCACGAATGGAATATATTCTAACCTTTATCACTGTTGCTTATGGTCATTTCAGATGAGTCTTCAGAATTGAAATCATCATCTGATGGATGCAGCTTGACAGTGTCTGCATCCAAACACAGAAGAGCTTTTCTTGCTGTTAACGAAGGCTTCCGAACGCCTTCTTTAGCTATTTTTAATTTCCTAGCCTTCAAGGCTTTTGATTTTGCCAAAGCTGATTTGGCAATTACAGTTGTAGGTGCTTCTGTGTTTTTTTGCTTAGGGAGCAAACTAACTGTAGAAACAGAATTTGTTTCTGTTTGGGTGCTGGAGGATCGGGTAACTTTTTTTGTCATAGTTGCATAACTGACACCAGGAGTGGGAGTTCTGGAACTAACTGTGCGACGAGCTTCTGCATAGGAGACATTGTTTTTAATTTTGAAGGTGACAATTTCTTTTTCCAGTTACCAAACGGGACAAGATCTGGAATATGAAGGGTGGTCTCCTTTGCAGTTGACACACATTTCTTTGGCTTTGCAGGTAGTACTATCATGGTCGTGAACTTGAGAACAGTGAGCGCAAGTAGGTTTCCCTCTGCAAGCCATTTTAGAATGTCCATAGCGTTGACACTGGAAACATCTGAGAGGATTCGGGATATACAGTCGCACTGAACAACGCATGTAAGCCACTTTGATGTACTGTGGCAAGTCTCGCGTTGCAAAAGTCAAAATAAGGTGTTTGGTATTTAATATAATACCATCCCTTTTGATTGTTATTCTTTTGACAGCGCAGACTTTTTGGCTTTTTAAGTTGTCTAAAATTTCATCAGTGGACGTATGATACAAATCCTCTGCAGAAATTACTCCCTGTACAAAATTTAGTCTAGAATGAGGCTCTACCGTGACAGGTATGTCAACAAGTAATTTCATACTTTGTATCATCAGAGCCTGCTTTTCAGATGTTGTCTCAATAAGTAAATTTCCCGTTCGTAGTTTCTTTACAGATTTCACTACTCCTAGATGAGATGTTAATCCTTTTTCAATCAGAAAGGGAGACACATATTCAAAGATCCTCCAGTTCTTTTCACAATGAAGTATTTAGCATTAGACATTGGCATTTGTTGCTCCAGAGGGAGTGAAGAGAAAGTTGATTTATTCATATGGATTGGGAGAAAATTCAGGGACTAGACGGCACCACCCACCACGGAGCCCTACGAGGATACAGGTTGTTGTACCAGTGCTAGTCAGTCCCTATACGCTCACGGTACATCCCTGAAGTGGACTCCACCCTTAACGAGTCACCCAGTAGATGTACCGATCGCTTGATCCATAAAGCCGATTGATGTGCTGAGGACCACAACACACCTCCCGTTTACCTGAAGCAGAGGCCAAAGCAATGTGTTGGTCTCAGGAGGCCTCAATTACCAGGATCCTCCTTTCCAGGGACACGGGTCTCCACGCACGGCAAACACGTGGGTGATTTAGTCCTCAAGAGTAGCTAATAGCAACAGAGCGGCGAAAGCTACTCAAGGGGAGCCCTCAACCTCTTACGAGGCAACCACACTGAGGGAGAAAAGGAAGGAAAAGCAGAAGAATAGAGGAGAGAAGAAAATAAAGAAGAGGAAAAATCACTAGGGTACCTCGGGATTGTGACACCCGTGTTTACCTAAAGAAGGTAAACCCCCTGAGGGGTCCAACAAGAGGATGCAGACCAGCTGCACCAGTGCTAGCCAGGTCCTATACGCTCACAGTACATCCCTGAGGTGGCCTCCAACCTTAACGAGTCACCCAGTAGATGTACCGATAACTTGATCCATAAAGCCGATTGATATGCTGAGGACCACAACACACCTCCCGTTTACCTGAAGCAGAAGCCAATGTAATGTGTTGGTCTCTGGGGGCCTCTATTAACAGGACCCTCCTTTCCAGGGACACGGGTCTCCATGCACGGCAAACACATGGGTGATTAAGTCCCCAAGAGGAGCTAATAGCAACAGAGCGGCAAGAGCTACTCAAGGGGAGCCCTCAACCTCTTTCGAGACAACCACACTGAGGGAGAAAAGGAAGAAAAAGAAGAAGAGTAGTGGTGGTTGGTTGGTTTTAATGGCGCAAGGTCTAGATAAGGACAAGCTGCGCCAATCACAAGATATTATACACCAGATTTTTCACCCTTTAAAAGTATAAAACGGAAATATAGTTAAAATGTTCATTAAAAGTATAAAATAGAAATATAGTTAAAATGTATAATAAAAGCCTGTAAACATTCAATAAATACATGTATAAAATTAAAAACTTGATATTTAAATAAAATATTTCTAAATCAAATAAATTTCATAAATCCTATGTCTTTTAAAAACGCAAATAGATTGCGATGGGGTGGTTCCCCAAGCAGGTCTTCTAATGTTAAAATATTACTATTAAAATATCTAAAACGCTGATGGTTAAAATCTGGGCACACAATTAAAATATGATATACTGTGAATGGATCATCACACTTTTCACACCATGGTTGGAAATCATTTAAGATCAAATGTTTGTGGGTGAAACGCGTGTGACCAATTCGAAGGCGAGTCAGTCTAACATCTGCGCTTCGTGGAGATAAAACAGATAATGGAATGATGTAAGAAAATATGGAAGGGAGTTTGTTGCTGACTTGCAGGTTCCAGGATACTTGCCAAAGAGAAGACATGGAATGTTTGAATCCTTTTCTCATGTCCATTGATGGTATTGAAGGCAAAATGGAAGTAGCTGCAAATTTAGCGGCAGCATCAGCTTTCTCATTGCCATCTATTCCTATGTGGCTTGGTACCCAACAAAACAGTATCTCAAACCCCTTGTTAGTAACAGTATCAATTAATTTGAATATCTTAGACACAACTGGATGGCAATTATAGTTGTTATTCCTCAAAGCTTCTGATACACTCATACTGTCAGTGTACACACAAAATTTACGTTCATTTTTAGTTTTTGCCAACTGAAGTGCTCGGTATATAGCCGTAGCCTCAGCAGTGAAGATGGAGCAGGATTTGTGAAGGCTATAACTGTAGGAGGTATCATCAAGATAAAATCCACAGCCAACTGATCCTAGACATTTGGATCCATCCGTAAGTACTGGAGTGTACATACTGTAATGACAACGATGGAATGAATAAAGCTGTTGAAGAATAGCAGTACTTGTGTCTGATTTTTTATTTTTACCAAAGGGATTTAACACAATAATGTGTGGATAATACCAAGGTGAATGTGCGTAATTTTCGGTAGACTCGATTCGGACATCACATAGGTCAGAAAGCAAAATAATAGAGTTAATACGACAGAGAAAAGTTGGAATACTTGATGGTCTAGCATTATATAATCTCTTAAGCGCAGCACTTGGAATCGTGGAACGTAAGGGATGATGAGGAGTGGATATGATTTTAGAATAATAATTAAGAGACAGCTGTATCCGCCACAGGTCTAATGGTAATTGTTGGCAGATTACATATAGACTCTTAACGGGTTATGTACGAAATGCTCCACAGCAAATCCTTAAAGCAGAGTGGTGGACGGTATCCAATCTACGTAAAATGGAAGATCTAGCCGATCCATAAGCAACACAACCATAGTCAATACGAGATAAAATAATTGATTGATAAATTCGGAGCAATGAAGTGCGATCTGCACCCCAAAATGTATTAGACAACACCTTGAGGATATTGAGCAATCGCTCGCACTTCTTCCGCAGATATAAGGTATGCGGAAGGAAAGTTAACTTCTTATCGAAAATTACCCCGAGGAATTTTATCTTGTTGACCACAGGAATAGGTCTTTTTCTTATGTGAAGCACAGGATCGGGATGAAGACTAGTTTTCCTACAAAAAATGGACAAGGAAATTCTTACTAGGAGATATACTAAGGCCATTTCGTTCACACCAAGAAGTTAGATTGTTTACAGCTGTTTGCAATTGTCGCTCAATTATATTGATGTTTGAACCCTGATATGAAATTTGTAAGTCATCAACATATAAACTACTATGAATAGAAGATGGTATCTGATGAAGTATGTTATTGATGAAAAGGTTAAAAAGGGTTACGCTTAAAACGCTACCTTGAGGGACACCCTCAGCTTGAGTAAAGATATTGGAAACTGTACTTCCTATACGTACTTTAAATAGCCTAGTAGCTAGAAAATTCTTTATAAATATTGGAAGATTACCCTTAAATCCAAGGTTATGCATATTGCTGAGAACGCCATAATGCCACGTACGATCGTATGCTTCCTCAATATCGAAGAAAATTGCAACAAGATGGTTTCTCCTCACGAAAGCATTTCGAATTTGGGATTCCAGATCTACTATGTTATCAATAGTTGATCGACCTCTTCGAAATCCGCTTTGATGAAGAGGTATGCAATTATTCTTCTCTAAGATGTAAATGAGTCTAGCATTGACCATACGCTCAAACGTTTTGCACAAGCAACACGTGAGAGCTATTGGACGATAACTCAGAGGGTCAGTTGAATCTTTGCCAGGTTTCAATATTGAAATCACTATCGCTTCTTTCCATGACGTAGGATAAGCATGCTCAGTCCAGATTCTATTAAACAATGAAAGTATGTTTAAAAAAGAATCATGATTTAAATGACGGAGCATTTGGTACGAGATTCCATCTGGTCCTGGGCTAGTGTCGTTTGCTTTAGATAAAGCAGACTTCAATTCTGACTGTTCAAAATCATAATTATTGGGTAGAATATGTCGATCATGAAATCTTAGAGGTGTCCGCTCTGCGATTCGTTTAATCCTTAGAAAAGTAGAATTATATGAATCAGAGCTGGAAACACTAGCAAAGGTCAGAAGAGTAGTGGAGTGAGGAAAAGAAAGAAGAGGACAGATCACTAGGGTACCTCGGGATTGTGACACCCATGTTTACCTAAAGAAGGTAAACCCCCTGAGAGGAAGTGTTGTTTGGGAAAAATCTTGAAAATCCTAGGACCTCAGATTGGTGTGCTGTAAAACGAAATTTTAAATATCTAAGAGGATATATAGATTTTGGTTTGTTATATCAAGCAGAGTGTCATTCTATTGAGCTTGAAGTGTACAGCGATGCTGATTATGCAGGTGATTTAAAAACAAGACGCTCAAGAACTGGAATGGTCTCTAAATTTTCATGTGAAATCCTCTCTTGGATGAGCCAAAAGCAGAAGAGTGTGGTGTTATCTACTACGGAGGCCGAATACGTTGCTGCGAGTGAGAGTGAAAAATAACTAATTTGGTTGAAACATGTGCTTAGTGACATTACAAATCTCGAAACTCCCTCTCTTCTGGTAGATAATGCTAGTGCTGTGAAACTCGCGAATACTCCTGAATACCATGAACGTTCTAAGCACATTGAGGTCCGTTATCACTTTGTGCGAGAAAAATTCATTAATGGTGAACTGTTCATCAAGTATGTTCCAGGTAAATTGCAATTAGCAGACATCATGACTAAATCATTACCTAGTGTTAGGTTCAACGAACTGTGTACCTTGTTAGGGCTGTTCTCATTTAATAGTCTTAATAGTGAATGTTATTCTAAATAAGTTGTGGCTTGTGGAGGAAGTATTGTAACAATTTAACTTTCATAATCTTGAATCAGACAAACGACAACTAAACTCCTCTGTTTTACTCAGCATTTTAACTTTAGAATGTTAACAAAATAATTAATAAACGTTACGTTGCTTGCTCATATGCATCTTTGTCTTTTATTTGTACTATTTATTTTTATTTAATTGCTTTTTGTTTTAGTCTTTATTTATCAATAACCTCAACAGATATTTGGAAAGAGCATGCGGAACAATTATAAATAATGTAGTGCATATAGTCTTCGATAATTTGTGGTAATTTACATTCGCGCGTGTGTTCAAACTTCTGCATCGCTGTCTCTTAGACACTTTGTGTGGTGACTTTCTATTTTTAGGGAAAAACTTAATGCCAAATACGCGAAAACTTTTTCTTTACTTGAAACTGAGCAGCAATTGACTGTAACTGATGAGGATGGAAAGTATGTTCAAGACTCAAAGGAAAGTAAATAAGTGCAAAAGTGAAGAAACATCACCAGTTAATTGAAAACTCATACCAAGCTAAAAGAGCCTAAAATATTTTAAGACTATGTATATACAAAAACCTTTTTAATTGTAAAGAGCAAAATTTCTGAAAAGACATAAAATCGATCTTTAATGCGAACACATAGACAGTAACACAATCACAGCGAAAAACAAGAAGTATTTTGCAAAGAAGGTTTTTATAAAGAAAATTCCAGAACACTTTATAAAGTATCAAACGTGAATTTTGTTTTTAAAAAAATTTGAGACAAGACAACCATTGTAAGAAAAGTTCAATTAAAATCTCAAACTATATATTCATTTATAAATATTGCAAGTAGGGAGATGATGCATTTTACGCAATTTCATGCATCAACACACCATTTACGACGTAATTTAAGCGATTATTTTATAGATTTCAAACGTAAGTTTATGAGAAATCCAATAATGTATGCAAACTTGAGAAAAGTTTGTATATGTTCCCAAATAATTTTCCTTGGTACATGCATAATTTTTTCAAAAAATTTATATTAACACTTGGATCTAAATTCCTTGAGGTAGATTAATGTATATTCTTTCTTCAAAAAAGTAGAAAAAACGATTATTAGTATTTTTTTTATAAAAATAGTAGATTAACTATTGGTCCTTACAAAGAATACTCAGTTTCATAAATCAATTATAGTTCAAAATTGCAACCAATCCAATATCAAATTTTAAAAGTAAAGATATAAGAACATGAGGATAAAAATTTGGCCATATACCTTAAAATTACTTCATCAGTTTTCCATGAGTGACTGAAAACCAGACATTTTGAATGAGAAAATATTGCATCTGTCTGCCCATCATCTGTATTATGCAATAGAGAAAAAATTAATGAAACAATATTCTTTTATCACGATACTGTGGCAGCATTAATGTTTCTTAAAGTGAAGACAAAATCTGACCAAAAGCTCCTACTATTAGCATTTTATTACTCAAATTAGGAATATCACAGTAAAGAAAATTTAACCAAGTTAAAGCGCATTTTCAGTAATATTGCAAGCTTACAGCAGAAACATTATCTGTAAATTAAGTTATAGACTTGAAGTATTAAAATGGTTAAGTGACGTTTTTTGGAAGCTATATAAAGACAAATTGACCCACAAGTAGATTTCGGACTCCATCTACGAAAAGTGCAATATCTTAAATATGGTAACAACTTCAACAACTTACTGCTGATGTAAATGCATTAAATGTATTCAAAAGGATTAATTTAACTGATAAGAAACATCAGTGGAGTTCCCGTTTGAGAGAAGGGACAATATTCTTTACTGGTTAAAACACAGCTATCAACTTGGCTCAGAATTCCAAGTCTCATTCCAAAACAAAAACATTAATTTCGTTATTAGAGGGGAAAATGTTTGAAGAAATCTGTGAGAAACAGATTACGATGTAAATTCACATTGCAAATTAAAAAAAAAAAAACTTCTTCACAACCCGAGACTCTTGATGCTATGTAAAAAAGATGAGATTAATGAAAGCTCTAACAGTAATTTAAAAATGTATAATTTTATTACAGTCTTTCTTCGGTTGCAAATAAATATCTCTATTTTAATGAATTCCGCAGAATTCCCATTAATTTTGGTATATATTTAAAAGAGTTAAGACTTTCTTTAAAATATATAAAAAGCAAATTTAATTAACTTTCATAAAACTACTATTTTTATTTCAAGAAATAATTATAACGATTTATGATATAATTATCATATCTTGAATACATACAAAAATTTTGATATAAGCATTTCAAATTCACATAAATGTCAGTTTCTGATAACTATTGTGCTTGCTTGAAATTGAGAGGATTTAAGAACAACGATTATGTGCTTTGTTCTAAGACTTCATCGATGAATATTTTCTCATTACCAATACTCGATAAAAGTAATAATCAAAAATAATCCATTCACAAAATGTCAATAATCAATACCATCAATTTTGCAAAATATAAAATCCCTGATGGAATTAGAAAAGAGGAAAATACCATTGAAATTTAAAAATAGATAAATCAATAAATTATATCATATTTTATTTAGCGATTACAAAATTCAATTGTCTATTTATAGCAATTTCAGTGAGCTAGCTGCAAAAAGTATAATGTAATTACCAAATATACATTTTCTAAAAAAAATGCATCTAAACTACAAGTTTATTTTTACTTCAAAACAATAAGAGTCATAGATAGTTCAGTGATTATGGGACACAATTTGAGCTCATAATATTAATCAATTACATAAAAAATGAATAACAATAGAATATAAAAGTAAAAAATTAATAGAAAGGCAAAATCGAATAAACGAAAATTATTATTTTAATCCCAAAGAATAACTTATATTGCATATACATAAAATATGAAAAAATGTATTAACTTTAGGATTTGATATTTCAATTTAATTCAGGATTTGATATTTATTAACCACACATAGAGCTATATTTTAAGCATGAATTGTAATCGGAAATTTCTAATAGGAATTCGTACTTTAAAAAAAAACAATTTTACCACTGAATAAATTAGTATACATACAATAAACTAATTCTTTTTCAATGAGCATATTAGAGTAAATTGTGATCAGCACGTATTTAGCTGGAACCAGATGAACAACTGTATGATAGTTTAACTCTGTTCTTCTGAAAATCATTAAGTTAAGAATGCCATAATTTCTTGTTTATCCCAATATTTGGCGCATTTCTTATAACAGAACTTTGTTTACAAATCACTAATTCGGCAGTCCGCAAATTCGTTGGTTTTCATGCGTGAAATGCCATACACGGCAAGCTCAGCGTCGCGCATGAATCTTATGAGATTAAATGACGTCATCGATGAATTAGTTATGTCAGAAAATGGGTGACGTGCACGATTATTCTGGATTTCAAACAGATTCGAAATATTTGTCAACGTTCCGTGTGACAGCGCTAATTTCAGTTTTTCCTTCTTCACGCAAAATGTTTTAAATTATTATACTTCTTACTAAAAATTTGAAATCTTTTTATAAAATATAGAATTTATCGAATTACAAATTTTCATTTGAAGAATTAATTATGAATCTTTATAGGAGTAATTATAACTTTTTTTTAAAAATAATTATTTTTGATTTAAATTTTTGCTCACTTTAGTTGTTCAATAAATACCTTACGGAAATAACACCACAGGAATAGTTAAATTTATTATAAAGCAAAACAGTCAATTCTAAGTTTGTCAAAAGTTACTAAACCAAATTCCAAAGTGTTGGAAATGCATCTCAGTCCACACCCAATTAAACAAGCGAAGTAGTACTTTTACTAAACTACCAGGACTTAAATGTCAAAGCCTGAAATAACAAATTCCATCGAGTCCTGAAGACGTATTATTGCCCTGTTGCAATGCTTTTTTCAATTCTAACATCCAAAATTCCCATTTTTATGGCAAAGTTTGGCTGTTGTTGAAAATAATACGTGTTCTCTCAAATTACTCTTTCTTCTCAAGAACAAAGATCGACGCTTAAGACACTAGCAACAGTTTCACCGAGATTAGAGGCGTCTAAGAATAAAATTGTGCATCTGCTCCGGATTTCAATATAGACATAAAAAAATTGTGATAAATTCCATTGGCTACTTAAACTTTTCTACATAACTACTCACTGGATATTGTAAATGTAATCGAAGATATCTTGCAAGACCAAGATTCTTTCTGACATCGACGACGATGAGCTACGCGAGCCAGTGACTTTGTTCTCTTAAAGGCAATTAGATTCTCCTTTGTAGGGGTATCTAATAACTAACCCAGATAACTTCCTTTGTTTCTTTTAAATATTTCAACAATCTTTGTTCTTCCAACGTTTGCAATGCCTATGTGGTGTAGGGGAACTTTTAGGTATTGATGCATCAGCTTCATTAATACTTATTTCAGTGGCCCTGCGAATACTATCAATATCCTCGATCGATACCATTTTATCATCTGCAACAGTTCATTGTGTAAATAGCGTCCAATTTGCCAGACTGCACTAGTATGTAGGTAGACCTTGTCGCACACAACTACCTCCAGTTTGAGAGATAACAAGAGGAGAATGATCGCTTTTATGCAGATCATTTCCTACCAAGAAATTCAACATTGGCAGAAATGATTGGTTGGTTGGAAGGGTGGGTTTTTTAGCGCAATGTCCAGCAACGAACATGTTGCGCCAAAAGTAAGGTTTCAGTAGATTTATTTCTATTTTATTTATTTAGTTTATTATTTTAATAAAAAACCCAAGCAACACTAAAAATTTAAAATACAAAAATCAGTATATAATTTTCTTTAAAATTTAATTGTAAAGTATAAAAAAGGAAAAATCAAATATTATATATATATATATATATATATATATATATATATATATATATATATATAATTTTAAAATTTTAAATACAAATTAAATAAAATTTATGAAACCTATTGCCCTCAAGAAGGCCAATAGGTCTTTATGGGGTGGGTCCCCTCTTATATCAAATAAAGTTATAAAATCAGTATTAAAAAAAGTGTAAAAGTTGTTGGTTAAAATGCATGACATGAAATTAAAATTAAATAAGCAGTAAATGGTTGAACACATGCTTCACTCATTGGATTTAGTTCACTTAGAAACAAATGTCTCAGTGTAAAGCGTGTGTATCAGATACGAAGGCGAATTAATCTGACATCATAACTTAGTAAAGGTAAAACTGATAATGAGGTGAGGGATGGAAAGATGGTATTCAATTTGTTACCAACTTGCAAGTTTCATGATTACTGCCAAAGACAACGTATAAAACTTTTTATACACTTTCTCACATCAGAGAGCGGAACCGATAGTAAAACTGGATAGGACGAAACCTTTGCAGATGCATTCGCTCTCTCATTTCCAACAAGATCTACGTGACTTGGTATCCAACAAAGTATAATGTCATATCCCTTGCCAACAAGGGAATCTAATGCTCTGTGAATTCTTGAAATCACTGGATGGTAAGTAAAAGTATTGTTTCTCAAAGCTTCCAATACACTCATGCTGTCAGTATATATACAAAATTGACGATGATCATCTGTACTTACATGCTGAAGCGAATAAAAGATAGTTGTAACTTCAGCAGTAAAGATGGATCAGGACACATTTAGACTGTAACAAAAAATGGCGTTGTTTATAACAACTCCACTGCCCACATGTAGTGCTGTTTTTGAACCATCTGAATATACAAGTGTGCATAACTGATACTGACAGTGATGACAAGAAAATAGCGTTTGAAAAACAATAGGTGTTTTTTTCTATTTGGAAATTGAGCAAAAGAGTTATTAAGATTGATTGTTGGATCATACCAAGGCGGATGAGTAACAATATCAATTGTCTCTATCCGAACATCACATAGGCCAAAGAGCCACAGAATTGATGTTGCTCGAATGAGAAAAGGTGGGATGCTCATTAGACAAGCATCATATGACGATCACTTAAGAGAGGCAATAGGAACCATAGAATGCATAGGATGTTGAGGGGTTGATATGATCTTGATTTAATAATTGAGAGACTGCTGCATTTTCGTCTCAGGTCTAACGGTAATTGATGACAAAAAACGTATAGACTCTGGACGGGGGTGTGCAGAATGCTCCAGAACATATCCTCAAAACAGAGTAATGAACTATGTCCAATCTTCATAAAATGTAAGATCTAGCTGATTCATCAAGACATCCGTAGCCAATGCGGGATAAAAATCTGTAACTGATAAACTCGAAAAAGTAATGTGCGATCTGCACTCCAAAATGTATTTGATAAAACCTTGAGGATATTAATCGATCGCTCACACTTCTTCCGCAAATGTAAAAAATGAGGAAGAAAGATTAATTTTCGGTCAAAGATAATTCCCAAGAATTTTATTTCATTGAACAATTGTATTGGACTAATGTTAATATAAATAATTGGATCATTATATAAGCTAGTCTACCATTATTTAAGCTATCCAGAAAGGGACACATTTACTCTTGCTTGGTGATAAGGTATGGACATTCTCAGCACACCATGCAGCAAGTTTTTTAACTGCTGTTTCCAGTTGTCTCTCAATTAATAGGATATTAGACCCCTTGTATGATATTTGCAGGTCATAAACAAACAAGGTACCATGTAGTGATGATGGAAGCTGATGATGAATGTTACTGATGAAGAGACTAAAAGGTGTGACCCTTAAACCTGAGCCCTGAGGAACATCCTCAGATTGGATGAAAGTAATGAATGTATTAGTTTCCAATACATAATTTTAAAGCACGAAAGCGTAAAAAATTCAGCAGGAATATCGGAAGATTAACCCGAAAGCCAAACGGAGAATTATATTACGGAGAATCATATAACGGACGGAGAATTCCATATACCCATGTACAGACATTTGCCTTCTCTATGTCGAAGAAAATTGAAACCAAATGATTTCTCCACACAAAAGCGTTACAGATTAGGGTTTCCAATTGTATCATTCTAAAAGTGGATCTTCCTTTACGAAACTATTTCTAAACGACTACGAAAATATTCTTTTACTTCTGATTGACATGAATGCAATTTTTATTTTATAAGACATATACGAGGCGGGCATTGACCATACGTTCGAGAATCTTACATAAGCAATTCGTCAGAGTGACTGGTCGATAATGTAAAGGTTTTGAAAGATCCTTACCAGCCTTTAGGGCAGAAATTAATATTGCTCCTTCATTGTGCTCATTTTCAGTCAATTGGAAATTAATTTTCATTACAGATTTTATTGAACATGTAAGCTAAGTTCAACGGAGAGTCTGCACTTAAATGTTGAAGCATGAGATAACTGTTTCCGTCAGATCCTGGACTGGAATTATTGGCCTGCTGTAAAGCTTTCTTCAATTCAAACATTCCAAATTCAACGTTGAATAGTAAAACTTGTTGTTGGTTGAAGTGAATTGGTATTCCCTCAGCACGACTCTTAGTCCCCAAAAATGAAGGACTATCGAACTTGAGTCGTTAGCAAATGCTTCACCAGGGACATTAGCAATATCCGTACGAGAAGTGTATACAGCAGCTTCGGATTTTAAAATTGGAATGGAAATTCACAATAAATTCCATTGGCTGCTTTCACTTTTCTCCACAACTGCTTACTGGAAATTGAAAATGTTATTGAAGATACAAAGCAGGACAAGGATTCCTTTTGACTTTGGTGATGAGCTCTACGAGCTAATGCTTTTGCTCTCTAAAAGGCGATAAGATTCTTCTTTGTGGTGTATTTCCGAAACAACCCCCATAACTTCCTTTGCTTTTTGTAAGTTTGTTGGCATTCTTTATTTCGCCAAGATTGGCAATGGATATTTGATATCGATAAACTTTACGGTATTGCTACATCAGGTGCATTTAAGATTGTTTTAGCGACATTCCACATCAATATTCTCAATATTCTCCGCTTCATCAATATTCTCGATAAAAACCATTACATTATCAATAACTGCCAGTTGTATAAATGACGTCCAGTTTGCCTGATTGTACAAGTAAGTAGGTGCTCGTTGTACTACACTACTACCTCCAGTCTGGGAGATGACGAGAAGAAAATGATGTTCTTGTGGGTACGTGAAAATATGTCTTCTCGTTGGTTTTAATCAGACCGAGACTTATATCAGAAATTAATTGCTCTATCTGACGACCGCGGGAATTTTAATCATTACTTCCCCACAAAGAATTATGGCCGTTGAAATCACCTAACAATAGGAATACTGACGGCAGCTGATCAACTAATTCTTCGAGTTCCTCTGAGCGGATGACATCATTTTGGTGGTAACTATAAACAACAGCCTGTAATTAAGCATGAAGTATGTATTCTTCCAGCTACAGCCTGTAGAGCAATATTTAATGAATGGAAAGTGATGGGGAAATTTTTGGATGTTAATATGCAAACAACTCCTGACACTGCACCATCATCACCACAGTCTTTTCTGAAGCTCTTAATCCTACGCATGATAAACTATTGTTAGACTTCAGGAAAGTTTCCTGAAGTGCAACAAGCGCGAGGTTGTAGACTTAAATTATGGATTTCATATTATCCTGATGAGAACACAAACCTTGGCAGTTCCAACTAACAAAGGAAGTTAGCATTTAAATATAAAAACTCCTCCCCCGGAGCTAGATGGAAGATCCTTAATCGCTTAATCGAATGAAAAATCTTCGTCCGCAGGATGAAGCGATACAGCATCAGCTTCCAGGGATGAAATAGCCTAACGGGTTTATACGCTTGATTTACGAAAGCCCTCCTTTGCAGTTTTTAGCTTTAATGATTTCTTGCACATGCTGAAGGAGAATTCTGACTTGAAGAGGTGTGGATCTTAGTTCTTGAGTTGTTATATTGGTTAATCTCATAACGGGAAAAGAGAGATTATCCGTTTGAGTGCTAGTATTTTTGGCGACTTTTTTGCAGCGGCTGTATAACTCTTTAAAGTCTGCGGTTACCGTGAGGTCACTTGTTTTTTTGCAACATGGTAAGAACATTATATTCTCCCTTTATGGTTTGTATTTTCTTATTCGGGTACCAATTGAGGACAACTTCGACAACAGCAGGAATGCTTACCATGGTGGTTAATACATGCCTCCTTTGTAGTGCAGTTAGAACTATCGTGGCGAAGTGCAGCGCAGCGAGCGCTAGTCAGTTTACCTCTGCATGCATCTCTCGAGTGCCCAAAATTTTGGTCCCGTAGGGAGTTTAACTTCGTTAGGTAAACACGGGTGTCACAATCCCGAATACCCTAGTGGTTTGTCCTTTTCTTTACTTTATTTGTCCTCTACTCTTCTGCTTTTTCTTCCTTTTCTCCCTCGTTGTGGTTGCCTCGTAAGAGGTTGATGGCTCCCCTTGAGCAGCTTTCGCCGCTGTGTTGCTACTAGCTACTCTTGAGGGATAAATCACCCACGTGATTGATGTGCTTGGATACCCGTGTTTGTGGAAAGGGGGTCCTGGTAATTGAGGCTCCCAGAGACCAACACATTACTTTGGCTTCTGCTTCAGGTAAACGGGAGGTGTATTGTGGTCCTCAGCACATCAATCGGCTTTATGGATCAAGCGATCGGTACATCTACTGAGTGACTCGTTAAGGGTGGAGTCGACTTCAGGGATGTACCGTGAGCGTATAGGGACTGACTAGCACTGGTACAATTAACCTGTATCCCCTCGTACGGCTCCGTGGTGGGTGGCGCCGTCTACTCCCTGAATTTTATTTTACCACTTATGAACAAAGCTACTTTCTCTTCACTCCCTTGGGAGCAAAAAATGCCATTGTGTGAAGCTAAATTCTTCATTATTAAAAAGACTGGAGTATCCTTTCAATATGTTTCTGCCTTTCTGATTGAAAAGGGATTGGTATCGCATTCGGGTGTTGTGAAATCAGTCAAAAAATTAAGACCGGGTAATTTACTGATTGAAACAATTTCTTAAAATCAGGCTACGATGATTCAGAGTATGAAATGATTTGCTGACATACCTGTCACAGTACACCCTCATGCGAAATTAAATTTTGTGCAGGCAGTAATTTCCGAAGAGGATTCATATCAAACATCCACTGATGAAATTCTTGACAGTTAAAAAAGCCAAAAAGTCTGCTCTGTCAAAAGGATAACAATCAAATGGAATGGTATTTTCCAAAATACAAAACACCTTATTTTGATTTTGCAACGCCAGACTTGCCACAATACATCAGAGAGGCTTATATACGCTGTTCAGTGCGACCGTATATACCAAATCCTCTCAGATGTTTTCAGTGCCAACAATATGGACCCTCCAAAGTGGTATGCCCCCTCAGAGAGTTTACCTTCTTTAGGTAAACACGGGTGTCACAATCCCGAGGTACCTTAGTAATCTGTCTTCTACGTACTTTTCCTCTCTCCTCTCCCTCAGGGGGTTTACCTTCTTTAAGTAAACACGGGTGTCACAATCACGAGGTACCCTAGTGATCTTTCCTCTTCTTTATTTCCTTCTCTACTCTACTCTTCTGCTTTTTCTTCCTTTTCTCCCTCATTGTGGTTGCCTCGCAACAGGTTGAGGGCTCCCCTTGAGTAGCTTTCGCCGCTCTGTTGCTATTAGCTACTCCTGGAGTCTATATCACTCACGTGTTTGCCGTGCGTGGAGACCCGTGTCCCTGGAAAGGAGGATCCTGGTAATTGAGGCCTCCTGAGACCAACACATTGCTTTGGCCTCTGCTTCAGGTAAACGGGAGGTGTGTTTTGGTCCTCAGCACATCAATCGGCTTTATGGATCAAGCGATCGGTACATCTACTGGGTGACTCGTTAAGGGTGGCGACCACTTCAGGGATGTACCGTGAGCGTATAGAGACTGACTAGCATTGTTGCAGTTGGTATGCTGCATCCCCTTGTAGGGCTCCGTGGTGGGTAATGCCGTCTACTCCCCGAATTTTCTGACAAACTGTATGGATAACACAATAAATTCTTCTCTCACAAGGGAGCAACAGTTACAAATGATTAATGCAAAGTATTTTGTTGTGAAAAGAACTGAAGGAGGCTCTTTTCAATTTGTCTCACCATTTCTCATTGAGAAGAGTATTTCCTCTTATCTAGGAGAAGTGAAAAACATACGAAGGTTACGATCTAGAGATATATTGGTTGAGATTGCTAATGAAAAGCAAGCAATTTTGATACAAACACTTAAAAAATTGGCAATGTTGACGTTATCGTGCAGCCTCATATGACATCAAACTTCTGCGGCAGATCTGATATTT
The DNA here is from genome assembly GCA_030067965.1 of Latrodectus elegans. Lineage (NCBI taxonomy): Eukaryota > Metazoa > Arthropoda > Arachnida > Araneae > Theridiidae > Latrodectus > Latrodectus elegans. The sequence continues at coordinate 65,989,004 of CM057815.1, forward strand.
CTGAGGCAGATCTGATATATACATCTACAGATGAAATTCTTGAGAATTTAAAATCTCAAAAAGTCTGTGCTGTCAAACAAATAACTCTTAAACGAGATGGTGTTTCAGTCAACACGATACATCTCATTTTGACGGCTGTATACCGTGTTTTTCAACTGGTGAGTACTAGAAATGAATGTAACATGTATTTACACTGATAGTAATAGTGTATTGGAAGCCTTGAGAAATAGTAACTTTAACTGTCATCCTGTTGTGTCCAAGATTTTCAAACTCATGGATTCTCTAACTAGCAAGGGATTTGAAATACGGTTATGCTGGATTACATTTGCATAGATGGCAATTAGAAGGCTGGTGTAGCAGCTAAGTCTACACCTACTCCTACTCTACCTTCAGTCCTATCAATGGATATCAGATAGGGAATTAAACATTTCATAAAGTCTCTTTGGCAGGAATCCTGGAATTTGCAAGTCTGCAACAAACTTTATTCCATCTTTCCATCAATCACTCCTTTATCAATTTTAACGCCGCGAAGCGCTAACTGACTCCGATGTTAAACTCGATGTTAAACTGACTCCCCTTTGTATTGGTCACACACGTTTCACTCATAGGCATTTATTTTTAGGTGACATAAATCCTTGGTGTGAGACATGTGATGAACCATACACAGTGTGTCATATTTTTATTGTGTGTCCAGATTTTAACCATTATCGCTTCATATTTTTTCATAGTAATATTTTAATCTTACAAGATTTGTTAGGTGGACCACCACAACGCAATCTCTTTGCGATTTTAAAAGCAATTGGTTTTATAAATTTTATCTAATTTTAGAAACTTTTAAATTAAAATTTATCCAATTTTATGTTTTATACATTTTAGATGATATACATATTTATATTTTATTTCGATACTTTAATATAATATTAACATTTTAATGGTTTGAGCAATGAAAGTAGATAAAGGCGACATTTGCCTGCACAGCTTCTCCTTACCTGGACCTTGCGCCATTAAAACCAACCAACCAACCAAAGAGGCAGGCAGAGGGAAACCTACTTGCGCCCACTGTTCTCAATTTGACCATGATAATACTACCTGAAAAGCCAAAGAACTGTGCGTTAACTGTAAAGTTGAACACATTTCTTATTCTAGATTTTGTCCCGTTTGGCAAAAGGAAAAGGACATTGTTACCATAAAAATTAAGAACAATATTTCCTATTTAGAAGCACGTCGATAGGTTAATTCTCGTACTTCCACTCCTGGTGTAAGATATGCATATATAACAAAAAAAGTAACTCGATCCTGCAGCACCTAAACAGATACAAACTACGTTTCTACAATCAGCTTGCTCTCAAATAAAAAAAACAGAAATTACTGCACCTGTAATTGCTAAATCAACATCGGAAAAATCATAAGCCTTAAAGGCTAGAAAATTAAAAATGGCCAAAGAAGGCGTTCGGAAGCCTTCGTTAACTGCAACAAAAGCTCTTCTGTATATTAATGTGGACGCTGTCAAAATACATCCTTTAGATGATGATTTCATGTTGGAAACACAGAAGCACCAACGCCTGTAATCGCCAAATCAGCTTTGGCAAAATCTAGATTTTGAGCCTAGGAAATTCAAAATGCCTAAGGAAGGCGTTCGAAAGTGTTCATTAACAACAAGAAAGCTATTCACTGTATCGATACAGACAATGTAAAACTGCATTCATCGGATGATGACTTCAATTCTGAAGATTCAACAGAGATGACGACGAGTAACAGTGATAAAGGTTGAAATATATTCCATTCGTGACTTCTTTTGTTTCCTGGAATTGTCGTGGGTTTCGGTCTCGCATTGATGACATCAAATCCATTATCTCTCGCTTTAACCCCGCATGTGTGGCTCCCCAGGAGACATTCCTGAATCCCACTGTCGTCACAAAAATGCGTGGGTTTCAATGCTTCAGAAAGGATAATGATGGTGATGCTGCTGCGTCTGGTGGAGTTTGAATAATTACATCAAACAATTACCCCAGTACAATATATCAGTTAAGAAATACACTCCACGCAGTGGCTGTGGTAGTTCATTTCTGACAATTGCCTCTGTCTGCTAAATACCAACGAGAAGACTTATTTTCAAGAACCAACACGGACATTTCCCTCTCTGGACTTAGCTATATGTTTTAATTCAGTCTTGCCATTGCTGAATTTTGCTGTTGGAAATGAGCTTTAAAACAGTGATCATTTGCCTCTAATCATTTTCAGGCTGGAATAAATATAGCGTGTCAAAACCTATCTAATTATGTGTACAGTCGAGCCGATTGGACTTTTTTCACGCAATTGGCTGTGATTAGTGAGACAAGAGTTGAGACACATGTTATAGATGTTGCCGTTAAATATGTCACCGACACAATAATCCGAGCTGCGGATGTTGCTATCCCTAAAAATTCCAACATTCCATATAAACACAGGAAACTTTGGTAAAATTAAAAGTGCCAACTCTCCTATAAGAAACAAAGGAAGAAATGGAATATATTCCGAAGATATCCTACTATGGAGAATCTTGTTGCTTTTAAAAAAGTCAAAGCTCAAGCTCGAAGAGTTAGACGTCAGAGTCAAAGAGAATCTTGGATTTGCTATGTGTCTTTAATAATTTCATCGACAACAAGCAAACAATTTTGGAGGAAAATTAAAGCAGGCAATGGTATTAATCAGGATTATTTCATTCCTGTGTTAAGAACCGGAGTTGCAATAAACTCCTCAGCAGTAGATATTGCAAATATCATCGGTTAAACTTTTGCTAGTGTATCCAGCTCTGATTCATATAACCCCACTTTTCTAAGGATTAAAAGAATTGCTGAGCGGACACCACTAAATTTCTATAATCGACATAATCTACCCTAAAATTGCGCTTTGGAATTGTCAAAATTGAAGATTGCTTTATCGAAAGTATACGACACCAGCCCAGGACCAGATGGAATCTCGTATCAAATGCTCCTTCATTTAAATTATGATTCTTTATAAAACATACTTTCATTGTTTAATAAAATTGGGATTGAGCATGCTTATCTTACATCATGGAGAGAAGCGATAGTGATTCCAGTTTGAAAAAACCATGTAAAGATTCATCTGATTCTCTGTATTATCATCCAATAACTCTTAAGATTTGCTTTTGAGCGTAATGTCAATGCTAGATTCATTTACATCCTAGAGAAGAATAACTGCATACCTCTTCATCAAAGCGGATTTCGAAGAGGACGATCGACTGTTCACAACATAGTTGATCTGGAATCCGGAATATGAAATGTTTTTGTGAGGACAAACCATTTTGTTGCAATTTTCTTCGATATTGAGAAGGCACATACGATTGTACATGGTGTTATGGCGTTCTCCGTAAAGAGTTATGGACAAGTAAAGTAAGTAACAAGTAAAGAGTTATGGAGGAAAGTTAAAGCAGCCAATGGTATTTATCAGGATTATTCCATTCCTGTATTAAAAACCGGAGCTGCAATATACTCTTCAGCGGTAGATATTGCTAATGTCATCGGTGAAATTTTTGCTAGTGTTTCCAGCTCTGATTCATATAATCCTACTTTTCTAAGGATTAAAAGAATCGCTTAGCGGACACCTCTAAGCTTTCATGCTCCACATAATCTACCATATAATTGTGATTATCAAATGTCAGAATTGAGGACTGCTTTATCTAAAGCAAACGACACTAGCCCAGGACCAGATGGAATCTCGTATCAAATGCTCCGTCATTTAAATCATGAATCTTTATTGAACATACTTTCGTTGTTTAATCGAATCTGGACTGAACATGCTTATCCTACATCATGGAGAGAGGCGATAGTGATTCCAATATTGAATCCTGGCAAAGATTCATCTGACCCTCTGAGTTATCGTCCAATAGCTCTCACGAGTTGCTTGTGCAAAACGTTGGAGCGTATGGTCAATGCTAGACTCATTTACATCTTATAGAAGAATAATTGCATACACCTTCACCAAAGCGGATTTCGAAGAGGACGATCGACTATCGATAATATAGTAGATCTAGAATCCCAAATTCGAAATGCTTTCGTGAGGAGAAACCATCTTCGTGGTTTCGTACGTGGCGATCACGATCGTACGTGGTGTTATGGCGTTCTCCTTAATATGCATAATCTTGGCCTTAAGGATAATCTTCCAATATTTATAAAGAATTTCCTAGCCTCTAGGCTTTTTAAAGTACGTGTTGGAAATACAGTTTCCAATAGTTTTACTCAAGCTGAGGGTGTCCCTCAAGGTAGCGTTTTAAGCGTAACGCTTTTTAACCTTTTCATCAATAACATAATTCATCAGTTACCACCTTCTGTTTATAGTAATTTATATGTTGATGACTTACAAATTTCAGATCAGGGTTCAAACATGAATATAATTGAGAGACAATTGCAAACAGCTGTAAACAATCTAACTACTTGGTGTGAACGAAATGGTCTTAGTACATCTCCTAGTCCTCCTTGGGGTGCAGATCGTACTTCATTACTCCGAATTCATCAATCAATCATTTTATCTCGTATTGACTACGGTTGTGTTGCTTATTTATCGGCTAGATCTTCCGTTTTACGCAAATTAGACACCGTCCACCACTCTGCTTTAAGGAATGGTTGTGGAGCATTTCGTACCTCACCCGTCCAGAGTATATATGTAAACTGCCAACAGTTACCATTATACATGCGGAGGATACAGCTGTCTCTTAATTATTACATTGAAATTATATGCACTCCTGATCATCCCTTACGTTCCACGATTCCAAGTGCTGCGCTTAAGAGATTATATAATGCTAGACCATCAAGCATTTCACCTTTTCTCAGTCGTATTAACTCTATTATTTTGCTTTCTGACCTATGTGATGTCCGAATCGAGTCTACTGACCATTTCGCACATCCTCCTTGGTATAATCCACACATTTTTGTGCTAAATCCCTTTGGAAAAAATAAAAAATCAGACACAAATATTGCAATTCTTCAACAGCTTTTTTCATTCCATCGCTTCCAGTATACTATGTACACTCCAGTGTTCACGGATGGATCCAAATGTCCAGGATCAGTTGGCTGTGGAGTTTATCTTTGTGATACATCCTACAGTTATAGCCTTCACAAATCCTGCTCCATCTTTACTGCGGAGACTACGGCTATATATCGAGCACTTCAGCTGTTACAAACTAAAAATGAGCGTAAATCCTGTGTGTACACTGACAGTGAGAGTGTATTAGAAGCTTTGAAGAATAACAACTATAATTGTCATCCAGTTGTTTCTAAGATATTCAAATTAATTGATTCTATTACTAAAAAGAGATTTGTGTGTTTTGTTGGGTACCAAGCCACATAGGAATAGATGGCAAGAAGAAAGCTGATGCAGCCGCTAAGTCTGCATCTACTTCCATTTTACCTTCAATACCATCACTGGACATGAGAAAAGGATTCAAACATTTCTTATATTCTCTTTCGCAGGAATCCTAGAACCTGCAAGTCTTCAACAAACTCCATTCTATATTTTCATACATCATTCCACTATCTGTTTTATCTCCACGAAGCGCAGATGTCAGGCTGATTGTCTGAAGTTCAGATTTCCTTTGCAAAGTTTCCGCAAAAGGTATTTATGATGTCTTCAAAAGCTGTAAATTCTGTAAGATATTTCTTTATAGGCTCATTTTCCCAATTACTTTATTGTTCATCTGGGACAAAAATTAATGAGACTTTATACTGTCTCATCTAAAGTTCCATTTTCCGGGAAACTTTTATATGATGAACTCTTGGTTCCATTAATTGATCTTTTCCAAAGAGAAATATCCATGTTTTATATAAAATCCTCATTAAGTGCACTCTTACTACACTTTTCCTGCGTGTCAGCTCACTTTTCTCTAAGAAAAATAAAAATTAAAGTTTTTCAAACAGTCAAACATTTTAAAATATTATCAGAGCAAAAACACATAAAGCAACATTAAAGGCATAAGCAAGATGGCGATGGACTCCGATTTTCTTATCACATTTTTTCATTGATTGCAAAGCCGTACATTATAGGTGAAAGATTTAAATTTATCAGCTGTAAGTGAAGTAAAACGTGCCGTGTTGCACTAACAAGATATATATATATATATATATATATATATATATATATATATATATATATATATATATATATATATATATATATATATATATATATATATATATATAAAGTAGCTGCCGCTAAATCTGCAGCTACTTCCATTTTGCCTTCAATACCATCAATGGACATGAGAAAAGGATTCAAATATTTCATATATTCTCTTTGGCAGGAATCCTGGGACCTGCAAGTCAGCAACAAACTCCATTCCATATTTTCATACATCATTCCATTATCTGTTTTATCTCCACGAAGCGCAGATGTCATACTCACTCGCCTTCGAATTGGCCACACGCGTTTCACCCACAAACATTTTATCTTAACTGATCTCCAACCATGGTGTGAAAAGTGTGATGAACCATTTACAGTATATCACATTTTAATTGTGTGTCCAGATTTTAACCATCAGCGTTTTAGATATTTTAATAGCAATATTTTAACATTGGAAGATCTGCTTAGGGAACCACACAATCGTTATTTATTTGCGTTTTTAAAAGACATAGGATTTATGAGTTTTATCTGATTTAGAAATATTTTATTTAAATATCAAGAGTTTAATTTTATACACTTTTAATATATATTTTAACTATATTTCTATTTTATACCTTTTAATATACATTTTAACTATATTTCTATTTTATACTTTTAATGTACATTTTAACTATATTACTATTTTATGTTTTTAATGAATGAAAAATCTGTTGTAAAATATCTTGTGATTGGCGCAGCTTGTCCTTATCTGGACCTTGCGCCATAAAAACCAACCAACCAACCAACCAACCTTATCTCCACGAAGCGCAGATGTCAGACTGACTCGCCTTCGAATTGGTCACACGCGTTTCACCCACAAACATTTGATCTTAAGTGATCTCCAACCATGGTGTGAAAAGTGTGATGAACCATTTACAGTATATCACATTTTAATTGAGTGCCCAGATTTTAACCATCAGCGTTTTAGATATTTTAATAGTAACATTTTAACATTAGAGGATCTGCTTGGGGAACCACCACATTGCAACCTATTTGCGTTTTTAAAAGACATAGGATTTTTGAATTTTATCTGATTTAGAAATATTTTACTTAAATATAAAATTTTTAATTTTATACATGTGTATATTGTATGTTTACAAACTTTTAATATACATTTTAACTATATTTCTATTTTATACCTTTAATATACATTTTAACTATATTTCTACTTTGTACTTTTAATGTACATTTTAACTATATTATTATTTTATACTTTAAATGGTTTAAAAAACTTGTGTAAGCTATCTTGTGTTTGGCGCAACTTGTCCTTATCTGGACCTTGCGCCATAAAAACCAACCAACCAACCAACCTATCCGTCAGGCCGTTTATTGCAAACCCTTTGCGTTGTTTCCAGTGCCAGAGATTTGGTCACTCATAAGCGGCTTGCAGGGGAAAACTGACTTGCGCCCGCTGCTCAGCAGTTGGCCATGACAGCTCGTCGTGCCCCTCAGGGGGTTTACATTCTTTAGGTAAACACGGGTGTCACAATCCCGAGGTACCCTAGTGATCTGTCCTTTTCTTTATTTTCTTCTCTCCTCTACTCTTCTGCTTTTCCTTCCTTTTCTCCCTCGTTGTGGTTTCCTCGAAAGAGGTTGAGGGCTCCCCTTGAGTAGCTTTCGCCGCTCTGTTGCTATTAGCTACTCTTGAGGACTAAATCACCCACGTGTTTGCCGTGCGTGGAGACCCGTGTCCCTGGAAAGGAGGATCCTGGTAATTGAGGCCTCCTGAGACCAACACATTGCTTTGGCCTCTGCTTCAGGTAAACGGGAGGTGTGTTGTGGTCCTCAGCACATCAATCGGCTTTATGGATCAAGCGATCGGTACATCTACTGGGTGACTCGTTAAGGGTGGAGTCCACTTCAGGGATGTACCGTGAGCGTATAGGGACTGACTAGCACTGGTACAGTTAACCCCCTTGTAGGGCTCCGTGGTGGGTGGTGCCGTCTAGTCCCTGAATATTATTTTCACTTTAATGAATAATTCTACTTTCTCCTCACTCCCTCGGGAGCAACAAATGCCAATGTGTGAAGCTAAGTTCTTCATTATTAAAAGAAATGGAGTTTCATTTGAATATGTTTCTCCCTTTCTGATTGAAAAGGGATTGGTTTCTTATTTGGGTGCTGTGAAGTCAGTCAAAAAATTAAGAACGGGTAATTTACTGATTGAGACAAATTCTGATAAACAGGCTACAATGATTCAGAGCATGAAATCACTTGCTGACTTACCTGTCACAGTAGAGCCTCATGCGAAACTGAATTTTGTGCAGGGAGTAATTTCTGCGGAGGATTTATATCATACGTCCACTGATGAAATTCTAAACAACTTAAAAAGCCAAAAAGTCTGCGCCGTGAAAAGAATAACAATAAAAAGGGATGGTATTATCTTAAATACCAAACACCTTATTTTGACTTTTGCAACGCCAGACTTGCCACAATACATCAAAGTGGCTTACATGCGATGTTCAGTGCGACCGTATATCCCGAATCCTCTCAGATGTTTCCAGTGCCAACGTTATGGACATTCTAAAATGGCTTGCAGAGGGAAACCTATTTGCGCCCGTTGTTCTCAAGTTGACGACCATGATAGTGTTACCTGCAAAGCCAAAGAAATGTGCGTCAACTGCAAAGGAGACCACCCCTCATATTCCAGATCTTGTCCCGTTTGGCAACAGGAAAAGGAAATAGTCACTTATAAAATCAAGAATAATGTGTCCTATATTGAAGCTCGTCGCATAGTTAGTTCCCGCACTCCAACTCCTGGTGTTAGTTACGCATCTATGGCAAAAAAAGTTACCGGATCTTGCAGCACCCAAACAGATTCTGTTTCTCAACCTTCAACTACGCCATCTCCCAAACCAAAAGAAACAATGGAAACATCAACACCTGTTATAGCCAAATCAGCTTTGGCAAAATCAAAAGCCTTAAAGGCGAGGAAATTAAAATTGGCTAAGGAAGGCATTCGAAAGTCTTCCTTAACAACAAAAAAAGCTCTTCTGTGTTTGGATGCAGACACTGTGAAACTGCATCCATCGGATGATGACTTCAATTCTGAAGATTCATCAGAGATGACGATGAGTAACAGTGAGAAAGGTTAGAATATATTCCATTCCTGACTTCCTTTGTTTCCTGGAATTGTCGTGGGTTTCGGTCTCGCATTGATGACATCAAATCAATTATCTCTTGCTTTAACCCCGCATGTGTGGCTCTCCAGGAGACATTCCTGAAGCCCACTGTTGTCACCAAAATGCGTGGGTTTCAATGCTTTAGAAATGATTATGGTGGCGATGTTGCTGTGTCTGGTGGAGTTTGTATAATTACATCAAACAATTACCCCAGTACAGCACATCAGTTAAGAACTACACTCCAGGCCGTGGCTGTGAGAATCCACACCACATGTCTAATAACAGTATGTAGTCTTTACTTACCACCGAATGATGTCATCCAAGCAGAAGAACTGAATGACTTGGTTGATCAACTCCCAACTCCATTTTTATTGCTCGGTGATTTTAACGGTCATAATTTTCTGTGGGGTAGTGATGATACGAATTCTCGTGGTCGACAGATAGAGCAGTTCATTTCTGACCATAGCCTCTGTCTGCTAAATACCAACGAGAAAACTTATTTTCACGAACCTACACGGACATTTCACTCTCTGGACTTAGCTATATGTTCTCCATCACTCTTGCCATTGCTGAATTTTGCTGTCGGAAATGACCTCTACAATAGTGATCATTTCCCTCTAATCGTGTCTCAGGCTGGAAGTAATAGTGTGCGTCACAAACCACCTAATTATGTGTACAGTCGAGCCGATTGGTCACTTTTCACGCAATTGGCTGTGATCAGTGAGACAAGAGTTAAGACAGATGTGATAGATGATGCCGTTAAATATGTCACCGACACAATAATCAGAGCTGCGGATGTTGCTATCCCTAAAAATTCCATCATTCCACATAAACACAGGAAACCTGTGTGGAATGAAAAGTGTCAACTCTCCTATAAGAAACAAAGGAAGCAATGGAATATATTCCGAAGATACCCTACTACGGAGAATCTTGTTGCTTTTAAAAAAGCCAAAGCTGAAGCTCGAAAAGTTAGACGTCAGAGTCAAAGAGAATCTTGGATTCGCTACGTGTCGTCAATCAATTCATCGACAACAAGTCAACAATTATGGAGGAAAGTTAAAGCAGCCAATGGTATTTATCAGGATTATTCCATTCCTGTATTAAAAACCGGAGCTGCAATACACTCCTCAGCGGTAGATATTGCTAATGTCATCGGTGAAACCTTTGCTAGTGTTTCCAGCTCTGATTCATATAATCCTACTTTTCTAAGGATTAAAAGAATCGCTGAGCGGACACCTCTAAGCTTTCATGATCGACATATTCTACCCTATAATTGTGATTTTGAACTGTCAGAATTGAAGTCTGCTTTATCTAAAGCAAACGACACTAGCCCAGGACCAGATGGAATCTCGTATCAAATGCTCCGTCATTTAAATCATGATTCTTTATTAAACATAATTTCATTGTTTAATAGAATCTGGACTGAGCATGCTTATCCTACTTCATGGAGGGAATCGATAGTGATTCCAATTTTGAAACCTGGCAAAGATTCATCTGACCCTCTGAGTTATCGTCCAATAGCTCTCACGAGTTGCTTGTGCAAAACGTTTGAGCGTATGGTCAATGCTAGACTCATTTACATCTTAGAGAAGAATAATTGCATACATCTTTATCAAAGCGGATTTCGAAGAGGACGATCCACTATAGATAACATAGTTGATCTAGAATCCCGAATTCGAAATGCTTTCGTGAGGAGAATACATCTCGTTGCAATTTTCTTTGACGTTGAGAAAGCATATGATCGTACATGGCGCTATGGTATTCTCCGTACTCTGCATAATCTTGGCTTCAAGGGTAATCTTCCAATATTTATCCAAAATTTTCTGGCCTCACGCCTTTTTAAAGTGCGCGTTGGAACTACAATTTCAAATACTTTTAGTCAAGCTGAGGGTGTCCCTCAAGGTAGCATTTTAAGCGTAACCCTTTTTAACCTTTTCATCAGTGACATACTCCATCAATTACCATCTTCTGTTCATGGCACTTTGTATGTTGATGACTTACAAATTTCATATCAGGGTTCAAACATGAATATAATTGAGAGACAATTGCAAACAGCTGTAAATAATTTAACCACTTGGTGTGAACGGAATGGTCTTAGTATATCTCCTAGTAAGAGTTGCTGTGTCCATTTCTGTAGGAAAACTAGCTACCATAATGATCCTGTGCTTCACATAAATAATAGACCCATTCCTGTAGTCAGTGAGATAAAATTCCTTGGCGTGATTTTTGACAAGAAGTTAACTTTCCTTCCGCATGTTTTACATCTGCGGAAGAAATGTGAGCGACTGCTTAACATCCTCAAAGTGCTTTCGAATACATCTTGGGGTGCAGATCGCACATCACTCCTAAGAATTTATCAGTCTGTAATTTTATCTCGAATTGACTACAGCTGTGTTGCTTATGGATCAGCTAGACTCTCCATCTTACGCAGATTGGACACTGTTCACCATACTGCTTTAAGGATATGCTGTGGAGCTTTTCGCACATCACCCGTCCAGAGTCTATATGTAATTTGCCACCAATTGCCATTAGACCTGCGGCGGATGCAGCTGTCTCTTAATTATTATTCAAAAATCATGTCCTCACCTCATCATCCCTTGCGTTCCACGATTCCAAGTGCTGCTCTTAAGAGATTATATAATGCTAGACCATCAAGCATTCCACCTTTTCTCTGTCGTATTAAATCCATAATTTTGCTTTCTGACCTATGTGATGTCCGAATCGAGTCTACCGACCTTTTCGCACATCCTTCTTGGTATAATCCACACATTATTGTGCTAAATCCCTTTGGAAAAAATAAAAAATCAGACACAAATACTGCTATTCTTCAACAGCTTTATTCATTCCATCGCTGTCAGTATACTATGTACACTCCAGTATTTACGGATGGATCCAAATGTCCAGGATCAGTTGGCTGTGGAGTTTATCTTGATGATACCTCGTACAGTTATAGCCTTCATAAATCCTGCTCCATCTTCACCGCTGAGGCTACGGCTTTATACCGAGCACTTCAGTTGGTAACAACTAAAAATGAACGTAAATTCTGTGTGTACACTGACAGTATGAGTGTATTAGAAGCTTTGAGGAATAACAACTATAATTGCCATCCAGTTGTGTCTAAGATATTCAAATTAATTGATACTGTTACTAACAAGGGATTTGAGATACTGTTTTGTTGGGTACCAAGCCACATAGGTATAGATGGCAATGAGAAAGCTGATGCTACCGCTAAATCTGCAGGTACTTCCATTTTGCCTTCAATACCATCAATGGACATGAGAAAAGGATTCAAATATTTCATATATTCTCTTTGGCAGGAATCCTGGGACCTGCAAGTCAGCAACAAACTCCATTCCATATTTTCATACATCATTCCATTATCTGTTTTATCTCCACGAAGCGCAGATGTCAGACTGACTCGCCTTCGAATTGGTCACACGCGTTTCACCCACAAACATTTGATCTTAAGTGATCTCCAACCGTGGTGTGAAAAGTGTGATGAACCATTTACAGTATATCACATTTTAATTGAGTGCCCATATTTTAACCATCCGCGTTTTAGATATTTTAATAGTAATATTTTAACATTAGAAGATCTTCTTGGGGAACCACTCCATCGCAATCTATTTGCGTTTTTAAAAACATAGGATTTATGAATTTTATCTGATTTAGAAATATTTTATTTAAATTTCAAGTTTTTAATTTTATACACTTTTAATATATATTTTAACTATATTTCTATTTTATACCTTTTAATATACATTTTAATTATATTTCTGTTTTCTACTTTTAATGTACATTTTAACTATATTACTATTTTATGTTTTTAATTGGTGAAAAAAAACTGTTGTAAAATATCTTGTGATTGGCGCAGCTTGTCCTTATCTGGACCTTGCGCCATAAAAACCAACCAACCAACCAATCAACCTTATCTCCACGAAGCGCAGATGTCAGACTGACTCGCCTTCGAATTGGTCACACGCGTTTCACCCACAAACATTTGATCTTAAGTGATCTCCAACCATGGTGTGAAAAGTGTGATGAACCATTTACAGTATATCACATTTTAATTGAGTGCCCAGATTTTAACCATCAGCGTTTTAGATATTTTAATAGTAACATTTTAACATTAGAGGATCTGCTTGGGGAACCACCACATTGCAACCTATTTGCGTTTTTAAAAGACATAGGATTTTTGAATTTTATCTGATTTAGAAATATTTTACTTAAATATAAAATTTTTAATTTTATACATGTGTATATTGTATGTTTACAAACTTTTAATATACATTTTAACTATATTTCTATTTTATACCTTAATATACATTTTAACTATATTGGTACTTTATACTTTTAATGTACATTTTAACTATATTATTATTTTATACTTTAAATGGTTTAAAAACTTGTATAATATCTTGTGATTGGCGCAGCTTGTCCTTATCTGGACCTTGCGCCATAAAAACAAACCAACCAACCAACCAACCAACTATCCGTCAGGCCGTTTATTGCAAATCCTTTGCGTTGTTTCCAGTGCCAGAGATTTGGTCACTCATAAGCGGCTTGCAGGGGAAAACTGACTTGCGCCCGCTGCTCAGCAGTTGGCCATGACAGCTCGTCGTGCCCCTCAGGGGGTTTACCTTCTTTAGGTAAACACGGGTGTCACAATCCCGAGGTACCCTAGTGATCTGTCCTTTTCTTTATTTTCTTCTCTCCTCTACTCTTCTGCTTTTTCTTCCTCTTCTCCCTCGTTGTGGTTGCCTCGTATGAGGTTGAGGGCTCCCCTTGAGTAGCTTTCGCCACTCTGTTGCTATTAGCTACTCTTGAGGACTAAATCACCCACGTGTTTGCCATGCGTGGAGACCCGTGTCCCTGGAAAGGAGGATCCTGGTAATTGAGGCCTCCTGAGACCAACACATTGCTTTGGCCTCTGCTTCAGGTAAACGGGAGGTGTGTTGTGGTCCTCAGCACATCAATCGGCTTTATGGATCAAGCGATCGGTACATCTACTGGGTGACTCGTTAAGGGTGGAGTCCACTTCAGGGATATACCGTGAGCGTATAGGGACTGACTAGCACTGGTACAGTTAACCTGTATCCTCTTGTAGGGCTTCGTGGTGGGTGGTGCCGTCTAGTCACTGAATGTTATTTTGACATTTATGAATAAATCTACTTTCTCTTTACTCCCTCGGGAGCAACAATTGCCAATGTGTGAAGCGAAGTTCTTCATAATTAAAAGAACTGGAGGATCATTTGAGTATGTTTCTCCCTTTCTGATTGAGAAGGGATTGGTATCTCATTTGGGTGTTGTAAAATCTGTCAAAAAATTAAGAACGGGCAATCTACTTGTTGAAACCACATCGGAAAAACAAGCTATGATAACATAGACCATGAAATCCCTAGCTGACATACCAGTAACAGTAGAGCCACATGCAAGACTAAATTTTGTACAAGGAGTAATTTCTGCAGAGAATTTGTATCATACGTCCACTGATGAAATTCTTGACAACTTAAAAAGCCAGAAAGTCTGCGCCGTCAAAAGGATAACAATCAAAAGGGATGGTATTATCTTAAATACCAAACACCTTATTTTGACTTTTGCAACGCCAGACTCACCAAAATACATCAAAGTGGCTTATATGCGTTTATCAGTGCGACCATATATACCAAATCCTCACAGATGTTTCCAGTGCCAACGTTATGAGCATTCTAAAATGGCTTGCAGAGGAAAACCTACTTGCGCTTGCTGCTCCCAAGCCGACGAGCATGACAGTGTTACCTGCAAAGCCAAAGAAATGTGCGTCAACTGCAAAGGAGACCACCCTTCATATTCCAGATCTTGTCCCATTTGGCAACAGGAAAAGGAAATTGTCACTATTAAGATCAAGAACAATGTGTCCTATATTGAAGCTCGTCGTATAGTTAGTTCCCCACTCCAACTCCTGGTGTTAGTTACGCAGCTATGGCAAAAAAAGTTACCCGATATTGCAGCACCCAAACAGATTCTGTCTCTTCAGCTAGCTTTCTTATAAAGCAAAAAACAATGGAAAAAACATCACCTGTAAGAGCCAAATCAGCTTTGGCAAAATCAAAAGCCTTAAAGGCGAGGAAATTAAAATTGGCTAAGGAAGGCATTCGAAAGTCTTCCTTAACAACAAAAAAAGCTCTTCTGTGTTTGGATGCAGACACTGTGAAACTGCATCCATCGGATGATGATTTCAATTCTGAAGATTCATCAGAGATGACGATGAGTAACAGTGAGAAAGGTTAGAGTATATTCCATTCCTGACTTCCTTTGTTTCCTGGAATTGTCGTGGGTTTCGGCCTCGCATTGATGACATCAAATCAAGTATCTCTTGCTTTAACCCCGCATGTGTGGCTCTCCAGGAGACATTCCTGAAGCCCAATGTTGTCACCAAAATGCGTGGGTTTCAATGCTTTAGAAATGATTATGGTGGCGATGTTGCTGTGTCTGGTGGAGTTTGTATAATTACATCAAACAATTACCCCACTACAGCACATCAGTTAAGAACTACACTCCATGCCGTGGCTGTGAGAATCCACACCACATGTCTAATAACAGTATGTAGTCTTTACTTACCACCGAATGATTTCATCCAAGCAGAAGAACTGAATGACTTGGTTGATCAACTCCCAACTCCATTTTTATTGCTCGGTGATTTTAACGGTCTTAATTTTCTGTGGGGTAGTGATGATACGAATTCTCGTGGTCGACAAATAGAGCAGTTCATTTCTGACCATAGCCTCTGTCTGCTAAATACCAACGAGAAAACTTATTTTCACGAACCTACACGGACATTTCACTCTCTGGACTTAGCTATATGTTCTCCATCACTCTTGCCATTGCTGAATTTTGAAGTTGGAAATGACCTTTACATCCGTGATCATTTCCCTCTAATCGTGTCTCAGGCTGGAAATAAGAGTGTGTCACAACCCACCTAAATATGTGTACAGTCGAGCCGATTGGTCACATTTCACGCAATTTGCTGTGATCAGTGAGACAAGAGTTAAGACAGATAGGATAGATGATGCCGTTAAATATGTCACCGACACAATATTCAGAGCTGCGGATGTTGCTATCCCTAAAAATTCCATCATTCCACATAAACACAGGAAACCTTGGTGGAATGAAAAGTGCCAAATCTCTTATAAGAAACAAAGGAAGCAATGGAATATATTTCGAAGATACCCTACTACGGAGAATCTGGTTGCATTTAAAAAAGCCAAAGTTCAAGCTCGAAGAGTTAGACGTCAGAGTCAAAGGGAATCTTGGATTCGCTACGTGTCGTCAATCAACTCATCGACAACAAGTAAACAATTATGGAGGAAAGTTAAAGCAGCCAATGGTATTTATCAGGATTATTCCATTCCTGTATTAAAAACCGGAAATGCAATACACTTCTCAGCGGTAGATATTGCTAATGTCATCGGTGAAACCTTTGCTAGTGTTTCCAGCTCTGATTCATATAGTCCTACTTTTCTAAGGATTAAAGGAATCACTGAGCGGACACTTCTAAGCTTTCATGATCGATATAATCTACCCTATAATTGTGATTTTGAACTGTCAGAATTGAAGTCGGCTTTATCTAAAGCAAACGACACTAGCCCAGGACTAGATGAAATCTCGTATTAAATGCTCCGTCATTTAAATCATCATTCTTTATTAAACATACTTTCATTGTTTAATAGAATCTGGACTGAGCATGCTTATCCTACATCATGGAGAGAAGCGATAGTGATTCCAATATTGAAGCCTGGAAAAGATTCATCTGACCCTCTGAGTTATCGTCCAATGGCTCTCACGAGTTGCTTGTGCAAAACATTTGAGCGTATGGTGAATGCTAGACTCATTTACGTCTTAGAGAAGAATAATTGCATACATCTTTATCAAAGCGGATTTCGAAGAGGACGATCTTTATAGATAAGATAGTAGATCTAGAATCCCGAATTCGAAATGCTTTCGTGAGGAGAAACCATCTCGTTGCAATTTTCTTCGACGTGGAGAAAGCATATGATCCTACATGGCGCTATGGTATTCTCCGTACTCTGCATAATCTTGGCTTTAAGGGTAATCTTCCAATATTTATCCAAAATTTTCTGGCCTCACGCGTTTTCAAAGTGCGCGTTGGAACTACAATTTCCAATACTTTTAGTCAAGCTGAGGGTGTCCCTCAAGGTAGCATTTTAAGCGTAACCCTTTTTAACCTTTTCATCAGTGACATACTCCATCAATTACCATCTTCTGTTCATGGCACTTTGTATGTTGATGAATTACAAATTTCATATCAGGGTTCAAACATGAATATAATTGAGAGAGAATTGCATACAGCTGTAAATAATTTAACCACTTGGTGTGAACGGAATGGTCTTAGTATATCTCCTAGTAAGAGTTGCTGTGTCCATTTCTATAGGAAAACTAGCTACCATAATGATCCTGTGCTTCACGTAAATAATAGACCCATTCCTGTAGTCAATGAGATAAAATTCCTTGGCGTGATTTTTGACAAGAAGTTAACTTTCCTTCCGCATGTTTTACATCTGCGGAAGAAATGTGAGCGATTGCTTAACATCCTCAAGGTGCTTTCGAATACATCTTGGGGTGCAGATCGCACATCACTCCTAAGAATTTATCAGTCTGTAATTTTATCTCGAATTGACTACGGCTGTGTTGCTTATGGATCAGCTAGACTCTCCATCTTACGCAGATTGGACACTGTTCACCATACTGCTTTAAGGATATGCTGTGGAGCTTTTCGCACATCACCCGTCAAGAGTCTATATGTAATCTGCCAACAGTTGCCATTAGACCTGCGGCGGATGCAGCTGTCTCTTAATTATTATTGAAAAATCATGTCCTCACCTCATCATCCCTTGCATTCCACGATTCCAAGTGCTGCTATTAAGAGATTATATAATGCTAGACCATCAAGCATTCAACCTTTTCTCTCTCGTATTAAATCCTTTATTTTGCTTTCTGACCAATGTGATGTCCGAATCGAGTCTACCTACCTTTTCGCATATCCCCCTTGGTATGATCCACACATTATTGTGCTGAATCCCTTTGGAAGTAATAAAAAATCAGACACAAATACTGCTATTCTACAACAGCTTTATTCATTCCATCGCTGTCACTATACTATGTACACTCCAGTATTTACGGACGGATCCAAGTGTCCAGGATCAGTTGGTTCTGGAGTTTATCTTGATGATACTTCCTACAGTTATAGCCTTCACAAATCCTGCTCCATCTTCACTGCTGAGGCTACGGCTATATACCGAGCACTTCAGTTGGTAACAACTAAAAATGAACGTAAATTCTGTGTGTACACTGACAGTATGAGTGTATTAGAAGCTTTGAGGAATAACAACTATAATTGCCATCCAGTTGTGTCTAAGATATTCAAATTAATTGATTCTGTTACTAACAAGGGATTTGAGATACTGTTTTGTTGGATTCCAAGCCACATAGGAATAGATGGCAATGAGAAAGCTGATGCTGCCGCTAAATCTGCAGCTACTTCCATTTTGCCTTCAATACCATCAATGGACATGAGAAAAGGATTCAAACATTTCATATATTCTCTTTGGCAGGAATCCTGGGACCTGCAAGTCAGCAACAAACTCCATTCCATATTTTCATACATCATTCCATTATGTGTTTTATCTCCACGAAGCGCAGATGTCAGACTGACTCGTCTTCGAATTGGTCACACGCGTTTCACCCACAAACATTTGATCTTAAGTGATCTCCAACCATGGTGTGAAAAGTGTGATGAACTATTTACAGTATATCATATTTTAATTGTGTGTCCAGATTTTAACCATCAGCGTTTTAGATATTTTAATAGTAATATTTTAACATTAGAAGATCTGCTTGGGGAACCACCCCATTGCAATCTATTTGCGTTTTTAAAAGACATAGGATTTATGAATTTTATCTGATTTAGAAATATTTTATTTAAATATCAAGTTTTTAATTTTATACATGTATATATTGTATGTTTACAGACTTTTAATACACATTTTTAACTATATTTCTATTTTATACCTTTAATATACATTTTAACTATATCTCTATTTTATACTTTTAATATACATTTTAACTATATAACTATTTTATACTTTTAATGGTTGAAAAAATCTGGTGTATAATATCCTGTGATTGGTGCAGCTTGTCCTTATCTGGAACTTGCGCCATAAAAAACAAACAACCAACCGACAGCTCGTCGTGTACTGCAAAGCAGAGGTGTGTAAACTGTAAAGGTGACCACCTCTCCTACGGTAGAAGTTGTCCTATCTGGATTCTGGAAAAGGATATCACAACCACTAAAGCTAAGAATATTTGTTCATATCCCGAGGTGAGACGTGCGGTTACAGGTCGTACACCTCAAGCTGGAGTTAGCTATGCAGCTGTCATCGCCAAGGTCACAAGAGCGGCTAGTACGCAAACGCAACAAATTTAACTATTGGTAGTTCACTACCAATTGTTAAATTACCCTACATCTGCACAGAGGGCAAAATGAACCTCCACAAACAATACCTGTTAATAAATACTCTATAATAAATCTAAAGCACTAAAGATTTTAAGACTAAAATCTGCAAAGTAGGGCAATTTCAGGCCCTCTATATCCACCCGTAAAGCCTTATCTCTGGAGGCTGATGCTGTGTATCTACATCCCTCCGACGAAGATATATCATTCGAGAAGATGTCAGATGACATGTCATTCAGCTCTGGGAAAGAGCTTTTCAAAATAAATAATAACTTCCTTTGTTTCTTGGAAATGCCATGGTTTGCATTCCCATCATGATGACATCAAGTCTGTAATTTCCGCCTACAATCTCGCATGTGTTGCGCATCAGGAAACATTCCTGAAGTCCATCAATAACTTTTCATGCGTGGATTTAACAGCTTTAGAAAAGACTGTGGTGATAATGGTAGTGTCTGGAGGTTTTTGTATATTAACATCTAATACTTACCCCAGCACTGCCCATCCATTGAATACTATTCTATAGGCAGTTGTTGTAAGAATTCATACTACGTGCTTATTAACTGTCTGTAGTTTATATTTACCACCACATGATGTCATCCGCCAACAGGAACTGGATGCATTAATAGATCAGCTGCCAAAACATTTCTACTGTTGGGTGACTTTAACGGCCATAGTTCTTTGTGGGGTAATGATGATACTAATTCTCGCGGTCAGCAGATAGAGCGGCTTATTTGAGATAACAGTCTTTGTCTGCTGAATACCGAAGAGAAAACATATTTCCATGTACCCACGAGAACATTTCATTCTCTCCATCTGGCATTAGTTCTCCCTCACTTCTGCCATTCTTAAGTTTAAATGTAGGAAATGATCTGCATAATAGCGATCATTTTCCTCTAGTCATCTCCCAGACTGGAGGTAGTAGTGTAGAACAACGTCTACCTGCTTACGTGTACAGTCGGGAAGATGGACATTACTCACACAACTGGCAGTTGTTGATCCTAAAATGGCTTCGATCGAAGATATTGATACTGCCGTTTGTAAAGTCACTGAAAGAATTAAGAATGCCGCTGATACTTCAATACCTAAGAGTTCCTTTACACCACATAGGCGGTGCAAACTTTGGTGGAAGAAAGAATGCCAAATAACTTATAAAATACAGAGGAAGTTATGGGGAATATTTAGGAGGTATCCCACAACAGAGAATCTTATAGACTTTAAGAGAGCAAGAGCTCTAGCTCGCAGAGCTTGTCGTTGAAGTCAAAAGGTATCCTGGTCTCGCTATTCATTTTCAATAACGTCTTCAACTTCCAGTAAGCAGTTGTGGAGAAGGGTGAAGGCAGCCAATGGAATTTATAGAGAATTTTCTATTCCTATCTTAAAATCCGGAGCTGCTATATACTCTTCTCCTACGGATATTGCAAACGTCCTTGGTGAAGCATTTGATAACGTCTCAAGCTCGAACTCTTATTGTCCTTCGTTTTTCAGGACTAAGACTCGAGCTGAGCGTGTACCAATTCGCTTCGACCATCGACAAGCCATACCGTACAACTGTGAATGTGGAAAGTTTCAATTGAAGAAAGCTTTACAGCAGGCCAATAACACCAGTTCAGGATCTGATGGAATCAGTTATCTCATGCTTTTACATTTAAGTCCAGATTCCCTGTCGAACTTACTTTACCTGTTCAATAGGATCTGGACTAAAAATGAATTTCCGTCTCGATGGAAAGAAGCAATAGTGATTCCGGTCCTAAAGGCTGGTAAGGATCCTTCAGATCCTTCAAATTATCGACCAATTGCTCTGACGAGTTGCTTATGTAAGACTCTCGAACGTATGGTCAATGCCGGTCCCATCTATGTCCTAGAAACCAATAATTGTATTCATAAGAATCAGAGTGGCTTCCGTAAAGGAAGATCCACTCTTGATAATATGACACACTTGTAAACTCAAATCCGCAACGCTTTTGTGCGGAGAAGTCACTTGGTTTCCATTTTCTTTGACATAGCGAAGGCATAAAACCGTACATGGCGATATGGAATTCTCCGTACATTATATGGTTTTGGCTTTCGGGGTAATCTTCCGATATTCCTGCAGAATTTTTTATGCTCCCGTGGTTTTGGTTGGTTGGTTGGTTTTAATGGCGCAAGGTCCAAGTAAGGACAAGCTGCGCCAGACAAAGATCATCTTTATCTACTTTCACAGTTCAAACCATTAAAATTTAAATATGTTGTTAAAAAAATCAAAATTAAATATAAATATGTATAAAATTTAAAATTAAAAGTTTAATATAAAAGTTTCTAAAATTAGATAAAATTCATAAAACCAATTGCTTTTAAAAACGCAAAGAGATTGCGATGTGGTGGTTCACCTAGTAAATATTGTAAGGTTAAAATATTACTATTAAAAAAAGTGAAACGATAATTGTTAAAATCTGGACATACAATTAAAATATGACGCACTGTGTATGGTTCATCACATGTCTCACACCAAGGATTTATATCACTTAAGAACAAATGCCTATGAGTGAAACGTGTGTGACCAATACGAAGGCGAGTCAGTTTAACATCTGCCCTTCGCAGCGTTAAAATTGATAATGGGATGATTGATGGAAAGATGGAATAAAGCTTGTTGCAGACTTGCAAATTCCAAGATTCCTGCCAAAGAGATTTTACGAAATGTTTAATTCCCTTTCTGACATCCATTGATGGAACTGAGGGTAGAGTAGGAGTAGGTGCAGACTTAGCTGCTACATCAGCCTTCTCATTTCCGTCTATGCCCATGTGACCCGGTATCCAGCAAAACAGTATTTCAAATCCCTTGCTAGTTAGAGAATCCATTAGTTTGAAAATCTTGCAAACAACAGGATGACAGTTAAAGTTACTATTTTTCAAAGCTTCCAATACACTATTACTGTCAGTGTAAATACATATGCTACATTCATTACTAGTACTCACCAGCTGAAGTGCACGGTATACAGCCGTAGCCTCAGCAGTGAAGATGGAGCAGGATTTGTGTAGGCTATAACTAAAGGTGGTATTATCAAAATAAATTCCACAGCCAACGTGTCCTTCTGTTTTGGATCCATCTGTGAATATAGGTGTGTAACGTTCATACTGACAGCGATGGAATGCAAAAAGCTGTTGATAAATAGTCCCGGTTGTGTCCGACTTTTTGTAGTTTTCAAAGGGATTCATAACAATGATATTTGGATCATACCAAGGCGGATGTGTGTAGAAGTCTGTAGACTCAATTCGGACATCACATACATCAGAGAGCAATACACTAGATTTTATGCGAGATAGAAACGGTTGAATGTTTGATTGTCTAGCAATGTATAATCTCTTAAGAGAGGCATTAGGAAATGTTGAATGCAAGGGATGATGAGATGAGGACATGATTTTTAAATAGTAATTAAGAGACAGTTGCATGCGACGCAGGTCTAATGGCAACTGTTGACAGATTACATATAGACTCTGGACGGGTGATGTGCGAAAAGCTCCACAGCATATCCTTAAAGCAGTATGATGAACAGTGTCCAATCTGCGTAAGATGGAGGGTCTAGCTTATCCATAAGCAACACAGCCGTAGTCAATTCGAGATAAAATTACAGACTGATAAATTCTTAGAAGTGATGTGCGATCTGCACCCCAAGATGTATTCGAAAGCACCTTGAGGATGTTAAGCAGTCGCTCACATTTCTTCCGCAGGTGTAAAACGTGCGGGAGGAAAGTTAACTTCTTGTCAAAAATCACGCCAAGGAATTCTATCTCACTGACTACAGGAATGGGTATATTATACATGTGAAGCACAGGATCATTATGGTAGCTAGTTTTCCTACAGAAATGGACACAGCAACTCTTACTAGGAGATATACTAAGACCATTCCGTTCACACCAAGTGGTTAAATTATTTACAGCTGTTTGCAATTGTCTCTCAATTATATTCATGTTTGAACCCTGATATGAAATTTGTAAGTCATCAACATACAAAGTGCCATGAACAGAAGATGGTAATTGATGGAGTATGTCACTGATAAAAAGGTTAAAAAGGGTTACGCTTAAAATGCTACCTTGAGGGACACCCTCAGCTTGACTAAAATTATTGGAAATTGTAGTCCCAACGCGCACTTTAAAAACGCGTGAGGCCAGAAAATTTTGGATAAATATTGGAAGATTACCCTTAAAGCCAAGATTATGTAGAGTACGGAGGATACCATAGCGCCATGTACGATCATATGCTTTCTCAACGTCGAAGAAAATTGCAACGAGATGGTTTCTCCTCACGAAAGCATTTCGAATTCGGGATTCTAGATCTACTATGTTATCTATAGTGGATCGTCCTCTTCGAAATCCGCTTTGGTGAAGATGTATGCAATTATTCTTCTCTAAGACGTAAACAAGTCTAGCATTCACCATACGCTCAAAAGTTTTGCACAAGCAACTCGTAAGAGCTATTGGACGATAACTCAGAGGGTCAGATGAATCTTTGCCAGGCTTCAAGATTGGAATCACTATTGCTTTCCTCCATAAAGTTGGGAAGACATGTTCTGTTCAGATTCTATTAAACATTATCAAAATGTTCATTAACGAATCATTGTCTAAATGACGGAGCATTTGATAAGAAATTAAATCAAACCCTGGACTGGTGTTATTTGCCACAGACATTGCTGTCTTTAATTCAGACAATCGAAAAGCACAATTATAAGGTAGATTATGTCGATCGTCAAATCTTATTAGTGTCCGCTCTGCAATTTTTTTAGTCCTTAGGAAATTAGGACTATATGAATCAGAGCTGGAAACACGAGCAAACGTTTCTCCGATGACATTAGCAATATCCACCGGTGAGGAAAGTACAGCAGCTCCAGTTTTTAAAACAGGAATGCAAAGATCCTGATATATACCATTGGCTGCTTTCTTCCACAATTGTTTGCTTGATGTCGATGAGGTAATTGTTGATACATAACGAATCCAAGATTCCCTCTGAGACTTACGTCTAATTCTACGGGCAAATGCTTTGGCTTTCTTGAAAGCAATGAGATTCTCCGTGGTTGGATATCTTCGGAATATATTCCATTGTTTCCTTTGTTTCTTATAGGAGAGTTGACAGTCTTCATTCCACCAAGGTTTTCGGTGTTTGTGTGGTATGTTGGAATTTTTAGGGATAGCAACATCCGCAGCTCGGATTATTGTGTCGGTGACATATTTAACGGCATCATCTATCATGTCTGTTTTAACTCTTGTCTCACTGATCACAGCCAATTGCGTGAAAAGTGTCCAATCGGCTCGACTGTACACATAATTAGGTGGTTTGTGACGCACACTATTACTTCCAGCCTGAGACACGATTAGAGGGAAATGATCACTATTGTAGAGGTCATTTCCGACAGCAAAATTCAGCAATGGCAGGAGTGATGGAGAACATATAGCTAAGTCCAGAGAATGAAATGTCCGTGTAGGTTCGTGAAAATAAGTTTTCTCATCGGTATTCAGCAGACAGAGGCAATTGTCAGATATGAACTGCTCTATCTGACGACCGCGAGAATTCGTATCATCACTACCCCACAGAGGACTATGTCCGTTAAAATCACCAAACAATAGAAATGGAGCTGGCAGTTGATCAAGTAAGTCGTTTAATTCCTCTGCTTGGATGACATCGTTGGGTGGTAAGTAAATGCTACAAACCGTGATTAGGCATGTGGTGTAGATTCTCACAGCCACAGCCTGGAGTGTAGTTCTTAATTGATGTGCTGTACTGGGATAATTGTTTGATGTAATTATACAAACTCCTCCAGAAACAGCAGCATCACAACCATAATCGTTTCTAAAGCATTGAAACCCACGCATTTTTGTGACAACAGTGGAGTTCAGGAATGTCTCCTGAAGAGCCACACATGCGGGGTTAAAGCGAGAGATGATGGATTTGATGTCATCAATGCGAGACCGAAATCCACGACAATTCCAGGAAACAAAGGAAGCCATCAATGGAATATATTCTATCCTTTATCACTGTTGCTTATCGTCATCTCAGATGAATCCTCAGAACCGAAATCATCATCTGATGGATGCAGTTTTACAGTGTCTGCATCCAGACAGAGAAGAGCTTTTTTTGTTGTTAAGGAAGACTTTCTAGGGCCTTCCTTGGCAATTTTTAACTTCCTAGCCTTTAAGGCTTTTGATTTCGCTAAAGTTGAATTGGCGATCATTGGTGTGGTATCATTTACAGTTTTTTGCTTATTAGATAGTCTTTTTATGCTAATGGACTCAGTTTCTGTTTGAGTACCGCAAGATCTGGTGATCTTCTTAACTGCTGCAGCGTAACTAGTGCCAGATTGAGGAGTACGTGATGAGACTAATTTACGAGCTTCTGGGTAAGAGACTTTATTCTTTATTTTAACTGCTGTGATTTCTTTCTCAGTCTGCCAGGCTGGACAAGATCGAGAGTATGAGGGGTGGTCGCCTTGGCAATTGACACACACCTCTTTAGCATTGCAGGTAATACTATCATGGCCGACATTAGCACAACGGGCACAAGTAAGTTTTCCCTGCAAGCTAATTTTGAATGTCCGAAGCGTTGACATTGAAAACACCTCAAAGGATTCGGAAAGTATGGTCTCACAGAACAACGCAAATAAGCGACTTTTACATATTGCGGTAAATCTGGAGTGGCAAATGTCAAAACTAGATTGTTTGTTTTCAATACAATGCCATCTCTTTTGATTGTCATTCGTTTCACAGAGCATACTTTCTGAGATTTAAGATTTTCAAGAATCTCATCAGTAGATGTATATTCCAAATCCTCTGCCGTAATCACACCACGAGAAAAATTTAAATTCCCGTGAGGAGTTACAATGACATCCATATCACCCAGAGTTCGCATTGTAGTCATCAGGATAGATTGCCTTTCAGAAGCAGTCTCCAGTAGTAGATCGCCAGATCTTAATTTCTTCAATGATTTTACTTCTCCGAGGAAAGCAGAAACACTTTTTTCAATTTTAAAAGGCGAAACAAACTGAAAAGTTCCCTCTTTTTTTTGGATAATGAAAAATTTCGTGGTACACATTGACAATTGCTCCTCCCGTGGGAGTGAAGATAATGTGGATAGTTGCATGCAGTAGAAGTTAAAATTCAGGGACTAGACGGCACCACCCACCACGGAGCCCTACGAGGGGATACAGGTTAATTGTACCAGTGCTAGTCAGTCCCTATACGCTCACGGTACATCCCTGAAGTGGTCGCCACCCTTAACGAGTCACCCAGTAGATGTACCGATCGCTTGATCCATAAAGCCGATTGATGTGCTGAGGACCACAACACACCTCCCGTTTACCTGAAGCAGAGGCCAAAGCAATGTGTTGGTCTCAGGAGGCCTCAATTACCAGGATCCTCCTTTCCAGGGACACGGGTCTCCACGCACGGCAAACACGTGGGTGATTTAGTCCTCAAGAGTAGCTAATAGCAACAGAGCGGCGAAAGCTACTCAAGGGGAGCCCTCAACCTCTTACGAGGCAACCACACTGAGGGAGAAGAGGAAGAAAAAGCAGAAGAGTAGAGAGAGAAGAAAATAAAGAAGAGGAAAGATCACTAGGGAACCTCGGGATTGTGACACCCGTGTTTACCTAAAGAAGGTAAACCCCTGAGGGGTCCCGTGGTTTTAAAGTACGTATTGGAAATTCTACATCCAATACTTTTACACAGTCTGAGGGTGTACCTCAGGGTTTAATTTTAAGTGTCACATTTCTTTAGCTTATTCATCAGTAACATTCTCCATCAACTTCCATCATCTGTATATGGTAACTGGTTTGTTGATGACCTGCAAATATCATGCGAGGGATCTAATATGCGAATAATTGAGAGACAATTATTCGCATATTAGATATTATTATTACTATTATTCGCATATTTCAATTTGTTCATCCGCCTTGGTATAACCCAAGAAATACATTTATTAATACCTTTGCTCAATATGAAAAATCGGACACAAAACCTATTGTTTTTCAACAGCTATTCTTCTCTCACTGCTCTCAGTACAAATCATATAAACCTGTATTCACAGATGGTTCTAAAACAGCAGGACATGTGTGCTGTGGAATTTTATTAACTATACAGCTTTTAGTTACAGCCTACATCCATCCTGCTCCATCTTTGCTGAAGCAACAGCAATTTACTACGCGCTTCAGCATGTGAATACAGATGATTATAAAGAATATTGTATATACACTGAGAGCATGAGTGTTATAGATGCTTTGGGAAACAATAGTTTCACCTGTCATCCTGTTGTGTCAAGAATTTTCAGAGCATTGGATTGCCTTGCTGGCAAGGGACACAAAATAATATTTTGTTGGATACCAAGTCACGTAGGTCTTGATGGAAATGAGAGAGCTGACATAGTTGCAAAAACTGCAGCACATCCAATTTTACCATCAATTCCACTCTCAGATGTGAGAAAGGGTATTAAAAGATTTTTTCATTCGCTTTGGGAAGAATCATGGGACATGCAAGTCGGAAACAAACTCCATACCATTTTCCCATCCCTCATCTCATTATCAGTTTTACCTTTACGAAGTGCTGATGCTAAATTAACTCGCCTTCGTATCGGGCACTCACGTTTCACACAGATACATTTGTTTTTTAATGATTTAAATCCATGGTGTGAAGCGTGTGATGAACCATTTACTGTTTATCATATTTTAATTTCATGTCATGATTTTATCCAACAACGCTTACACTATTTTAATTCTGATATTTTAACTATGATTGATTTAATAGGGGATCCACCCCATAGAAACCTATTCGCTTTTTTAAGAGCCATAGGTTTTATACATTTTATTTAATTTGTATTTTAAACTATTGAAATTATGTTCACTTGTTTGTCTACTTTGTTTTATGATTAGATTTTAAATAATATGTACACTAGATTTTGTTTTTTAAGTTTTTAAATTTAGGGTTGCTTGGTTTTGGAAGAAAAACAAATAAATAGAAAATAAACAAATAAAAATAAAACTACAAAAGTCTTACTTTTGGCGCAGCATGTCCAATTTTGGACCTTGCGCCATAAAACCCAACCAACCAACCAACCTGCGATTGGAAAAAGAAACATTATTTACCAGGTCATTTTGTCGTAAAAACTAGTTTAACAACAACAAAAATTCGCTTGATTCGTGATACATCGACAAATAATTCCAAAGGAAATTTCTTGCTTAATTGTTTTTAAAAAAAAGGGAACAAATTTATTAGAGTTTGTATCCAAATTGATAATGAAATTTCGGATGATCGCAATTGGCATAACATCAAATATCAAAAAAACTTTTCTACAAATTAGTCTGAATCTGATAGGGAACATTATAAATTTTTATGATGGAAACAGTCATCAAGACTAGAGGAAATAATCATTCTCAAACATTGTAGAATGCTATTTGGAGTTTCTCCTAGTCCATTTTCATTAGAAGAAAACTTAGTTAATCATTTCCGAATGAAAAGAAGAAGATAGCTTGTCAACTCAGAGAATATTTCTATGTTGAAACAGTACACACTTTAATGATTTAAATAATGATATAAGAAATGTATAGCATTATTTGAATGACATTCTGTAATATCAAGAGAAAATCAAGTGGAATTTTAAGTCTCGAATAGCCACTTGGTCGAAAGGATAATGGTAGCAAATGATTAGAATTTTGAAAGAGATGCTAAGAAAATTGGGCGTAATAACTCTTGTCATAGAAAAATTAGAAATATTTCTATCTAATTGTGAAGTTACAATTATAATTGCACTTATTGAAGACAATTCAGAAGGTCTAAAGCTGCAGTGAAACAACTGATTTAGACGACAGAGAATGTAAACATGAGATTGCTTTTTGTGCAAAAATTAAGACAAAATTTAAGATAGAGATATTCAGAATGGGTATTTATTCATGTTGATTTCTAAAGTTATGAGCCGAGAAGATCCTTAAAGAGTTGGGGAAGTTGTTCTTCTTGAAACTGACGGCAAACATCAATTGGCCTTTAGAAATTATCAGTGAAGTCTATCTTTGGGGCTCTCAAGAGTCCCCAAAGTGAGAACAGCTGACGGAGAAAGTTGAAACCATCATAAAGATTTTCTCAGAAGAAATCAGAAGTTTGGAAAAATATTGCCATTCGTTGTTCAAAATGCTCAAACGGAGGAAAATTTAATGCCTTTACCAATACCGGTAGCTAATAATTCAGATTCCAGTAAAGATCATGATTCATCACCTTAAGTCCTAGATTTTATCACTAAAGTTGGTCAAGGTGTTTGAATTTCCTAGAAACTTGATTTATAACTTTTGATGAAATTTATGATATCCTAAAAATATGGAAGTGTTTCCATGTTTTTTTTAAATAATACCAGCGACAACTCAACTAAAACTTCTTTTTGTTTTGAAAATATACCGGAGAATTTATGTAAATATCTGCAATGAAAATGTTTTTCTGTATTAAATATCTATTGTAATATTAGAACCTTTTTGAAGAAGAGAAAAATTAATCTCTTTGCGTTGCGAGATATGCCGCCAAAATTTTCAAAATTGGCTGTTTATATGAGAAACTACCTATTTACAAGGGGTAGGTTTCTTTTTCTTTTTTTCTCTAAATCAACCCAGCCGCATTTACATTCAGAACAATGTTAGTAATCTCAAATTATAATTGGACATAGCCATGCATACATTTTTATTAATGATTATTTATATTTCTTTCGCAGCCAAATAAATATGGCATTCTTGGCTGTAGTAACTGCCGATGGAGGTATTCCTGTCTTTCAGCATTCTGCTGGAGAAATAAAAACGGTAATAAACTGTCCCTTTATTAAATTTTCTAATAAGTGACATTTGGAAGGCAAGCAGAATTTTATTAAGTACGCTATATTTATATTTGATAATATTTCTAAATTATATAAAATTACTTCTGTGCAGTTACTTTGCAGTTTATTAAAAGTTATTTCCTTTAAGCAATATTTTTGCTAATTTATTCTTTGACCATAATAAATTTTTGCTGATAAAAATATATTTTTCTTGCAAAGATTACAAAAATTCGAAGAATTAGAATTCTTATTTTTTATAGTACACGAAATATTTTAGTTAATTTGTATAATATTCTATCTAAGAAAAATAGGCACAAAACTCTTATAAGGTAAAAAAAATTGGGGTCTCTTACATAATTTCTTAAAAATAGCACAAGTCCCAAAATATACTTAATTTAAATTGTGTATAATAAAGACATTGAAAAATAATGTGTAAAATTAAATTCATTGATTTCTCAAAAGTCTACTCTAGGTATTATGAATTTTTCTTTGGTGAAAATATATTTGAGGGAGCCCCTTGGCGAGATTGGCGATTTTGCTTAAACTTTCAAAAATAATGGTTAAATCTAAACCAATCGACGAATAACGCTTAGGGTTACCATAAATAGAACAATATCGCCCATTTTGGCTTTAAACTTGGCAAGAATTCAAGGGACACCCTCTAGTATAGTGTAACCCTTTTTTTTTTTTTTTTTTAACATTTTTTTCTTTTATTTACTGTAAGGGAATTAAATAATGTTAATATTATATCTGCCTAGTATTTTTTCTAAGACTTATTAATCATTTATTATATTAAAATTTTTCAATGAAAGTTTTTAAATGTTTACCTGTGATTTTTAGTTTTTTGAATTAAATTAATAATCAAATAATAAAACTTAATTGTATGCCCTGATGAAATGGACAATTTATTTATTTGAATACAATTATTTTCATTGATAATATTAATCACACAAAATGAATTATCATTCTATTTTTGGTCGCAAGTTTAGGAAAAATAAAACATCATTTTATGCTGTATTTTATTTTTTCATACAACAAATATTTTTTTCATTGTTTTACATAGTTACTGAAAGTTATCATGGGTCATACTATTTGTTATATAGAATAAATATAGTATTGAATTAGAACTATATGGGAGACTGTGGAGACATGAACAATTATTTTAGATATGTACTGGTATAAAAATATTCATATTAACTGCATAAATATAAAGAAAGTGAAAATTCTGAAGTCTAATATTGTTACTAAATTTATTTATTGAAATGAATAGTGTTTTTGTAAAATGTAGTTTTCTTTTTAAT
Organism: Latrodectus elegans; assembly: GCA_030067965.1. NCBI lineage: Eukaryota > Metazoa > Arthropoda > Arachnida > Araneae > Theridiidae > Latrodectus > Latrodectus elegans. Next base: position 66,020,897 of record CM057815.1, read on the forward strand.
TTTTTTTTATTATTATTAAAATTTAATATTTTTAAATTTTTTAATTTTTTTAGGATTTTATTAGTAAAAAGTTATCAATATTTCTTACATATCATTTCCAATTATAAGTGAAATTATTCCTTTTTATTTTGTTGAATTTTAAATTAATATTTATATTTAATAATAACTGGTAATCTATTGTCAATTTACTTTTCGATAAAAAATTTACAAATGTGTAAAGCTTTGGCATTAAATTGGCTGTGATGATGCAAATTATCACAGCCAATTTAATGCCAAAACTTAAATAAATTAGTGCTTAATCTGCAATTACAAATTTTCTAATTCTAAAAAAATATACCTATAAAAAATTAGTAAAAGAAATCTTTTAATTCTAAAAACTTCCTTTGAAGTTCATTCCACTTAGAGAGCTATGATAATGCTAATGCGTAGGTACCAATTTTTATTATTTACATAAAATTTATAGGTTTCATACCTTGTCATATCTGTTTTTATGTTTGAACCTATTGTTAGAAGGTTATTTCTCTCACCTTGTTATAAATCTTGAAATCAGTATTTTCAATCTGTATGTTATTTTCCATCATATCCTGCTGATAAAGTTTTATTTTAAATTTAGAAACTTCCATTTGCAACTGTAGGTGCACTAAATGGAGTTCACATGTTTTCACGCTTGCGTGAAGCTGAATTAAAATCACTTGTGACACCAGAAGAAAAAATATTGTGGAAAGAGTATCATGAAAGGCAAGATTTTAAAAAAAATTTGAGTTTTTGTTTAAAATTTCTATTTTGAGTTTCCATTTAAATGTCAAAAAATTATAAATTTCAAGAAAGGAAATAAATTATTAGTGATTATCAAAGTACATTTTGTATTTTAATATAAAAAATAATATTAAATGATACTAGAGTTTTTTTTTTTTTTTTTTCATTTTAAATAAGATGTTAATTATCTAACATTTAAAAATATTGTTTTTATTGTAATATGATCGGATTCAGTGTAGTACTTTTCTATTAGTTAAATATCTTTTCTGGGATGATTAATTACATGATCAATCAGGAATATTTGTTGTATTTTGTTCAGAGAAGATTGATAAGTTTATTTGGTAAAATCCTAGGGTCTTGCATGAGTTTTTCACAATTTCCAATTTTCCTACCAAGCACTATACACTTATGTAGTTAAGCTAAATTACTTTATTTAGTGTAGTACTGTGCTTTCAAAACCTTGCTCGCTGTAAAAATGGAGCTTTAAATATGCCACTCTTGTGCTATTAAACTTTTACGTCTTAAAATGTTTAATATTTCATTGTAATTACTCAATACAGAGGTTTTAAAATGCTAATAACTAGAAATTAATTTCGTAAACACTACATGTATAATAAAAAACAAATGTAAGCTAACTATATATATATATGTCACACTGTCTGTAACAGGTGACAACCAAGCAATAAAACTTAAAGTAACATAAGTAACATTTTTTTTAATAAAAATTTGCATTTTAACTAAATGGGTAGTGGCATCCACCCTAAAAAATCTTCAGTGTAGCACAATCTAGTCCCAGATTAAATAAAGCTACGTTTATTACACAATGTATATAAAATGCATACTTATGAAAACTAATTTTAATTAACCTGGCAATGGTGTCCACCTTCAAAAAACTTAACTGTAGCAAATCTAGTCTTAGATTGAGCTGGGCAATAAAGCTAAATTTGTAATGTAAACTTTTATAAAGACTAGAGTTTCAAATCAATTAGCATTACCATTCTGAATAAATCTAAATATATATATGAAATAATTATAAACAATAGTTAATGTCGCCTAAGAACAGGGAACTATGCGATGGCTTAATGGTTTGAAGTACATTTTCATAGCTTGATTTTAGTTTAATGATCTAAAGTGATCGTATGACATGCATGAAATTCATTTTGTGTGCAACCCTTGTAAGTTGATAATAATGAATAATTTTATTTGTTTACAATTTAAGAATTTGTTAAGTTAATGCTCCCGTTATTAGGTCTAGAATTTTTTTTAAAGTTATATTTTGAATTTTAAAAAGATACATTGTGTTTATAATTTTGAAAATATTGTTTCAAATTTTTGGAAAGTATATTGTTTTGAATTTTTTTAAAATTATATTATTTTGAAGTTTTGTATGGTCTGCCATTGCAAGATTTTCGTGGGGTACTATTCATCTGCCTATATGTTTCTTAACACAGGAATTTTCTCTAAGTTCCAAAAATGTACATTTAAAAAAATATAAAGTAAAATAATAGTGGAAAATCTAAAAAGTATTACGGGAGAATGAATAAAAACTTCTTTGTTCAATTTGCCTTCTCTTCAAAACTACCAGTAAAAGTTATAAGTAAATAACAATAATGGACTTACTTGATATGACGTCAGGCTCACATGTCAACAAATATGCTCATTGATATTGTGGAAAAATATAAAAAAAAACATACAAGAAAAAGGTAATAAATAAACACAAAAAGAAGTTGGATAAAAAGAACAATTTATAATGTTGAAAATATAAAAGAATGTATTTATAAATTTAAAAGATGTTAAGAAAAATGTATTATAAAAAAACAAAATAAAAGATTTAATAAATAACAAAAAAATTGGGAAAAGAACAGTTTACAATGCTTGGATATTGGTGACAACAAAACACCATAGCAAACAGCGATCAAATGGCTTTGTATGGAAACTTAGAACAAAAAATTCAAACTGAAAGTAAAATCAAAACTTCAAATGCTTTTGCCCCTGAAAAGAACTATGCATATGATGTAAAAATGATATAAAACACAAGAGAAACCGACTCTACCAACAAAAAGTATCAAAAAAGTAAAGAATTTAACTTGGCAACACTATAATCAAAACAAAGGACACTAGATTTGGTAAGAAATTACTTGAGGAGGGGATATCATACTTACATCATCATTCCAAACCTGCATAGATCCCTGGTTTTTTACTTTCAATATACATAACCTAAAATATTGCATACAACAGCAATATTAATTAAATATATATAATAACTTGCCTAAACATAGGTTGCAGAATCATTGGTAATGATCATGCAATAGACAGCCCCTCAGGGGGTTTACCTTCTTTAGGTAAACATGGGTGTCACAATCCCGAGGTACCCTAGTGATCTGTCCTCTACTTTCTTTTCCTCTCTCCACTACTCTTCTGCTTTTTTTCCTATTCTCCCTCGTTGTGGTTTCCTCGAAAGAGGTTGAGGGCTCCCCTTGAGTAGCTTTCGCCGCTCTGTTGCTATTAGCTACTCTTGAGGACTAAATCACCCACGTGTTTGCTGTGCGTGGAGACCTGTGTCCCTGGAAAGGAGGATCCTGGTAATTGAGGCCTCCTGAGACCAACACATTGCTTTGGCCTCTGCTTCAGGTAAACGGGAGGTGTGTTGCGGTCCTCAGCACATCAATCGGCTTTATGGATCAAGCGATCGGTACATCTACTGGGTGACTCGTTAAGGGTGGAGTCCACTTCATGGATGCACTGTGAGCGTATAGGGACTGACTAGCATTGTTGCAGTTGATATGCTGCATCCCCTTGTAGGGCTCCGTGGTGGGTGATGCCGTCTAGTCCCCGAATTTTCTGACAAACTATATGGATAAAACAATAAATTCTTCTCTCCCAAGGGAGCAACAGTTATCAATGATCAATGCAAAGTATTTTATTGTGAAAAGAACTGAAGGAGGCTCTTTTCAATTTGTCTCACCATTTCTCATTGAGAAGAGTATTTCCTCTTATCTAGGAGAAGTGAAAAACATAAGAAGGATACGATCTGGTGATATATTGGTTGAGATTGCTAATGAAAGACAAGCAATTTTGATACAAACACTTAAAAAAATTGGCAATGTTGACGTTATCGTGCAGCCTCATATGACATTAAACTTCTCTAAGGGAGTAATTTCTGCGGCAGATCTGATATATACATCTACAGATGAAATTCTTGAGAATTTAAAATCTCAAAAAGTCTGTGCTGTCAAACGAATAACTCTTAAACGAGATGGTGTTTCAATCAACACAAAACATCTCATTTTGACATTTTCAACTGAAGACTTATCAGAACACAGAACACATAAAAGTTGCATATATGAGATGTTCTGTAAGAGCGTATATACCAAATCCGCTGCGTTGCTTTCAATGCCAACGCTTTGGCCATTCAAAAATAGCTTGCAGAGGTAAACTTACGTGTGCCCGTTGTGCTGACGTTGGCCACGATAGTGTTACCTGCAATGTTAAGGAGGTTTGTGTCAACTGCAAAGGCGACCATCCTGCTTACTCACGATCTTGCCTAGCATGGCAGTTGGAAAAAGAAATTACTACCATTAAAATAAAAAATAATGTGTCATATCCAGAGGCTCGGCGAATTGTCGCCTCACGTACACCACAGCTAGGTATTAGCTATGCAACTGCCGCTAAGAAAGTCACCAGATCTTGCTGCACGCAAACTGATGCTATTTCTCAACCTTCAACTACGCCATCTCCCAAACCAAAAGAAACAAAATCTTCAACCGTTATGCCAAAACTAACTTTTGCAAAATCAAGAGCATCCCAAGCAAAGAAATTAAAACTTGCAAAAGAAGGCGCTCGTAAGTCTTCCTTGACAGAAAGGAAAGCCAGACTTACATTGGATGAAGATACCGTAAAACTGTATCCCTCAGATGCTGATAGTTTGGAGGATTCATCAGAGACTCAGATGAGCACCGCTGGTGAATAACATTCATACCATTAATGACTTCCTTTGTTTCATGGAATTGTCGAGGTTTTCGTTCTCGAATTGACGACGTCAAATCTGTTATCTCTCGCTACAACCCCGCATGTGTGGCTCTCCAGGAAGCATTCCTGAAGCCCACTGTTAACACCAAATTGCGTGGGTTTCAATGCTTTAGAAAGGATAATGGTGGTGATGCGTCTGTATCTGGAGGAGTTTGTATATTCACATCAAACTCATTTTCTAGTACAGAACATCCACTAAGAACTACACTACAAGCTGTAGCAGTGAAAATTCACGTAACATGTCTTATCACGGTTTGCAGCCTGTATTTACCACCACAAGACGTCGTAAATTCAGAGGAACTAGATAATTTAATTGACCAACTCCCAGCTCCATTTGTACTCCTCGGTGATTTTAATGGCCATAATACTCTGTGGGGTAGTGAAGATACGAATTCTCGCGGTCATCAGATAGAGCAGTTCATATCTGAAAATTGCCTCTGTCTGCTGAATACCGATGAGAAAACTTATTTCCACGAACCATCACGGACATTTCACTCTCTTGACTTAGCTATTTGTTCTCCTTCACTCCTGCCATTGCTGAATTTTGCTGTCGGAAATAACCTCTACAATAGTGATCATTTCCCTCTAATCGTGTCTCAGGCTGGAAGTAATAATGTGTGTCACAAACCACCTAATTATGTGTACAGTCAAGCCGATTGGACACTTTTCACGCAATTGGCTGTGATTAGCGAAACAAGAGTTAAGACAGATGTGATAGATGATGCCGATAAATATGTCACCGTCACAACAATCCGAGCTGCGGATGTTACTATCCCTAAAAATTCCATCATTCCACATAAAAACAGGAAACCTTGGTGGAATGAAAAGTGCCAAATCTCTTATAAGAAACAAAGGAAGCAATGGAATATATTTCGAAGATACCCTACTACGGAGAATCTTAATGCTTTTAAAAAAGCCAAACTGAAGCTCGAAAAGTTAGACGTCAGAGTCAAAGAGAATCTTGGATTCGCTACGTGTCGTCAATCAATTCATCGACAACAAGTAAACAATTATGGAGTAAAGTTAAAGCAGCCAATGGTATTTATCAGGATTATTCCATTCCTGTATTAAAAACCGGAGCTGCAATACACTCCTCAGCGGTAGATATTGCTAATGTCATCGGTGAAAACTTTGCTAGTGTTTCCAGCTCTGATTCATATAATCCTACTTTTCTAAGGATTAAAAGAATCGCTGAGCAGTCACCTTTAAGATTTCATGATCGACATATTCTACCCTATAATTGTGATTTTGAATTGTCAGAATTGACGTCTGCTTTATCTAAAGCAAACGACACTAGCCCAGGACCAGATGGAATCTCGTATCAAATGCTCTGTCATTTAAATCATGATTCTTTATTAAACATACTTTCATTGTTTAATAGAATCTGGACTGAGCATGCTTATCCTACATCATGGAGAGAAGCGATAGTGATTCCAATATTGAAACCTGGCAAAGATTCAACTGACCCTCTGAGTTATCGTCCAATAGCTCTCACGAGTTGCTTGTGCAAAACCTTTGAACGTATGATCAATGCTTGACTCATTTACATCTTAGAGAAGAATAATTGCATACCTCTTCAACAAAGCGGATTTCGAAGTGGACGATCCACTATTGATAATATAGTAGATCTGGAATCCCAAATTTGAAATGCTTTCGTGAGGAGAAACCATCTTGTTGCAATTTTCTTCGATATTGAGAAAGCATACGATCGTACGTGGCGTTATGGTGTTCTCCGTAATATGCATAATCTTGGATTTAAGGATAATCTTCCAATAGTTATAAAGAATTTCCTAGCCACTAGGCTTTTTAAAGTACGTGTTGGAACTACAGTTTCCAATACCTTTACTCAAGCTGAGGGTGTCCCTCAAGGTAGCATTTTAAGCGTAACCCTTTTTAACCTTTTCATCAATAACATACTTCATCAGATACCATCTTCTGTTCATGGCACTTTGTATGTTGATGACTTACAAATTTCATATCAGGGTTCAAACATGAATATAATTGAGAGACAATTGCAAACAGCTGTAAATAAGTTAACTACTTAGTGTGAAAGGAATGGCCTTTGTATAGCTCCTAGTAAAAGCTATTGTGTCCATTTCTATAGGAAAACTAATATCCATAATGATCCTGTGCTTCACATAAATAATAGACCCATTCCTGTAGTCAGTGAGATAAAATTCCTCTGGGTAATTTTTGACAAGAAGTTAACTTTCCTTCCGCATGTGTTACACCTGTGGAAGAAATGTTAGCGCTTGCTCAACATCCTCAGAATGCTTTTGAATACATCTTGGGGTGCAGATCGAACATCACTCTTAAGAATTTATCAGTCTGTAATTTTATCTCGAATTGACTAAGGCTGTGTTGTTTATGGATAAGCCAGACTCTCCATCTTACGCAGATTGGACACTGTTCACCATACTGCTTTAAGGATATGCTGTGGAGCTTTTTGCACATCACCCGTCCAGAGTCTATATGTCATCTGCCAGCAGTTGCCATTAGACCTGCGGCAGATGCAGCTGTCTCTTAATTATTATTCAAAAATAATGTTCTCACCTCATCATCCCTTGCGTTCCACGATTCCAAGTGCTGCTCTTAAGAGATTATATAATACTAGACCATCAAGCATTCCACCTTTTCTCTGTCGTATTAAATCTATTATTTTGTTGTCTGACCTATGTGATGTCCGAATCGAGTCTACCGACCTTTACGCACATTCACCTTGGTATAATCCACACATTATTGTGTTAAATCCCTTTGGAAAAAATAAAAAATCAGACACAAATACTGCTATTCTTCAACAGCTTTATTCATTCCATCGCTGTCAGTATACTATGTACACTCCAGTATTTACAGATGGATCCAAATGTCTAGGATCAGTTGGCTGTGGAGTTTATCTTGATGATACCTCCTACAGTTATAGCCTTCACAAATCCTGCTCCATCTTCACTGCTGAGGCTACGGCTATATACCGAGCACTTCAGTTGCTAACAACTAAAAATGAACGTAAATTCTGTGTGTACACTGACAGTATGAGTGTATTAGAAGCTTTGAGGAATAACAACTATAATTGCCATCCAGTTGTGTCTAAGATATTCAAATTAATTGATTTAGTTACTAACAAGGGATTTGAGATACTGTTTTGTTGGATTCCAAGCCACATAGGAATAGATGGCAATGAGAAAGCTGATGCTGCCGCTAAATCTGCAGCTACTTCCATTTTGCCTTCAATACCATCAATGGACATGAGAAAAGGATTCAAACATTTCATATATTCTCTTTGGCAGGAATCCTGGGACCTGCAAGTCAGCAACAAACTCCATTCCTTATTTTCATACATCATTCCATTATCTGTTTTATCTCCACGAAGCGCAGATGTCAGACTGACTCGCCTTCGAATTGGTCACACGCATTTCACCCATAAACATGTGATCTCAAGTGATCTCCAACCGTGGTGTGAAAAGTGTGATGAACCATTTACAGTATATCACATTTTAATTGTGTGCCCAGATTTTAACCATCAGTGTTTTAGATATTTTAATAGTAATATTTTAGCATTAGAAGATTGGCTTGGGGAACCACCCCATCGCAATTTATTTGCGTTTTTAAAAGACATAGGATTTATGAATTTTATCTGATTTTGAAATATTTTATTAAAACACAAGTTTTAATCTTATACATGTGTATATTGTATGTTTACATACTTTTAATATATATTTTAACTATATTTCTATTTTATACCTTTAATATACATTTTAAATATATTTATATTTTATACTTTTAATGTACATTTTAACTATATTACTATTTTATACTTTTAATCGGTGAAAAAACTGGTGTATAATGTCTTGTGATTGGCGCAGCTTGTCCTTATCTGGACCTTGCGCCATAAAAACCAACCAACCAACCAACCATGCAATAGACAGATTTTATGACTTCTAGAAGTTCTTGCATAATGTTCTCAGACTGATTATTTTGCCATATGTATATATTATGCAAGGAAAATAATAATTCAAAATAATGAAAATAAAATTGAATTTTATAAGCTTTCAAAATAAATTTTATTTGACATATTTAAAATAAAAAATTCAATATATGAACACTCAATTATCAAAATCTTAAATTGTAATCAAATAAAAAAATTACTTATCAAATGCTTCAAGGGTTACTAGCACTCAAAACAAATGCTGTACATATACACAATCTTGTTATTTTATGTATATAAAATCCACACACACACACAAGATATGTCATGCAAACGCAAGAAACCATTCTGATGTATTAAACTTGTTTGGTTCATTTCATTGCTGTCACTGACACTTAGCAATAGATCAATTATTAAAGTGTTTATTTAAATTCAGTTGACAGAACAGCCTTATTTTTATATTGAATAATATTATTTGTTAAGTATTTTACAAAATCTATTTTTCTTTGCATATAAGCTTTACATTTAATTAATTGTATTGTTATTGAAAATAAAATATCACAATATTTGAAGTTTTTATTTTTTTTAATAAAATGAACGCTTAAAGCTAATTTACATAAAGTGGAGGATTTGGCAATATTTTGTATTGCAATAAAGTTGGCAATATGGACTTCACTGTATTAGTTGATATGAGTGCCAAATACACCAAATCTGTAGATTATTACTTCAGAATGTATTTGTTCAGTGATTCTATGATGTTTTGCATCATGCATGATTTATTTGTGGTTTTAGAAATCCTTGAACTTATGCTGTCTTTTTTATTTTGATATAATAATAATATAAATAATGTAAACTTAAAAATAAAGTGTTTATATTATTATTAAGTTTTATTTTTAAATGTCTGTGTGTGCGAAATTTTGTGTATGTTCGTACAATTTAAAAGTTCACTAGATGTTATAATTTTTTAAATTGCTGACTGTGTTAATTATTGTTTTAAAATTTAATTTGTTTCAAAAGTTTATTTTTTTAATTTTAAATTTGGAGGTTAAGTACTTTTACTTTGTGTTATTCTATTTAATTTTCTAATTTATATAGTAAACTATGTGTGTAATTTATTAAATATTCTATAGAAATGTTTAAGATGTTTCTTGTTTGAAATGTATTACAGGATGATTTAAAACTAGAATAATGTATTATTTTAGATGGGCATCAGTGACCGGTTAATTAGAAACACGTTTAACCAACCATAAAAATGTTATTTACATTTTAGATATATGACCCAGTTAATACCTCTTTGGTTTTGTTATACACAGTATTTCTATTCTTTTGATTAGTTTAAAGAATATTAAAAAAATTGTGATTATTTATTGTGTGATTACGAATAATTATATTGACTTTCAGTGATTTATTTTTGTTTTGTAATATCTAAATTTTTTTAAATATCTGTAGTTAAGTTAGTAGCATTTACTTCTGTAGCTCTTTACTAAGTAAATTTAGTAAAATATTCCATATTTGAAATGAAAAATAGCGTGAGATTGCTGTATTTAAAGTTGGAGATAAAGCATAATCGGGATTTTAAAAACTATGATTTAACCCAGACTTTATAGAAACCCAAATTTACATGAAAATGTATTTTAATTATGGTTTTGATTTAGATTTATAACGCAGTTATTAATATCTGTATGTTAGTTTTATTTGTTTTATACAGTGTATTTTTGAAGTGTTTTTATTCTTTTGATTAATTTAAAAAATTGTTTTTATTTTACTGTCTTATTACAAATGATAGTATTAACTTTAAAAAATTTATGTTTGTTTTGTAATATTTATAACTTGGTAAAATATGTGTAATAAAGTTTATAGTCTTTAGTTCTTTACTAAATAAATATAATAAAATAATTTATATTTTTAATCGAAAATTGGGCGATATTGTAGTATTCAATGTTATAGATAGAGTGTTTTCATGATTTTTTAAACTATGATTTTATACTGTGACCTGTTGTTGATTTGGCGAGATTCAATGAGTTACTGTATTTTAGACATTTTGCATTTGGAAGTCTTTTAATTATAGTATTGACTTTAATATAATATAGTCTTTTAATATAGAATTGGCAACATTTTTGTAAATCTCACAAAATGCTATGAACCCTAGAATTTCAGCTTTTGAATTTTGACTTCTTTTAAATAGTACTCAATCATATGTTATTCTGTTAAGAAATCGCTGCTCAAAGATTTTAGAATATTTAACATTTTAAAACTTGTGCTGGATTCTCTAATCAAACTTTGCAATAAAAGCTTTTAAAATTCTGAATCCAATTTTACTATGACTTTGAAATTGTTCTATATATTTTTAATTTGTAAGAATTTATTATGATTTAAAACAGATTTCTTTGTATAGGTTGGTTTTAATTCTCATTACAAAAAATGATTCATGCAATGATTGTCATTTGTCAAACTTGCTGGACAACATATTTGCTGTCATGGCAATGCTAATTGGCATTGATACTCTTATAAAACAAAAGGAAGTCATGAAATTTCAGAAATCATTAGTTGTAAGTAAAAATTTCTACCAAAAATTATATTAGAAAATAATGTGTTCATGTTTTAATTAAATTATCAACTAAATTAAAAATATTTTCTGTGAAGAGTTTTGAATGATTTATAACTTATGATTTTGTGTCTTTCATTATTTTCAGTCAAATATATGCTCACACATGTGCATCATTTATAATGTATTGAGATCTTTGTAGTTGTGTTGAGTCTAAAATGCTATTTTTAAAAATATTTATTGTTCAGTTAATATAAAAATATTTGAAATAAGTGTGCATTTAAAATTAAAAACACATTTTTTATTATAAAAACTTAATATAATTAATAAAAGAAAAAAATTAGCACGAAAGAGCTAATAAGGTTGCTATGTTTTCTCCTTGTATTGATTTCTGTAGTGTTATCAGTAATGTCTTAAATTATTAAATGCATATTATACTTTCAATTAAATGTAAATTTTTTTTCTAGGTATGCCATACTTTGATAGAATATTTTTTAAATCAAATTGATTTGGAAAAAAATAATGTTGGGGATTTAACTCGTTCATCGGATTGCATGCTAACAACAGACACTCATGTATTGCAAGTAAAAATAATAATAATAAATAATGATTGTTAAAATTAATTAGTTTGAAATAAAAATGATACAGTAATAATTATTTTGAATGTAAGATATAAAGTAAAAATAGAATCAATATTTGTGTTGTAAAATGACATGGTGAAAAATTTACTTTTAGGAAAAGTAAAAAACATGAAATCAATTTTACTTCATTAATTTTTTTAGTAATTAAAGGAATTTTTAAAAATAATGGCAATATTTATGAAAGAAATATAACAATGAAGGTATGGAAAAAAATACAACCAAAACCATTGTTCTGTGCCATTTTGATGCTTTTTTAGTTATTAATGGGTTTGTACAGCTCCTTGAAACTTCTGGAATTTTTACATACCGTTATGCATTTATTTTTATTAGAAAATATAATTTTTTTTATGTTTTAATTTTTGCAATAAAATTATTTGAAAACAAAATTGAGTATCAGCTCTTAATGCTAGATGGTGGCAAAATCAATATTAGTATAGTATTCATAAATATTGACTAAAATAAAAATCCGGTTTAATCAGGAGCAGATGTAATTATTAGATTTATATCTGAAGTAATCGCCAGTAAGATCAAAATTTGGCACAATCAAACTGATGAATTTGGTTCTTCTATTTGTTTGTTTTTTTAATTATAAAATTCTCTGAATATTATTATTTAAAAATGAAATTTTTGAATTAAAATATACTTTCCGTACTTTTTTGGTGAAAATTGTGTATAAAATCAATGAATTTGATTGTTTATAAAAATAGCTGATCTTTTAAAAAAGTGAACAGCATTAAATTATAGTAAATGTCGAAAACTGCAGCCCATACATTCTATGCAATGCTTACAGCAGTAAACGTTCCTCATTTCCAGAAATTGAGGTAACAGCAAATGTTGTTTACAAGCTATATAAGGACTCACTCACTTGGAGGGATGACCTTGGTAGTATCCGGTAAATTTTATCTAATAATTCTGTTTATTTTTTTTCAAATAAATATATTTAAAAAGAGATTGCTATACACCCCTTGAAATAATCAGTAAATTAGTAGATAGGATTCTAATGAAGATGTTTAAAAACTCCAAAATTGTCTAATATTTTATACAATGTTTAATTTAATAATTTAAAGAATATTTATTCTGTAAATAAATTTTTTCTATTTTTGCTTTAAATTCATCGAAGGCTTTTAAAGAAATCATCAGTATAAGTAACATTCCTCGTACATATCATTTGCTGTGTTAGCAGTTTTAATAGGCATATATTATACTTAGATATCTCATAAGATCATCTTTAATATAGTACTTAGAATTAAAAGTTTGTTCTGTGCCTATTAGTAAACATTTGATATTATTTCAAGAATTTCTTAAGATGTATGGGATATTTTCTAAGTAATTGAAATTCTAGATTTTAAAGTAATTGTTTTTATATAATTAAGAAAACTGTAAGATAAACTTTCCTTGTATGAATTTCATATTTATTAATTTCTTTAAGAACTATTAATTTACCTTTTTAAAAATTAGTTTTTCAATGCTGTATTATCCATCCCTCATTTATTTAAAAGTAAGGATTATAAAAACAGTTTTGGACATAAAAAAATCTCTTTAGATCTTATACAAAATTTTAAACATTTATCAAAAATGAAATGCTTTGAAAACAGTATATTTAACAGCATGCATGTTCAATTTGTGATAAAATTTTTCATTTTCTGGTCCATTTAGTTTCATTTGATTTTGTTTGCTACCTTCCTATCAAATAAAGAAATTTTCTATTATTCTATTTATCCTAAAAATTTTCAATTTCTCTTATATTGGTAGTTTGTCTTTATGTATGGATTTGATGTCCTGATTAAATATTCAATTTAAATCAGGATTAAGTATCAGTTTCGTGTTTAACTGTTTTTCTCTTGAAAATTAATATGTCTCATTTATTCCAATTTTAAGGTTTGTAAATTTTTCTAAAAGATTATTTTAAGCTTCTTTATTGTAGATCAGTAAAATTAGATAATATTTAATTTTCTTTTTAATTTATATTAAAATGCAGCAAAATTAAATGTTTTATAATTTATATATTTCTTATATTGTTTTATTTTTAATTATCTATTCTTAATGAATCTAAAATTCATTGGAGACTTACTCAGTTATTGTTACTTTTTCTTCTGCAAGAGGCAGTTTGTCCATTTAAACATCAACCTTTTCATTATAGTGATCAGCATATTTTTCTGTTCTGAAAGTTTAGAGCTGTAGCAGTTGCTTTAAACTGTTAATTTGTTTTCTTGTATCTCCTATATAAATTATATATAACTATGTGTGTAAATAAATATAGGCAGAGTTCCCTTTTTTTTAAATGTAATTTATTTTTTATAAATAGAAATTTGGGTTCTATAAAAAATCAAACTATTAAATTTCTTTTAATGTTTTTATTACTCTAATATATTATTAATGTAAAACTAATATATCACTTTATTAAACTAATATATTAGTTTTTGTATTGTAAAGTTTGAAGGAAATATAGAATTCTTATTCATGAAATTATTAATTTTTAATACTTAATCATTTTGTTCTCATTTTTTGAAAAAAAAAAAATGAAACTACTTTTTATTTCTTGTATGATATATTATTCAAAATTGAATTTATACATTTCTAGTTTTTGTATTTTTGATAAACTTTTACTTTCACCTGTTCTTAGGGGTGTTTAGGTGAGTTTTTAAATGTTGCTGATAGTTTATATGGATGCTTACTCATTAAAGGCAAGATAGTTGCTGCATCCAAAGAATGGTGGAGCTTAACAAACCAGGAAAGAGTTCTATTGTGCAGTTATGTTAATTGCATGCCAAAAGCTTTGTCCAGAGAAACTTTGATATATTTACCAACATCATCCCCTCAGGTGCTTGTTCTTTAATACTTGCTTATTTTATTTAGAAGTGACATAAAGATATTTTTATCATAAATGTAAATAATCAGTTTACAAATTTTACTAATACGAGGGTCACTCTGAAATTTTTGAGATACAACTATTTTGTAAGCTATACTTACAAAATTTTAGGTGTGTTCAAAGTAGTCTCCTCCAGCATCAGTGCACTTTTGTAGATGTATTTTCCACAGATTAAATGCCTCAAGCCATTCATTTCTTAAAATGCATGAAAAAATGCATTTATAGCCACATCAATCTCTTCTTCTGAATGAAAACGACGTCCACGTAAGTTCTTATTAAGATTAAAGAATAACCAAAATTCGCACATAGCTAGATCAGGTGAATACGGCGGATATTCGATCACTTTATTTAGTTTTTGTTTCAAAAACTCAATTGTTAATCTGGCTGTATGTGAAGATGCATTGTTATTGTGAAGCATTAGTCCCTTAACATTCAGTTCTTGTAGTATTTCTGGAAGACATTTAGTCGTATACTAGTTTGCTGTTACTGTCTTCTGTCCTTTGAACTCGATGGCTTTGACCAATCCCATACTTCTGAAGAAAACGGCATACATAACTTTTTTCAGAGTGCGTTGTTTTTTCACCATTGTTGGCATGGGATCATCTTTAAAGAACCATACTTTGCTTTCTTGACGTGTTGGAATGTCAAAAAATGGTATGTACGTTTCATCACCTGTTAAAATTTTAGAGGTGGTGCGGTAGCCACCATCATTTAGCAATTTTAGAGTTTCTTTACTGATTCCAACACGGTCCTTTGTTTGGTGCTCAGTTAGATTATGGGGAACCCAACTGCAAACTACTTTCTTCATATGTAATTCTTCATGAATGATTTTTTGATGGCTGAAGATCCAATGTTAAGTTCCTTCTGTATCATTTGATAGGTACAGTGATTATCATCCATTAACATTTTTCGTATGGCAGACATATTATCAGGGATGACAGCTGACAGTGGCCTTCCTGTGTGTTCTTCATCCTAAAGAAAATTGTGACCTCTTCTAAATTCTCTAAACCATCTAAATACAGTAGCACGAGCTGGAGATTCTTCACCAAATGTTAATTGCAACTGTTGAACACATTCTTCTTGATTTAATCCTGCTTGAAAATCGTAGCGCGAAAATGTTCTTGCGTTAACTCCATTTTTTGTTCTGTTTAAAATTTATTCTATGCTAAGCAAGTTTAAGTAAGCCAATAAAAAATCGTCTTCTGTGTTAAAATACTTTGTATTTTAAAATTAAATTGTTATTTTTATTTTGTAAATTCTTGTCTGCGCATATCTGAAAAATTTCAGAGTAACCCTCGTATATTATAATTATATATAGCTAAAAAAATAAAATGAATATTAAGATATATTGCTCTTAAAGTCTGCTACTATTTCTTATTGTTAAAATATTCAGTTAGTATTTTCTAAAATTTATTTATTGTATAAAAGGTTCAAATCTACTTAAGTGAACATGTTTTAAAATGAAGTAACTTAGTAAAAATAAAAAAAATGTAGTTAAATTATAAGGCTGGAGTATAAACACAGATAATTTTTTACATAACATATAATAAGATATTTGAATTGTACTTATGCCTTAAATGATAGAAATATCATATGGGCAATTCATGAGAACATTTTCGTACTTCCATATTGTTTTTGTATTTTATTTTTTAAAATTTGATTTCAAATTGTATCTTATCTAAAGAAATATTTATATAGATTTACAAGCTAATGAAATATAATATTTGGCCTTACGAATACAATAAAAATTCCTATCCAAAATTTTACTTAAATGTAATAACTAAATTCAAAATTTCATAAGTGCTAAACTCTTTAAAATTCACTAAAACTATAATAAATTGAAATGCTTTCATTGAATATTAGAAAGTTTAAAGTATTTGTGTTTATTCTAAATATTACAAAACTTAAAAAAATAAATAAAAATTCTAAGGAAAACGATTTTTAAAATTTGCTTAAATATTAAGAAAAAATTAATTGTTTATACTTTTCAAAGAACTTGCTCAAACTAGAAAAGGTATTTAAACGTTAGTTTTAAAGTTATTAGGCAATAATGTAGATTATTTCCAAGCATTGAGTTTTTACGAAGCTATTAATGTTGATGCCGTCAAAAGTGGAGAAAGGCAGTCTGCTAATCCATTTTACAGAAACAGACTATGTTGTAAGACTCCTTGTAGTGATATTTTAACTTTATTAACCAATGGAGAAAGACACTAAATTTCTTATTTTATAAAAAAAATTGTTAAAAAAATTAAATTACTCATAAAAATTACATATGTTGAAAAAGTAGCATTGCTGCTTATGATTTTGTTTTAATGTGCTAATGTTGAATTGTTATATTAAAGAATATAATTTAAAAATTTTATAGAGCTCTAACAGACTTATTACTTTGCATTTATTACGAGATGTTGAGGTTTGTGTGTTGTGTTCTGCAGAACCTCCTTTATCAACCTTAGAAGAAGAGGTATGATTAATACTTTTTAAACTTTTCCTGTAAAATTTAATTGTGGGTTTACATTTAGTAAAATTATGTTTATTAAAATGTAAATTTTAATTTTGATCATAATTTTATTTAAAATTTAATATGTAATTATAAATTAATCTTAATTTCTATTAATATGTAAATATTTTGATTTTATAATTTTTATGTAATTATATTCATTAAGTGAATATTCTTTGTTTTATATAAAAAATAATTAAAGCAATATTGTTACTAAATTTATATGAGAAATATAGGGTAAAATATGTACTAATAAAAGTAATTGAATGTTCCAACATTACTATAAAAAATTATCATGAAAGACATGAAATTATTAATACTTTCAATATAATAACCTTTCTTCAGAAACACAAGATTAATTAACATTTCAATAGAAATCATTTTAAGCTTAACAAATGTCATACTAATAGGCTAGGTGTCACATGACTTTAATCTAAATGTTTATATTTTTTAAAGCAAAATTGGGAGAAGTCTTTATTAAATTGATCCTTAATTCATATCTTTTTGTAAATTTCAACGTGTCTGTTTACTAAAAATTTCAGTAATTTTTTGTCTCTTTTTACTTAACATTTACTGATTTAAAAGTAGGTAATTAGAAAAATATTTCTCTATTAAATAAATACTTATATTTAAAATTTTCTATACAAAATAATTTATTAATGTCATTCAGAATTTTATTTCTATTTCATTTATTTTTATTGAAATACATATATAAATTTGTATTTTAGGCACCAAAAATCTGGAGAGAGTGTTTTGATATCTTGAAAATTACTGCTAATCTCCATCCTAGAAATATTCCTTCTACTATAATATTGGATTCAAACATTTTAGGGTGAGTGATTTAAATTTTTATTTTCACATATTGTAAATCTTAGGAATTTTGTGTTTTCCTTGGTAAGAAAAATTAATTTAATTGAGAATTAGTGTTTTTCATTAAGTTTCTAGTTTTTATTACAAATTTGATTAAAATAGATGATTAAGACAAAATATTCTATGAAAATTTTATATTTTGTTAATAAGTGCCTTATATATTTGAGAGATATGAGCTTTTCATGAAGAGTTTAATGTTGCAGTGTTAAACTTTTGTTTATATTAATGCTTCTATTTTTTGTTTTGAAAACCTATTTTAAAATTCAATATATTTCGTAATAAATTATAAATATTTCATAATTCTTAAAAGCTGAAGAATATCAACTCTACAGCACATATGATTTTTTCATATAGAGCCAATAAATGCTTGTAGAAAAATTTTTGATTAATTTTTAAATATGTAAATGAATAAAACATAAATATAACAAATTAAGGATTACAAATTTAAATAAATTTTTATATGATGAAGCTATGTATATAATTTTTAAAATAAAAGAAATATTATTTCATATTCTGGAACTTTAATTTGCAATCTTAAACAAAGTATTCTGCGCTTCTTATCTAGTTAGAATTGTTAAGATGAATAAGAAATATTGTACTGGTGCTCCTGTTCAGTTGGTTGTTTTTTAATTTGTTTTGGAAAAACAAATTTATTATATCATTTCAATTATTTTATTTCAGATTAATTTTGATCAATAGAGTGACCAGTCAGTCAGTATGCAGTTTACTTCCTGCCAAACACAAGCCTGGTGAAACATCAAATTCGATGAATGTAGAAAAGAAGCAAGAAGCTTTACGAACATTATATAAGATAGTTATTGGTACTTATTTCAAAAATGAAGACTTCAGCATAGATCCAAAATTAAAAGCTGATAACTCTTGTAAGTCTATCAATCTAATATATATAATTTACTAGTTTCAAATAATAGTGAGTTGTATATTCAAAATTATCAGTATTTAACTATATCCCAGATTTAAAACTAGTTGATTCAAGTTTTTATATGACTTCTTACAAAGATGTAATACGTATTTAAAATTTTTGTTTGTGCATAATTATTATATTTCATGAATCTTGTGTATATTTTAAAGTATTTTATTTTATTTATTAACTATGTAAACTTTTTTCGGCTAAACTGAGTATACGGTCATAGCTAACCAAGTGCAAAAAATTGCTAAATGTACTAAAATTTGGTAGTAAAATTTTTCCTCGCCAAATTTACATGAAGCGATTAATTACCAAATGTAGCAATGGAATGACTTGGCTTTGGACATGCACAATACAAGTGCACAAGATTTGAATTTTCGCTATTTTCATTTTGGATTTCTCTTGCGGTAAAGTTGCCAGAATTTAAATCCTGTCTTTTTATATTCCTTTTTTATTACGCTTTGAAAGTAGCGCCTAAAATTAAATTCTGTTTTTTTATATACATTTTGTATTTTACTATGGATATAGTGCTGTAAATATAATTCTTTTTTATAATCATTATGGATATGTGCTGGAAATTAAATCCACACTTTTATATTCATTTTTGATTTCGTTTTGTATGTAGAGCGCTGGAAGAAAAATGAAAGTAAGAATTTTATTCTAATTATTTTCTGTGGGCATAGAATTCCCAGAATTGTATTTTAAGTATTTAAATATTCAGTAATGAACAAAACTGCAGAATTCTTCAATTTTTCAAATTAGTTTCCAATTTTTTTCTTAATTTAATAGTTGCTTCAGAAATTATTAAATTTGAGGAATTGCATAAAATGATATTTTTATTTAAACTATTTATATCCGAATAAATTAAAGCGTCATTTCTAGCTAAATGTTTGATATAATGTATAAAATTGTTAAATGAAATTTGAAAACTTGTAATTTTGGGTCCAATTGATTTGTAGTATTCTGACTTTAATCATTGGATTTATCAAAATTATTTTATTAAATATTAAAAAAATTCTTTAATACTGAAATTCTTCCATTTTATTTATTTTTAAATAGTTGTTAAATTTAATTTTCATTAAGATATTTTTATTAATTTTTGGTACTTTATTTTTTCACATTTCCTTCAATTTTAATTCAGAAATACTTTTAAATTGAAACTTTTAATCAATTCTTAATACAATTGCTGTTTTCTTATTTATTGTTAGGCTTAACAATTTGAAATCTGGGAAAACCCTGATTTCTTGTGCGAATTAGCATTTATTCTTCTTTAATCAAATTCCAATACCTATGTCTCTTCTGCTTGGCAGAAAATTTTTTGTCAATTTGGTGAGGCTGTGATTGTAATACTCAATTTTACACATTTTTCTGTTATCAAATTTTGTCTTCTTTTTAATTAAAAACTTTATTATTTAAAATTGAAGATACATATTGTAATTTCTGTTTTCAATTAATTATGTTCCAGATAAATATTTTATATCTTTTGTAATACACTTGTTTTTAAATATTGATGGCTTTAATCTTAATCTATTCGTAGAGACAATTGCAGACATTAAATTTTTATTATATAATTAATATTATTTTAGTAAGTTTGTAATTTTTGTTTTTAATTTAGGTCCTGTGAAAGATTATGGTTCTGTTGACTATGGAGACACTGTTCCACAAGAATTTTATATGTGTTTGGAAGATAATAAATGTTATGTTATTAATAAAGATAACTATGAAATATACATTCTCTACACTGCAGATATTCCTACTTATGCACTTAGGTATGTATTCCTATTTTTATAAGAATTTCACTTCCCTTCTTTTTGGATGATTTCTAATTTAATTAAATTTCTATATTTTAATTAAGTAGCAAAAAGGGAAAGTTACTTTTGCTTTAAATTTCAGTCATTAATTCATATGTTTTTAGAAATCTAAAAAATGCTTATAAATTAGTCATTTTACCTTATTTTTCATTAATAAAATTAAAGCATGAGATTTGCCAAGTAAAATTCATACTTATAAACATATTTGAAATTTTTTGCATACTAAATAACTTTTTTAATGGTAATTTATTGGACTTGAGCAGTTTAATAAGAAAAATAATTTTAAGATCTAACACACATTGTTCTATTTTAACAACTTTTGATTTACAAACATTTAAGTCCCTAGCTGTTCATAAAAATGGATGCCTATTGTATTTTAATTAAATTTTTTGCTACTGTAATTCTTTCTTTTAATTAAATTTCCATAATTTGAGAAACATATAAACAAAGTGTTTTATTTTTTAAAGTTGTAGTTTAGTATTATGTAATGGGAATCGTAAATTATGTCTCAAATAGACGTTCAATAAGTTATTAAAAATGCATCCTTGAAAAGTTTGTAAGTGCTGTTTGGAAACTTTCAGTTTTGTGTATGAGTCATGAAGTCTCTGTATAATCTTACAATTTATGTGTAAAAACCAAACTTTTTATATTTAAAAATTTTTTATTGTAATTTTTTTAAATTATAATTTTAGGTAAGCAATTTATGTTTATGTTGCATTAATATCTTTGTAACAGTGTGTTATAAAAAAAAGTTAATTTTGTATTTTCCTATTTTTTATCATGCAAAAATTATTGATTTTATAGAAAAAAGTTACGAATTCTTCATGTTTTCAGTACTTAAAAATCTATACTCGTTTTGTTCATATTTTCTGTTTTTCACACAGTGTGGTTTTGTTTAACATTGTATTTTTATACATCATACTGTGTTTAGATTTAACCTACTTTTATATAAATTATTTTAGAAGATTGCATAAGATGCTTTATTTACCACCTTTTAATTTTTTCTTCATAAATTAAAAGTAATTGCATGTCTGAAGGTTCCTTTTCATTTTACCTTTGTTTAATGTTAAATTCAAGTAAATTGAAAAAAAAAATTAAAAAAAATTTTATTAATTATTTAAATATGTTTTTATAAAATAATTATTTAAATATGTTTTTAAGAATCTTAACTTGCAACATTTTTCAGTATTGAATTTTCTTTATTTTTTGTTGAAATACATTTGCAGATGAAATTGTCTAATGTATTGTAGAATTATTTATTTAAAACCACAAGCATCAGTACCTTACAGGATTTGAGATAGACATCTTGGTCACTTCTCATTATTAATGAATTAAAACTTTAAAAAGTTTTATCTGATGTTAAAATTGCTAAATACATAAACGTTTTTATTGACACTTGTTGTAAATAAATGTACTGTAAAGTCTTCCTCCGTTAAGTTTATTTTTACTTGAGACAATACATTTTTCTTATTATTTTGACAAAAAATAATTCTTATTAATTTGAATTCAGAAGTTTACCTTTAATTTTCAGAATTAATAAACTTTTAATGATAAAAATTTATTTCAAAAGCTCTGCAACAGTGTTTGAAAACCATTAAGTAATGATATCAAATTACTTTAAAATTGCAATATTAATAGGACATTATCTTCTTCAAACAAATATATAATGTTTAACTATAATATCATTGTATCATTGAAAAATTCTTCAATACAAGAAAATCTTCAATTCTGTATAAAAACCATGAAATAATAGTTAAAATTTCAGGCACTTTATTTTATCTGATCACAATAGAGCATGTGTGTGTGAAAATATCGAGTTGAAAGTTGAGACAAAGATTAAATTGCCTTTATTTGGTTTTCTTGTACATACAGTTAAAACCTTTATGTATTCTTGGAAATTAGATTTCTTCCAAAGACCTGGAAATTTTATTTTCTTTACATTTTTTGTTATGCTAATTTCATTATCTTTTAAAGAATAAAAATGTTGGTTTCTGTGATAGCAACTAGACATACACAAGATTAATGTTATATAAGCTATATTTTAATCAAATAATAGAAAATGCATTGTTGCCAAGTAGTTCAGTTTGTCTTTGATGTAAAATCTATGAATCTGAAAAATAACAATTAAAAATAATAAGATTAAAAAGAATTATTTAAAATAAGTATATCCTTATAAAAATGTGCTAAGGCCATAGTAGCTGGAAACACAATAAATTAAAATTGTGAAAGTAGTTTCCACAAAGTTTTATTTTAATGGAAAAATATTTCTTAGTATAATAATTAAGCATTTACTTAATTTATTTTATTACAAAATATTTTATTAATATACAAATTCAACTTTATTTTAGTTGGGACATTTATAAAAGGAATTAAAATACATGCAAGATTGTTATTTGGGAATGAAATCAAAATTTGTCATGTTTTAAAATCAAAGAGCCTGTATCTACTACGTTTTCCTTTTAGAATTATCATTGGACATTATAAAAGCAACATTTAAAAATTCTTTGCTAATCTAATTATGGATTTTAATTGATGAAAGCTTATAATTTCAAGCATCCTTAAATTTGAGTGGAGTAATTTATGATTAATGTAAAAATCATGTGAATGCATAAATTATGGTAAATATTTATAAAATTTCTTATACACTTATCAAATTTTAAAATTAATTACTTGTTCAGAATATTTAATTTACTGAAGCCACATAAAAACATAAATTTTAAAGAACTCTAAAATATTTCTTGCATGCAATGCTTGACTAATTAATACAAAGAATTTTGTTTACTAAAATAAAAATTTCACTATTGTAGTTATATACTCATTTAATGTTATTGGAATAATTATAAATTTGAAATCAGAAATATTAGCTTTATGAATATTTACCTCTAGCATCATTTAAAAATATAATGAAAAGTTATGCATACATAGTAGCAAATATATTACGCTCAAAAATATGTATAATATTTATTTAATTATTGATTACAATTATCTTCTTGAAAAAATTGTGTATAGAAAACTCACTAAAACTCCAGGAATTTGCATTTAAAGAATTTGCATTAATTTTAATATATTTTAATCAACCTACATAGAAGTTTTTATTTATTTACAAAAAAACTGAAGAAAAAATTTGATTTTTAAAATCGTAAATTTTTAATGTATAACCAAATAATCGTAACTTATGAATTTTGTGATATTTTATAATTGCTGTGATTTTAAGATTTAATGCATATTTACATTTTTAAATCTTTTCCAAGAAGTTGTGAATTGTATAAACTTATCTCTAAAGTGGACTTTGTTATGATTTTTTTTTAATAATCTGCACCAAAAGTTTTACAAAATGATATCTTAAAAGTTCAGAAATGCCAAATTTATGAAGTTTTTTTTATGATAAATTCTGTATTTTTTTACTTTTTTCTATGTAACTGAAGATATTGAAAATGCTAACAATGCCTTAGCAGAATTATGAAGTTACAAATTTTTAATTTGAAAATTTTTCCAATATCATGGACAAAATAAATGACTTCTTACTTTCATGAAATGAATAATGAAAGTTGATAGTATAAAATGTGATTGAATTTTAAAAGTTTGTATGTCGTGTTCATCATTTCTCAGCAACACAGGTTGTGAATGAAAACAATTTTTTTTATAACCAGAAAAATTAAAAATAATTTGTTAAGTCCCCAAAGAAAAAATCCATGATCAGGAAATTGTGTGTTCTTTCTTAATGAATTACTAAAGTGAATTATAATCTTATTTAAATTGTTTTTATTTTAATATAGTTTGCTTAGTACATGTTATTAAACTATGTAATAGATTTTATGTATTCTGCTATATCTAACTATGGATTGATTTTATGTACATATTCTATTTAAAATTTCTTTTTATTCTTAATTTTTTGAAGAAATTAGTATGTATATTTGTACATGAAAAATAATTTATTTAAAAAAAATTTCTAGAATTTTTTTATTTAAACTTACTTAATTTTTATTTTAGACTTGTTTCCCACAAAACAATGAAGCTGTTGATGGATAGTAAGCTGTTTCCTCAAATATGAAATATTTTGCTAATAAACAAATTTTTGTCAACACTTTTGTGAAAAATTAATATCAAATTTTACAAAAAAGTATTGCCTAAAGTATTGTACTATAGTTAAAAATTGTATTGGAAGTCATTTTTAAAATTTGAATTTACTTTAAATTTTATGAATTCTATAAAACAATTCATTCAATTTTTGTAAGTATAGTATATGTAAATAATATCAATATGTGTGTGTGTGTGTGTAATCATTTTTATATCATTACCTGCAAATAAATATATTTTACTTAAGATGTTTTAATTAAATTTTATGAATGTTATAAAAAAATATCAATATATACTCATATTTATATCATTTTATCTGTAAATAAATATATTTTAATTAAGATATCTACATTTTAAAAAGTTTTCAATAACTTTATCCTCAAGTTATGCTTGTTTAGTCTGGAAATCATGCTGCACTGAACAGTTTTTTATTCACCATCAAATTTCTCAATGCACTGACTGTGATGTTTACGTGCATTATCTTACTCTATACCATGTAATGGTTACAGTCAAAGTTAGCTCCAAGATAGGCACTGCTATCTTTTAAATCTGACATGTGTCTGGAATTAATCTTAATGCAGTCAGTTTTGTTTGAAGTTTCTCCATCTGGAGATCTTCATGTCATTTATGAATTCTTTTGTGTTGAAATGATGTGCTAGATAAGTCTTTGTGTATTGTCAGTATTTATATCAGTTATACTATAATTTTGAATAGTTGGTCTGTATTCAGCTTCTCTCCCAATCTTGCCGTTAAAGTCGACTAAAATATTCTTGATATCATTATTTGGACAAGAACAGTTGAGCAAGTGCAGATTCTCATAAAAAATCTCATCCTTGTCCTCTGTGGGTGCGTGGGCATTATTGAGGCTGGAATTAAGGAACTTTCCTTTCAATCTTATTTTACATAATCTTAGGGTTTAATATGTTTATTTATGGCAAAGCCAGTTCAAATCACATGTTTTTTCTTGTCACAGCTGTAAAATACTATGTGTTTTTTTATTAATTTTAATAATTCCATCACCAATCCACCTCATCTCTTGCAAGGCCACCTAGTCAACCTTGTAACTATCTAGCTGTTCAATGTAAATTTGAAACTATTTGCTTCGATACAGTAATTGAATGTTCCAAGTTCCTATTCTCAGATCCGTATGCAATTTGCCAAGTTATCTCTTAAAGTTTGGTGCAGATAAATTCATTATTTGAAATTTCTTAAAAATGTTTTTTTTCCTGGGTGAAGTTGTTAATCCCACACTCAATATCGAACTTGGGGGGCCATTCCCATGATATAATCCCCAGGAACAGTATACCCAGCTATCCTCATGATCACTAAGGACACATCTTATTTGCTTTTTACAACATGTGCATGGTCTATGTTTATACTATTCTTACCCTTTAGTCACCACACAAGGTATAGTTAATTTTCGACTTGATTATTTTTTATTTGATACTATAACCTAAAATCTGTGCTAATTTTTTTTATTTAGGTAAAGAATTTTTTTCTATATTTCTATTTTTTGTAAAATGTATTAATATGTACTGAAAAACATAATTGAAGAATAATTTTTTTTGTTTTTTTTATCTAATATTAAGTTTAAGTGCAACAATATAATATTGCTTTTGCAAACCTAGCATAAATTTTCATTTTAATACTGGTCTAGATTCTCAATTAATCTATGTTTCATTGAATAAATACTCATGTGCAGAAAATTAAAAATTAATTCAAAAGAGAAAAATTATATTTTATGTGTAGCTTTTCTTCAGAAATTTGAGCATTTAAAAAAGATGCATACCAATTTAGTGACATTTACCAATTGTCATAACTTGTTACTTTTCATGCAATGTGTTTCACATAATCATGGTAAGTAATATTGTTTTTTTTTTTTTTTTTTTGCAATTAATTCCACAGATGTTTTAATCAGCATGCATTATATCATTTAATAATAAGCACATTCTGCAAGATAAACTGTAATTAATCCAATTAGTGTGCATTCAGAATTAATCTAATTTAGAATTCACTGATTCAATGTATTTCTTTAACAGCCTGCAATGCTGATTCAGAATTAGGAATCACCAACAACTCTCAAAATCAGATTTCCAGCCTGCAACAAATTTTATTCCATCTTTCCACTAATCATCCCATTATCAATTTTAACGCTGCAAAGAGCAGATATTAAATTGACTCGCCTTCGTGTTGGTCACACGCGTGTTATTCATAGGCATTTATTCTTAGATGACTTAAATCCTTGGTGTAAGACATGTGATGAACCATACACAGTGTGTCATATTTTATGTCCAGATTTTAACAACCATCGTTTCACTTTTTCGAAGATACCCGTACACGTTAAAAACGTCAATTTCGACCTCAATTGATAAATTTATTTTACTCTTTCGTTAAATAAGGAATTTAAAGAGCTTTCTGAAACAGGTTTGTTTTTGTTTCTACGTTAATTAGATTCCGAGATATGAAGGATTTCGTAAAGATTAGGAAACTAAAAATGGACAAATTTAAAGGACCGGAAGTAGGCTTTTAAAGGGCCAGAATGATGTTAAAAATTTGTTTAAATAGTGTTAAATTTTAAAGTATAAATTTAGTAAGCTTTTGAAAGATACATAAAATACTTACTGTTCCAGAAATCAATCAGAAAATCAAATAAAAAAATTAATCAGTAAATATGAAAATTTCTTATAAAGACACAACACTTTAATCTTTAAATGCGATTTTCTCAGAACTGGCTTTTACCTATAATTTGCACGCTTCAAAAACGATAACTCAAAATATTTTTATAATATCATGAGCATGATCTGTATATTGTTTTCTAGGGAATGTACTAAAAGAATTTTAATCACTAAATATTTTCCAAATTATGGCCTGTTATTCGTATAATGGCATAGAAATTTTGGCTAATATTTCAATATAAGTATTCAACTGGTCGTAATTTTTTCATTTTTTAACAAAAATTTGAAATTTTAGTACATGCTCTAGATAACAACATATTGATTATTTGGTATTAATTTTTTTCAAATATGTTTAATAATATTTGATGTAGTATTTCTTAAATTAAAAAAAAATGCTTAAAATTGTATACATATTTAACATGTCTGAAGAATAATATTGGAATATATCAAATTTTAGTTGCTCAATATTAATGTTTCCTAAAGTGAAATAAGAAAAATTCATTACAATGTATATATGCAGTGTATTTAAAAAAGTGCTCTGAACGTGTCCGAGTACCTTAATAGTAATATTTTAACCTTACAAGATTTACTAGGTGAGCCACCACATCGCAATCTCTGCGTTTTTAAAAGCAATTGGTTTTATGAATTTTATCTAATTTTAGAAACTTTTAAATTAAAATTTATCCAATTTTAAATCTTATACATTTTAAATGATAAATATATTTATATTTTATTTTGATATTTTAATAAAATATTAACATCTTAATGGTTTGAACCGACAAAGTAGATAAAGACGACTTTAGTCTGGCGACGCTTGTCCTTACTTGGACCTTGCGCCATTAAAACCAACCAATCCACCGTCATTTGTTTATCATTTCAGAGAAATTGGACTTTTGTGTTCCATTTTATTTTAAATTTTAAGTTCATCTCTTATAATTTATTTAATAAAAAACAGCAGTATATACTCGCATAAAATTTTGTGCAGATAAATTTTAAGAATTTAAACCCCTCAGGGAGGTTACCTTTAGGTAAACACGGGTGTCACAATCCCGAGGTACCCTAGTGATCTTTCCTCTTTATTTTCTTCTCTCCTCTACTCTTCTGCATTTTCTTCCTTTTCTCCCTCATTGTGGTTGCCTCGTAAGAGGTTGAGGGCTCCCCTTGAGTAGCTTTCGCCGCTCTGTTGCTATTAGCTACTCTTGAACACTAAATCACCCATGTGTTTGCCGCGCGTGGAGACCCGTGTCCCTGGAAAGGAGGGTCCTGGTAATTGAGGCCTCCTGAGACCAACACGTTGCTTTGGCTTCTGCTTCAGATAAACGGGAGGTGTGTTGTGGTCCTCAGCACATCAATCGGCTTTATGGATCAAGCGATCGGTGCATCTACTGGATGACTCGTTAAGGGTGGAGTCCACTAGAGGGATGTACCGTGAGCGTATAGGGAGTGACTAGCACTGGTACAGTTAATCTGTATCCCCTCGTAGGGCTCCGTGGTGGGTGGTGCCGTCTAGTCCCTGAATTTTATTTTACCTCATATGAATAAAGCTACTTTCTCTACACTCCCTCGGGAGCAACAAATGCTTATGTGTGAAGCTAAGTTTTTCATAGTTAAAAGAAATGGAGGATCCTTCGAATATGTTTCTCCCTTTCTCACTGAAAAGGGACTAATGTCTCATCTAGATGTATTGAAATCTATTAAAAAATTACGAACGGGCAATCTACTTGTAGAAACTACATCTAATAAACAGGCTATAATAATACAAACATGAAATCCCTCGCTGACATACCAGTAACAGTAGAGCATCATGGAAAACTAAATTTTGTGCAGGGAGTAATTTCTGCAGAGGATTTGTATCATACGTCCTGTGATGAAATTCTCGACAACTTAAAGGGCCAAAAAGTCTGCGCCGTGAAAAGAATAACAATCAAAAGGGATGGTATTATATTAAATACAAAACACCTTATTTTGACTTTTGCAATGCCAGACTTGCCACAATACATCAAAGTGGCTTACATGCGTCGTTCAGTGCGACCATATATCCCGAATCCTCTCAGATGTTTCCAGTGCCAACGTTATGGACATTCTAAAATTGCTTGCAGAGGGAAGCCTACTTGCGCCCGCTTTTCTCAAGTTGACGACCATGAGAGTACTACCTGCAAAGCCAAAGAAATGTGTGTCAACTGTGAAGGTGACCACACCTCTTATTCTAGATCTTGTCCCGTTTGGCAACTGGAAAAAGAAATTGTCGCCTTTAAAATTAAAAACAATGTTTCCTATGCAGAAGCTCGTCGCACAGTTAGTTCCCGCACTCCCACTCCTGGTGTAAATTATGCATCTATAACCAAAAAAGTAACGATCCTGCAGCACCCAAACAGATACAAATTCCGCTTCTACAATTGGCTTGCTTTCAAAGCAAAAGAACACAGAAGCACCAACACCTGTAATCGCCAAATCAGCTTTGGCAAAATCAAAAGTCTTGAAGGCGAGGAAATTAAAATTGGCTAAGGAAGGCCGTCGAAAGTCTTCCTTAACAACAAAAAAAGCTCTTCTGTGTTTGGATGCAGACACTGTGAAACTGCATCCCTCGGGTGATGACTTCAATTCTGAAGACTAATCTGAGATGACCATAAGCAACAGTGATAAAGTTTAGAATATATTCCATTCGTGACTTCCTTTGTTTCCTGGAATTGTCGCGGTTATCGTTCTCGCATTGATGACATCAAATCCATCATCTCTCGCTTTAACCCCGCATGTGTGGCTCTCCAGGAGACATTCCTGAAGCCCACTGTTGTCACCAAAATGCGTGGGTTTCAATGCTTCAGAAAGGAAAATGATGGTGATGCTGCTGTGTCTGGTGGAGTTTGTATAATTACATCAAACAATTACCCTAGTACAGCACATCAGTTAAGAACTACACTCCAGGCAGTGGCTGTGAGAATCCACACCACATGTCTAATAACGGTATGTAGTCTTTACTTACCACCGAATGATGTCATCCAAGCAGAAGAACTGAATGACTTGGTTGATCAACTCCCAACTCCATTTTTATTGCTCGGTGATTTTAACGGTCATAATTTTCTGTGGGGTAGTGATGATACGAATTCTCGTGGTCGACAAATAGAGCAGTTCATTTCTGACCATAGTCTCTGTCTGCTGAATACCGACGAGAAAACTTATTTTCACGAACCTACACGGACATTCCACTCTCTGGACTTAGCTATATGTTCTCCATCACTCTTGCCATTGCTGAATTTTGAAGTTGGAAATGACCTTTACAACAGTGATCATTTCCCTCTGATCGTGTCTCAGGCTGGAAATAATAGTGTGTGTCACAACCCACCTAGTTATGTGTACAGTCGAGCCGATTGGACACTTTTCACGCAATTGGCTGTGATCAGTGAGACAAGAGTTAAGACAGATATGATAGATGATGCCGTTAAATATGTCACCGACACAATAATCCGAGCTGCGGATGTTGCTATCCCTAAAAATTCCATCATTCCACATAAACACAGGAAACCTTGGTGGAATGAAAAGTGTCAACTCTCCTATAAGAAACAAAGGAAGCAATGGAATATATTCCGAAGATACCCTACTACGGAGAATCTTGTTGCTTTTAAAAAAGCCAAAGCTCAAGCTCGAAGAGTTAGACGTCAGAGTCAAAGAGAATCTTAGATTCGCTACGTGTCGTCAATCAATTCATCGACAACAAGTAAAGAGTTATGGAGGAAAGTTAAAGCAGCCAATGGTATTTATCAGGATTATTCCATTCCTGTATTAAAAACAGTAGCTGCAATATACTCTTCAGCGGTAGATATTGCTAATGTCATCGGTGAAACCTTTGCTAGTGTTTCCAGCTCTGATTCATATAGTCCTACTTTTCTAAGGATTAAAGAAATCACTGAGCGGACACCTCTAAGCTTTCATGATCGACATAATCTACCCTATAATTGTGATTTTGAATTGTCAGAATTGACGTCTGCTTTATCTAAAGCAAATGACACTAGCCCAGGACCAGATGGAATCTCGTATCAAATGCTCCGTCATTTAAATCATGAATCTTTATTGAACATACTTTCGTTGTTTAATAGAATCTGGACTGAACATGCTTATCCTACTTCATGGAAAGAGGCGATAGTGATTCCAATATTGAATCCTGGCAAAGATTCATCTGACCCTCTGAGTTATCGCCCAATAGCTCTCACGAGTTGCTTGTGCAAAACGTTGGAGCGTATGGTCAATGCTAGACTCATTTACATCTTAGAGAAGAATAATTGCATACACCTTCACCAAAGCGGATTTCGAAGAGGACGATCCACTATTGATAACATAGTAGATCTAGAATCCCAAATTCGAAATGCTTTCGTGAGGAGAAACCATCTTCGTGGTTTCGTACGTGGCGATCACGATCGTACGTGGTGTTATGGCGTTCTCCTTAATATGCATAATCTTGGATTTAAGGATAATCTTCCAATATTCATACAGAATTTCCTAGCCACTAGGCTTTTTAAAGTAATTGTTGGAACTACAGTTTCTAATACTTTTACTCAAGCTGAGGGTGTCCCGCAAGGTAGCGTTTTAAGCGTAACCCTTTTTAACCTTTTCATCAATAACATACTTCATCGGTTTCCATCTTCTGTTCATAGTAATTTATATGTTGATGACTTACAAATTTCATATTATTGTTCAAACATGAATATAATTGAGAGACAATAACAAACAGCTGTAAACAATCTAACTACTTGGTGTGAACGAAATGGTCTTATTATATCTCCTAGTAATGGTTGCTTTGTTCATTTCTGTAGGAAAACTAGTCTTCATCCCGATCCTGTGCTTCACATAAGCAATAGACCTATTCCTGTGGTCAATGAGATAAAATTCCTCGTTTTAATTTTCGATAAGAAGTTAACTTTCCTTCCGCATACTTTATATCTGCGGAAGAAGTGTGAGCGATTGCTCAATATCCTCAAGATGTTGTCGAATACATTTTGGGGTGCAGATCGCACTTCATTACTCCGAATTTATCAATCAATCATTTTATCTCGTATTGACTATGGCTGTGTTGCTTATTGATCGGCTAGATCTTCAATTTTACACAGATTTTACACCGTCCATCACTCTGCTTTAAGGATTTGTTGTGAAGCATTTTGTACAACACCCGTCCAGAGTTTATATGTAATCTGACAATGGTTACCATTAGACTTGCGGCGGATACAGCTGTCTCTTAATTATTATTCTAAAATGTTATCCACTTCTCATTATCCAGTACGTTCTACGATTTTAAGTGCTGCTCTCAAGAGATTATATAATGCTAGACCATCAAGCATTCAACCTTTTCTCTCTCGTATTAAATCTATTATTTTACTTTCTGACCTATGTGATGTCCGAATCGAGTCTACCGACCTTTTCGCACATCCTCCTTGGTATGATCCACACATTATTGTGCTATTCTTCAACAGCTTTATTCATTCCATCGCTGTCAGTATACTACGTACACTCCAGTATTTAAGGATGGGTCCAAATGTCCAGGATCAGTGGGCTGTGGAGTTTATCTTGATGATACCGCTTACAGTTATAGCCTTCACAAATCCTGCTTCATCTTCACTGCTGAGGCTACGGAGCTTTGAGGAATAACAAATATAATTGCCATCCAGTTGTGTCTAAGATATTCAAATTAATTGATTCTGTTACTAACTAGCGATTTGAGATGCTGTTTTCTTGGATACCAAGCCACATAGGAATAGATTGCAATGAGAAAGCTGATGCAGCCGCTAAATCTGCAGTTACTTCCATTTTGCCTCCAATACCATCAATGGACATGAGAAAAGGATTCAAACATTTCATATATTCTGTTTGGCAAGAATCCTGGAACCTGCAAGTCAGCAACAAACTCCATTCCATCTTTTCATACATCATTCCATTATCTGTTTTATCTCCACGAAGGGCAGACGTCAGACTGACTCGCCTTCGAATTGATCACACGCGTTTCACCCACAAACATTTGATCTTAAGTGATCTCCAACCATGGTGTGAAAAGTGTGATGAGCCATTCACAATATATCATATTTTAATTGTGTGCCCAGATTTTAACCATCAGCGTTTTAGATATTTTAATAGTAACATTTTAACATTAGAAGATCTGCTTGGTGAACCACCCCATCGCAATCTATTTGCGTTTTTAAAAAACATAGATTTTATGAATTTTTTCTGATTTAGAAGTATTTTAGTTAAATTTCAAGTTATTAATTTTATACATGTGTATATTGTATGTTTAGAGACTTTTAATGTACATTTTAACTGTATTTCTATTTTATACTTTTAATGGATGAAAAGAAAACTAAGGTATAATGTCTTGTGATTGGCGCAGCTTGTCCTTATCTGGACCCCTTGCGACATAAAAACCAACCAACCAACCTTAAGAATTTAAAATTAAGTAAAGTGTATGAAGCCTATTTTTCTCCAAAAGTAGTGAACAAATTTCTATAAATAACGTTATTTATTAGGATTTTCCAAGTGAAATCACATAAACTTAAAATGTTATTGTTACTTCAAATAAATCCTTTTTTTTTTTTTTTTTTTTTTTTTTTGTCATTTTGATTAGTAGATTTTAAATCTTGCTTGCTTTGAGTCTTGGAAAAATAACCTATGTTATCTTAAAATAAGTTTATGTCAGCATATTCTGTGATTTAGATTTTGCCCAATCAAAGCAAGCCAGTCAACCTATTCAAGAATATTACTTTATTAATTAATTATTGCTGAAATTTAATCACATTGTTTTACTTAAAATAATTTTACATTTGATTTCTTAACCAAATACGCTCATGAAACTCTATTTAATATCTAAAAATGACCGTTTAGCGACAAACAAACAAACAATCCGTTTAACATCTACTGAAGTTGCATTTTTGCTCTTCTGCGTCGACAACCTGGTATTTTGAAATTCCATTAGATATCATTTATTGTCATTTAATACATTCAATATACAAAGTAAAATGAAGTCCTGTCTAAAAATTATATATTAAATTGAATAACACGATTATATTATACTAAAAATCAATCAATCGATTATCGATGAAGTTTTGTTTTAGTATACTTGTTTTACTATTGTTTTGTATTATTGTTTTACTCCTGTTTTAGTATACTTTCTAAATGTATTTCGTTGTTAATTTAGATTAATGGAATAAATTACCATCTGGACATCATGTATATAACTTTAATTAAAAACTACATTTATCATATAAAATGGGTTTTATTTATTTATTTTTTTAATATTCTAAGAATTCTAAAGTTGTGTACTTTTCAATTTCTAAAAAACAGCTCTCTTTGTCCAAATCTGATAAAATCTTGAATCCGTAAGGAGGTTTTCGGAACACCTGTAAAACGGATTCTAATTATCTCTATCATAAATTACACAAAGGAAACCGAAATAGGACAAACATTTAAGCGCGCTGCTTTGTCTATTATCCTAGAATTTTCCGTGAATGTTTCTTTTTTTTCTATGAATCGCCACTAATAACCCAAAACGACGTCACTCTGGAAATAGCAGTGTTATCACATATAGCACCTAATCTCAAAAAAAAAAAAGAAAAAGAAAGATATTATCAGCTTTTCGAAAGGAGAAAAACTGTCATTTTCTTTTTATTCCGGTGTTCGAAGATTGATTCATTCTGTAAACAATCGGTTCAAATATAAGTAAACGCAATGGGTGGCCGACAACAAATAGGTTTGTTTATGCAGTTTATCTGTCAACATGCCGGCTCATCTAGTTACACAAGTAAGTAGTTTGTTTAAATAGTTTCTGTTTACTTAAATAATGACTCTTGTATGTGGAATATTATCACTAATTTTGCAATATGATGTTGTTTAATTTGATCGAAATGTCAGATCCTGTAATGATCTGTCATTTTTTTTTAAATAAGCTTTAAGGTTCTGAAAATCCAAAAAAGCAATTTTGTAGTAAATTTTTTAAACCTTAAAATAAAAACATGCGTACTATGTAAAATTTTAACGCTTTTCGGTTTCCAAAAACTAATTAAAATAGAACAGTCACACTTTTAAGTAAATCAGCGCATATTAAATGTATATTTCAAGTATTTTATTTTTATTTTATTTTCAACGTAATATTTTTATTTGTCAAAAAGCGAAAAACCATAAATAGAAGTATATCAAAAACAAAACTTATTTATTGTTATTAATATATGCACAAAACAAGAAATTAAAGCACTTATGTATATCACGGAAATAGAAATAAGGGTAATTTTGTATCAAAATTAAAATGAAGTGTAGTTAGTTTTTTTTGGGGTGGGGGAAGATTTAGTAAAGCTTTATTATTTAGAATAATTTTTCTTACTCAAAATATATATATATATATTGTTAAACACCAGATATCAGTAGTAAAAAATATGGTCTTTCTGGTATATAAAAGAAAGTACCCCTTGCTAAATTCCATAATATTCATTACATAAAAATATAATTTCAAATATTCTCATTAATAATGGTTTTATTCAATTAATACGTTTTTATTCAGTTTGGTAATAACTCACATGGTAAAATAC
Source organism: Latrodectus elegans (assembly GCA_030067965.1). Taxonomy (NCBI): domain Eukaryota; kingdom Metazoa; phylum Arthropoda; class Arachnida; order Araneae; family Theridiidae; genus Latrodectus; species Latrodectus elegans. The sequence goes on from CM057815.1 coordinate 66,057,069, forward strand.
CATAAACAGTGGCATTGGTTTACTAGTTTTGGGGTGTATCATTTGACTAACTTTGGCCACTTGAAATCCAATGAGGTTTAAATTATTTTCGATATCCTGTATTCTAGTTGCAATTGGGAGGCCCCGAATAACGTATTTCCTGGGTTTTTGGTTCTTCCTTTTTATGAGCATCATAGGGTTTTAACGAATATTTTTAAGTTACGCCCAGGAGTTTTAGTTTCGAATTTATATTTAAAGTTACTTTTTAAATTATGAATTAATTCAATATGATCATCACCGTATAGGTGGTATTTTCCCCTCAACAGGGGGGTATGTGACTTGTGTCTGCTCAGCCTCCTGAGCGGAGCTAAGCTGATCAAAGGAATCGCTAGTAGTTACGGGAATCGAAGGTTCCTGTAACGTAACTTTAGTGGATTTTGAAAATTAACAAAGCGTTATTTATATAGGATGATAATGTATTTATAATTATATGTTTATATGGAAATTTATACAATCATATAATAATACTCTTATGTAAACAATATATTAAGTGAATGGAAACATAGTCTTGTTAGGATTTTAATCCTAATATTGATTTACACGTACGCACACTCACAAATTATTTGTAGTTAAGCACGGCACACAGATTTATACAAACTTCCATACATATTACATCTAACATGATCTGAAACTTGCGATCAATTTAAACGCGTGACTAAAAGTTTTTCCCAAAAATACTATAAACTTTTTTTTAATATTATTTATAACGTTTTTAAAAAAATCTCGATGCAATTTTATTAAAAAAAAGTTTGATTAAAACTTTGGGGCTTTTTTAAAAGGTATCTCCTTTAGGTAAATAAAGCTCCTCAATAAGAAAGCCAATTTTAAAATTTTATGCATGTTCAAATTCTTGCATTAATGGTTTATAATATGTATTAAATATCACTTTAAGAGCATTTATTAGCTATATCCCGTTATCAGTATTTATAAATTTACTAGAATAGAAATAAATTTTTTAATTTTCAAACCTATCTCTTTTAGATATCTATTAGTTTTAATTTTATATTTTTAATTTAAAAGTAGATTGCATTTTAAGAATTTTTATCTAAGAATCCGGGTTAAAAATAGATTGTTTTTAGAGATATAAAGATAGTTTCATAACAAAAAATTGTTAATTTGAATGCTTTAAAACTTTTTCGTTATTTCTACACATACGTTTTTACACTATGAATAAAGCCCTAGTTTATCATAATATTTGTGGCACACAGTAGCTGGCTAACTTCGATCATAAGCATAATATAGTGAAATGTTCTTAATTAAAGTGATGCCATAATTAGATCCAAATAAAGTTTTATTTAAGCCAGTGACAACTGCATTGGGATATACCAACACCCCCTATATACAAGGCCTATGGTTTTGTGACGTCACAGTAGTGGTTGAGGGGAAAACGAAATTAGCTAAGACAACCGCGATACATTGAGTGATAGTAAAGCAAACTTTGTGAAATATATTTAATTTTTAACTCTGAGAATCTTTATTAAAGATTCTTCAAATACCATGTATTATATTTTCATTAAAAGAAATTTGCTATTTATAGATAAATGTGTGTGTATCTACAACTTAAGTTTCCTAACATAAACTTTTCATTTCAATACCACTATTATTAACTAATTATTATAATATTTCACTTAATTGTAATATGTCCAACCCGCTAGAGTAAAAAATGTTCCATTTTAATGATTTATAATAACTTTTAAACATTCAGAAATGCATAAAACGATTTTAGTTCTTGTTTTACAGAATTAGGTGTACTTACGTATTATCGCAACCAGGTTGGCGCGATTTGTAAGTTTGAGTGAGAAAGTATGAATAGAAATAAAATGTACATTTATTAATTACAGATAATTTTTAATACAGTTTTTTATATTATTTTGTTTTAAAATATAAAATAGCAATTAAACCCTTCCGGTTTCGAATTTGAATAAGTTGCAGAATTATTTTTTCGGCGGAAATATTTTGGCTATTGCTTTTAGCACAGATTGAAAACCGTCTTCGCCATTAACAGCTTGAGTTTGGCGCCATATAAATTCGATAAGGTATGTGTCAAGATGATGACGGGCTGTTCAACTCTGTTTTTTTGTTGCGCCATTTGGCTGAGCCCCGCATGCGCTCTACATGTTATGTGTGAACGCCCGTGTCGGGATCCACAAAGTTATATTTGTGATTAACAGTTACATGCAGAAATCCAGCATTTTCCAACTAACTTGTCTTGTATCCTTTCCAGCAATCCGAATAAATAATGCTTCCTTCCTTGATATTTTCACAAATTTTTTCCATGAAGGTAACGGCGCTTCTGTTAGGTACAGTAACCAAAAAAGTCTTTTGTTTCTCGGCAAATTCCGCCGAAAACCCATTGCTACGGTAGTACACGCCCAGTGTTATTTTTTCTTTTTACAAATAAACTTTCGTCTATTTCCACAAAAAATCCTTTGCCGCCTATTTGCTTTCTTTCTTTTCCATCCATTTCAAGGATATATATCTCCCGCTTGTAATTGTTCCAATCTATAACAGTTTTGTCAGAAATTTCCATCTCTTCTGCACAAAATTTAATTGAGGTTTACTCTTTACACCAACAATAAATGAAGCGCACCGCTGTCACAAATGAAATTCGACTGCCTTCAAACCAATTTCCGGTTCTCACACCCAAATGTTAATTGCACTCTTCGACGTTACATTTGCAGAAGATTTGCTTTCCAAAATACAGTTTCATTTTATGAGAGTTTTTACAAGTACGTTCGTTCGGTACAATTCCATATCCCTGTACAATTCCATTCGGTACAATCCCATATCATAACAATTCAACAGCATCTTTTCACTCACAGGTAGATCCCAAATATCCTTAGTTAACGTATTTCACGGCATTCAATCTAACCAGTAAGCAAAATAATTTCATTACGAAAAACCACGTATAATACGTAGGGTTGCCGTAAGTAGGGTCGCCAAATTTGACGATTTATGCGAATTTTGGCCTGGTTGCGTTAATACGTAAGTACTCAGAATTAGGAATGGGGTAGATAAAATGGTTTCAATAATTTTTATTATACATGTATAATCAACTTTTAAATATAATATTCCCCAAGAACAAATTATTATTTTGGTATTTATATATAGTATATTAAGAAGTTTTAAGTAATACATGCACTAGAGTGTAATAATACAAAATAATCTATTTAAGTTTATTTGATAAGGGAGAAAAACTATGAGATGAAAAAATAAAAACAACACAGGTGAACAAAATATTTTTATTAATTAACAATATATACACTGCTAAATTTTTTTCAAACTTTATTAAAGCTGTCGACAAAAATTTATTTAATAGCATGCTGATAATTGACAAATACAAAGTATCAATATTCTCTTTTAAAAAGTAATAAAACATCTTTCTGTGTTTTGGTATATGAAAGAAATTAAACATTATAAAAATTGTAATACTAATTAAACATGGCAAAAATATAAATTTTAAAACTAAATAATAAATTACTACATATTTTTATTTTGTAGGGTAATTTATATAAAAAAATAATCAAATACATTAATTGAAAGCTTTAACTCACATGAAAAAAATCTTAATTGATATTTAAAGCACAGTTTCTTAAATAATATTGGTATAAAGTAATTCTTATATTAATTATAAGGTCATTTGAAGCTTTGATTGAAGAAAAATGAAATTGCAAAAACTAATCAGAAAATGAATCAAAACTTATGGGTGATAAGGCCAGATTTTTTTAACAGTTTTATCAAATTTTAAAATTAGCATACCATTATATAGTTGTATTATATTTTTTATAAATAATAATATATAATATGAACATATAACCACAAACATTGCCTTTCTAGGATTTCAACACCAACGTAGAGCACCAACATACATACATTCACACAATCGTTAACCTGCAAATAATTTAAGCATGATAAAATAATACAAAATATAAATTTTCTTAAAAAATAATCGCCACATTTTTTGTTCAAGAAAAATGAAATCTTTAGCGTTCTTGCTTTTTCGGAACAATTAAATATGTATGAAGTGCAGGTCTTGTTTTCCCATTTTTAAATTGGGATGAAAACAAAACTTAAGTACTAATAGATATAATTTTTCTACTAAATTAAAGTTAGAAGTTCAAACAATAAGAAAAAATATAGGTAAGATACTTTGGGTACGCTTACAAAACAAAAGGAAGTCCATCTATCCCCAAAATCGCCAATCACTTAATTGCCTTCCCATTACTTATTTCTTGGTTTTTGAGTTTTCTTGACAATCGCCCATAAATTTTCTAATAGATTCGTGTCTAACCTGTTCCGAAACCATGGCAATAACTTTTTTCTTGCAAAAATTATGTAATTTATTTAATATTGTGACTGTGGATACACTTTAAAATGTATGAAAATTAAATCACCGTTTTGATACCAATCATTTACTTGAAGTATAAGACGAGTTTCGAGAATTTTTACACATTGATCCTACTTCAAAATTCTTCTACAATGTACCTGGACCCTTTACTGAAAACACAGTTTGCGCGATTCGGGTGTAAATACCTGTCCTATTTATTCTACGGATATGTTGAATCATCAGAAATTTTAAACATGGATTCATCATTAAAACACTCTTGGAATTTAATACAACTTTTAATGAAAGTAATTAAACTGTTGTAAAACATAGAAAGCATCACAAACTATAAACAAAATAAATTCAAACTCAACTTAGAAAGTTTTCATTTACTATTAATTTTTTAACTGAATTAAGAGTATTAAAGAACAAATATATAGGATTTTTTACCGTTTCACACTCATTTTGTAGCACTTTTACCTCAAGAGATTCGCGATTTAATCATTTTCGGTTTAATTTTGGCTGTTTTCCGAGGTCGTTATTCAAGTAAACCTACTTGACAAAATCTTGCTGAACTCACCGACTATATGAGATAATATTAACTCTCTCTTGCTCCTTTGTATACCTCAATTTTTTGACTACTTAGAATTAAAATTGGTTTTATACTACATTATCCCCTTTAAATTTTGGAAATAAAAGCTTTTTCTTGAAAAGAAATTTCAATCCTACTCAATGATTTTTTGAGTTTTATTCATTTTTATAGTAATTTCTCGTTGATAATAATTAGTTTCAGTTAATAAATGTTGAACTTGAGCCACTTTTTGTACTCATAAATTATTATTTTTCTCCATATTAAAAAAAATTAACAAGATTTTCGTTTTTAAATAATGTAAATAATAAATTTATATTGTGCAGAATTTAAATTAATTTATAACTGCATTCGTATCGACAGACACAAAATTAATAAAAAAATCAACTGATAATTGAGCAATAAATCCACAAAAACAAACTAAAATAAAGAATAGTAATTTGCAGTTAATGCATTAGAATAAAAAAAAATTTTCAGAAGTCGTTTGCTGATTGCTAAGATATAGTAGGTTACCAACTTTTATATAATAAATGAATGGCATCACACAATAGAAATATGTAAACTATACTGGATAAATAAAGATAAAAAATTTTATTATTGAAAAATATTTTATCAGATAGGTCACAAAGAATTTTAAAAAATTATGTTGTTGAGTCTAATAATGTGAACACGTCATACCTAGGACCAAAATCTTATAAACCTTTTGCAACATTAGAAACTTTTAAAGCTAGAGAGTTTTTTGTTTTCATTTTAGATGTGTGTGGGTCAAGATGGTTTTCTGGTTTATATCTGCTGGATTTTATTTTGGCCGTTTTACTTATAATTGTAAAAAAAGTCATGTAATAAAATAAAATTTCTAATAAACTTAACTGGAGCTGGTTTTAAGGCTTTTATATAATATAAGATACACATATTAAGGATATGCACAGATATCAGAGGAGAATCTTATTGAAATGCAAACACTTTTCATGAAACTTATAATTGCAATAAGATCTTTATGTTTAAAATGCTTGTCTTCTGACTTAAATTGTGGTTCGTATATTTTGCCTCACTTTATCAATAATCGATTTCTCTTTTTTTTATTAAACATAATTTATTCCAAAACTATTAAAGACGTGATGCCAAACTATTTAAGATTAAAGCCAAAACTATAAAGTTTAATACAAAAAAGATAAAATAATGTTTCTGTTGGTTCTCCTAAATAAAATGTTATTTTTCAATTTAAAGAGTATTACTAGTAACAACTTATATTCTGTATTTTTTAAACTAGATATACTTTTCATTGAAGCTTAAGTGTTTCATGCAGTTAATTAACTTTTGGACTTTTGTCATAAAATCCAACCAACTAATCTAAACCTGTAATGTTATTATCGTGTAACAAGTGCAAAGAGAGAGAGGGGGGAAAGAAAATGTAAAAAAAAAAAGGGAGCAAAAACATGAAGCACTGCCCTGGCCACATCTTTAGCTTTTTCGGTATAAAGGGTGTCATGGCAGCAGTTGGGGTCGATGCTGAAGAAGGTGAAAGCAACAGAGATGCTGTTGAAGAGATGCCTCGAATCCAGTAGAATTCTTGTGCAGTGCCTGCATTCTGCTTATGTTTTAGATCCATCGGCCATGATTTTCATACCCCTCATGTACCAAGTCCGCATTCTGCTGATGGTAGAGGTGATACCAGGTCAGGATTAAGCTCCGGTAAGCACCATTTTTTCCGTAGTTCCCCGCAAAGCTGATGCCTCTCAACGGCGTTTGCATCGAAGAAAGTAGTAGTCGTGGGAGGGGGATTAATATTTCTATAGCCTCCTTCGCGAGGGAGTCCGCCTGTCCATTTCCCTCGATGTTAACATATGCAAAAACCCATTAGATGGACCAGGGATTCTTCCTTGCAGCTATGGTGGACAGAAGTGCGTTGATGTCTTGGGCAAGTCTCGTTTTACCAGCTTTACTGGCCTCCAGGGCAGATTTACAGACAGAATAGTTTTTCTAAATAAATTTTATGTGATTTTATTAACTGGGCTGATATGGATGTACTGTGGGCTACTTAGATTAATTAAATAAACTACCTAGCCATACTTAAAAGGAAACTTACTCAATTAGACAAATTCAACATTTACGATGATATTTCAAAATTTCCATAAAATTGACATGTTTTTAGTTCAATTGTAGTGTCTCTTAATTTAGTCTTTTATATAGTTCCTTACGCTTGCGAAACTTTTCCCATGGGACGCGATAATCTAAATGTGATACAAATAGTATGAAACACGGTGTAGAAAATCTTAAATAAAATGTGGGGAAATATTTTTACTAATGCTCACCCAATAGAAATACTTCACTTTTGCAGTGCAAATAAAAAATTAATTGCTTTGTTGTGGGACATCCAATGCATGTGACTTCATAGCCCCCCCCCCCCCCAGTGGTTGGGTCTGCTACTTAGACCTGGCTTGTAGCAACAAAGAATTGTCCTGAAATTCCCAAATATATCATTTCACTTAGTAGATATTGCTATTATGATAATTTATTTTATGTACCTTGACCGTCATTAGTGAGTACAATGGAGGTACCGTTGGAAATCGAACTCACTAATCTTCCGGTTATAAGAACAGTTTGCCCAACTAGGCTATTGTTGGCAGTCGTATCACTAAGATGGACGCCAATTAAACCATTGAAGGTGGTTGTATTAATACAGAAAAAAAACCTTCCTGTAATAAGAAAAGTTTGCTAAACTGGGCTACCGTGGGTCGTGGTATCGCTGAGATTGACGCCAATGAAACCATTGAAGACGGCTGTATTAATAAAGAAAAATTAGCTTCTTATTTGTCCTACTTTCTTAAACAATTCTACATTTGACGTAGTTTCTAAGAAATTTGCATGATTACAATTATTTGGAAATTATATAATGTACTGCCTTTTTCTCAAAATCAAAATATTGATATTATAATAAATATAATCGAATTTCCACTCGCTTAATTTTTTTAACTTGTTATAAAATTTCATTAAAGTTTTATAAGAAAGAATTGATAAAATAATGACATCTTAGTCCACAGAGGGCGCTTTTATCTCTATCTCTTTCAGTTATGGGATAGGCAATAATAACATCGATTCTTGGGATTCATGAGAATGCCTTGTTTAGATTATATTGCATAATCTATTTTTATAACTTTACGATATACTTTCTAAACATTAATTTATTACTAATACTTTTATGAGTTAAAGTTCATTGTTTTTCTCTCTGCTCTATTTAGTATAGCCTCATATTTCCGGTTGCGTGATTTCTTATTCATATAATAGCAAGTCCTATTGTCTTTTAACGTTTGTAACAGCCTTACATTTACAATACACTTTATAATTAATTTAAGTTGAAATTTGAGTTCCTTCGTCTGTTGTAAGAATAAAAATGTTAAAATATTAATTTATTTTCTTTGGCAGGAGTCATGGAACATGCTGGTCAATAATAAATTGCGTGCTATATTTCCATACATCACCTCATTAACAGTTTTACCGATAGGAAATGCTGATGTAAGATTGACTCGCCTTCGTATCGGACACACACGTTTCACACATAGACATTTGTTCTTGAGCGAATTAAATCCACGGTGTGAAACGTGTGATGAACCATTCACTGTTCATCATATTTTAATTTCATGTCATGTTTTTAACAACTTACCTTTACATTTTTTTAAAACTGGCATTTTAACTTTGTTTGATTTAATGGGGGGTACACCCCATGGAAACCTATTCGTTTTTGTGAGATCCATAGGTTTCATATATTTTATATAAATTTTATTTTAAAATTTTTATATATTACAAAATGTTTATATCTATCTATCTATATATATATATATATATATATATATATATATATATATAAACATTTTGTAATTACTTTTTAAAATAATATGTACACTGACTTTTGTGTTTTTTTAATGTTGTTTGAATTTTTTATAAAAAAATCACAAAAATCTCAGCTTTGGTACAGCATGTCCATTTTTAGACCTTGCGCTATATATCCCAACCATCCAACTACCTCATAGAAACTTATTCGCTTTTTTAAGAGCAATAGGAGTTTTACATTATATTTAATTTCTATTTTAAATTATATATATTTTAATATTACTTTTTTTTATATTTTATCATTGGATTTTAAAATTATATATATACGTCTTTTTGTTTATTAAAGTTTTAAAGTTGTTTGGGTTTTAACAAAATATATATAAATAAATAGAACAAAAAAAATTTTTTTTCAAAAATCTTTTTCTTGGCGCAGCATTGAACCTTGCGCCATAAAACCCAACCAACCAACCAATCAGTTGTAATTGGCTCCACGCCATAATAGATTGGTGTCAATACGATCTTCATGAGATCGTACCCAGTTGATGACTGATGTGCGCTTTATTTCCCTTTTTAAGGAATTTTTTTCAAAAATCTTTTTCTTGGCGCAGCATTGAACCTTGCGCCATAAAACCCAACCAACCAACCAATCAGTTGTAATTTGCTCCACACCATAATAGATTGGTGTCAATACGATCTTCATGAGATCGTACTCATTTGATGACTGATGCGCGCTTTATTTCCCTTTTTAAGGATTATTATAGACAAGTTACCCCATTTAGTATTCCTAAATAAATTCTTTCTATTTAAATTATCATTGTATATATGTCTGTGTGCATATGAGAGATATTTATAAAATACAAAATTCTGAAACCCACTTTCCCCGAAGACCACAAGTGGCAGACTATATTTATGTGTCGCAAACTTATTTCTATAACCGTAAGACTCTAAAGCAATTATATCGAAACATGTGTCCTTCAAAAATAGAAATACAAGGTAAAATATGGAGAGAAAGAAACGTTTTAGAGGGGTTTACGATTATTTAAATAGTATTCAAAAATGATAGAATTCATTTAATTTTAAATGAAATTGTCCTAAAAACGGGTAGCTAACTGGAAACATTAAAAAAAAAACCATGAGATACAGTAAAAGATTAAAAACAGCAATAATAGCATATAAAATTGTTTTGAGTTAAGAATCACGCTATATAAATTAATAAAGACACGTTAAAGAAATTTTTCTATATGGAAACTTGCAATAAATTATCTTTTAAAGTCATTTCCATAACAAATAGTAATTATATTAGAAAACGTAGTTTTGTCACAAAATGTGCAATTTTTCCTCATCGGTTCGTTACTCTTGAAAAGATACAAACAATGGTTGCATGTTGAGTGAAGAGAGCTCTGTTTGAAGAATTTTGAAGGACGACACAAAAGAGATTAAAATACTTTTCACATTCACTGAATCGAGGGAAAAAGTGTTTACAGCTGTATGATTTGGCCACATTATGCAGCGAATTCAATGGGCGTCTAAAAAGTTTCTGTGAAATCTGAAAGTCAAGTATAATTTTAAAAGATTTTGTATCTTGAAAAATACTAATACTGACATCAATGAATTTTTTTTACTAAGAGACTTTTAACTTATTTTGGTTTCATATTCACTAATTTGTTAGATGTTGAAATTAAGAAATTAATGCTGTTAAATAAGTTTACTTAAATTTTTAACCGAAAATGTTTTCTTTTCCATTTATTTCAATAAATTGTAAATGAAGAGTTACTTATTGACTTACCAACTAGGATATTTAGTTTTAATATTACAAGGTTCAAATAAATAGTTATCCTGATTGGTTTCATACCAACAGATAGTTCAAACTTCTCATCTGGACGATATGTATTTTATCCGCTTATGAAATAATTTTATCGTAATGCCAAAAGGAAAAAAACAAAGAAACAAAGCAACTTTTGCTTCATAAAACACTTGATGATCATAATATAAAAGTACACAGCTTAATAATTTTCAATTTCACTGGATTGCGCTTTCTTTGCTTTTTAGAGCAATTTATATCCTACGTCTTAATTAATTTATGAATTTTATATTTTAAACTTTAACATTTGTATATTTTTGTATTAACTTATATTTTTCATGTAATTTTTAACTTGGTTTTGGGGAGGGAAAAATATTCTTAAAAAATCTAAATGTCCTTTTTCGGAGTTTGCCATAAAACTCAATCGACAAACTAGATTTAATCTTACAAAGCATGTAGGAACTGCCCTAAGGAGGAGCTCACCCTAGAATATATTTTTAAGTGCCCAGCCACATCATAGGTAATTTACAGCTTACTGCGACGAATTTCTCTTTGAGAGAAATCTCCATAATGATAAAATTGTACACATTGCCAAAACCATGATTTCTGTACATGAAATGATTAGAGTTGACTTCAAATGGACCCGACACCAAACCAATCAAATTTCGCTAATGGTTTGGAAATTATATTATTGAAAATAATTTAAGAATCAGCTGTAGATATTTTTTTAAAAAAATCATTTCTGTTGCTCTATACAATAAAAAAAGTAACATTTAAATTTGGAACATCTGTTTGAAAATCTCAGAATTCAATTTGGAAATAACTTCCTATTTTAAACGATTACTAATGGACAATGCAGATATTCCAAAGAAAGTTAAAGATGCTCTCCCATTATGAAGCAATTACTTTATCATAATATATGTCACAAATAGGGAAAAAGCAAATAAACTAAAGGCCCTAAATTTAGTAACTGTAATTATAATTAAGGCTGGTAATTTCATAAAGTAATTTGACTATTATGGTACTAATTTTGCTATTTTACAATTAACTGCAGAATATAGTGAACAAAAGGCAACTTTTCCAAATATATTTTTGATAACAGTAGATTATTTAAAGTAGCAAGTAGCCTCTAAATATTGGGTTGTTCGGAAAGTCATTTCGTTTTTCCTACATAGATCAGCTTTTTGCTAGTAAAAACCAACCATTTTATGACTGGAATCATACAGAAAGATGGTAAAATTTATTGGACTAGAATAGACAATGTGCAATGTAATACAATATTTGTTGCACGTTTTTCATTTTCATGAAAAACGAAATGACTTTCCGAACAACCCAGTATTTTCTTAAATTAAATTTTGTTAATTCCTAAAATAAAATATTCTCTGCCTCTGCTCATTTAAATTGATTTTCTAAATTCAAATTATATTCGTTTTCATATATGGAATTTAATCATTGAAGTATTCATATGCTTGAAACAACTCATTTATTTCCCATTTGTATTTGTGACGATTTTGCAAAACAAAGTAACATTCAAATACAAAAATAACCCAGTTCTCGCGTGCAATGGGGAAAAATCTCTCTCCAATCCCTACATTTCTACTTTAAGGAAAATGATTTGATAAATTCATTCAAAAAGTTTATCAGCTGAGGTCGAATGCCAGCTGCAGGGATGAAAGTTGTAACTGGATGCAAAATAGGAGCAATTTCTCCCTATCGAACATAATTACGTGCGCATCATCTTCAGATTCTACTCGGCGGTAGCTTGGCTATTAAAGGTATTCGTCAGGCTGTGCAAACATGGTTAACGAGATAAGTAGCGACATAACTGTTGAGGTATGTTAAACTTTTTGTATAGAGGTTTCTATAGCCAAAATGTTCTATATCAGTAAATAAAGTAGTACAAATCAATTGATTTAAACGATTGTTAATACAACCTTTTTTTTTTACCCCTTTTATTGTTTTGATAATAGAAAATTTTTATTTTACATCAATTTATGGGTAACGTGATTGACATTTCAAGCGATACTCCTTTTTATATAGGATCTATTATTTTCCACAATTTTTACTGTGAACCACCCGCATTATTTACATTACTCCATTTTTATTTTAGATAAACTTATATAAATTATAACACTTAAAAGAATTAATATTTTTTTAATGCGTTCAATATAATAAAGTTTATTAAGCATATTTTAAACAAATGTTTTAAATAAGCTGTAAATTGTTTGCTTGACTTTCAGTACAAACTTTTTTGTTTCTGTTCTCATGTATTCATTATCCAACCATGCTGCGAAAAGTGTGATGAACCATTTACAGTATATCATATTTTAATTGTGTGCCCAGATTTTAACCATCAGCGTTTTAGATATTTTAATAGTAATATTTTAACATTAGAAGATCTGCTTGGGGAACCACCCCATCGCAATCTATTTGCGTTTTTAAAAGACATAGGCTTTATGAATTTTATCTGATTTAGGAATATTTTATTTAAGTTTCAAGTTTTTAATTTTATACATGTGTATATTGTATGTTTATAGTCTTTTAATATACATTTTAAGTATATTTCTATTTTATACTTTTAATGTACATTTTAACTATATTTCTATTTTATACTTTTAATGTACATTTTAACTATATTTCTATTTTATACTTTTAATGTACATTTTAACTATATTTCTATTTTATACTTTTAAGGGGTGAAAAAAAATACTGATGTATAATATCTTGTGATTGGCGCAGCTTATCCTTATCTGGACCTTGCGCCATAAAAACCAACCAACCAACCATGTATTCATTTTTTTCCCCTTACTGAATTATTTGTTTATTTGTTTCTGAACCATTTTCAGTAATTCATAAATTTTTGATCATACTTTTACATTATATTGAGGATATTATTACATCTATTTTGTATTTTATTTGTATTATTACTTGAGAGAAGATTTGAAAGAAGGAAAAGTGTTCAAAAGAAGAATAAAAAGAAAGTCAAAGAAAATACTTGAAGTTTTCCCATTTGCTTTTGACAAATTTGTCAAAAATAATTTGTTCTGACGAACACTGAAAACCTTAATTCATGCCTTTCTCTTTTTTAAAATTGGTTGTATTAAAAAATTAATTAATTACTGTTTAATAAAATATTTTAGAAAATACCCGTTCCTCAACTTTATTAACATTGGCCTGTAATCGTTCTTACAAACTGTTATTGTTTCATTAATTAACGAATAAACGAATGCTGCAGATCATGGATTATTGTGTGACAAAAGTGAGATAAGTAAAATATTTTCACATATTTAATGAGCACTTTCTGATTCACTTCTTTCTATCTAAGCAAAAAAGAAAAAAACCATAAACTAATCTCTATAAAGTTATATCCTTTTGCGAATTCTTGCAGGCATTATAACTTCCATTAATCATACTTTGTGTTGCATTGTTAAAGATATGTATTTCATAGAATGACATACGCAAATATGTATAGGTTCCTTTTTTATTCTGAAAACAAATAGAAAATACCAGAAATATATTTCTGGCGCAGCATGTCCAATTTTGGACCTTGCGCCATAAAACCCAATCAACCTTTTTTATTCTGTACTGTAATTTAATTCTGTTTATATATGTGATCAGTTCTCTTCCATATGAAGAAGCAGTTTAAAAATTTTCCTCATAAAGGAAATTTGAAAATCATGGAAATTCAGTTGATAATATTTATTATTTCATTAGAGTATCACATTAACATTTGCGAAAAAAAATTATAATAAAAATTATAAATAATTATAAAATAATTTCATCCCCCTTACACAAAATGTTGTTATATTTTAATTGTTGCTTGAGTATTAACAATATATATAATTTCTATGACACTGCTTGCTTCTGTTTTAGAGAGAGATTTAGTGTCAAAACCAAACCAACCATCCAATTTCCCTATGCATTTGAATGGATCCCTCTGCATCCATGAATGTACCGTAATTAAAATGAAATATTACTTGCACATTTGGTCTCATTTCACGGATACTAGGGTGTAATAAAACTTCGAATTACTACAGTAACTTTCCATAAAAGTGATAAATGAGAATAATTTATAATAGCAGAAGTATCCAAAGAAAATTACATATAAGCAGTAGATAACTTAACATTACTTTTAGTATGTATAAATTATCTAATATATTTAATTATATACCAGCAATACACTATTATATGGTGTGAAAATAAGTAGACATATACTATCATGCTATAAGAGTATATATATAAAGAAAGATTAGAAGTATTATAAGCGAAAATTGAAAGATACAAGAAGATATAAAATTGAAAAGTACAAGAATAGATAAAACACTTATGTTTAGCAATACATTCAGCGCAAAAGCAACTAAAATAGAATTACTAAAATATAATTAATAGTACATTTTCATAAAACTAATAATCAGTTATTAGATGGAGAATACTAATCAAATACTAGATGGAGAAGAATACGTTGAAAATACGAAATATAGTAAACAGTTGGAAAAATGTTCAATAGATATTTTAAAATTTCAAAGAAAGTAGAATAAATGAAAATTGAACAAAGTACCATTGGCCAACTTCATCAAAGGGTGTTTTTTAGAAGAAACCAACATTTATATTTTATTTGGTATTTTAATATATTTTTAACATTTTAATGGTTTGAACAGAGGAAGCAGATACTTTGCGCCTGGCGCAGCTTGTCCTTACTTGGACCTTGCGCCATAAAAACCAACCAACCAATCATCAAGGGGTGTTGACCACTTTGGCACAAAGTATGGCTTTTCTTCACTGGCCCAAGACAGTCTTAAAGAAGCCAGTACACCCCAAAGCCACGCCAAAAAGTTGAAACCAAAATATCAAATCTGAATAAAAGAAGTAAAAGTCAAGCTAATATATATAAGCCAAAATCTAATGTTACCAAAATACATTTAATTTATAGTAATCAAAATTAAATCCAGATCCAAATACAAATCCAAACTTACAAGAACCACACCAAATACTACATGTGAACCAAATAAATTATTAAATTATTCATTTAAGTCCAAATGATGCTAGAGTTTTAAAATGAATAATTTATTATTCATTATAAAACTCTGGTAACATTTGGACTTAATGAACTATTTAAAAATTCGAAAATTAATTATGAAAATGCTAAATCATTTATGTACCTTAAACCCAATAAGAAGACTAACGTTATAAAAGAGAGTTGGTCAAAAAATTAATAAAACATAAAAATTACAATATAATAACTTAATATATTAGAATGATCTATTTTTACACTATTATGAAAAATCTTTTGTTATACAAATGCCTTTTGCATACCGATATATTGATGATTCCATAATTTTTAATTGCTTAGAATTTGATAAAATTTACAAAAATATATATCCTAAATTAAAATTAATTAAAACAAATAACGATACTTTAAAAACTGAATTTTTAAATATTATAAAAATCATACATATACTGACATCTATGATAAAGCAAATAATTTTAATTTCAAGATTAATAAGAGCTAATTTTTTGGAATTCAAATATTTCTGTTAAAATTTATAAAAATGTTATTTCAATCAACTTAATAGAATCTATAATATATGTAATAATTTAAACAATATTAATAAACAAATAGACTGGAAAATGTTTTAATTTATACTAACACATTCCAATCAACTTTATTAAACACTATTTGGCTAGCAGAGCATTGTTTATAAAAGTGAAGTAAGGAGTAATTGTATACTACAAAAGGGTCCACCAAGCATGGATTTAATTTTAATTTTGATTACTATAAATTAAATGTATTTTGGTAACTTGATTGGATTTTGGCTTATATATATTAGCTTGACTTTTACTTCTTTTATTCTGGTTTGAACTTATTAGTGTGTACAGGCTTCATAAAGACTATGTCTTGGGCCAGTGCAGACTTTGTACCAATGTGGTTAATGCCCTTCTGATGAAGCTGACCATGTTGGTACTTCGTTCCATTTTCCTTCATTCTATTTTCTTTGAAATTTTAAAATATATATTGAACATTTTTCCAACTGTTTACTATCTTTCGTATTTTCAATGTATTATTCTCCATCTAATATTTGATTATTAATTTTATAAAAATGTTATTATGTATATATATATGTGTGTGTGTGTGTGTACTTCTGAGCTATTAAGTCCATCTTTTGTGCAGCGAGTATGCACAATTAATAATAATCAGTCTATTTGCTCAATATAGAAAACCGGACACAAGTCTAATTTTTCTTGTTATCCCATAGCTACCAAGTATTCCCTCGTATTCATGAAGGAATATATCAGTATTCCTCTGACACGCTAGTTATGACCTATTTATGGACAATTCTACTCATCATTACAGACTCAATAGGTCTTGCTCCACTTTCATCGCTGAAAGCATCGTTCAGCTTATAAATACCACCAATTCTGATTGAGAGTTTGAATTTGTTGTGGAAGAGTTAAAAAAATTCTTTCAGACATTCGATTCTTGCAGGCTACGAAAATATTTTTTGTTAAATTTACATTTTAAACATGTGCAATTATGTATGTCATCAATTTCATTGTTATTTTTCGACTTTTATGCATAATTTATAGCTTTAATTATATACAGAAGTTTTATCTATATTAAAATTTTAATGTTGCTTTGGTTTTGTTTCAATATATATGTTTCAATTTATAACTATTATGCTACACTTCAGTAGATTATTAAGATTTAAGTAAATTGAAGTTAGTTTATAAATTGGTTGATTGATTGTGTTTGTTATAAATTTTTTATTTATTTTTAAATCAAAGCTTTGGCGCAGTTTGTCTTCTTTTGGACCTTCCGCCACAAAACCAATCAGTGACTTTATAGCACTGCATTCAAGTCACTTAAATCTTAATAATCTACAAGAGTGTTGCATAATTAATAGATTAAAAAAACTGGGTACGTTTTCACTGTGTACCACATTGCTGTTGATTCGCTGCACACTTGCATTATTTGCATGTGCTTAACTCTACCATTTTCTCTGGAAATTAAAAATATATTTATTTTAATGTCATAATTTAATTTTCCCTTTCGTGAACGAGTATCGAAAAATGTATGAATTTCAACTTAAATTAATAGCCTCAACTACTTACTTAATTCTTGTATAAATTTTTTTTAAATAACTAATAATATGAAACTAAATAGTTGATATTTCACGCATACATACATTTCAGCAAGTGAAAACTTATATTTCCTTAGTTTATGTTTTTAAAAAAAAAAAAAAAAAAAAAAAAAAAACTTACGCTTATCTATTTTAAGAAACAAAATTAATCGTATGTGTCCTTTGATAAATGAAGCAACATTTAAATAAATAGGTACAAAAAAAGGCTTATCTCCAAAGAAAATTAGCTGTCGGCAATGATAAGATAATTCACTCACAGAACTAAAATATCAGGAAACTTATGTGTATAAATGAATTAAATTCAAATAATATTTAAAAAATGATATCAGAAATATAAATATTTCTGCATCGCTTTAAGAAAACAAAGAAATATGTCTGGAACACTAGAATATCACCTATTTTAGTTAATTGTTTTTAGCATATATTTGTAAAAAAATTTTAAGTTACGTAAATTTTTATATGAAATTAATTTGAATTAAAATCTTATTTTTTTACCTATTTAATGTAAATTATATACATCCTAAAAGTGCGTATCTGTTCATAGTTAAAATGTAAATTAATATATCTATGTACAAAAAATTCTATTTATTAAACAATCTATCGTCACACTCAAGAAAGGCGTAGGCATTATCCATTTTCAGATAAATTGGTGTCTCAGTACTCATACAACCGCTCATTTCAATAGTCATTTTTTATTTTCAGATTCTGCACCTGTGTGTATTCATATCGTAATAGAAATATGACAGTGAAATGCAATTTGTTCTTGCTACGACATTTTATCACCAAGATTCTTTTTAATTTTTAGTAAACGAAGTTTATCTTTAAAAATTTGATCGGGTGATTGGTCTTTATGGCGCAAAGTCCAAGAATGGACATTAAGCGCCAAAAATAAGATTTTTTTTTGTAAAAGAATTTTATTTATTATTTTTATTAAACCCAGATAGCAATAAATTTTTACAAAACATAAATTTAGGTACATATATATTATGAAAAACAAATATATATATATATATATATATATATATATATATATATATATATATATATATATATATATATATATATATATATATATATATATATATATATAATCAAACTGTATCAAAATTATAACAAATTATATAAAATTTAAAAAACCTATTGCCCTTAAACAAAGAGCTTTCTGTAGGATGGCTCCCCCAGCACAAATCAGTTAAACTTAAAAACATTACTGTTAAAATAGTATAAACGCTGATATAATTTAAATCATGATATGAAATTAAAATATGATAAATTGTGTAAGGTTTGTCACACGTTTCGCATGGGTTTAGTTTATTTAAAAACAAATGTCTGTGTGAAAAGTGTGTGTCCGATATAAAAGCGATTCAAACGGATTGTTGCCTTACGAATTGCTTGCGTGTTTTCTTTCATTAATAAGTCCTATTGCCTTTAATATTTTATTTTAACAAATAACAATTTTCATGATTACATTTCATAAAAGTAAGTTCCGCACCATAATACACTGGTGCCAATACGGTCTTCATACCACTGCATCCAAATAGCAACTGGGCTAGATTCCCCATCGGATAAGGGAAGATGTGCTTCTCTTTCCCCTTTAGGGATTTACTGTGGCTGAGTTGCCACACGGACATCAGCACTTCGAAACGGTAAAACCGATAATGAGATGAGAGCGGGACCGACGGTAAAACTCTATCTGATCAGTAGTCTTCTTTTAAAATCTGAATTTTGGGGCAGCTTATCCTTTTTTCTGTCAACAAAACCCAACCATGTTAACCAAGCTAAGCTAAGTTAACCATTTGAACAAAATTTACTTAGCTCTCTCATTATAAGGTTTTTTATAATTTATTTGCGTACTTAAAATGATTTGTGTGTGTGTGTGTGGATTTCATTCCTTTATATTCTTTCATGGTATGAAAAATTGTCTCTGATAATTCTTTCAAAATAGAAGAAAGATATTGACAAGTATTTTTAGCGTTTTATTTTCATTTTCTGCAGGGTTTATCTTAGATTCAATCTTGATTCAATTTCCTGAAAAAATCGGAAATGTGGATTGATAATGCATTTTATCTATTTGTTCTTTAAACTTCGCAAAATGTTAATATTTAATATGAACTAGAAATTTATATGCAACTAGATTTTTATATGCATGTTGTAGTTTTAAATTATATGATGAACACATAAATTTTAAAGATTTCCCATTTTTAGTTTTCACGCAATGAATTTCATGATAACGATTAAATAACTTATTAACATTTCTACAAAATTTCAAATTCAAGTATATTAAGAGTTAGAATTGAAAAAGCAATAGTATATTTTGTAACATGACTTTTTATTTTAGGCGTCGTTTTCTTAGATTTTAAATTGTTTATGAAAATCGTTTTAATTTTTCACTACGCATTAACAGTATCACTTGATTTGAAATAAGAGAAATATAGAATTTATGCTTAAAAAAATTCATTTACAAAACATTTTCTTTGAAGATTACTCGGTTCAAATTCTATTGAAAATGAATTTAAAAGATGAAATTCGCAAAGATTTTTAAATCCGGATGTAAACCTAAGTTAACTTTACAAAGTGGTCATTTTTATTTCATCGTCATAATTAAATAAATGCAATTTTTATTAGACAAGTTTTATTTTAATATCATAAAGATGTTAGCTAATGAAATGTTTTGTAAAATTTAGAGAATTATGAATTTTCGAATAGCTTTTAAAAATATGTATAAAACCAGCTCTAACAAAATATCCGTTGTCACTAAAATATATTATTGAACTGATCCAAAATAATATAAATATTGTGTGATGAATAGCCTAATAGCGAAAAAAAAAACTGTTCTGCAGCTATTAAACTTCAACTAGATCTTACTAGGAAATATTCATAAATAGCATGTTATTTTTACTATACTGAAACACTCAGAATTTGTCTTAAGATTTTTATACCCCATCGCAATCTATTTGCGTTTTTAAAAGACAGGTTTTATGAATTATATCTGATTTAGTAATATTTTATTCAAAATTCAAGTTTTTAATTTTATACATGTATATATTGTATGTTTACATACTTTTAATATATATTTTATACTTTTAATGTACACTTTAACTATATTTTCATTTTATACTTTTAATGGGTGAAAATAAAAAAACTGGTGTATAATATCTTGTGATTGGCGCAGTGTGTCCTTTATCTGGACCTTGCGCCATAAAAACCAACCAACCAACCAACCTTAAGATTTTGATATCGTGAGCTATCTCAATCGGTCAATGTATTTCTAGTTTGAGAAATGTATGCGATAATTATGCTCACAATTTATATTTACTTTGTCAGTTATATAATTTTCTTTACAAATTATGGTAAACGTAATGATGGCTATTATTTGAAAGAATTTTATTCTTCAAAAACACAAATGTTCCTTAAAAAAAACATTGAAAGGCAGTTACTAAAAAACTTCATTCAAATGGCTAACACAAAATTAAAGCTACAAAATCAGATGTATGCTTCTCTTACATAACAAAATAAAATATGATCCCATACTTTGTTGCGATTAAAAGATAATTTTATTTTGATCAGCGCTTAATTTTATTCCTTATTAAAAATAAAATACTTCATGTTGTGCCGCTTTGTTATTTAGCCTTCTATAGGGCCTATGGAAAATATATAAAATAAGTCATGGGGAATTTTTTTCCCTAATTCCCGGCTGCACTTAGGATGTACCTATTCAGCATTATAAGGGGCGAATGTGATGGCATTTTATATAGTGGGGCAGCCCGTGGGTGTGCCATATCGGCCTGAAAGTGAAGGGATAAAGAAATTCACACACAGAGAAAGGAACATCCATCCCAGAACCAGGATTCGAACTTGGGATCTACTGTTTCGAAGTTAGGGACGCTAACCTTTCCAACATCAGTCGGCTAAAGAAAAAAATGTATCATTCTATATATTGCCAGACATTATTTTTGTTTTCTATAAAATATTTTAGTATTTTATGGAACATCGAGTTTTAAACTTTGCCAATGATATTACAAATATAATGCAGCATTTTATTTAATAATAAAAAATATATTAAGTATTAAAATAGTTAATTTATTTGTTTATATTTTATACATAATTGTTTCGCTAATATTTTGAAGTAAAGAATTTTTAATTACGATTTTTTACACTGAAATAGATGTATGTTCTAATCATTCTTCAATACAAAACACCAAATTCACTTGATGGAGGTAATCACCCTGGGTTTAATTGTTGGAGGTTCGCGGAATCTATTTAAAACTGATATAATTATCCTTCACGAGCAAAAATGGCCTCTGACGCCAACCTAATTCATGTGGAAACAGTATTCTTTAATAAATATACAGGGTACCACAAAGTAATTTTATCAACATTCCAATTTTAAATTGCTAGACTCTTTTTGGACATGTGAGCTGGCTATCAAATTATACGGTCTTTCCTGCAACAGTTCATGGGTTTGAGTCCTACTCTGGGTTTGGATATTCATAGGTTTCGGAAACCATTTTAAATTACGCTCTTGTCTTATTCGCCCTTGTTTTTAAAAAGGATGCTTGAGTGACAAACAAAAAAATAATAAACACACCTTGTCTCATAGTTAAATTTTCAACTTAACAATTTACGGATTTAAAATTACTTAACAATCTACATCAGACATAGAATACTTAAAGTGAATATGGAATCACCACAAACATCTATGTTTATTCTTGCTAAAACTAAATTAACTCTGGTATTTAAAAAAGGAGACCATTTTATAAATTAAATTTAAAAATAATATATAATTTTTTTGCATGTCGGATTTTCATATGTTTTACAAAACCTTAAGGGGAATTCATTCTACTTTAAGTATAAAAGATATATCTTTAAAGCACACGTGTTCAAATCTGTGTTATACACAACGCAAAGCTGAAAATACTATCCAAATAGTTTTCTCAAAATGAAAAAATTCGTTGAATCACTTTCCTTGAAACTGTTGAATATTTTTTTTCATTCTTTTGGATTAACTTTTTCATAAACTCATTTAAATCATTTAATTTTTTTTTATTATTTATTTAAGAATGGTAACTTTGCAGTATTAGCATATTCATCTTTTCTTAACATTTTTGTCTTTTTTAAACCAATAAATTTTATACACTTTATTTAAATATAGTTTGTTTCAAATTTGAGTTTATATATAGAGAGAAAGAGAGTAGATCCTTTGGTGCTGCCATCTATCGGAGGATTTGAAGATCTAAAAGTCGTACTTTCACCTTTATAGTGCTCTGATTAAACGAAAGACGCTCTAAATTGATTTAAATTTGCATGGCGATTTTGGCTTGTCCCAATGTCGTTAGTAAGAATAACACTTTTTTAAAATTTAACTTTTAGCGCAATTTGTCTTTTTCTTGGATCTTGCGCCACAAAATCGAACGAACTCTTACCAACATTAACTTTTCTTACGTTACCATTTTTACCAATAAAAATAGAGTATTTTCTGCTCTAGCATTAATTAGAGCGTCTTACGTCCTAAAGATGTGATTTAAATTTTTTCACCAATTATAATTTTTTTCAATGTCACTCTTTTAAAAGCTGGAATATATTAACTTTATGAGTTTAATTGCCATTGTTTCCTTTGCATGCATTATTTGTACCATACTTTAATAAATTATAATAAATAAATAAATATTTCATTTTCAGAACTCAGACAATGTACGGCCTCAGCATGCAGACGACTCAGAAAACTTAAGTAAAGAAATCGATTATAAAGTAGATGATGTACCTCCGTGGTATGTCTGCCTTATTTTAAGTTTTCAGGTAAGAAAACATCATGAAGTTCATAATATTCCTTTAATAATCTCGAATAATTTATATGTTCATTGAAAACATGAGGAAATTTATAAAATTCATTATATTAAACTGAAACTTAAGAAAACAAGCAAAACCTGAGTTTTTGCTTCTAATTTTAATAAAAAGAAAAAACATTGTTTGAAAAGAGTTTAATATTTATTATGATAAAAAAATTTTAAGAGTATTTTCTATGCTTTGGGTAGTATAAGAAATAATATGTTTATATTTATATATAATTAGTTTATTTAGCGTTTTTTTTTTTCCTTCAAACTTTTATTTTCTTAACTTTAATTAGAACATTTTGAAGGCATACAGTAAGCTGTACATTTATTTACAAACTTTTCAAATTTTTAATTCGTTGTTTATAACGAAATTTCAACGTCTAGTGAAATTTTATTTTTAACAACCTATTAAAAAAAAGTATTAATACAACAACCTATTAAAAAAACTTTATCTAAACGTTTTGTATTTTTAAAATTGTGGGAGTGGATCCTCTGGTGGTGCCATCTATCGGAGGATTTAACAAAGAGCAAAGATGTACTTTCACCTTCGTGGTGCTCTGGTTAAAACGAAAGACGCTACCTATTGACTTAAATTTGCATTGCCAAGGCATAGCGAGCTTGGCTTGTCCAAATGTCATCAGTAACAATAACAACATATTCTTATTTTCCTCCTGGTTAAAGTACATAATTATATACATATATATATATATATATATATATATATATATATATATATATATATATATATATATATATATATATATATAAATATAATTATTTACACTTTCTTTAGTTTAAGTAATAAGTAATAACCACCAGAGGATCCACTCCCATAATTTTAAAAATACAAAACGTTTAGATAACGTTTTTTTAATAGGTTGTTGTGTTAATTCTTTTTTTAATAGGTTGTTAAAAATAAAATTTCACTAGACATTGAAATTTCGTTATAAACAACGAATTAAAAATAGTACTTTTTGATATTATAAACCGAAAGTAACTCGATTGAAGTGAATAGTATATATTTATGTATACTGTATTTTATTTTGATTTTAAAATAAATTAACAGAAAGCAAAGAATGCTTCACAAAATTATGGAATTTGATTCATTTTTTGCTTAATTATTTACTATTACAGAATAGAAATTCAATAAAATTTTATTAAATGAAGATATTATATAAAAGTTTTAGTAAAAAAATATAACCAGTATAAATTAATTCATTAATTGGAAGTTTTGTACTAGATCAGAAAGAGTTGATGCACTGCTGGAAAAAAATTTTGTGAATAAAATCAATTGCTAATGAGTAAACTTGTATAAAAAATCTGGTGTCCATTTATTTACAAATATTTCCTATTGTATTTATAGCAGTACTGCTTGTTCTCTGAATTTCTTGTAAGTGGTATTTCAATGATAATAAAATTTAGTCCATATTGAAAATGAAATCCAGTATAAAATTATTTTTGTGAATATCTTTTGTACTGTCACAAAGTCATCTGATTTTGTCCTGGTTACCAGTTTATTCTGCCACGCCACTGAATGATTAAAAATGTTTCTTTCTCTAAATTGGTGATACCTCATGGGCCCACCAGAGAAGTTTCTAATATTCATTTCTCATGAAATGAGTTAAATTCTCCTTTTTATTTATTTAATAAAGGTAGCTTTTCCATTTTCTATCATTTTCAAAAGTCATTTTTTAAAATTTTTCTTATAATTCTGGCCAGTGAGATTTTCTACAGCGATTAAATTTTTCACATTGGTAGCATTTTTCAAAACTAGTCTTGGTTTCTTTTCCACAATCGAATATTTGATTTGTCGGCATTAAATGAACTCACAGTTTCCAAATTTACCACTTTAGTTGTCTTTTCTATAAATTTTAGCTTAAAATCTCTGTTGTGTAACTTACACACTTCTGCTTCAACATGACAGTATATGGGCTGGAATATTTTTTTTAAACCAAACAGCTTAGGTCATGATAGAATGTGAAACTTGTAAGGAACAGAATTTTTTCTTGAGAGATATTAGAAGAAATTGATAACAGCTGAAGTAGAAATCAGCCAAGTCATGAAATCTTGACTCTGTAATTTATTTTATAAGCATAAGTAGTATTTCTTTTAAAATTTATTGTAAGATTGTCCATGGTATCATATAACATGAACAACAGAATTTGAAGCTTTTTAACTCGTAATCCATGGGTTATATAATGAAAATATGGTACTTATAATTTAATAAGTGAAGTGTTACATTATAGGTAAATGAAAATCAAATGATTGTGAAAAATAGTTATGATATCAAAACATCCAATCCATCTACAATGATAAATTTTATAAGCATTAATATTAAAATGAATTATAATATTGAATATTAATTTCACTCTCTATTTGGCATTCCAAATTAAGAAATTTTTAATGTATAACTTAAGAAATAAATCTGAAATATAATCCATTTCACTTCATCCAAATATTTAATTTCAATACGAAGCATAAATCAAAATTAATAATGGTATAAGATGAACTCAAAATAAAAGTGAACTGCACACACATTTCTAACGGTATTTTTTTTTTTTTTTGTATGCGTGCCTTGCCTATTTTTCTGTTTAAATAAACTGCATCATAAAATATTTTTCAATGCTTCTCTAAAAAATTTATTTGTGACCATTAGTGAGTCATTACCCATGCTTTGTGAAAATACTCAGCTGGATGACATTTTTCATTAAAAAATATTTATAATAAATTGAATAAAAATCTCCGAATCTTGATGCAATTCTGCATACCAACCAAATTTAAAGACATCCTTTCATTTTATGGCAATTATAATAAAAAATTATTTAATTGATATTTTGTTTAAAAAATTCTTTCAACTATGATCTTGTATCATTTTATATAATTATTGTAGAATTTTTTATACCTATCCAACTAATAGAATAGTCCTAGCATTTAGTTTTGGTAATTATTGTGACTGGCAAAAAATAAATGTATATCAAATTATAATTTTTTTAAAAGTTGAATTGTAAATATCATTCTTATATGTTTATTATTTTTTGTTAAAATTATTTTAAAGTTTGGAACAAACTTGAATATTATTTTATCTCTTATTTAAAAAAATTCTTTTCTAGCATTACTTAACAATGCTAGGTGGTACAGTAACCTATCCATATTTGATTTCACCTCATCTATGCATATCAGCAGATGATCCCAGCAGAGGTTATCTAGTGTCCACAACATTTTTTGTATCTGGAATTTGCACATTTCTGCAAACAACATTTGGCGTCAGGTAAGTTAAAATCACATTGCAATTGCCAGGAAACATGTTTATTAGTCTTTTTTTTAACTGATATACATATGATAAACATACAATGTCAATATTCATTTTCTATTAAATACATAGTTATCACCAAATAATTTTTATTGCAAATTTGAATTGAAATATAAGGAGCAAATTTAGTTCTGCATTAAAAAGCTTGCAATTTAAAATTTGTTATAATTTTCTTATAAAACTGGAAAGCATAATTTGCACATGTAGAAAAAAATTGCTGACAGCTGTACTAGGTCAACCAACTAACTGTTACATGGAAATAGAAATAAAAAAGTTTTTATGTAAAACTATATATGAAAGAAAATTTAAATATAAAAAATAATTAATTCACATTTCAGAATTTTTTTCTCTTATTTTTAATTATAAATTTTATAAGTTAAGGCACTGAAAATATAAATTATTGTTTTCACTTTTTGATTTGAAGAAAACAAAATATTCAGTTCATCTTGTTAACTTTTTGGGTTACCACAAATTCATAAATCAATTTGAGCCATTTCTTGCAAAATATATTGAAGAAGCTGGTAATCAAGACATTGCCAATGAGAATTATTTATCATTTATATTTGTAAATCATATCGGATTAGTCTGTTGAAACGTCTTGCTGGAATAAATTGGGTTCTTCCCATATTGTGCTTACATCCACTTTTATATCATATATTAAACCAGTATTGGAGTAAGGCTCAGAGGTCTTTGTTACTGCCTTTGACAGCATCTTATCAAAATTCGATTTAGTTCAAAATAAAGCACCAAGACTCATCACCGGTGCTGCAATTTCAACCCCTATACCTGCTATGCAACTACAGGCAGGAATTTATAATTTGTCTGTCAGAGGTACTAATGCTACCTTTTCTCTTGCTGAAAGATTATGAGAAAGGTGCATTAGAGCCTGTCTGATAGTCAGACTTCCAACAGAGTGAGTTGCATTCCATTGCTTTGGCCACTATAGAAGAAGAATATCCTAATCCATATCAACAGAATCTCATGTTTCTCAATTTTTTTTCAAGGATAACAGAAAAATGACATAACAATAATTATTTCAAGCTCTTTCCATAAGGCATGACATCTACTAGCATCCAAAAATTATTAACTGAATTTGAACTCTAAGTGTCTGGTTCTAAAAAGTTTTTTAATCATTTTGTAATCAAAATTTTAAAAAATAAAATAAGAACTAGTTGTTTTTATAGTTATTCTTTATACTGGTAGATAAATTTAATCCGTAAATCTGATAAATTAGATTCAACATTTTACATATATAAAAGTCCATCTATATTTTGTGGTTAAAAATCCATTGAGACTTCTACAGACTATTTTTAATTACATTACATAGCATTCATGATAGAAGGGTTATAACATTTTTCTAGAACTATTATTTGAAGTGAAGAATCCTAGAATGAAGAATTAAAAGATTATTTTTTTAATCCGAAATTTGTATATCTTTTACAATGACCCATACACATTATTCAAAACCAATAGCACCTTATTGTATGCCATTTCTTAACTTAAATATTTAAATTAATATTATTCTGTAAAATTAACATTCTTTCTTTTTTTAGCAACATAATTCTATTAGATATATTTGAGATTAATTATCAATTTATTAATGCACCATAAGTTAAAAATTTTGAATTTTAATATTACTTAAGTATTAATATATCATGTACAACATAATAAGAATATATTATTAAAGCAAGCAGCAAAATTGAGGACAATGTACTTTGCATTATCAATCATTGCTTTATTAACTATTACTTTTTATTTTAATAATTTAAGTTATTATTAATTATATATTAAAATTTTTAATTTTCAAGTATTTTCTGTTTAGATTGCCAATTGTGCAGGGCAGCTCAATGGCATTTCTTGTCCCAATATTGGCAATAATGCACTTACCTGAATGGCAATGTCCTGAAGTCAATTCCACTTTATCTGCAGAAGAAAAGATGGATATATGGATGCCCAGAATGAGAGAAGTACGATTTCTATGAAAAAATGAATGTGTTTTTACATTTAGAAAGGAATTTATGAAGGGAATTCATTTTAAAAATGAAAATGTTTTTAGGTAGCCACTAAAAAATCATTTAATTGTTGATTACATAATTAGTTGATTGTTTAAAACATGCCTCTACCAATGAAAAAGGTATGAATTGAAAATTTATTGAAACCTAAAATGTATTCTATGAGCATTTAATACTGACTTTCAGTTAATATTTTAAAATAATAAAAGTTTTTTTTTTAATAAGCTAATTGTCCTACAAATCATCCCTTACTGAAGTACTTTTATTCTTGAGAATATAATGTATTATAATACAACAGATTTTTCTGTTAAAAGTACACTTATTTAATTTTTAATTCATAGCATTTTTTACCCTCTTGAGTTCAAATTTTGCTAAGGTAAATACTCAGACTTCCAATTATTTTTTCCATATGATATTATTTTCAGTTAAATAAAAATTTCTCTTTATATTTATCACATTTTTGCACATATTAATGTCCAATTCACAATTTTAGACATCAATGTAATTTTGGAAAAAGTAGTTATTGTCTTGATTAAATTTTAATCAAGACAATAATTACTTTTCCAATTTATATTTACAATAATTACTTTTTTTAATTCTGTTGATGTTTTTATTTATCATTTATAATGTAATATAATAATGTGTGTGTCTTATCTGTTGTTGATCAATAAAAGAAAGATTATTTAATTTTCAGTTGACAAATAACTTCTATTTTTAAAAAAAATAGGAATATTTTGAAATTCATACGAGCAAATTAATTTTTTTAAATATTTCAAGGAATTAGCAAACTTAAACAGTAATTTAAATAATTTAATCAAAAATTATTAAGTTATTGGTTTAATTTTTTATTTATGTACATTAAATTTTTAATTTATAGTCTTTTAATATATCTTAAAACTTTATTGATGTAAAAAACAAGTGTAAAATTTATGCTTTTTTTTAAAATAAATATATCAGAATTTTTTTTTCTAGGTTCAAGGAGCCATAATTGGTGCCTCTTTGTGTGAAGCTCTCATTGGGTTTACTGGAACAATTGGTTTTTTGTTAAACTGGATTACTCCTTTAGCCATTGTCCCGACCATCAGTCTTGTTGGTCTATCACTTTTTGCTGAAGCTGCTCATTCAGCATCTGGCCATTGGGGAATTGCACTTTTGTAAGTTCATGGGAAACATTTTTAATCATCCAATAAATTTGTCATTTAATAAAGTAATAAATTGTTTATTAATGTATACAGTACAGATGTATTGATGTATAGGATACAGATATTATACCAACTAGAATGTAATATTTACGATTATAATATAAGTGAACAGTTTGTTTACCTCTCTTTATATAATTAAGTGATTCAACATATATTATTTTTGTTGAAAGATTTAGCAAGTTTTCAACTAAAAAATTCAGTGATTTAAATAAATTATATAATGAATAGAATCTTGTTCCAGAGTGATAATTCTTTAGAAATATTAATTTTAATAATTTTGTTTATTGTATTTTACTAAAGAAGTACTAGTTCTTTATAATTTCAGTAGATATTTAGTCAAAGTAATTATGAACAAAATATCTGCACCAGGAAAAAAAACGTTTTACAAATTTGATTGAATATTATTAACCATTTGTAATTTTGTAAGACCTATAAAAATACTACCAAAAATATTTGAAAATAGTTATATATTTATAGTTTGAAATAATAAATATCAATTTATATTTGCTTATATATAAAAATCTAATTTTGATTAACTTTCTTACAGTACGATATTACTAATGATTATATTTTCACAATGTTTAAAAGAAGTGGGTATACCTCATCCTAAATACAGTGAGAAAACTGGATGGACTACTGGAAGATTTCAAATATTTAAGTTATTTCCAGTAAGTAAATGATGTTTTTACTGAACTTACATAGTGTCACCAGTATTAAAATAAGAAATTTCTTCACTTTATTTTTAAGAAACTTTATTCTAAATTCTGTTGCTTTGCATTTTTAGGAATTAAATTTATTATTATATTTTAAACTTTTTCATATAACAAATTATTTCTGACGAATAAAAGACATTGTTGAGTGAAATATATTATCAATAAATTTTAGAGTTACGATCTCATGATCTCTGATTTTCAGAAACTGCATTTAATATATACAAGGTAATTCATTTCTTCCAAAATTGTTTCCTGTTATACAGAAAAAAGTTTTTTTCTTCGCTTGTTCTAATTAACATTCTCTGTTGTTTAACTTTCATATCAATTAGTGTGTTACATCTAATATCACCCTGCCATTAAAATGCTACTTGTAGTTTTTCTCACTTGGTGACTAAAAGGGCATTTTTGTATAAACTTTTTTCCATATTATCGAGTTATTAGCTAAATAATATGCACTCTGATTTTCAATATAACTATCTATGACTTGATATCCTTATCCAGTGTGCATTTTTTCAAAGTCTATGCTGAATCATGGGTCATAATTGAGTTATCTCTCATGTGAAAATAGTTCTTGACAAATATTCCATCAAATTTAATATTCTCATTATCTTGTGTTTTCCTTTCTTACTTGATTCCTTGCTTTAATAAACAGATACTAAAAATAAAATATTATTTTAAATAATTAAATTATCAAAATTTTTTTGCCAATCACTTATAGAGTAGGATTACACTATTTCAACTGTTACAAAAGAAATACTAACTGTATTAAAAATAAATAAATGAATTTCATTAAAAATTAATTTTGAAGTTGTAATTGATTGCATTTTTTATATTAAGATTTTGTATACAAACATTTTTAAAATGTGAATATCTTTTTTCCAGGTTTTGCTGACTATTTTAATGGCTTGGTCTTTGTGTGCTATTCTAACAGCCACTAATGTTTTTGCTGAGGGTAATCCAGCAAGAACTGATAATCGGATAACAGTCTTGGAAGATTCTCCATGGCTTAGAATACCATATCCTGGTGATTAAATTAATGAATAACTCTTTAATAGGAACAATGAGGCATTCCAATGTTACAATTAACCTTTTTGATTAAGAAATGTTATGTTGTAAATGAAATATATGTTGTAGGATAGAAATATTATGAGGGAGAATGAATAAAATTATTCGAATACTTTTATAGAGAGAAGACATAAATTAATTTAAAAACTCAAATTATCCATTATTATTTACAATATTTAAATTTCTAATGTAAAAAGCTTTAAATGATTAAATAAAATCTCTCTTTTCTACTGTCCCTAGACTTTAATGATTATTTCAAGAGTATTAATTAATTTCCAACTTAATTTAAATATTCATAATTATTCTTATACACATTATTCATATTATCATTTGAAAATATTTTAAAAATTATTGTGTGTGCATAGTCAATTATATTTAACTAAAAACAATGGATATAATATTATTCAATAAGTGATGTTAACACCTGAAAAAATTTATAGTATGACTCATGAAAAACTCTTTTTGAAAAGCAGTACGCCCTCAAGATAAGGCACTAACAAAAGCGTATAAAATCAATAAAAATTATCATTTTACTGAAAACTAGCTAAAATTTAAATAATTCTAGTAATTTACATAACTTATAATCATATATTACTCAAGTAGAATTACAAAGAAAAAATTATGTTTTGTATGTTATTTCTTATAAAATATACCTTTAAAGATAAAATTCATCATGCCTAAATATTCCTTCATAATAAAAGAAAGCTCATTTAATCATTTGAAATTAAATCAAGTTAAAACTCTTTTGTCTTTTGCATTCTTTACATAGAAATCTTGGTTATTTTGTTCAGTTTTTAAAATAAGATTAAATGAAGAAAACAAAATTAAAAAATTTTTAATTTATATAACATTTCATTTGTTTTTGAAGGATTAGATTTTAAAACTTATAACTATAAAAATTAGTAAATTAAACGTATTTCAATGTCATCACTCATTCAAATTTAATTTTAACTGATCATCTCTTATCTATTAAAAACTATCTGTAGCTGAAAGGAACAGAAACAAAAACAAACTGAAATTCAAGTACAAACTTAACAGTGTCACAAGATCATTTATGAATAATGAATATGTATTCAGCAAATTAGATCAAAATTGAGCTGTGCTAATTTCAGCGTTTTTCCCAAATTATTTTACAAAAATATTTTATGCATACACAATATATATCGAGTAACTTTTAATATTAAACGCTATTTTAATTCATCATCATACTTGGTTCAAAATTTAAGAGCATTTTTCATTTCCTTTAGGTCAATGGGGTGTACCTACATTTACTTCAGGAGCTTTTGTGGGTGTATTAGCAGGCTCGATAGCTTCAACAATTGAATCAGTTGGTGATTATTATGCTTGTGCTCGTTTATCAGGGGCAGACTCACCACCAAAACATGCTATAAATAGGGGAATCTGGATCGAAGGAATTGGTTGTGTAATAGCTGGTTTGTTTGGAACTGCCAGTGGAGTCACTTCATTCAGTGAAAACATTGGAGCAATAGGAATTACTAAAGTAACTTTTAACATAACATTTTTAATTGTTTTCTTTAATGATGCAAAATCTCAGAGACATAAATATTTATTTATTTAGAAATATTTAAGTATAGAGTTGATGTAAGAGACATACATATTCTAAGTTCAACCAGTCATCAGGCATTTCAAATGAGAGTAAATTAATTAAAATAACTAAATTAATTAATTTAAAATAATTGAAATAAAATATGCAATGCAATATAAAATAGGTAAATAAAATACAATAATTTGAGATGCATTAACTACAGAATTTTATTTCATTACAAATTCACATGTTAATATATTTGCATGCACCAGATGTATAACAAATGTGTTTTCATACAAAGTATTTAAGCTTGACTTATATGTAGGCTGTTTTCATATTAGGATTCAATTTTATAATGTAAAATTTTCTGTCTTATTTATTAGCATTATATGAGATTTATATTAACTGAGAAGAACTGATTTCTTTTTTGCAGGTAGCCAGTCGTAGAGTTATTCAATACGGCAGCTTATTAATGATATTGTTTGGCATGTTGGGAAAATTTGGTGCAGTATTTGTAACAATACCTGAACCAATCCTGGGAGGAATATTCTGCATTATGTTCTCCATGATAACAGCAGTTGGGCTTTCTACTTTGCACTTCGTCAATCTGAATTCATCTCGTAATTTGTTTGTTCTAGGATTTTCACTTTTCATGGGATTGTGCCTCCCAAAGTGGATCCAAGCTCATCCAGATGCTATTAATATAGGTATTTTAACTTGGGATTTCTGAATTTTCATAGTTTAAAAAATTAATAAAATTTGAAGTTCTTGCCTTTTTGCTAATTACAGTATTTTTTATTAAAGAAGGGAAAGTATACTGTTGACTTCCTTTCACTATATTAAATATCACTTTTGAAAGTTCTTCTAAACAATTTTTTTTAACAATCTAAACTTTTTAAGAAGTAGGTAGTCTTTAATTTAGCAAAATCTACATAAAAAATTGCATTCAAAATATTTTTAGTGATAAAAAAATCTTAAAGAATGATAAAAAAATATAATTTGAGTTTAAATTAATATAAGGTATAAAATATTCATCTTTCCAGCCTTATAACTTTAAAAAAAATTGCGAAGTCAAAAGTATTATTATTCAAAAATTAAACATGCTCAGTGTTGCATGAAATTCATCATATTGATAGCAAATGATTTGCATTTTTTATTCATTTATTACTATTTGGATTCCATTATGTATCATATAATATATAGAGTAATTTATTAATTATACACAGCATGTGTTAATTTTAAATCACTGACATTTTCTATAATGTATTTGATCATGTTTATAACATAAACATTTAACTTAAATAAAGGTATAAAACATTTCTTGTTATATATTTATATTATTTATGTAAATGTGGATTGGTGGCATAATATTCTTATTTATTTGAAACAGGAAGTGACATTGGAAACCAGGTTCTAATAATACTTTTGAGTACCAACATGTTAGTAGGCGGGGTGATTGGTTTCTTATTAGATAATCTTATTCCAGGTAATATGCATATATTATTTAAATGAAATTCTAGAGAAAACATTGCAATTAAATATTTTCAGCTTATTTCTCTAAAAAGATAGACCCTGCAGCTATTTCTTAATATCATAAGTAATGTATCTATATTTCTCAAAAATTTTATTTGTAAATAAATTCACTTACTTTGAAGGGATACAGAAAATAATATGCATTTAAATATTAAATATTTAAAAATGTGTTTAACTTTTGAACATTTTTAATAATTAAATTTTTATAACTGATTTATTATGTTCTAAAATGTTGATATAAAAATATTTTGTTGACTGCATAATTGTTTTATTCATATAAACACAAAATAAACATGCACACTTTTTTGACATTCTATTACATTCTAAAATTTTCCATAAGCATTAAAATATGTTATTAAAATATCACAAATTATATATCTAATTCTATGATCTATTATTTATATTAGGTGAAATGTACAATTAAAATTGTCTGAAATACTTGACAGCTTGAGCCATTTACAAGATAATAACAGAGACCTCTGAATATTATCTAACAGCTATAATTCAATACAATATTTCAAGAGCTGGAACCACAAAGGAAATAAGACCAGTTTATTTATTCAATGAAAAGTAAAGCTCATCTGTCACCAACACAAAATACAATTTCAATGGATTCTATCCCATGTCAATGCCTACGAAAATTAATTACCTGACACTTTTTCTAGAATATTAGCTAGGAAGGAACTAGATTAACCTGTGCCCTTCCACTTGAGCTCACATATTTAGAAATATTCTAAGCACAAAAAAAATAATAAAAGGAAAATGGTTAATACCTCCAAATTGACTTTTCCTAATTCTCTCTAATGACAGCCTGGCCAAATGATCTGTCCTGACTTGCTAGTGAGCACTTAAAAAGTCTAGCAAGAACAATAATTACTTCAGCACATATTGAACTGGATCAGGAGAATAAGCATAATTGTCCACTTCTTGTATTGAGCTTTTTTTTAAAATCAGTGGTTTCATTGATCTGGTTTGACTCTGTCAGATAGGATATTAAAAACAACAAGATAATAAGAAATATGAGAAAAACTTATATTCAAAGTACATTAGTAGTGATATTGAAAATATACTACATAATGTTTTCTAATCAATTACTTTGCAATTGGACCCTTATACACATTTTTAAATAAGACCTCACTTATAGGTTGTAAAAGCTCAAGGCAAACGATCATGGCAGCTAGCCATGATCATTTGAATGAATGGTGAATCATAATACTGTCATTTCCAAAAATGGTGACTAAGCAGCCTGTTAATTGATATCACATTGTCTGGAGAAATACTACCATATGTGAAATGTATGCTGTCCCAACATCCATGTTGTTATGCTGAAATGAACAAAAAAAAATTCTTAGTTTTATCTGTCAGTAATACATATTTCAGAATACTAAAACATTCTCCTTAAAAAAAGAAAAAAAATATTCCAGTAAATCCACATCACTTTTGGACATTTGGAGAATGATGGGACAAAACTAACATTTGGAATGGTTCTTTTTTTACTCATGCATTCCTTGATTTTTTAATTTTAACGAAACATTGTCAATGAATAGCTTTGCAGAATATTTTGCAATTTTTTTAATTGTGTTGAGAAAAATATCTTAAGTTTGAGTAACTCTATGCACTGCATGTTTCCTGTTTAATGCTTTCTGCAATGTTATAGTCATTTCTGAAACTGACATAGAAATAATTGCTTTCATCTTTTTACCAGATTTCATATCAAACATGTCTTTTCAAATATAGCCTTCAATTTTGACCAAAAGGAATATGGAAACATCAGATCACAACTACTTAGGTTCTTAAATATCATCTCACCTATTCTCTTGCTGCACACCATTACCATTTTTATAATAATGTTTCAAACACAAAGTGCAATCCTTCAATGATAGTTATGATTATTTTCTCAGAAGCAATCGCAACTATCATTGAAGCACTCTGATTTCAAGAACTGCAAATTCCCAACTTTTCTTCACAAATATAATATTCATGCCACATTTCAATTCTTCTAACAAATATTTTTAAATTACATATTTTTAACACAACCCTTTTTAGTTTTCTATATTGAATACAGTGTATTCTATTAGCCAAGTTTTGAGCTGCCTTTTTCTTTCATACAAATTCCCATTATAACTTGTGTGTTTAGATGAAATACCAGGCCATTATAAGCAGTAAGTTGTAGATGCTCTTTACATGTGTGTAATTTATTTTAAATTTGACTTTTATTTCATTTTTGTGTTCATAATTAACTTTTAATTTGTTCTATTTTTTTCTTCGCTGTGAATACAGCTCATTCTATGAACAAAAATGTTCAATACACAATGAAAATATCATTATCAACCATTTGTTTTAGACAATATGGACGTTTCATCTATTGTATCTAATCCTTTTTGTTGCACTCTAAAACTGAAAAGTTTCTGGGGTTTTTTTCTTATCAGTTTTATCACTGTCATCAGGATGAAGGGTCATTTTAATTTCTTGGAAACATATATCAGTGTCACATTCTTCAAAAATGTGAATAAAGACAAATAAACTTCCCTTGATTTTTGTATTAATTCACTGGAGATTTCTGTCTTATTTTTCCTTAAGATTCCAACAATTGTTAATTTCTTTCACTAGAAGATACCTTCTGTACTAGTTCATTATTATAATGTTTCAACCAGATCCTACTACAAAAGAGTACATAAATTGTATTTTTTTATTTTTGAATGGAATTTCTGTCTATTCTCCAGTGTATATCTCCATGTTATTACAATTTAAATTATCTTATTTTTAAATTACGTCCTTATGTTGGCTCTTTCGAGCATAATAAGTCTTGCAGTCCAATAAGGAAAGGAAGTATCTCCAGGAGTGGAAAGCATCTTGAAATGTGAAGAAGTGCGGGCTTCCTGGAGGGCAGAACATTTCCAAAGATGCTCGCCATCCATGTCAACATGTTCCCTACATAAAATGCAGTCGGGTGAATCCACAAGCCCTATGTGATATAGATGTTTCTGGAGAAAATCATGCCCAGTAAGTAACCTGAAGCAGGAGACCTCTATAGGTCTAAGTAGATCTCTGTGGATACATGAGCTCAGCAGGGTCCTCCAAAAGGCATCAACTGCATTCTCTTTGTAATAAATTTTTCACTGGTGATGGATAACCCATTTTAGAAGGAGTTTGACATTTCTCAGGGCAGTAGGAGTATCTGGAGTTTTTTAAAAAGAAGCCTCTTTTGCAAGATTGTCTGCTTTTTCATTACCAGGCAAGCCACAATGGCTAGGGATCCATTGTAAAGTAATTTCCTTTCCCGCAGACAGTAAAGCGTTAATGATGGTCTTACAGTTAAATTCTATAGATGTAGGTAGGAGAGTATAATTTGCCACTGTATGAATAGCAGCCTGACAGTCAACAAGAAGGAAAAATTTCATTTCTGAGAAATCTAAAATTTTTTGGAGAGCCATGTAAATTGCATACATTTCTCCATCAAAATTGTCTGAGTTTTTTCCCAAAGGCTCTTTGAGTTGGAAAAATTTGGAGAAGACACCAGCTCCCGCTCTCCCAGTACTTCTCTCAGCTGATCCATCAGTACAATTTAAATTATGAAAACATTCCTAAATGATATGAGTTGCATATAAAAAGAAATCCAAAGCAATACTGGTTGTTCAGATCACATTCTCCTGTTACTATTTAGTTCCAAAAATCGATTACTTCACATGAAGAAAATAAAGCAAATGAAAAAAATGCACAGTTTAAGCGATGCATCAATCAGGAAAACATTTTCCCTTGGAATGTTGATTTTCAAAACATGGGGTGACTGACCATGCAGTTGCTGGCAAAATGCAACTTTATTTAATATTGCATTTGTAATTATTATAGTATTTACTAACTTAAATTAGATAAATCTTAAAATTATGAAAAGTTTTCAAATATCGGAAAACTTATTTAAACTTATATTTATTACTTTTTTTATAGGTACTGACAAAGAAAGAGGACTTTTAACTTGGAAAGCACAAGGTAATGATAACATAACTGGAACACGTATAATTTCAAAGTCATATGATATTCCATTCATTACACGGTTTCTGGAAAAACATTCCTTTTTTCAATTCATTCCTATCAGTCCCACCTATGAGGAAGGAAAACTAGACAGCATAATGAAACAAAAATTATGTTGCAATAAAAATTCAGCAGAAAAGAATCATCCTGTTTGATGCACAGTAATTGTACATAATGCTGTCAACTACTTTATTTTATAAAAAAATTAATTGTATTGAACATATTTCATAGAAATTGCATTTATTCATGAATAAATTATTTCATATAACTATTTTATTTCCTCATTTCACATATTAATCAGCTTATTAGCAATTACATTTATTCATACAAATTTAATATTTTGTATAAATAAAAGCAATATTGGAAATTACACCTAAATTGTCAGCTAACTTAGTTTGTCCTTAGCATCCACTTTGTGAAAATTACTTTATCATAGAGTAGAGGCTTGGTGTAGATTTTAATTTTTAATATCTATATCCATAGGTAGACATTTTTGAAATTCTGCTAAATGCATCACCAATTATTAACCCCTGACAGATTTAACTATGTTATATTGCTTAGATGAGGGAGGGAGCTGTTAAAATAAATTATTCCTAATACTTGTCCAAATTCTATACATGTCAATAATTATTTATATATATATATTAATGTTTACAGTTTATCAAAAATGTGTTTATTAGTTTAATACTTATGTTGAATTTTTTTTTTTTTTTTTATGTCATTCTAATCTTTCAAGTTTCTAAGTATAATCATAATACCATTTTTAATTTTTTCATCTAACAAGATTTTAATTTTTAATATAACATCCATATTCATAAGATTCAGCTTTACCCAAATCATTTTAATTATTTTTGGGGCAGTTATAAACATCAAATTGTGTTATTCTAATCTTAAGGAATAACATTTCATTAAAGATTACTTGAATTCAACAATACTTTTTACTATAAATATGTATAAATTTTAGTATTCAGTGATCAAATATGCTATTGCATTAATTTATGATTTCCTTTTTATTTATTTTTCAAAAGCTTTTTAGCTTAGATATGTAAGGAAAACAAAATTACTAAAATAAAAATAGCATTCTTAAAATTTACTTAGAAGCATTCATATATTCTTTTTTTCAAAATATTATAGAAGATTTTACATTTGCGATGGGACAATATTTAAAATTAGTTTATAATTTTCTGTGTATAGTATGTTTTTAATAATATAGACATAATTACATAGCTTAGATAATAAGATTCTAAATAAAAACACCCATATGATTATTTTTGGTGTATACATTTTCATGAGATTGAGGACAGCTGAATTTACTTTTAGAATCTTTCTGCCAAGAAATTGTTTCAAACTGCAATATATTCATTCTAAAAAGAAATATAATATATGTGTATATGTGATTTCTTTTTAATATTTATAATGTCCATTCAAATATCTAAACCTGTATCACGACAGGCCAATGTCAGCCAAAGCCTGCATTGGGACAGATATGGACACATACATAGTGTCCATATATATCCATTTTTTCCTGGCTGAGGTGCCTAAGGTACAAAGCATGTCTCCCATTTAGGTAGTCAGCTTAATGTTGAACCCCCAGTTATTTTTTTATAAAACATATTTGATACTCAATTTATCAAACCATTGAAAGGATGAAGATTGATTCAGTTTTGTCCAGGTTGAGGATTTCACCTGTGCCTTAGAAGCCCAAAGTGCTATCACTAAGCCCATAAAGCTTCATTCAGATATCTACAATACTAAAATAATTAATACATATACTTATAATAACTTTTATTTCTGTTTCCTTTATCATTACTTATATTTTATTTTGATTTTTTCCTTTACAAACACAATGTTTGAGAAGAGATTAAAAAAGTTTTCATCTGCGTCTATTTTAAATGCCATTTTACATACATTGATAACAATACCATTAAAAACTGTATATCTTAAATTCTTTGAAAGTAAAATAGTTAACTTTTTAAATGTTTTATTAATAATGAAATATTTCAAAGAATTAACTAATAGAGTAGTTCAAAATGAGTTTACTCATAGAAATCACTTGAGTTAATTTGAAATGTTGCAACATAGAACATAGAAATTTGATATATTTCTATGAATAGTCCTGGTGTATTATGTCTTTTATACAATCTTTATTTTTATATATAATAAATGCATTACATGTTTGACTGATTTGATATCAGCATTTTAATAGCATGACAATACACATGTTATTAAAATGACAGTTCTAGCATTTTTATTTAGTTTGAAATGAAATGATGAAAGCTCAAGAATTCAAAATTGACATTCTTTTGACAATTCATTAATTTTTAATTGCAAATGGCAAACCAAAGTCTGAATCGAGTAAGAATATGAAATAAAATGAGAGTCAGAGCTGAAAAAAATATGAATCTATGGGACCAAATATATATATACTACAAGTCATTTTTCTAGTTTTAAAAATTGTTAGAATTTTTTTTAATTTGACTATTTTTATTGTTAATGCAAAAGTAGTTTGAGAAATACTTCCATAGTTATGATTTTGTTGATTTTAATATCTTCAATCATATTGCAATTAATAGATATAATTTTTAAGTAGTTCAGTTTAACTTGTTACATTTTATAAATGAATAAGAACAAATTTCAGTGTAGTATAATTATTCTTTTAATATTATAATGCAACAATTTCCAGTTGAGTCACAGAATTACAAATATATATACCCAAATAGAAATTAAACTTGAGGATCATGAAAAAATATACAGTATTTGCTCTAATATAAATTACACTTTTTTTTCCTTTAAATATTAGCTTGTGATCTCAAATTTGTACCCATAATCAAGATTATTCTTACCTCGTTATGAGTTGAACATGACAACAATAGCATTGTAAGATATTACTTATGTAAAACTATCAAAAGACTCATATGAAATAACAAAATTTTATTTTGTTCACAAATAATCAAGCATAATCTTTTCTCACTTTCTCAGATTTACCAGCATCTGATTCTACCCTTGATGCAGAAAGCTGCACAAAGGAACTATCACAAAAAGTACTTTTTATTCCATCAAAATTAGGAAAGTCCATTTTTTTCATCTTTTTATGCTGATATTGATTGTAAAATACTCCAACTGCACGTTTTTGTTATAAATGAACATTACAAATGGTTTCTTGGGTCCAATATTGCTTTGCATTTATGATTTAAATCCTATTGAATATTTTTATACTAACTATGAATGGATGTTTTATATATACGTCTTAACGCAACAACTTACTTATTATGCTGCCAGGCATCATTTCCATCTTCCAGTTTCATTTTGTTACTATGTCAAGCAGAATAATGATGTTGAAAAAAAAAGTTCATCTTGATAACTTAATTAGCATTGCTGAAATTTAAGGACCAATTAAAATTTTGAGAAAATTTAACAGTGCTTCCAACATTCAAGAACTTTATTGCCACAATTTTATGTTGAGAAGCTTATTAATGATGGGAAAAAAGGAATTCATAATGCAAAATTAAATTTGTTAAGTGTATATATAGAAAAAATAAATATGTAAAAAGAAATAAAATATCTAGGAAAATTGAGAGTAAAAATAACTGGCTTCTTTTTAAGCATTTTCCTAATATATATAGTTTACATTATTTTCATGAAAAAATGAATATAACTAGGATACATAATTAGGCTACAATATTAAACAGACAATTGCTTTGAAAATAAAATAAAAAAGTTGAGCCCATACAAATTATGTAATTTGGTATTATAATATTTCCAAC
The DNA here is from genome assembly GCA_030067965.1 of Latrodectus elegans. Classification (NCBI taxonomy): domain Eukaryota; kingdom Metazoa; phylum Arthropoda; class Arachnida; order Araneae; family Theridiidae; genus Latrodectus; species Latrodectus elegans. The sequence goes on from CM057815.1 coordinate 66,099,794, forward strand.
ATAAATAGTTCATAATATAATGTATAATTCAAAGAAATACACTCTTGGAAAATTTGCAATAAAGAAAGCACAAATATTTCTAGAAGATAATGTGAAAGATAGTATCAAGGCTTTCAAAAATAATCTAAATGATAAAAGAATTCTGTATTAAGCAGCATTTTCTTATATATATATATATATAAGAAAATGTATATTTTATATATATATATATATATATATATATATATATAATGTATACAAATAAAAAAACTGATATATATAAAACAAAGAGAGAAAATTTACATTTAAATTAGTTAATAACTTTTATATTTTACAAAAATGTTAATATAACGAAACTCAGAAATTACCCAATATAAAAGAATAATAATTTCATGTTTTTAAAAATTATAAATTTTAATAAGTTTTTTTTTTTTTTTTTTTTAAATAAAAAAAACAGTAAACAATATGCAAGGTTGGCAGTTTTAAATTTCATTAAAGGTAATGTGTTTTTCATTTACACCAAACTGTATTTACATTTTAGTCTAATAGATGATGTTGCATGCAATGATTGATTATTTAAATAATTGTGTTGTTATAAATACAATAAATTTATAATAACTTGATTTATTTATTTTACATATCCAGTCATTATTTTAAATTTATAATTAACTTATTTTTAAATGAATCCATGATCACTTATTATGTTACCAATATATTATTAAATGTAACAGATATGAAATTAATAAAAAATTTGCATATCTTACAATATTTTATTTTCTATTTACATTTTAAGGAAAAATGTATCACTAATGTGAGCATAAATTTTCAAGTTTTCCATTTCGAATAATTATTTTTTACAGTAAAATTGTAAAATTCTCAACAAATAGAATTGCATTCTGAAATAAATACTAGTTTCTTTTTCTTTTTTTCACTTTAAAATTATTATGTTCTTTTATGTTTGCATAACTCTTTTATAAAATGACACTTTGTTAAAATACTTAGTGGTACATAACAGCTATAATGTTAATATATTTTAAAACAAATTTAAAATTAACAGCAATGTAGAAAATTCAGGTTGCTATAGTTAAATAAATATAAATTTATATTATATATAAACTTGTTACTTTTATGCAACTTTTCAGATATTGTATTCATTCCACTTACCTTACCTTTAGGACTAGACATAATTTCAAGAACCAAAAAATAGATTTTATGTTTGGATTAACATCAAATATAATCCTATCATAAATAATATTATTGAATTAAAACTAAATATATAACACAATGGCATACAATTTATTAATTAATAAAATTGAGTACATAATTTACAGAAATTTCCTTTATTAGCAGAATACAATTACAAATGCACATATGAATAGAAAAAATAACATAACTTACACTTCTTAACATTCTTTAAGAATCAATTAAAATATCTAACAATAATTTAATACTTGTATAGAAAATCAAATAAGCATCTAAATATTATGCACTTTAACCTACAGAAAATTAAAAATTTTATAACACAGCACTGTTACAATCAACATTTTCTGTACTAATACTGCTTCCTGTTTTTATTTTAGCATGCCAACGGTAATGTCTATTCAAATGGCCACTTTGAGTAAAAGCCTTATGACAAATATCACAGATGTGATGCCTCTGATTTGTATGTGATAAGAAATGACGATTAAGCTCGCCTTTATAGAAAAAACCTTTATCACACATAGTGCACTGGTGGGGTCTTTCTTTGCTGTGTGTAATAGAATGTTGACTGAGACGCGCTTTATCAAAAAACCGTCGACCACATTCTTGGCAACTATAAGGCTTTACATTACTGTGAATAAGGCTGTGGGCTTTAAGTTGATGTTTCAAGCCAAATCCTTTGTTGCAAATTTCGCAGATGTGTGGTTTTTCTTTCGTGTGTGTGATGTAATGTCTCGTAAGATTCCGTTTCTCCGCGAAGCATTTAAAACACAAATCACAAACAAAGCGATTTTTTTCGAGCTTTTTTAAATCTTCAGTTTCCGAATCTTCCCTGTTGCGTTCTCGGCATGCTCGAGGCTCTTTAATGTGAGTTTTATAATGCTTGTTGAGGTTAGCGCGTTGGTTAAAGCTTTTATCACATATTTCACAAACATAAGGTTTCTCTTTAGTGTGGATGCGATAATGTCGCTTTAAGTCCCCTTTAACCGGAAACCGTTTGTTACAAATATCACAGATATGCCTTTTATCTTTAGTATGGATGAACCTATGACGTCTCAAATTACTACGGTGGCCAAAAGTCATGTTGCAGTCCTCACATGTATATGGTTTAGTATGAGTTTCTTCGTGGCAGCGAAGAGTTTTGAAAGAATCGAAACGATCACCGCAATGATCGCATTCAAATATTTGCGGTGCTATATGACACAGAATGTGCCATTCAAGTTCTTTGCGAAGAACGGTTTCTCCGCAAACATGACATTCTTCACGAGTATCTAGTTTTTGTAATTTGTCACTTTTCTCCATTTTATCGATAGTAAAAGGTAAATATATTATGGTACATATGAAAATGGTAAATATAGAAAACAACGCTGGTTGATAATGTTAATATTTCAAATTATCCAGGTTATTAAATCACAAACGAAATATTATGCACACTTATTATTCATGTATTGTAAAGTAATGCGCATTTTATACTATTCTATGATAGCAAACCACTTATTGTGAAAAAACTAAGAATGGGCCTTTATTTGAAGCAGTGAATTATTTATTTACAGTTTTACTTCCATTGATAGATTGATAACTAAATACTGCCATTCTAAGAATGAAAAAATCTTTTTATATCAAAAAGTTCTTACATTCCAATATATTATAGTGTAACAATTAGGAAAAGTATCATAAAAAAATTATTAAATAAAAAACATCGAATCAAAAGTGGTCTAAATTGAAACAGAGAGTATGGACGATCATCTCATTAGTGCTCTGAAAGTGACAACTAAGACGCCGCAAACGAGGCAACACTTTGCTTCTCACCAATGTCTACACGGAATGTACAAATGAAGTAGGTTTGACATAAATTTGATTGTCACGAAAAATTCAATCTTACTCAATACAAGCTATAAGCATACAAAAAGATTTTGTTGAAACCTAATCTAACCTTGATTGTCCATTCTTTGTTAAATCAACGAAAGTACATTTATATTAAACTGAAATTTTGTTTACGCTTTCGCGATTTCAGATTTGTTGTTATTTTAAGAAGTATTGATATAAAAAAAAAAGTGACAGTGTCATATATTTTCAACTATTAATGTCAAAATGTTTGCAGTATATTTTAACTATCAATTAAAATTTTAATGCTTGTACGTGTGTGACGTTTTTATATGTAACTTGATTTATTTTTAAAAAGATCAAAATAAAGAATTTTTTGTAAATAATGCCATTATTTTTATTCAGTTATTAGACAAGTTTAAAAAACTTTTAATAATATGATTATTTTTACTTATTTGTATTAAAACTTAGAATATGTCATCAATTATTTACCGATATTTTCCTTCTTTAATATCTAAGATGATGCTGAAAACTAGCTTATTACTTTCAAACAATTTGCAAATATTTAAAATTAATATATACTCCATTAAAATTACAAAAATTGGATCCGGTTAAATCAGCTAAATTTCACAATCGCTTTCACAATAATATGATGCTTTAAAATCATATTTTCTATGTGCAATAAAGTTTTCTATTAAAATCCCAAAATATTTTTTAAAATAATTAACACAGTTTTATGAATATTATTAAATTATTTTTTTCATTTCATTTTAAACAATAAAGTTCAGTAATGCATGCAAAGATTATCAAATGAATTTGAAATATAAATTTTATGTTATATATTATCAATTAAATTACATATGCATACCACTTATAAGTGTATATTAAATTTTAAAAAAATATATTATAATGATTTTATTTCATGGCATGCAAAGTGGACATTTAGGTAAATTTTATACCAATTTGATTTCGTTAAATTTACTGAAAAAACGTACTAGATTTTGTATTCATGAGATTATAAAATTTTCTAATCAATAATTTTTATAACAAATATGTTCAAAATTTTTGCTTTATACTTTAATTTAAATTTAAAAATACGCATTTATAAAATGAATGTCAAAATTTTAACATAAAATTTAAAAGTAATTTTTAAATAACATATTTCATAATTTATCCTTCGAAGATTCCCTTAAATTAAATCTTTGCTTGAACGTAAAAAATTTAAAGCAAATAATTTCTGTAACTTAACTTTGAATAAATTATCAAATATAATAAACATTATCAAGCAAATGTTTTATATTTTCTAAAAAATATATGTTTTTTTAGGGGCATTATTAGTTCTAACTAGTTGTTGATTTTATTGCACTGTAAGAAGCTACAGTGCGTTATATGAATTAGTTAAATATAGAGATTGTTTAAGATATCATAGTTCATACACTTTCCAAAAAAGGCCATGTAAAAGTAAAACGTTAAATTTTTTAAATTAATTTAAATCAAATCAAATTTATGTCGATAGCATCAAATAAAAACTTATTGCTATTTAAAGAACATAATTGAAAAAATTAACTAGAAAAGTATTATTCCTTGAAACTTAAAAAAGATTAAAAATCAGTATGTGTGGTAAATTATGTAACAAATGTCAAACTACATTTAGGAGTTTGTCTTTAACAGTAATATTTTCACATGAAATGAACTTACTAAGAAATAAGCAATAAAAAGTTTTATAAAACAAGAAAATGATATAAAGTTTTTCATTAAGTTATCAAATACACCAAAAAAACTAATAATTCATCGAAATGGTATTTAAAAAGTACTTTATAATTGTGAATCTAAAAATCGTATGAATTTTTTTTTTAAAGTAAGGTTTTAAACAGTACTTTTTTATTTTTGTTTTTATTTATTTATTTATTTATTTATTTTGCTCCATTTCAATTAAAGTAAAATATTTCGGTTCAGCTCTCGTTTTCGTTTTTTTTTTTTTTTTTTTTTTTTTTTTTTTTTTAGAAATTATGGTTTTGGGGTGAATTCCTAATGAACAATTTATTCTACGTTTATTTTTATTCACACAAAAAATTTCGCTTTATCATAAATAGAAAATGCAGTTCTGCCAAAATTTGATACGTTATTTATTTCCTAATTGGTTCATTATGTGAGTTGATGCATGTAGTACAAGAGTGATAAGCACAAATCCCTCACTTGATATTTGCTGATTTTCACCCTCGTCACTTGATATTTGCCGCTCACATCCTGCACTTGGCTTTGAAATCAATATGTGAAAAATACGTTTCTTATTTACTTAACATATGAGAATTATCTGTAAATACTAATATATCTTCTAATTTGGTTTCCCTAAGATTACTTTCATTGTTTTGAAAAATAAATTTTAAATTTAAAAACCCACTTCAACTCTAATTGAAATGATGGAGCTGCCCAAATCATCAATTACAATCATAAGCAAGAGCAGATAAATAATTTTATTCTCTTCCCAGAAATCTTCTTCCCATAAATTTCTAAGAAATTCACCTTTAAATCATAGCTAATATGTTTGGGAATAGCAAACTACGTGTAAAACAAAATTTCTTTTGCGTAATTTTTTATTTTGATTAAATAGTTCTATCGGTTTTAATTGCTTGATTGATTCTAATATCATATTATTTAACTATATAATTTTGTGTTTAAAATAACAAATTGTTACATTTGAAAAAAGCTTTGGCAGTAATAAAATGTTTGCAGAATTGCAAATGATATTTATTGTCTCTTAAAGTTCTCTTAACATCTTAAGGGCAGCTGAAAGTCATTTTCTCTTAATGTGTATGCCTGAAGTAATTTGATTTTACTTATCTGATTAGAAGATTTGTTTTATTGAATGTTTATGAAAAAGTAATTTAAAATTGACTTGACTTATTTTCTTACAAAATATAAAAATAATCTTATGAATAAGATTGTGCATTCTTAGAAAGTTTATGGAAAGGCTAGTTCAGATGATGATATCATTTTAAGAGTAAATTTTTAAATAACATTCTTATTAGTGGCTAGTCTTTACCCTGATACCACAAACATAAAGCTAATTTAACTCTCAATTAAAAAAAAAATAGAACGGAAAATAAAGCTATTTGTTAAATAAAATAAAATATTTTAGAAAACTTCACAAAAAAGAAGTTTTCTAAAATATTTTAATTTGTAAAAAAATTTTGAAAAATCTCTTTTTGGCGAACTTTTGTTTCCGACAAATGTTTTTTTTTTTTCAGTTCTTTTGTTTTTATGATTTGGTATTCTTTTCAATTGTTTATTATTGCTTTTTAATATAACGCCACAGAATTCGATTCATTCTGTTGTTGTTACTTATGACACTTGTACAAGCCAAACTCGCTGTGCCTTGGCTATGCGAATTTAATTCAATTGGGTGCATCTTTCGTTTAATCAGAGCACCACAAAGGTAAAAGTACGACTTTTTGCTCTTCAAATCTTCCGATAGATGGCAGAACCAGAGAATCCACTCCCTTAAATTTAGCAATGATCTGAAGGGGGAGTAAATTTTATCCACACCATTGCTCCCATGATAACTGCTCAACGACTGATTACAGGACTTTCGATTCCACAGATTTAAGGCAGACCACAAATTCGGTAGACAATCCGATTGTGAGACGCCGTCTTATAGTAGACAAGTGCGATCTCTTCGATATCTTAGTGTGACGTAGCTAAAACGTTGTATCTGACGTCATGGAATTTTAAACCAATTAGAGGGCTGTCTCGCGGAAAGTTCCCTGATATTTCAGATCTGCTTGAAATCAATCAACCTGCTTGAATCATCTCGCGCTCCATCCCTTTCCTGACATAGTTAAGACATCAATGACGTCATTTGGTCTGATGCGATTCTCGCGAGCAAATCTCTTGCGACCATCTACGAATTTGCGGACTGCTTAACGAGCACGTATATCGCATGTACTTGGTGGGTCTTTGGGGGCATTGGGAATCGAACCCCACTCTTCCGTATGGAAGGCAAATACCCTAACCACGTGGTAGCCTTACCACGGTCCTCGATTCATTCTTGAACAATGAAGCAACACATGCAAGCATTGCACACATGAAGCGACACATTGCAGACATTGAGGGAACAATAATCGTAGGCGCATGGATACCAGATTTGATGGGAAAGAATTGTGGTGCCGAATTCAATTTCTGTTTCCCATACGTTAGGACACAGAAAGAAGAAAAAATTTTTCTCTCCTCCCCATGCGTTAGAACGTAGAAAAGGGGGGGTAGAGAAAACTCTTTAAAAGTTCGTGCTCTCTTGTTCTTCACAGTTGATTTCGTTTCATTTGAACAAGTCAATTTATGAAGTTTCGCTTGTCCAAAGAGAAAGACTGATCGTTGGATATTTATGGTAGTTGAAGTTAAAAAAGAAAATTCTGAAAGTGGACGAAAAAATATTAAAGGCAAAAATTACAAAAAAATGTGGTATTCCAAAGAAAAAATTCTCGACAATGTAAAATATCGAAAAGAAAAAGAAATACCAGTAAAGCAGTATTGTCTATAAGTAGAAATCTTATTTATCAGGTGTTTCTTACAGTACATTTTAAATAATTCTTTCTAATAGCATTTTATTTATCAAGAAAATGCAATGTAGTAAAAAAAAAATTAAATCTTAATCATTTAATACATTATTTTTTATTTTACGAACTGCTTTACGGGCTCCTACGAGTTCGTAAAAACAAGCGTTTGATGTACCGGGTGATTATAATTAAAGTCCCGATTTTAAAAATCGATAATTTTAAAATTACTGGTTGGTTGGTTTTTATGGCGCAAGGTCCAGATAAGGACAAGCTGCGCCAATTACAAGACATTATACACCAGTTTTTTTTTTCACCCATTAAAAGTATAAAATCGAATGTAGTTAAAATGTACATTAAAAGTATATAATAGAAATATAGTTAAAATGTATATTAAAAGTCTGTAAACATACAATATACACATGTATAAAATTAAAAACTTCATATTTAAATAAAATATTTCTAAATCAGATAAAATTCATAAATCCTATGTCTTTTAAAATCGCAAATAAATTACGATTGGGTGGTTCCCCAAGTAGATCTTGTAATGTTAATATATTACTATTAAAATCTCTAAAACGCTGATGGTTAAAATCTGGACACACAATTAAAATATAATATACTGTAAATGGTTCATCACACTTTTCATACCATGGTTGGAGATCACTTAAGATCAAATGTTTGTGGGTAAAACGCGTGTGACCAATTCGAAGGCGAGTCAGTCTGACATCTGCGCTTCGTGGAGATAAAACAGATAATGGAATGATGTATGAAAATATGGAATGGAGTTTGTTGCTGACTTGCAGAATCCAGGATTCCTGCAAAAGAAAATATATGAAATGTTTGAATCCTTTTCTCATGTCCATTGATGGTATTGAAGGCAAAATGGAAGTAGCTGCAGATTTAGCGGCAGCATCAGCTTTCTCATTGCCATCTATTCCTATGTGGCTTGGAATCCAACAAAACAGTATCTCAAATCCCTTGTTAGTAACAGTATCAATTAATTTGAATATCTTAGACACAACTGGATGGCAATTATAGTTGTTATTCCTCAAAGCTTCTAATACACTAATACTGTCAGTGTTCACACAGAATTTACGTTCATTTTTACTTGTTACCAACTGAAGTGCTCGGTATATAGCCGTAGCCTCAGCAGTGAAGATGGAGCAGGATTTGTGAAGACTATAACTGTAGGAAGTATTATCAAGATAAACTCCAGAACCAACTGATCCTGGACACTTGGATCCATCCGTAAATACTGGAGTGTACATAGTATACTGACAGCGATGGAATGAATAAAACTGGTGAAGAATAGCAGTATTTGTGTCTGATTTTTTATTTTTTCCAAAGGGATTTAGCACAATAATTCGTGGATTATACCAAGGAGGATGTGCGAAAAGGTCGGTAGACTCAATTCGGACATCACATAGGTCAGAAAGCAAAATAATAGATTTAATACGAGAGAGAAAAGGTTGAATGCTTGATAGTCTAGCATTATGTAATATCTTAAGAGCAGCACTTGGAATCGTGGAATGCAAAGGATGATGAGGTGAGGACATGATTTTTAAATAATAATTAAGAGACAGCTGCACCCGCCGCACGTCTAATGGCAACTGTTGGCAGATTACATACAGACTCTGGACGGGTGATGTGCGAAAAGCTCCACAGCATATCCGTAAAGCAGTATGGTAAACAGTGTCCAATCTGCGTAAGATGGAGAGTCTAGCTGATCCATAAGCAATACAGCCGTAGTCAATTCGAGATAAAATTACAGACTGATAAATTCTTAAGAGTGATGTGCGATCGGCACCCCAATATGTATTCGAAAGCATTCTGAGGATGTTGAGCAGTCGCTCACATTTCTTCCGCAGATGTAAAGTATGCGGAAGGAAAGTTAACCTCTTGTCAAAAATCACGCCAAGGAATTTTATCTCACTGACTACAGGAATGGGTCTATTATTCATGTGAAGCACAGGATCATTATGGATACTAGTTTTCCAACAGAAATGGACTGAACAGCTTTTACTAGGAGATTCCTTTCACACCAAGCAGATAACTTATTTACAGCTGTTGGTAATTGTCTCTCAATTATATTCATGTTTGAACCCTGATATAAAATTTGTAAGTCATCAACATATAAATTACTATGGACAGAAGATGGTAACTGATGAAGTATGTTATTGATGAAAAGGTTAAAAAGGGTTACGCTTAAAACGCTACCTTGAGGGACACCCTCAGCTTGAGTAAAATTATTGGAATCTGTAGTTCCAACACGTACTTTAAAAAGCCTAGTGGCTAGGAAATTCTTTATAAATATTTGAAGATTACCCTTAAATCCAAGATTATGCATATTACGGAGAACGCTATAACGCCACGTACGATCGTATGCTTTCTCAATATCGAAGAAGATTGCAACAAAATGGTTTCTCCTCACGAAAGCATTTCGAATTTGGGATTCTAGATCTACTATATTATCAAATGTGGATCGTTCTCTTCGAAATCCGCTTTGGTGAAGGGGTATGCAATTATTCTTCTCTAAGACGTAAATGAGTCTAGCATTGACCATACGCTCAAACGTTTTGCACAAGCAACTCATAAGAGCTATTGGACGATAACTCAGAGGGTTAGTTGAATCTTTGCCAGGTTTCAATATTGGAATCACTATCGCTTCCCTCCATGATGTAGGATAAGCATGCTCAGTCCAGATTCTATTAAACAATGAAAGTATGTTTAATAAAGAATCATGATTTAAATGACGAAGCATTTGATACGAGATTCCCTCTGGTCCTGGGCTAGTGTCGTTTGCTTTAGATAAAGAAGACTTCAATTCTGTCAGTTCAAAATCTCAATTATAGGGTAGAATATGTCGATAAGCTTAGAGGTGTCCGCTCAGCGATTCTTTTAATCCTTAGAAAAGTAGGATTATAGGAATCAGAGCTTGAAACAGTAGCAAAGGTTTCACCGATGACATTAGCAATATCTACCGCTGAGGAGTGTATTGCAGCTCCGGTTTTTAATACAGGAATGGAATAATCCTGATAAATACCATTGGCTGCTTTAACTTTCCTCCATAATTGTTTACTTGTTGTCGATGAATTGAGTGACGACACGTAGCGAATCCAAGATTCTCTTTGACTCCGACGTCTAACTCTTCGAGCTTCAGCTTTGGATTTTTTAAAAGCAAAAAGATTCTCCGTAGTAGGGTATCTTCGGAATATATTCCATTGCTTCCTTTGTTTTTTATAAGAGAGTTGGCATGTTTCATTCCACCAAAGTTTCCTGTGTTTATGTGGAATGATGGAATTTTTAGGGATAGCAACATCCGCAGCTCGGATTATTGTGTAGGTGACATATTTATCGGGGTTATCTATCATATCTGTCTTATCTCTTGTCTCACTGATCACAGCCAATTGCGTGGAAAGTGTCCAATCGGCTCGACGGTACACATAACTAGATAGGTTGTGACACACACTATTATTTCCAGCCTTAGACACGATTAGAGGGAAATGATCACTGTTGTAAAGGTCATTTCCAACTTCAAAATTCAGCAATGGCAAGAGTGATGGAGAACATACAGCTAAGTCCAGAGAGTGAAATGTCCGTGTAGGTTCGTGAAAATAAGTTTTCTCGTTGTTATTTAGCAGACAGAGGCTATGGTCAGAAATGGATTGCTCTATCTGTCGACCACGAGAATTCGTATCATCACTACCCCACAGAAAATTATAACCGTTAAAATCACCGAGCAATAAAAATGGAGTTGGGAGTTGATCAACCAAGTCATTCAGTTCCTCTGCTTGGATGACATCATTCGGTGGTAAGTAAAGACTACATACCGTTATTAAACATGTGGTGTGGATTCTCACAGCCACTGCTTGGAGTATAGTTCTTAAATGATGTGCTGTTCTAGGGTAATTGTTTGATGTAATTATACAAACACCACCAGACACAGTAGCATCACCATCATTATCCTTTCTGAACCATTAAAACCCACGCATTTTGATGAGAACAGTGTGCTTCAGGAATGTCTCCTGGAGAGCCACACATGCGGGGTTAAAGCGAGAGATGATGGATTTGATGTCATCAATGCGAGAACGAAAACCGCGACAATTCCAGGAAAAAAGGAAGTCATGAAAGGAATATATTCTAACCTTTATCACTGTTGCTTATGGTCATCTCAGATGAGTCTTCAGAATTGAAATCATCATCTGATGGATGCAGCTTGACAGTGTCTGCATCCAAACACAGAAGAGCTTTTTTTGTTGTCAAAGAAGACTTTCTAGGGCCTTCCTTGGCCAATTTTAATTTCCTAGCCTTCAAGGCTTTTGATTTTGCCAAAGCTGATTTGGTGATTGTAGGTGTTGATACTTCTATTGTTCTTTGCTTTGGAAGAAAGCTAGCTGAAGAGGCAGAGTTTGTATCCGTTTGGGTGCTGCAGGATCGGGTCACTTTTTTGCCATAGCTGCGTAACTAACACCAGGAGTTGGAGTGCGGGAACTAACTATGCGACGAGCTTCAATATAGGACACATTGTTCTTGATCTTAATAGTGACAATTTCCTTTTCCTGTTGCCAAACGGGACAAGATCTGGAATATGAAGGGTGGTCTCCTTTGCTGTTGACGCACATTTCTTTGGCTTTGCAGGTAACACTATCATGGTCGTCAGCTTGGGAACAGCGAGCGCAAGTAGGTTTTCCTCTGCAAGCCATTTTAGAATGCACTGGAAACATCTGAGAGGATTTGGTATATATGGTCGTACTGAACAACGCATATAAGCCACTTTGATGTATTTTGGCAAGTCTGGCGTTGCAAAAGTCAAAATAAGGTGTTTGGTATATAAGATAATACCATCCCTACTAAAGATTTATTAGCGAAAAGACAAGAATACAGCGACAACAGCGATTATGGCAAAAAAAGAGCTTCATGGAATCAACACCTTGCTGATGATTAAAGCATAAGTTGTTCGATATGCCCTCCGCCTTGTTCTGCTACTAATTGGAAGCGCAAAACGGCATGCTCCACAACAGATCGGAGGGTATCTGTACTGATGCAATGGATGTGGTGTGTGATGCTTGCCTTCAAGTCGGCTAGATTCTGAAAACTCCCGCTGTAAACAACATTCTTCAGGTACCCCCAAAGCCAGAAATCACACGGGTTTAAGTCGGGGTAACGTGGCGGCCACGTTGTTGGAAAATGACCACTTATGATCCTGTTATCTCCGAAATTAGCACTCAGTAGCTGCTTCACAGGAGTAGCAATGTGCGGAGGAGCGCCATCTTGCATGAATATTGTGCGATCCACACACTGACGCTGCTGAAGTGCCGGAAGGACATGGTTACGCAAAAGTATTTCATACCGCTTGCCAGTAACGGTGCTGGTAACGGGACCCGCAGGTGTGATCTCCTCGAAGAAAAACGGACCAACGATAAACGCTGCCGTTATTCCGCACCACACAGTAACCTTTTCAGACTGAAGAGGTAATGGCTGTAGCTGGGACGGATTCTCGGTCGCCCATATCCTGCAATTTTGCGTATTTACAGAACCTTGCAAATGAAAGTGGGCTTCGTCACATCACAGAATGTTCCATGGCCATCCGTTGTCCACTTCCTTCCGGGCAAGAATTTGCAGTGCAAAAGATTGACGTGCTTCCAGGTCAGCCGGTAGCAACTCCTGCACATGAATTATCTTATACGGATAACAGAGCAAGATCTTCCATAGGATTTTACGCACCATGCTGTTCGGCATATCCAGCATTCGGCCAATTCCCCGTGCATTGCTGATTCCTACATCACTGTTAGTCTGTTCTTGTAATGCTGTAGCCACATCTTCCACTGCCGCAGCCGAAACTGGTTTTCTTCCTCTACCCCGTTTAACGTCAAATGAACCGGTCTCTTCGAATTTAGCAATCATTTTTCACAGACCTTATGCGGTTATTGGACCCCATTTAATGGATTTTAATGTCCGAAACTTCCTAATAGCTGTAAATGCACAGTCATCGTTCTTATAAAAAAAACTTCAAGAGCAGAGCGCGATCCTTCATAGTGAGAGTCATGATGAAGCATTTAGGCAAAGAGCTGGTGGTGCTCTGCATTTTTATGGCAGCTAAGTCTCATGTGCGCATGTCACGTATTAGTAATTTGCATATATCTAGACAATGTAAACGCTGACAGCGCCATCTATTGGCACATTTTAGAACAATTTAGAACTATATTTTTCTTCGCCAAATAAAATTCCATTGCCTTACGATTGTTCTACTAAAATATCAAGTCATTCTGACCAGTAGTTTTAAAATTATCGATTTTTAAAATCGGGACTTTAATTATAATCACCTTGTACATTAATATTTCTGTTTTACGTCGAAGTTTAAATTTAGATTTCGCTTACAGCAGCTGCATTATATAGGAGAAACATGTCTGGATGTTAGTTAACTTCAAACATATAGACTGCTATTCTAAAATCTTGATTTCGGTATTTTTCATTAATTTAAACCATAACTAAGGATGGAAAAACCATAACTTTGGACTCATTGTAAGATCGCCTATGTTGTCATGGATACAAGTCCGGAATTCTGCTTTTTAAAATAATTTTAAATAAAGGCGAGTGGTTTTCCCCTCCTTTAAAATTGCCATCTGTGCTTAGCCATTGCAAATTGAGAAACATGTGTACAACATCGAATCTGCCTTTTTATATTTCAAAATTTTTTTTTATTATTATTATTATAAAAAAGAAAATATTATTTTGAATTTTTTTAAAGCGTTTTACGTCTCAGAAAATATATTTTCAATTTTTTCAATATGCCTCTGATCAAAAACTCACTGGAACACGAATGAAGAATTCCAATTTCAACAATTAATAGTTTCATAACTAAAGAGATGTGTTAAGAGAATAATAGAGCTTATTCAGTTTGCTTTTAGCTTCTATATTGGTTAGATCTCACGTATTTATAAGCTGAAAATACAAATTGTAAAACAGCGTTAAGAGCAAAATAAAGCAAAAATTTGTGAATTGAAAAAATTTCTTTTTTCAATTCACAAATTTTTGTCCAAAGTTAGGAAAATATTTTCTATTGAAAACAACGACGTGCGAAATATGCCATCTCACTGTTATCAAATAAGTGCTAACTCATAATCAGGGCAAATTTTTATTTCCAATGACAAGGAAAATACAAGGAATAGCACAAATAAAACACATGAAAAATCACAAAATAGACATGAGGCGAAGACAGGAGAGGTGAATGCAGTACATAAACGTAAACGACATGAGAGTTAAACAATATCTATGTTTTAACCAAAAGAGTTTGTTTAAAATGCGAAATAATCATATCCAAATTTTTATTGCCTATTTCACAAGTGTAACTTGATGAAAAAAAATATGCATAATTTATAAATTATCAATCATTTCCAACATTTTTTGAGGTGTACAAAATCTACTAAAAATTAAAAGAAACATTTAAAAAAACGATTTTTGGTTGCGATGGATTAAAAAATGCATTTCTGTTTTATTAAATTATTGATTCTTAATGAGAGTATTAATCAAAATATCGCCAACCGAACTGATAATTGAATTGTCAACGCTCTGGTCAGGCACAACAGTTCGTGGGTTCAGCCGGTTTGATTGCTTGATATGAATCGTATTATCTCAACTTTAGACCCAGTCTAATTTGCTGTAGTGTGCAAAAAATAACCCTTGAGCGATAAAAACAAAAAAAGCCTCTACCTTAAGCTTTGGAACACTTTTAATTGTAGTGTAATATTTGTGTTAGTACAGATTCAGCGGTATATCCTGTGGACTAGTGATCGTTGTTATCGCGATTTTTTTTACCTTTTACAATTAACAGATTGCACAGATTTCAAAGAATTCTCCTTAAAGTGCTATTCACAAATTTCAAACAAAATTTCATATTTTTTAGATTATTGTGAAGAACAATTTCATAAAATTACAACATAACTTTGTAAATTCATTATTTTAAAAACTTAAAATATCTTTAATTTTATAAATAAATATTGAATATCTTTAATTTTATAAATAAATATTTATAAATGAATATGGATTTTTTTTTATCTTTTATTAGTTATTTTAAAAAACTTCTTTAGATTATTTTTGATTCTAGATCAAATTTTCAATTAAAAAGGTAAAAGTGTTAATACACTTAAAAAAAATGTTTTTTTAAAGTAATTATGATATTTATCTTCTTTAAAATATTTATTTTAATGAATATTAATTAAAATATAAATGTACAGTGATTAAAATGAATAGATTTGCACAAAATTAAAAATACATATAATTTCAGATTTAAATTTGAGAAGTTGCATTATGTAAGCTTAAACGTATTCAGCGCCATAATATGGTTCAATTTATATAAATTAATTCATATTTTTTAATTGTATTGCTTTTATAAATAATGTATAAGAATTCTTATAAATTATTGTTTTTTCAATTAACAAAAAGTTCACATTTATGCAATTTACAGAATGTTTTAACAGAAATTCCATAAAAGTAATGAAATATAAAGTATTTTATTTTAAGCAAAATATTTTTAAAAAAGTTAAGAAAAACAAAAACAATACTATTATTTATTTCTGAATGGTTTCTTTCCCCCTCAATATCAAGTATTAATAATTTATGCATATTTTTAACTTCTAAGATTACACAATCAAAAATTATTATTTTAAATAAATATTTTCAACAAACATTTACTATAATGACTAACAAAACAAAACTTAATATACTGAATCTTGTTTTGAAAACAGTTATTAGAAGAAATCGTTAATAGAATATATTGATAAGTGCAATTTCAACTGAAAAAGTAATAAGACATTTCTTTGAATACAAAAGATATCACTACTAACTAAGCTTGCAAAGTTATTTAAGTCACGATAAATGTGAAATAATAGAAATCGACATTTTTGTATTGTACATGACACTGAATATGATAAATAAAGCAAACAGTCACTTTTTCTTCAATGTACCAAAATTTTTTCTTCATTCTTAGATATGGTTAATTAAATTTTCACAATATTAAGTAAAAATATTCAAAAGCAAATGATCTTGCTTTACGAATAATATTTTAGGAAGAAACAAATTAAAATGGAAGTTTAACTTCAACAAATTTTCTTTTAGCTTTACTGCTAAATTATTTTATAAAATTCCTTAGTTTTAATTAATTTACAAGAACACGTTTTTGTTTAAATTATATTCTTTAAAAATAACAATTTTATTTCAAAATAAATTTCTGAAAATTAAGCTTTTTTGAATAGTTTTTTAGAAATTTATTTTTGGTTAACTGATAGAGAGAGAGAGAGAGAGAGAGAGAGAGAGAGAACATGTAAATGGTAATCAACCATTAACAAATATTTTAAAATATAATTTTTTTTATTCAATTCCCAACAACTTTTTTAAATCTAATGTGTCCTAATACTTAAATATGAGTTTGAAAATATTATGCAAGTAAAATGCATACTTCAAGGATTTTGAGCTTTTTAGTATTTTAACCTATTTAATTTATGAAAATTAATTTTTATTGCTTTAACTTTCTTTTTACGGGAATAAGTAACATGGACAACATTCTTTTTAAATGATATAACATTTTATCACATGAATAATTTCTTTTACAATCAATGCATGATAAAATAAAATTACTTTCATACATCAAAAGTTGTCATACATTTATAAGCTCATGTTGTAGGAACTTATCTTGTAATTAATTATTTACCAGACAATGCAGTGTGCCATTTTAAATGATTTAATATGTCTTATTTTACATATCTTAAGTAATGCGTCAAATAAAATATAATCTGTCTTTAGTAAATAAAAATTCACTTCATTTATTTTAATACTAAAGGAAATGCTGTTGTTTAAAATGTAATATAAAGTAAAATAAAATATTATCGTACAATCAGCTTTTTATTTATTTTAAGCAATTTCGAATTTTGTGAGAGATCTTACATTTATATATTTACACATAAATACTAAGTCTCCTTTAAATTTCATATATTTATAACACATATTTTTATTCTTAATTTCTCCTTAATTTAAAAAATAATTTTGATATTTTACAGAAACTAATTCAAATATATATAACAAATAATACTGACAGTTACAGAAGAATAAATTTAAAGAATATCAAAAAATTTATTTGACTTTTTAGCAACATTTATCATAAACAATTTTTTAAAAAAAATATTTATTAAGTTTTTAATCAGTTAAGTCACAGAGAATTCCCATCTTTGTTTTACCAATATTTTTTGTAATATTTAAATTAAAAATATTTAAATCCTTGAATTTTTTAAAATGAATACTTATTTTAAAATTTTATTTACTATATTAAAAGCTTATATGTAAAAGTCAAAATTATATTTAAATATTTGGTAAAAATAATTATTGATAAAAAATTAAACAAAATCATTATACAGAGACAATTTCTTTAAAATAATATATATATATATATATATATATATATATATATATATATATATATATATATATATATATATATATATATATATATATATATATAGTTAAAATTTACACTGTATAATTATATATATATATATATATACAGTGTAAATTTTAATTCTTGAAAACTTCAGATATTGTATTCAGATATATTATTTCTAGATATCATACAGTTAGATGAAATATACTATTCTTTATCTTCTTGTGTATCTTGAAATCCACTATCATTTTGAACTTATTTATATATTTTGACATAAAATTTCTAAAAAGCATGCCTTAATATTTATAAACCATATACTACACATATTTATCAATGTTACAAATACCCTTAAAATAATTAATAAGAGAGAAAATTTTAGTCTAAACATTAAACAAGAAAATTTTTAATTTTGAAATTAACATTTTAAAAATTAAAATTGCTACAACATTTTAAACATTGATGAGGAAAAACAAAAATCAAGGAAGAAGTAATTTACCTTTAAATACAAAAAAAAAAAAAAAAAAAGTAAAGCAAATAATTAGTGACTGATTTAATATCAGTTATATAACAAAAATTTCAAAATTTTGTTCAGATTTGGGAATAGTAGCATTAATAAAATTATTAATAAAATGAGATTTTAAATTTAATATTCTGGTTACTGTTAGAGTGTGATTATATCCTAGTTTAACTGAGAAAATTCCTTTTTGGATTTCATTATGGTATTAATTAAATTTATTGAAATATTTATATATTATTTCAGAACACTGGTTTACTGAAAAATGTAATATATAAATATTAATGAGAATAGAAATATAAATTAAAAAATTAATATTTTAAGCATCCATAAAATATTGCTTTTTTTATCATATTTTACCAAAACTATAAAGGTAAAAATAAAATAGTCCAAGGGAAATAGACAGGTCTGACAATTTATTTCCAAAACATCTTAGCTGGTAAACATTGACCTAAGTAAAGTTACTATATGAAAAATATATCTGTTTTTTATAACTGGAAATTTTACAGTGATAAACGAGACTTAGATATTGTACTTAACTAAACTCAGTGACATGACAAACCAAAGGGTCCAAGGCCAACAACGTTCATATCTGTTTTCGTAACAGGGGGCCCTGGGGTGTGAAGAATATGCCTCAGTTAAGTGGTCAGCTTAACATAAAACCCCAAATGATTAGTTCCCAAGAATGTTCAGAACTCAGTTAATAACCCAAAGAAGGGATGAAAGGCTGAATCAACCAAAGAAGGGATGAAAGGCTACCACTAAGACATTGGGCTTTTAAGTATTGTAAGCAAATTGCTTATAAATTATCAGTTCTTAAAGAGACATTTTTATGTAAGATATTTTATAAAAAATTATGGAAAAGTTAGCATATTGTTTGATAAAATACGTTAAAAAATGTAATAGTATTTATGGACAAGTAACAATAAAATAAAAATAATTGCTAATATTTTTGACAGTATAGATGACATTGAAAAATTATGTAACACCTCAAAATGAAACATTATTTTTCATTACTTTCAAGCTTTATAAATCACATGAAAACAAATAGTACACAATTAAATTTTCCATATTAAGAATTAATAATACTGTCATAATGCAATATTACAATTAGAAACAATATGTAAACAATTAAAAGAGCATAAAAAATAATTAAAATCCAAATACAAACCATTTATTTATTAAAGCAATATTTGTTTCATACATACAAAAATAAAACTTTTGGAATAAATTAAGTAAAAATAATTTTAGGAGATTGTCTTCATGTATATCATTTTGGTTGCTAAAAGGTATATTTATTGATACATTATAAATGTTTATTTTGATATTTTTTTTTAAATTTTGTAGTTTTGAAATAAATATAAGAAATTGAATGTAAAATCGACATAGATTACAAGCAGATTGTAAAATTAAAAACAATTTATCAAAATAAACGATCAGCTGAATAGTTTCAGAGGCATTTGGTAATAGCAGTGAACTGGTAACATTTTATATAATGTTTCCAATTACATTATGGGTAAAGGAATAATGCAAATAATATCTTATTTACACAACATGTAAAATTATAATTGTCAAACTGTATTAATCTAAAATTATAGCAAACAAAATAATAGCAATTACTTGATTCAAACAACTCTGCAACAAACGATCAAATCATTTAAATATATGAACAAATTAGCGTTTGAAATAAAACCCTGAATGATTTCACAAAAATATATAATATACACTTTAACTTACTAATTCATTAAAAAAAAATCCATTAAATATTGTGCAAAAAAAATTTTAACATTTAATTTATCAGGGAGAGGAAAATATTTTGTTTAATAAAATTTTTAGGGAATGATAAACATATCATTAAAAAAAAATGGAAATATGGAACCTATTATAATCTATACATAAATAATACTAATTCATGATGATTTCGGTATCTTTTCAATAGCAGGAGGTGTGTAAATCAGTACAAAAAATATTTGTTAAATATTGTTGAAAATACTAAAAGCTAAGAATCATGAAGATGAAGAAAATGATAATATAAAACATGCTTGGTTTCTTGCTACAATGATAAAATTTTCTCATGGGAGCAAGAAAAAAAAACTTCATATGGAATAAATTTTGTAAGAAAAGTATCAAATAACCTCTATAATAAATACAGCAAAAACAAAACTATATATATACACACACAGTTAGGTATGCTGTTCATAGATTTTTTTATCAGTATGTAAGATGATAATTTGATGTTTCAAAGTTCTATTTTAAACAACTAATAGTGATAATGCATTTTTAAACCATTTAATTTTTTTAAACAGATTGAAGACATAAAATGTACCTTAGCCCCATCAATACTATAATTATAAGTAATTAACAGCATGAACTATCAGAAATGCCTCTAAGATATATTTAATTGACAAAAATCATATCAATGAGTGACAAAATGAATAATTTTACTAAGCTTGTATACACCGATTTTGCAAATTTTACTTCTAAAGATAGGAATAAAAAACATTTATCATTGTTTAACGCTAAGAAATGTCACATAAGGCTTTTCGATTTCTGAAATATCATGTATTTTGTGATGATCTAATAAATTTTTTTTGCTTAAATAAACTTGCTGACACATACAGCATTTATAATTATTTTTTTCCATGATATCACTGGAATGAGAATTTAAGTCTTCTTCACTATAAAACATTCTTTTGCAAACTTTACACATATATAAATTTTGCAATGTATAATTAGAATAAGTTATGTCTTTGAATTCATCTAACTCAGCATTTAACACAGTACAATCATTATTGCTTTCGATACTTTTTTCAGAAAATATCCTATTCTTTGTAACTTGAATTAGAGTTTGATTTGCAAGCCCAATATTCTTATTTAATTCTCTACTTTCTTTATCAATGAAAGCTTTTTCTTTAACCATCTTGTTGTTAATAGGAGTTGAATCCTTTTCTATAATAGCAGCAGTTTCTGTATGATTTAATATAAGGTTTGTTATCTCTACTGGAACCAATTCTTCCTTTTCTATATGGTCATTTTCTAAAACTGTTGTAGTTTCAACTAATTCATTAAATTTTTCACTATCAATCTTGTTAACATCAGGAATTTCATCTGCTTTCAATGCAGTCCTTATACTTTCTTTACAATCCACATTGATAGCCTTTTCTAATGTGATATTATTTTTATAAGCTCTTTTCACAGATTTATTTTTTTTCTGATTTGCATGTTTAAGGTAATGAGTCTCAAGATAAGCCAATTGTGAGAAGCTTTTGTGGCATATGTCACAGGTATATTTCTTACCACTATGCACCACATAATGTTTATCACAATCTGAAGTTGAAAAAAAACCTTTGTTACACACTGAACAGAAAACATGAGGTCCTTTGTGTCTTTTCATATGTGCAGTCATCTTCCATTTGCAAGGGAAACTCTTATCACATTTTTCACATTTAAATGGTCGCTGATTAGAATGAAGAAGAATATGCACTTTTAAATAAGTATTTTGGGAGAATCCTTTGTTGCAAATGTTGCAAACATACGGCTTCTCTTTTGTATGAACACGAAGATGACGATTCAAATGTTGTCGATACCCAAAGGCTTGGAAACATATAGCACAAATCCAGGGCTTCTCTGCTTCTACTTTTGGAGACTTTCCAGAGATATCTGCATTGTTGCGTTCAATTTCCTTCTTATGAGTCCGATAGTGAAGGTCGCGATTACTTCGCTGAGTAAATCCTTTATTACATATATCACAAACGTATGGTTTTTCATTGGTATGACTTCTAATATGTCTTCTGAGGTCATACTTTGTGTAAAACCCCTTAGTGCAAATCTCACAGATATACTTTCTTTCTTTTATCTTTTCAAAACAAATATGTGGTTTCAAATGGTCAGCATCTTCGAATTTTTTATTGCATGTTACACAAACAAAATGACTTTTGTGTGTAATTCGATGTTGATCCAAAGTTCTTTTAGAAGCAAAGCGATCTCCGCATTCTTCACAATCATAAACACTAACATGTGTGTGACTTCGAAGATGAGCTTTAATACTAGTAGTTGGGCAGTTTTTCCCACAAATATAACATTCTACTCTCTTTAAGCAAACATTTTTGTTTATGCTCATATCTTCTCTATCCATTTTAGTTTCTAACATTATAGTCAACGTGATAGAATAGAAAAATTTAAATAAAATATCAACTTTTAACTTATTTACAAAGAAATGCTTGATATGTAGATAATCACAGTAAGCAATTTACAATGAATCCTCCGAAATATTAATTCAAATTTAAAGAATCTAAAAGCATTGAAAGTAATCAAAGTTCAAATTTAAAATCAGCTTAGGCATTTTTAAACATACATACACAACACACAAGCACATTTTGATTGGAAAACTAAATTTTTATCATATTCGCAAATAATTGTTTAACACTTTCACCTCACTGTTTCAGTTTATATTTGAGAGATAATTTCTTTGAACTAAATGCCATGCTTATATATGCACACTATTTATTATCATGAACTTCGGAATTTGTATGAAGAGAGAAATGTGATAAAATTATTTACAAGTAAATATAATATTAAAGACACATGAAATGAACGCATGAAATTATTAAAGAGTGAAGCATAAATTGTACTTTCGATAATTATATTGTACATTAGCAGCTGCATTGGTATTTCTTAAAACACATAGTGAACGCCATAGTTCTACTCTACACCAAAGAAAAACAGATTTAGCAAGTTTAACATAGATAAGTCTATTAAACTGCAATCAACTTTAAAAGTCTTATTTTACAACTATATTTTATGCCAATTAGCTCATCACACTTGACTCAGAAATCAATTTCGAAGAACGAATATTTTACAAAATGGCACAGGATTACAATGTTGGGCCTGATAAGAACAATTGGTAAAACTTAAAGAAAAACCATGCCTTCTCTCTGAAATATTAAATTAACCAAATTGTAAACACCTGTGGTGGACAGCAATCAGCCAGGAGAGCACTTGGCACATGTGTGGTCCAGTGACCAGCACACCAGCTACCAAATCCAAAGCCAGCAACAATATCAAGCACTGGCCAAATGTAGAAGACAACTGGGTACGGTTTTGATATTACCAGCAACCCGGCCTTCACCAGCCTGCGATACACCCAAATCCATCCCTGACGGAAAACCAAAATAGGCTATTGGCCTTTATTATAATAGAAGCTGCAAAATTAAAGACAATCATTATACCAAACTACAGGTACAGCTGTTAGAAGAGTTTTTAATGATCTACCCAGAAAATCAATTCCAGTAGAAGACCGATATATCGTCCTACAAATCAGTCAGCACGTGCAATTGCTGAGCAAAAGTGTGCATTAATGGGGCTTCAAGTGTTTACTGTGTGTAGACGTCTTTACAAAAGTGGTCCATTCACGCTCCAACCTGAAAGCTGCTTTCTTTTGAAACTTACCCCTCAGTGCAGGCTGGTGAAAGGAGGAAAAAATGTATACCTATTGTGAATGGAGTATTGTCTCTTTACAAATGAGAGTCGTTTTATGGAAACTAGTGATTCTCAGTAATGGTTAATTTGGATAGAGGTCAGAACATAGTTTTATTCAGGTAATATAAAGAAATATATATGAAAAGAGACTGTTTCGGTAGTCCTAGATTTGTCATTATGCTTAATAGGTGGACTGAGAACCACATTTTCGACAGAGGTTCTGTAACAGAAGATCGCTTTTGTAAGGATGTGATCCTTCCTTGCGTGCGTCTGTTCCGAGGTGCCATTGGATCAAATTTTGTTTTTATGAATGATAATGCATGACTACACCAGACTCCTGTTGATAAGCAGATGCTGGAAAGGGAAGCTGTTCCAGAATTTCATAAGATTATAAGCACAGTTCTTTCCGCAGGTGCACGTGGTGTTTCATGTGTTCTGAAACTGCCAAATTTAACTATTTGCAAGCTTCTGCGCTCTGTTATAAACGTGTTTCCGTATCGATTCCAGCGTATCTAGATGTTATAAGAGGGAGAATATCACTTACAGCTGCATTTTGCGAATCAATTATTTATTCGGTACAATGAAGATAGCAGCTAGCATTTACGCATTTTGTGGACAGATGAGGCGCATTTCTCGTTAACTTGTAACGTGAATTCAAAAAATTGTGTGCACTGGGGAGAGAATAATACGTATGATGTGCTTGCACGTCCATTACATGAGGAAAAAGTTACTGTGTGGGTCATATAACGAGTACGTTCATCCTCGGTTCTTACTTTTTTGAAGAGATTAATGCTGGTGATCTGCAAACGTGTACAGTAACGATTGTTTACTATCTGGACATGGTAATTCATTACGCGATGCTGGCATTGCAACGGTAAAATGCAGCGTTAACGTTTTCAACGGTAATTCAAATATCTAATTTTTAACAATATATGGATATTTAACTAATAAAAAATTTAATAGATCGGATTGTTAAAAAATAGAAATATTGAATATCATATTTTAACAATGTTAAAAATAGTTCTTGAGTATCATTCATAGTTCAATATTTTTATTTTTTATGCAATCTATGAAAAATTAAAAAATATTTATAAAGTTTCAGTTTTTATTTCAGTGAGAGCTTTCAAAATACAGTTTCATTTTCAATAAGAGTTCATAAATTATTGCCCAATATATTAAAAAACATTTTTGCTATTGTTTGGCGAACAATCATAAATAATCGATAAAATGACTGAAAAAACAACACAAAATACTGAAAATAATTTGAACAATATTTATTGACATTAGGAAGCTTTTGACATAAAAAAACATCTCTATGTTATGTGTGATTCTATTAGATTAGTTTAAAAAATAATCAGTTTATTCTTTTTTTCATTTTTTCCTAATTTGAACACATTTTTATTATTTACGTTTATGGATTTATATATAGATTTGCAGCTTTTCATTGAATGCCATAATTCATTGTCCAGGAAAGATAAAATAAAATGGGAAATTTATTAAGTATTCCATTGAGACTGATTTTTTAACGATCATGAATTCAGTAAGGGTGACATTGTTTAAGGCTAAGAGGTAAACCAAATAGAAGGTTTATACAGTTGCTTAAAATGGAAAGGAACAGCTGTGCAAGCAATCACCTGCTGATAAAAAAAATAAAAAAATATATAAAAAAAACATTGATGTTTTTACACACGAAATAAAAAACACAAAATTCTGTCTTTTTAATAGAATTATTTACTATGACGAAAAGGATATTATGTCCTCGTCGTTTTCCATCGATCAAAATTACGAAATATATTTTGTATTTTATGGCTTCGGTCAGCAGAAATGTATTGTTACATACGGTACACAATCGTGCATCGCCATCCAAAAATTATAGTCATGTTGATTTGTAAAATAACTCATATTGACTATACATTATATAAGCATGACTTAAATACCATGTGTGAAACTAGGCATAATTCTAAACATCAGAAGATATGTATATATATTTTCACAACAGCTAGATAATAAGATATTTCACATTTTTAGCGCAAAGGGGCGGAAGTGATGGCTTCTTACACAGTGAGCACCCAATCCGTGTTCCATAGTGGACGCCAGAGTCCCCTGAGTTTGTAATTTGAAAGCAGGAACCAAGAAGAAGATTTCAAAACCTGTCCTGACAGCCCCAGAAGTATCACTTTGCAAGGATGACATTGTGATCACAACATATTTAACGTGCTCTTACCACCATTGACGAGCTCGGCAGATCTTTGATTGGGTCCGAATTCGAAAACAATACTTTCCGACAGTGAGAAGGTACGCCCTAACCAACTAGACCATCGAGGCCCTGATCAGAAAATATAATTCTTAATTTAAAATGTTTTGCAAATGTTTGTAAAAAAAATAATCATATTTTCTAGAGTGAAAGGGAATATTTGAATAATTCCAAGCTCCATTTAAGCATAAGGTGTTCTTGAATACAAAAGAAATCTAAAAAGTGTTTTTTTTTTTTTTTTTTTAAAATTTATGGAACAGAGGGGTTACCAAATTATATATACAATCATATAGTTTGATATTTCTTCTTTTATTTAAAAATACATTAATGCTTATGTGGTTTGCTTGCATTTTTTTTCCTAAAAGGTTTAAAAATATTTTCTATATAACTATAGAAAATATTTCAATAAACCTTAAGTAATATAAAAATATTAAATAATTAATTAAAAAGAAAATATTTAATTAAAGTAAAAAATTGCAAAAAATAAATAAATAAATAATAACGTAAATTTTTAAATGAAATTATTGATTATAAATAAATTTTTCATTATTTCATTTACTTACAGAGTCGATATTTTACATTAAGCAGACACGAGATAAAATATTGTGAGTACACTTAAGAAATCAACTCAACTTGTGTGTTAGTTACCAGATGGTCGTCACATGAATTAAAGTTAGAATCCAACGCGAAATTGTTGAATAAATATTGTGCAGAAAGCGCATGAAAACGTTTGAAACCGAAATTAAATTATAGCAATTAGTAACAACATGTAAATTTTTACGATATATCATGTTTTGATAATAATTGTTTCAGAGTTACATCAATGAGAAAATCTAAACATTTATTATGTTTTTTTAATGGCTAATAATATCTTATCATTAGCCACTTAGGTGGTTTTTTTTAGGTTTTATTACTAAATTGTAATTTAGTAATAAAACCTAAAAAAACAACTTAATGGCTTATAATAATATTTTTTCAGAAACTTAGAGATTTTAATTAAAATATAGTAGATTTTTATTATATTTTATTTGAATGTTCTTCAAAGTAACTCATAAAAAGAAAATTTATTTACATATTATCAAATCTTTAGTTTGACAATAACACAATGCACTAAGCTTCTGACTGATAGCATTTTGGCCTCACGCATAGCCAAATACATAACGTGATTATCACGTGATAATAAAGGTCGTATAACATTATTCGAATTCTTCCGATTTGTGCATTAAAAAAATAACTGTATGTTATCACAATGCTTCCGATCAATGAATATAATTTTTTTTTTTTTTTTTTTTTGAAAGCATGGTTATCAAATATATGGTAAATACGCATTAAGCAGATTTATTGTTTCAAAATTTAATTCCAATTTTATCGCATTTAATTCCATTTTCTTTAACGCAGTTCAGATAAAGTTTTTTTATTATCGAAACTGCGTTAAAGAAAACGGAATTAAATGCGAAATTAAAGCAGAAAACAGAATTATAAATCGAATCAAAAGTTCGTCGTTAACGAACTTTAGATAGATTATGAGCTGTTTGTTGTCGCTTGTAGTTATTCTTTTATTATAATAAACGTAATCGTATGTATTAAGTACTTAGTAATTGTTTTTTCTTTCTTTTCTCACTTATGCCTAGATATAGGACAGCGTTTATCACATCTAAATGTCCCGAGTTCCCATTCACTGTTGAATAGTTTAAGATGGTTTTCTTCTTCATATTATCGTGGTGGATGCTTGGAAATTTTTCGAAATTCATCTCTTACAATAACGTAATATGCTTCACTATCTATTAGAAATTCTCTCAGACGGTAATATCCATATGAATAATAAAATGCCTTACAAATAATTTTAAGTTTTATTAAATTATTAAGTTCCCAATAACGGTGTCATATTCATACGGGATCAAATTTAACTACTAAGGACTATGGCTTTTATTGTTCTTTAAATAAGATTATTCAAGATTATTTAGAATCAGAAACCTAAAAATCCTCGTTTAAATTCAAAAATAATAAAGACTTACCTAAGTATTATTTTTAATATTCAAATAGTTTCCTTAAAAAATTTAAAAATAGAAAGAACAAATCCCTAATGGGCCTATTTCTATTTGTGTTACCTGCAGGAAATCTTACAGAAAGAGCAAATACGTTAAACTTTGAGGCAGACAAGCAACGGGAGCTTAATTGCAGATGAAAGTCAAATATAAAATTAGAAAGAATTGGAAAAACCATTTTAATAATCACGGGAAAAGTTAAAATGAACAGAGCATTCATTCCCTTCTGAGAAAATAGCCCCATAAATAAAACTTGAAAGCACGTGATACAAACTCCACAATGAATGAAATAAAAGATTGACAGCTGAATAAAGAGAGAAGAATGGAACACATATTGAGGATTAAAAGCAAACGAAAAAAAATATCAATTTTTGAAAATTAAACTGTCTGAACCACATTTAAATATTCATGGGGGAAAATTTAATAGCTTATTCAAATGTCAATTTTGTCTTTAATGATTTTAATACTAAGCTTAAAGGAAATGGAAAATCTAAAATACTTTATACAGAGAGAAGAAAAAAACTTACTCATACGTGTTATTCTCAGGACATTTTAGCTTATATAATTGCCTCTTCGAACATGGCAACAAGTCAGCTCTAGGTGGATTGATTTTGAGATTTAAAAAAAATTACGAGAACAAAGTTCCAAAACAGTTTTTTGTCGTAACCTAACCTAATCTAACCCAAAAAAATTACATCTATTTTGAATAAGTTATTTATTACGAATTGTTATTACAAGGAAGGTGATGTGATGATTTTATTTAAAACATTTCCTGATAGATTTCGAATATCGGCAGATGACACAATCTATTGAGGCCAACATTACTGTTGGTTATAACAGAAAAGGCATATAAAGCTTAATCTGTCCAAGTATTTAAAATCGTTTGAATTTAAAAGTTGGTTCAGTTGATGCCGTGCTTTTTGGACCACAGCAACTGGATAAATTAAAGCTCTTAGCTTTGTATGGAT
The DNA here is from genome assembly GCA_030067965.1 of Latrodectus elegans. Lineage (NCBI taxonomy): Eukaryota > Metazoa > Arthropoda > Arachnida > Araneae > Theridiidae > Latrodectus > Latrodectus elegans. The sequence goes on from CM057815.1 coordinate 66,129,038, forward strand.
GCGTATGCCACTGATTTGCTTTGGAATTTTTTTAGTATTTCTTCTCTTTATTATGTCGAGCCAAAGAGCACTGCATTAATTGAAAAGTTGGTTCAGTTGATGTCAGGCTTTTCGTGGCACAGCAAATGGATAGATTAAAGTTATTAGCTTTGTAAGTATGCGTGTGCCACTGCATTGGTTTGGAATTTTCCTAGTATTTCTTCTCTTTATCATGTCCAGTTTTGATGTTTGGAGCATATCCCAGAATAATTAGATAGTGTATGGTACGTTACCAATTTCTGAAGGGTGATAAAAATTGATTCGAACTATTTTACATAATTTTTAAGATTGTTAATCCCTAAAGTAATGACAGTGTTCCAAAAAGCGAAAATTTACTAATAAATGACTTATATAAACGAAACGGTTAAAGTTATCGTATTCAATATCATGTATGTGCTGAATACCACAATTGTTTTAAAAAAACATTTTGGGGTTATGCTGATATAATTTGAGTATGTTAGAAGCATTAAGAAATTCAAAAATTCAATGATATTCTGCGGTGTTCAAGGTTTTTTGGATTTCTAGTTTCCCTTGCTAGTAAGGGACAAGAAATTATTTTTGGTTGGTTCTCAAGTTATATAGATATTGAATGACAATGAAAATGTTGATGCATATATAAGGTTGTATAGAGTTCGTTTCAGCCATCTATTTCAACAGCTTATGTGAGAAAAAGTTTAAAAGAGTTCATATATTCACTTTGGGCGAATTATGGAACACGCAGGAAGACAAAACAGCATTTCCGCATATGTTCTTTTATCATCAGTTTTACTGCTACGAAGTTCTCATGTTACATTAACTCGCCTTTATAGCGAACACACATGTTTTAAGGATAAAAGGAAAAACTTTTATTTCTAACTGAATCAAATCTATGGTGTGAAACGTGTGGTGATGAGCAATACGTGCGATACACACACACACACAAATATATATATATATATATATATATATATACGTTTGGGGGATTGGTTGGTTGGGTTTTATGGCGCAATGTCCAAAAGTAGGACAAACTGAGCCAAAACTATGATATATATATATACTTGTGATTTTTAATTTCATAATTTTTAAACAGCAGTTCTTTAACCCATCCTGATCTTTTGCGAAAACGTACCTATTACCACATTTTTGCATTTTTAAGATTAACTGACTTTATATATTTCTTATAGTATATAAAATCAGTTTTAAATTTTTAATGATTTTAATACATACATAATAATATATATTCATTTCTTTAAATTTATAATTTATATATTTTTTTTATTTTATTTCAGTGTATATATAGGTTATATTTTTAAATGCTTTTTGGTTTACAGAAAATTATGTTGTTGTTGCATGCCCCCGAGGTCAGCTGCGCTAGACGAGGTCCATGATCGCATACACCTTCAAAAAGTCCAGCACCATAAGTGGATTTTCCATCAGACCTCTCCCGGAGAGACCAAGGCATTAAAGAATATGTGCAAGAGAGGCCTGATCATTTAAGCACTTGGAGCAAATTTCGAATTTCTTCGTACCCTCGACAAATTTCAAGTCACTAAGATGGCCACTTCTGAAACGGGAAATAGCCGTTTGTTCTTGTCTATTAAGACCAGTAACCAGGGAACCAGCTTGACGCCAATGATGCTCAGGAGGGACAATCCAAGTGGTTTTATTCTCGTGTTTGATCTTTGAATGAATCTCCTGAAATGTGAGAGGTGCCGACGGCACACCGTCCTCAGACACACCAGCTTTGGCCAAAGTGTCCGCAAACTCAATCCTCTCGAGATCCTCGTGAGAAGGAATCCACTGTAGGTGAATATGATAAGATATGGACATCCGTTTTAACATTTAAATTATTGAAACTTCAGTCCTGTCTCTCACTTGTTGTCATCTGGCCAAATGTTGTATTGCACTTTTACTATCAGACAAAATCCAATTCTTAGCTCCATGAAGAAGTGAATTCAGGAAGTCCAGGGCTTCCTCTATGGCAATAAGCTCGTTACGGGACACTAAGCAATAATCAGGATATTTCTTGTTCAGTCTTAAGACAAACCGCAATATACTTACATCAAACCGCAATATAGTATTGCGGTTTGATATAAATTCCGCTGCCAGTAGGATTGAATTCATCATTACTCTCATCCGTATAAACCTGTATGGCATCGCTCAGTATTTCTCCAATTCTCTCTAGGGCTACCTGCCTCAGCTAGTCGAGATCATCAGATCGTTTATTTGCATGAACCTGCAAATCCGGATGAAAAATGACATTATCTAGATCGTCCGATGGGTCAAGACATTGTTCCAGGTGATGTGGTTCCACGGCATCTTTAGCAATGTTCAGATTGGCTATTTGGTTGAAGGGACTATTTCTCTTGAATCTCTGACTATAACGCCAATCCCTGAAATAGGTTGATATGCGATTATGAGATCCCAGAGCACAGAGGTTGTTGTAATATTTGGTTAAATATGCGCGTTTCCTAAAGCTAAATAGTACTTTTTGAGGCAGGCTGAAGACCTGCCTCAAAAAGTACTATATCTCTGAGACAGGAATTTCTTAAACCGGTGATGATCCGAGCTGCGCTGTGCTGGACTTTTTATAGTTTAGGAAGATTGGTATCGGAGGCACAGCAATAAATTGGAATGCAGTATTCCAGAACTAGCCTAATTAAGGAGACATAGCTTGTTTCATAAAGTATCAGTGTTTGAGCACAAAAAATTATATCTTTATTAATTCTATACAGCGCAGCTTGTCTTATTATAAACTTTGGCCATGAAGAACATAACATAATGGAAACTTGGTAAGGCATGTGATTCCTATCTGTACGAATCAAAAGTAGTTATAATTAGACATTCGCTTAGTGTCGTAGTTAAAATATTAACTGTTTGAATCAACCTAAGCAACTAATCAAGAATACCACATCATTTTTCAGGATTAATTTACTATAGGATAATATTTTAATATCAGAATTTATTTCAGTTTTCCGATTTTTTTGGGTTAACATATAAAATGAAGGTGAAATGCAACATCAGTGATAGAGAATAAAAGATTAAAATAATATTTAAGAGAGATTTTCTAGGAACTGCAGGAGATATTGTCATTAAATTTGCAGTATATTAGTATGTTGTAAGAGACAAATACGGGAAATAAAAAACGGACTTCATCAACAGAATCTCTATCATTAAGATAAAATAGATCTAACTCCTCTCACTAAATAGGCTATCGAACAAAAGCTGTTTCAGATGATATGAAATACGATGAAAAAAATTATAATATTACGAGCTGCTCCATCAAACCATGATGGTTTTGCTCAAAAAGTTGTGGTCAAACATCAAACGATGAAGCAGTACAGTAATTTGATAGATATTCAAAGAGGAGGATTTAATAATCATGTCAATATGCTTCTATTGAAAATGAAAAAAAAATGGAATTTTTCATGTGGTTAAGGTACTCATCTTCATTTAATATGCGTATGGTACTAAAAGCGAAACATCAAAGTCGTGGTTTATTGCTTTGGTACTTGTTCTTTTCAATTTTCCTGCTGAATGGCTTCACTGGCGGCTACTTGAAAAACACTTTAGTTACATGTGTCAAGAGGCTTCGTCGATTTTCTTTCATGACTATTATAACATCCAAACACGAAGTAATTTCTCTTTTCCTTCTTCCAACATAATTAGAAATTTCAAGCTCCACTGCTTCGAATTATCTTGTATAAAATTTGATTTTCATAATCCGACAGATTAACATCTAAATTGGCAGTTGAATGGAGCTTTTATACAACTGCTACAGGAATCCAATTTCGGGTCGAAATGCACAGGTAATTATTTGGAATCCATATTAATCAGTGGATCCTAGAGTCTAATTAGACCTTGTGCGTAAAGGTTATATAGAATGAAAAATAAACCAAAATATTTAACCAATCGCCAAATAAAGTTTGTCAGTTATATTTTTGATAATCGGCACGGTTACTTTACGTCTTTCTGTATGATAAAATTACCAAATAAAAAATTAAAGTTAATATGTTTATAACTTCAACTTGATAAATTAAACGATTTTTTACTATGAATGGTATAATTTATTATCGATTAGCTCTTTTTTTAACTTTAATTATTAACACTTAATTAATTATATTGGAACAAAGTTTTGGTTTCTCTCAAAGAATTTCTTTTATAACTCAAGTTATTTCAATATAATTTCACTGATAATTCATAAAACATCAACAATGGTTTGCTATTTTTATACGAATACTTTTTGCATGCAAGGGATAATTCGACCGGAGCCTACACTTTAAAAAAGTAGTAAGAATCACTGAAAGCATTCATACTTGATATAGGAATCGAACCCACGAACTGTTGAACTAGAGATTATAAAACTAACTATTCTATAATCAACATTTCCATGAGTGAACAGGATTATATTAATGAAAAATTTGAAATTTTTATGAATACACATAAAATATTGAGTATTTTACTAAAACAAATTGAACACTTTTGAATAATTCTATTTGCTTTTATTTATTTATAACTTAAATAATAACATAAAAGAAATTTTAGAGGGTAAAAATATGATGAAAGTTTTTATTTTTTAAATTTGAATCGAACCTTTTAAACCAAGGGATGAATACTTTTTCCTCAATGTATAATAATTTGCTTTCATGTTAATTTCAGGATAAATATATGTAATTTGCCCGACAATGCAATACCAAGAAGGAGTTGCCCGAAAGTGACGAAATTTGGTAGATAGATAGAGAGAGAGAGAGATAGCAACGAACAATAAGTGATCTGCATTTCGAAATGGTATGCTTAATACAGAGCGAGAACAGGATGGAGTAGGACCACCGTGGACGGTGACACACGAAGCAGCACATCTAGGTATAGAGTCAATGAGTGTGCAGATGGCATTTTAAGGAATGGCTTTTCATTCCCTGTCAACCATTTGCTAAAGAGAATCTTCTGAAAAAGACAGTGGCAATGTCTGCAAATGGCGTTCAATCATATCCTAAACATGTTCGGTTGGTAACAGATCTGACGAATACGATGGCCAGGAAAGCAGCTGTACACTTTGCAAGGCATGTTGGCTGATGATAGCAATGTGTCGATTGCTATCATCAGCAATGTGCTGATGATAGCAATAAAGTCGGGCGTTATCCTGCGAATAACGCCCGACTGCATTGGACACCCCCTGAAGGTAGGGGAGTTACTGAGGGAGTCGAGATCTTCCACATAACAATGGGCTGTCATAGTGCCTAGAATACGCATTAAAAGTGACATGGAATCGTAAGCAATAGCGCTCCAAATCATGATGCCACGTTATCAAGCGGTGAGACGTTTCATGACAGTTTCAGGATTGGACCATAAAAATATTTAAAAAAATTCATTTTTTAAATTAAATTTGAGGCCAAATAAAAGCACATTTTTCATCGTATAGCGCACCCCATATTGCCAGCCTAGCTGGCACAAGAAAACAACAACAGTTTCGAAATAACAGTATAATTAAAATGATTTATTTTGACAGTTTCATTACAAGAATATTTTAAATCACCCCTATATCTATATTTTAATTAAAAGATAATTTTCCTATTTACCCTTCAACTTCATTAATTAAATGAACACAGCATATTTTGCATTTAGATTTTTCAAGATAGAAGTGACGCAGTAACCTGATGTACATGTCAAAATAATTAAGATATGAGAATATTTTCTTTATATCATTTGAATTTATTTTATAAGTAAACATTCATTCTTTAAAGCCGGGAATATAAAATTTAGATTTTCATCAGCATTTAAATTTATTTCAACATTTCCATGAACAGCAGAATTTAATGTTATAGGAATAAGGCTCCAGATTCTTAATTTAGATTCTGTTTCAAATTTTTGAGTGAGAGAAATGTATTGGGATTCAGCCAATTGTCTATATATTAACACCAAAACTTTCTTCGAGAGAATCTGTTTGAAATTGTCTTGTTAAAACATATTCCATATTTAACATATTTTAACAATTTTCATAAGAGCATTTGTAGTATGTGTTAATGCAAAATGAGTTTCTGCACTTTATTTTTCTGTGTCACATTTACATTTTCCAATTATTTAGCCATAATGAAATTTTTTTTAAAAAAAAAAAAGATTAAGATTTATCAGTAGATATATTAGTAAGTGATTTTTTTATATTCATTTCTTTTTGCATTACTTTTAAAAAACACTTTTTACCTTAACGATATCCCTCCAAGTGATTTATAAATGCAGCCTTTTCTTCATAGTTAAGTAAATCGAAAACCTTCTGACTTTGAAGATTTTCTAGAATCTCATTCATCAACTTCAAGTTTTAACTGTCTGACCAACAGTTCCAACTTGACAGTTCCAATTCAAAAATTTGGAACTGTCTGACCCACAATAGTCTTACTTCAGGAAAAGTTAAGATTATTGTGGGTCAGACAGTTACTTCTAAATAAGCCATCAATTGCATATTTGCAATTACAGCTCCTGCAGTTTCTGGAGAAACCTCAACTATCAAGTCACCAAAGCGCAATAGCCATATGTTCTTAACTTTGCCAATTATAGTAGATAATCCTTTTATTTATGAAAAATGGATATGTGAGTGTGCAGTCGAAAAGGTTTTATTATACAAATATTGTTCCCATTTAAGTAAATAATCTTTTTAAATATAGATATAAAATATAGAAAATTTTCACACCTAACTGCATTACTCACATCCGAGTCCAACAACAGGATGCAGACTAATTGCACCAGTTTTAATCAAGTCCTATTCACTCATAATACATTCCTGAAAAGGTTTCTACCATTAATGAGTTATCTAGTAGATGTATTGATCTATAAAGTCGATTCACGTGGTAAGGTACACCACATTTACCTTACAAATGAAAAAGAGCCAAAGTAATGTGTTGGTCTCTACGTTCCTCCTTCAATTGCCAGGACTCTCCTTTCCAGGAACAAGGATCTCCAGGTATTGCAAACATGTTAGTGGATTAGTCCCTACGAGAAGCTAATAGAAACAGCTACTCAATCTCCTGCCGCCCACCCTGTCTAATGGTCAGAGTGCCTGACTGTGGATAGGGAGGTCCCGAGTTCGAATCCCAGTTCGGTATGAATGTATTTTCTCTCTCTGTCAATCCTATCTTTGTATGGATTAGTTGTGAATGGTTGTCTACACTATAAACGTGTACCTATGGCATGTGTGTACTGGAGAAGTCGGACTCCATACCAAACTATGGTTCAGTTGAAAAATATGGTGCAGCGCACCCCATAATGCCAGCCTAGTTGGCACAAGACATTAACAACTCAATCTGCGAGTCAACCATAGAGAAAAGAAAAAAAGAAAGTAGAAGGGAAGAAGAGAGAAGAAAAGAAAGAGGACAGATTACTGTTGTACCTCAGGATTGTGAAACTCATGTTTACTTATAAATACATATTGCATAGAAAATATAAAAATACTACACATGAATTACACAAAAATCAATTACTACATAGTACGTAGTAATTATGTAGATGATCGCTTCAAAAAGTAAAGACCATTTTAAAATTTACAAGTTACAAAAATGGTTGTGTAATGTCAACATTAGTAAGTCTTGATAACAGATGGATAGGACAATAATTTCACGGCCAATTATAAAAAAAATAGTCAATTACAGTTTATACTGATTTAATGTCCGAAATTCTATTTTATCTCATTAAATAATAAATACGAAATCCATATGTTTTCTTTTTCCTTGTTTGGGATCTTTTAAAAAATAAGGATGAAATGAATTCTACAACAAAACTTTTACAAGATCTACAACAAGATCCTTTACAAGATATTTTACCTTTGAGAATCCCAAGCTAGCGTATCGCTAGATGTATACGCAAAAAACGCAATCGAATCGGGGGCCATCTACTTTGAGAAGAGAGTGCTTAAATCAATTGTCTAAATGCTGACTTTTGTATAATATTTCGACAATACAAATGTAGATAAAATGGCACCCCTAATTTTTATCAAAGTACTTTTACATAGGATCAATATCTTTTGTTGCTGTCTTGTGCCTGCTAGGCTGGCATTATGGAGTGGACTGCTCCACTTTTCCAACTGAATCATATTTTGGTGTGAAGTCCGACTTCTACAGAGCACACATGCCATGGATACCCATTTATACGGTAGGCACGGCCATTCACAATCCATTCATGCAAGGAAAAGACAAAGTAAAAATAAGACATTTCCTTTTTCTCATTTGTAAAATCCAAAAAAAAGGGGGGGAGTATTAACCCATTCTTTAAGCAATTAACAGCCAAATATAACTTATGATAATAAATATACTTTTTGCTTAAAATTGCAAGAATGCATATTATATATTAAAATAAGTTACACTTATTAATTGTTTTAGCACTTTTAATTTACAGTAACAAGTTGAAAAGAAAGTAAATTAGAAAAACCCTCTATTGAGAAACACAAAACAAAGTTAAAATGATTCAATCTCCTAAATATATTTTTACAGAAAAAATAAATAAATAAAAAGAAATAAAAACTGTTCTATCTCCTAAATATATTTTTACAGAAAAAAAAATAAATAAAAAGAAATAAAAACTGTTCTATCTCCTAAATATATTTTTACGGAAAAAAAAAATAAATAAAAACTGTTCTATTTGTTAAATATATCTTTATAAAAAATAAAAGATAAATTTTCATTGTTTCATTCTAAAAATAATACAGAGCGAGTGAAAATTAGAATGGAAAACTTTCACTGATTGTATATATATATGTGACCCATTATTATTATTATTTTTTATTAATTTGATTGGCTCGCAAAAAGATAGTTAACTAGCTTCTTTCAAGGCAAATAACATTTCCGAAAACAGAAGTGGAAATATAAAAGCTTTCGTCTCGGAATCGTTTTCATCGTTTATTCCCATGGATTCCGAAGTAATAGTCGTCGGAGCTGGTTTGAGCGGTAAGTCTTTATTTATATACATATATATATGTATATAAAGATATATATAACACGTTTTGTAATTAAATTTTATTTTCTTTAAAAATAATTTTTGATTTAATTTTTAAATTCAATTAACATATTTGCATAGTTAGTTCCTTGATAAAATGTGTGTGATTATTTTATTAAAATTTAATCAAACGTTATTTTTTATTTTGATTGACTTCTAACCAAAGATTAAAAAACCAATTTTATTAGGATTATTTATTTCAGTTTTATGATAATTTCAAATGATAAATATGCAATGATTAAATGCAATTTCTCTTTAAATTTGACTTTAATTTATTATATTTTATATGAGTAGATTTAAAATTTATTCATTTATAATATGATCAGTTATCATTACTTTTATTAGTATACTCTAATAATTATAAGGTAATGTTACTCTATATTTTCTCGATACCCTAAGGATTCTGTATTTATTATTCCTGAAATGTTATCGAATTTCAAATGAAAAAATTATTCTAATAAAATTTCAGCGAAATATTACTTAATGATTGTGTGTGAGATTTTTTATTTAAATAATTATTAATTTTATTATGCTATTTTATTGTAATAATTAAATTACTTTACATTTGTTAATAAATAAGCTTTTTAAAAACGCTTATTAATGTTTAAAATTTTTTTTTTAAATTTCCATAATTATTTTTTCTGGGCTCTTGAAATTAAGGCCTGATTTTCTCTGCTCACTGAAACTCTAATGAAACCATTTTATTTTTATTTATGTATAAATAATTAATTTTCTATAATAAATAAATTAAATTTCTTAATATTAATTTAATAAATTCAAATAACCATGTAAATTTTTCTTTAAATAATTGTATTTATTTTTAATTATTCACATTTTATACTTTAAATAATTTTTTTTAAATATTGCAGTTTATAATTGTGGAACTTTATTTATTTACTCTATTTGCACTTGATTTACTGACTTTAATTTATTTATTTTAAATAAATTTGAAAAATTCTATTTATTATATTTCACGCAGTTCAATTCATTTACGTAAATTTTTTTTCTTTTGGAGAATTTCATTTTTGAGCTCCATAATTATAGATTTATTTTCTGTTAAAATAAAACTATTTTTTACTCAGTTACTTTATGTTCATGTTCTGATAAACTATAATACAGGAAATGTGATACTCTTAACTTGTTAATAAAAAAGAGAAATAGTTTTTTATTTAGACGAATCACAACTTTTGATGTTTGAATCAATACTTTCTTTTAATTACGTTTTAAATTAATCAAATTAGTCAGCTAAATTCCGTTATGCAAATTTCTTTAAAACATGGAGTGCATATTTGAATCTCATCACCAATGATTTCCTTCTAATGAGTTTGAAATACTTCTAAATATTTCCTATTATTTTACTGATTTGTTTTTTATAGTGTGTGTTACAGTAAAACTTGCTAATGTTGAATTTTGATATGTTTCTATAAACACATCCAGATATTTTATTAACTTTGTTAATAAAATATTGCTTTAACATTAAAGTGTTATTTTAATATGCTCAAATTATTTTCGTTAAACTGTATGTGAATTCTTTTTAATTAACTTAATTATTTTAAAAAGTAATTTAAAAACTCATTCATAGAATAAGGAAAACAATAAATTGGCATAAAAAATTTTAAAATTTATATTATTTTTTTAGATTTTTATTTTTAAACTCTTTGTTTAATTATATATTTTGATTAATTTAAAGTACATCTGAATTTTTTGTAGTTGTTCTAGTATTTTCTTAGAATTGCTTAACTATAATAATGATAATGTATGAGTTTGTTTTTTTTCTGATTGTATTTCAACAAAATTTGAACTTATTTACAAAGAATAAATATCGTGTGTGTCCGGTGGCTGTGGGTTTAAGCAAAACAGCTTTTAGTGTAACAATAATTTAATTATTCAAAGTTTAGTTACACACAATAGCGAACAGAAATGCTAAATTAAAAGGATGATTAAAACAGATCCAAAGAGTTCGAAATCAAATGCCTGCCTAACTGTCTTTCCTTCTCCCCGCTAGCGGCTATCTCTCGGAAAGGAAGAAATAGAGTGAAGTGTCACATGTGAAGTTATTTGCGCAGGTCTTATATTTAAAAATTGTAATTAATTATTTAACTTAAATTGAAATTATTACAAAAATAGTTAATTTTTTTAAAAATATATTTTAAAACAAATTTCATTTTTAGTACTTAATTAATTATTTTCAATTTATTTCTGATTAAATAGAAATGGATTTCAATTTCACTAATTATAAATTAACTAATTTATACTTCGATAAGGTTTTCTAAAAACACGAAAAGATAAAACATGATTTTTTGGTTTTGTTGATTTTTTTTAACGAATTATGAATTTATATAAATTTCTAAATTTAATAATATGTTTAATATGCTGAGATTATTTTAGTTATGTTCATTATTAAACATGAATTATATTTTAACTTAAATTAATTAAGTTATTTTGTATAATTTTTAATGCAGTTTATTTAGTAATTAATTGATAATTAAAAATTTCGTTTCGCAACTAAATGAAAAACTTCATTATTTAAAATTCCTTTCTGTTTTTTGGAATTTCATATTTCCAATATATTGAAAAAAGAAGTACTTCAAAAAATTTTTATTTATGAAAACAAGTCTAAAAATGAATTATATTTATTCATTTTTAGACAGAAATAAACTGTTATTTTCTTCCAAAACTATGCTGACAAATGCAGTTGGCTATTTTATTTTAAAACATTATTATGAATTCTATTGAGATGCCAATAACAATTAAATATCTATAATCTTTATTACTTGTTTTCATGATAATAGATATTAAATATCTATTATCATGAAAATAATTAAATATCTAATGAAATATAATGGTTGGAACCGATAAAATCTTTGCAGATTTTGCAATAATTTTTGGAATATTTGTCAGCGTTTAATAGTGATGTTTTTCTAACGATAAATTCTTAGAAATAGATAGACATCATTATTACACTTTGACAAAAGTCTTTTGTGGTCATATAAATCCATCAGTTGATTTAACATCATTAACGATGTCAAAATGTCTTCTCTGTGATTTTTATCTCTATGTGTAAATACATTCTCTGCTTACGTACTCTGGAAAATATTTAGTTTCTCTTATTTAAACATTTTATCTTTGTTTCATTATTTTTCAATTTCTACTCTTCTTCCTAAATGTCTACACATTCTACCTAAATGTATTCTTCCTAAATGTCTACACATTCTTCCTAAATATATTTATTTATCTTATTCTCTCAAATTTTCAATCGTAAATAAAATACTTTTTATACATCCACTCAAGCGCAAATACATTTTTTTAAACTTGTAGGGAATGGGGCATTTGAATTTAATATAGTTTCTGCAAACATTATTTCATTAATTAAATTTAAATTTAGTTTTATATGTGAGAAATTTTTTTATCATATATAAGACGTTTAGCAGGCTATAAATTTAGGAAAAAATTATTTTCCAATTACTGCATATGTTGTTGTTGTTCTCCTGTGTCAGCTAGGCTGGCAAATTGGGGTGCGCTGCTTAACTTTTCCATATTGAACCGTATTTGGTGTGGAGTCCGACTTCTTCAGTACACACACATGCCATAGGGACCTGTTTATAGGGTAGGCAACCATTCACACCTCATTCATACCAAGAAAGGACAAAAACAGGATAGAGAGAGAGAGAAAGTACATCCATGTCTGAACCGGGATTCGAATCCAGGACCTCCCTATCCGTAGTCAGACAAGCTGACCACTAGACAAGTTGGCCGGCCTTGCATAAGTAAATATACTTTAATGAAATCTATAGCCGATTATTATTTGCAACCTAACAAAGTTCAGTAATTTGTCTTTAGACTATTTCGCCAAAAAAATATGCCATTAATATTGCAAATTTTAATTATTTTTTTCTAAATTATAGGAGGAAAGCAATTTGTTTACTTCAATTTCAAATTTGTATTCATAAATTTAAAAGTTGGCAGCATTAAATTTAAAAAATATAAAATGCAAGTGCACAGTCACTGAACTGTAACATTTAGTATTTTTTTTTTTTTTTTTTTTTTTTTTTTTTAATGTTTTGAAAATTGCAAAGAAACTTGCTTTTTATTTTACCACTGAATAGTGTGATTCTGTCATACGTATATAGTTATTTATATTGATTTATTTACTTAATAAAAAAGTAACTAAAATAAAAAATTTTTTGTTGGCCTATGTAAGAATTTTTTTTTTCTTTTTTTTTGCCACAGATTTATTTATTTGCAAATTGCTTATGTCTTTCTTTCTATTTGATCAGTAGATTTATCTTTTTAAGCATTGTAAAATAAATAAATAATCATAACTTCGGTTATACCAAAAAATTGAAATTATGTTTTTGAGTCATAAAATCATAAGTATGACATATTTAATATGTATGCCATCGTAATTTATAAAACAATTTTCAGTAAATAAAGATGTCATCTTGATATAAGGTAGACCTTAAATATTCAGAGATGAATAATATAAAATCATCATAATGCCATAATTAATGATGCATTTAAAAATCAATCTGTTGTATTCTGTTGCGGCGTATCCTCTTCAAAGATCTGACATTTGTCATCTCAACTCCAACAAATTGTTGAAAGTCAGAAAGAAAGTCGATGACTAGCAGGGGACCTGAGGATTAATCCTCCCGGGAAAGTCCGACGCACCGATTGGGAATCTGAGATTTTCGGTCACATTTTATTTCCAGAAGAGTTCCAGGAGATGTTCCAGAGTACCATTGTTGACTAAAAGTAATTTGCTTTTGTATAGCGTCATAAAGTTATAGATAATGGGTTTTGGTTTATTAAAATTATCATCTTAAGACGATAATTAATGCTTCTTATATATAAGGAAATGACTCATATAAAACTATGTTTTTAAAACACAAAAATTATGAAATCTTTCTTATAAAGTAAAATATTTTTAGTGTGAGTAATTATTTTGAGAGGATTCTTAATGTTTTCTCATTTATTGGGAAATTAATCATTATGTTAAGCCATATAAAATTATCATACGCCAGTATACAATTATGCCATATTTATAAAGCAATAGATAATGTTTATGGTAAATTTACCCTTTTTTACCGAAAATGATCATACTTAATATTACTTTGTGTAATGAAAAAATATACAGTATAATTTGGAGACATTTGTGCATAGTATAAGTCGCATATAAAAAAACGGATTTTTGGTAGACAAAATTATTACTTAAAGACAATGCTTATTGTAGCTTTATATAATGAAAAATAATTGTTTTTGACAAGTTTAACTACAAAATAATTAAAATAGTATTATCATATTGACAATTTTAGTGCATGGTATTTATAAGCACATTTGTTTTGATAGATAAAGTTATTATTTTGAAACGATACTCAATAATGCCACGTGAATTTGGAAATGAAAGATGATTTGACTCATAAAATTGTATTCATTTTATGAATCAAAAATATGTTTTCCTTCAAAACATATCATATTCACGTTGCTTATAAACATGATGACACATTTAATGACGTCGTATTCATAAGCAAGGTGTTTTAAATAAATAAACCAATATTTTTTTATTTTATTTATTTATTTTTTTTTGTCTTGTGCCAGCTTAGGTTGACAATATGGGATGTGCTTCTCCACTTTTCCATACTGAACCATATTTGGTGTGGAGTCCGATTGCTTCAGTACACACACATGCCATAGGGACCTGTTTAAAGGGTGGGCAACCATTCACACCTCATTCATGCACAGAAAGGACAAAGACAGGATAGATAGAGAGAGAAAGTACATCCATGGCCGAACCGTTGTTCGAACCCAGATCCTCTTTATCCGCGGTCAGGGACTCTAACCACTAGACAGGGTGGTCGGCAAACCAATATTTAACAAAGTTAATTAAATCGCAAATAAAGTTATTTCTTGTTAAAAGCTAGGTACATAATTTTCACAAAAAACAGCGCCTGGCAGTTTAATTTAAATATTTTCCTGATGCTACTCTTTTCACACGAGGGGGACAGTTCAATCTGGACACAGATTAAAGTAGAATCCAAATCACTAAAGAAATCCCCGTTAGAGGTGGGATGCAAACCCATGAACTGTTGACTGAAGACCAGAACGCTAATTATTCAACTTCGTCTCTTCTGATTGAGATCAATCGATAAGATAGAAATTATTTTCTGATTTGCAATATAAACATTTTTTATGATTCATTCTTTTAAGATGAAGGAATGTTAATGAAACTTTATTTTTGATTTAAATTGAGATGTAAGTTAAAATTTGGAATACTGACCGCTTACTTTGGTTAGATTATCGAAGTAGGTTTCTACCGATTAAAATCCCTAAATGCAACTCATAGTTTTGCAATCTCGAGATATCATCAAGTCAGTATCTACAGCTGAGCTGGCAACCTCCTTTTCAATCAAACGCAACTGTGATGAATAAATCTATACACTTTAAATGTACACATATCTAAATTCAATCCGTTGATATATTCTAAAAGTGAGAGAAAGGTTTAGCTTTAATATTCTTTTTTTTATTTTCTAACGGTGGGCAATGTGTTATTAATCCTTCGTCACAATAAGGCTGGAAATAGCAATTCATTTACCTTTACCTGGTGCACTTGTACCACTTGTGCACCAAGTCACGGAGGTGAATGACATTACTCAAAGCCCATTTATAGGGTGGGTTGCATATGTACAGGTGAGCTCCGGACTGTACTAGGTTAACAGGTTTGAAATACTCTCTCCCCAAGTACCTCGTCTGATGGTCAGGTGACGAGGTCACACCTCAGCTGGCACACTCCTCATTACATCCACATCAGATCAACGGAAGAACTTTGGACGTCACATATTACCGTGGACATGTACCCAACCCACTGAGCTTCAGCAACCCAGTGAGGGAGAGTACTCCCAATCACTGCTCGCGGCAAATAAGATGCCTCATTCTCCTGATTTTTAGGAAAGCGGCGGGAAACTACTGAGACACAGGAGCTGAAAAGAAAGGACAACGAAACACACAGAAAAAAAAGTAACATCCATGCCTAAACAGGGTTTCGAACCCAGAGCCAACAGTCTAGGAATCAGGAACGATAACCACTCAGAATTGGTCGGCCTTCAATAATTTTTGCAACTGTGGAAATTAACTTATTACTTTATGCACATGTTTAAATTTTTTTTTTATTTTTTCAGTTGAAGCAAAAGTTTTTTTCTTAAATTTTTTTTAATACAAAACAGAAAAATTCCAATAGTTAAATAATAATCTACTTGCAATACCACAATTATCCGAACAGATAATCAGATATCATCGATCAAAACAGTTAATTAAGTAGAAAAGAAGCTTCTTTCCTCTTCTATAGAAGATTTATTGTGGCAGCAATGTTGCTGTGTAATCGTTCCTCTAACATCTTTATTTAAGTGTGATTACTTTCGCATTTCAATTGCTTTTCTATAATGAAACTACAAATGAATGTGTCATTGAGATAAAAAAAGATTGTAAAATCGCTTTTTTCTGATGTATATTTGGTATGTATTTACATCACACTTTGTTTCTCATTTTCTGACAATTACTTTCGTAATAAATTCTTCTTTGTAATTAGGTCTCTGCGCTGCAAAATGGTTGAATGAAGCTGGCATCAGTGTTACAGTCTTAGAAGCGACGGAACGAGTTGGAGGTCGAACATTTACAAAATTGGTTTGTATTTTTTGAATTAAGAATTATTACCATAGCTGCCAATTCTACTGATTTTATCGGGAAACTCCTGATTTTTCATCATTTCTCCCGATTTCCCGATAGTGTGTGAAAAATCTACTGATTTTTGCCGATTTCAGTGAAAAACTTAAAAACAGAGTCAAAATTTTGCCGGAAAAATGTCTATTGAGTTGTAGATCAATTTTAACTATTCCAAATTCTAATGCAGATTGTGAACGGGTGTTCAGTCATATTAAAAAAAAAAGTAAAAAATGAATTCAGATTTGCATTTTCTGCTGAAAATTTAGAAAGTTTAACTATAGCTAAATATTCTCAAAATTAAAAAAAAATTTTTGAACACCAGTTTGCCAATTCATTTCTAAAAAATGCAGTCAGAAATATATCAAAAAAGTAAATTGCCATTCGAAATTTGAAATGCGTTATGTTTTTTTTATGGACAAAGTATTTTATAATTTCTATATTCTTATAGAAGTATTTGCCATAGAATTAAATTTATTTAGTAATGCATTTTATACTTTTATGTAATTTTAGAATATTAATATATATTTTCAAATTACAATAGTAAAAGTTGCCCTGTGAAATAAATTTTGGTACATAAATGTTGAGGTTTTATTTTTTACACGTGTAGTATGTAATTTTATTTTTCATAATTTCCTAATGAGGTTGATGAATATTTTAATAAAATATTAAGATTATAATAGAAAATATGTTTAACATAAATCATTCTCAGATTATATAATCTAATGAGTAAAATTGTCTTCTTGTTGTACTACTCTTTTAAACATTGTGTTTCAAGCAAAAGCGTAGCTAGTAGTGGCTCATGTTTTTTCCCCTCAAAATCAGTAGAATCTACTGATTTCTTTTTTTTCCAAAGTTGGCAAATATGTATTAGGAAAATATAAGGAAATAATGTGTTTTAATTTATACATTAAAAAATAATAAAACATGATGTTCGTTTTTGCTTAAGAAGTTTACACTAACGGAAGTTAGCTCAGTAAGCTGTCGAAACCTGCTCGTATTTGTGGAAAATCTGGTAATTAAATAAAAATATTTAATATTTGTACTTCAAAAAATGTAGCAAGTTTTTTTCAGGTTAGACAAGGAATATATTAGTTTTAATGTCCTTTTCATAGAAAAATGAATTAAATATATCGTGTCAAAAGAAAAAAGGGAAAGAAACTCGAAAATTTACTAATTACGTACTATTTTGGATTAAACAATAGCACAGCGGTCTTCGGAATCGTGAATCATGGGTTCGACCATAACCACTGTTGAATAAAAGAAACTAGAAGATGCAATTATAATCTATAAATGCATATTTATTTTGATGAGTAAGTGAGAATTTTCCGTACACACCACAAATAGACAGTTGCAAACATGTGTGATGATGCGACAGGTCCAGTGGCTCAATTGCTTCACGCCTCTTTCCGTTAAGGCTCTTCCAGACCTAAGTGAGAACTTCTGTTGCCTTGTCGCCCCATCTGGTGTTAGTTCTCAAAGCTTGTAGAGGGGAGTATCCCAAACATTATTATTGGTTGAAATTGCTTGTCAATCAATTCTTCGAAGTTAGCGAGTCTGCCAGATTTGGCGCGTTATATCGTGAAAAATTAAAGTACTAACGCCATAAAAACAGCCAAAAAGAGAGAGTTTTAAATTAGCTCCTAACAGATGTTTACCTCAAATTACCCTCAGGTTTCTTAGAATAGGGGTGAGGGAACGTGGGTCAGTACAAATGCTCAACGAACTGACACTGGAATTACCTGTTGCTGTCTTATGGAAAATTAGCTGCCAGTGATTCTACAGAAAATATTATTTATTTATATTTTAGAGTTTGGTTTTTATTATTCGCACTAAAAAATATGAAGACAAATTGCAAATGTTGAGTGATTTTACAGTTAGAAAAGTTCAGCACCATCAGAAAAGTTCAGCACCATTTTCCGCTGCCATTGATTCAGAGGGTGACCAAACTCTCCCTCACTGGGTTGCTACAGATTCGTAGGATGGGGACGTAACCACATCTATGTGTGACGTCCAAAGTCCTTTCTCTGGTAAGGCGTGGATGTGGAGAGGAGGGTGCCAGGTCAGATAGGTGTGATCTCGTCACCGAACCGATTAAAATTATGAGGCGTTTGGTGATGGGCTTGTATTCCAAACCCTTTAACTTTAAAGTACAAATAGAGGTTCGCCTGCATTGTTATGCAGGTATGTTTCATGATGATAATGTATCATCGAAATGATTCATGATGATAATGTATCTTGCGATAAATGCATTTATTTTGATACCCTAAACACGAAAAGCTAATTGCCTAAGGCTGTTTTAAATTATTTTAAAATCCACTATTTAAGATGTCTTCCGGAAGGGATTTTGGTTGATAGTGGGCCATTTTCATGCGTCGTAAAGTTGGAAACCTACCAAGCAAATACATTGACAGACTTTCATGCAGAAGGCAAACTGTACATATATTCCGTAGAAATCCACACATGATCAATGTCTTAAGATCATACATTATCAGGCCTTGAGAATATTTGAACATTTTATATCTCTAATTTTATATCATTTAAAGAATATCTCTAATAGAGTAATACAGAAATAAACTCTATCATATCTTACATTATTTTTGAATAAAATAAACTTGATCACCGATTCCATCACAAAATATTTATATCTTTCTACCCTGAGCCTATGCATTATTCCTATCTATTTAAAGTCTAATAATCAAATTACTCTTTTCAAAATTTGACTACTATAATTTTCTCGTGCTTTCTTTTTTAAGCCTCTTCTACTTTTTGACACCGACAAAAGCCAAATGTCCTTATATGTTGCTCGAATATTCAGTGCGTGCCATAGATATTATTTTTCTCATATAGTCGTTATCAATATTAGTTTCTCTAACGACCGAATGTTTTATCTTATGCAGTCGTTACAAGGGACAAAACTTGGAAAATTTTCACACATTTCTACAGATGTGTAACAAGAAATCTACTAGCAACACTCATTCCCCATTATTCATCAGTGTCTTGGATCGAACATCGGACCGTATATTGTGAAGAACGTTGTCTTACCACTTTTTGCATGATACAAATTATATGGAGAAGATGCTCTGATGTGTTTATCCACACCATAACCTACACATTCTTGAGACTTTTGTGTGGTCAAGATGTAGGATAAGCGGTGTTTAAAGAGAGCATTCACAGTCAGATTTATTTCCATTGAACCGATTTTGAACACTTCTGGTAAGCAGCATTCTTGTAGATGAAGAAGCTATCATCCTTAGAGTTGTTATTGCACCAGCATAATCCCTTGTTTTAAGCTTTAAGTTGGGCTCTGCCAACTAAGTGAAAGCAGCCAGGTAGGAGTCTTGTAGAGAAGCAGGAATCCAGCAAAATATCTTACCCCCAATACTTGACATATATCCCACCAGAAGTATTATTCGCCATCAGAGTAAGCATATAATTCTTCAGGAAGATCCTTAGTTGAAAATGCTTTTGGTTACAGCCTTCATTCGTCCTACTCCATCTTTACCGCTGAAGCCACAGCTATCTTTTATGCGCTTCAGCTTGTGAATACAGAGGAACATCGTCAATTTTGTATACATACTGACAGCATGAGTAATATTGAAGCTTTGAAGAACATTAGTGTTACCTGTCATCCTGTTGTGTGGAGAATTTTCACAGCATTGGACTCCCTTGCTGGCAAGGGATACAAAATAATATTTTGTTGGATACCAAGTCACGTAGGTCTTGATGGAAACGAGAGAGCGGATACAGCTGCAAAGGCTGCTGAAGATCCACTTTTACCATCGCTTCCGCTCTCAGATGTGAGAAAGGGTATAAAAAGATTTATTTATTCTCTTTGGGAAGAATCATGGAACTTGCAGGTCAGAAACAAACTCCATAGCATTTTCTCATACCTCACCTCATTATCAATTTTACCGTTATGAAGTGCAGATGTTAGATTGAATCGCCATCGTATCGGATACACACGTTTCACACACAGACATTTCTAACTAAGTGAACTCAATCCATGGTGTGAAACGTGTGATGAATCTTATACTATGCATCATATTTTAATTTCATGTTCATATTTTAACTATTTACGTATACACTTTATTAATACAGATATTTTAACTTTACCTGATTTTTTGGGGGATCCACCCCATAGAAACCTATTTGCGTTTTTAAGAGCAATAGGCTTTTTACAATATATTTGATTTAATTTTAAACTTTATTATTATATTTATTTATTTTTATATATATTTGTGTATGTTTCTATATATATCTAGGGCTTTTAATTACTCTATATACAATTGTTTTTACTTTTTAATGTCTTAATGTTGCTTGGGTTATTAAAAAATATACAAATAAATAAATAAAATGAAAAAAAATCGAAATCATAGTTTTGGCACAGCATATCCAATTTTGGACCCTGCGCCATAAAACCCAACCAATCAACTAACCCACCTTAGTTGATAATTTTTATCATTTGAAGCACAGTGTAATCCTAGTTCTGCATTACAATTCTTCAAAGACGACGCCAGTGATGTTCTTGATAAGCTTCGGCTGAATCGCAGTGACGTCTTCTAGACAAATATTATGGATTCTGATTCGAACTTTTGAAAATCTTTGATATGGCTGCTTTTGAAACATCAGCGAAATTCACCTTCAAAATTGAGATCTCCGCTAAACTGGCAACAACTATAAGTCCTTTTCAAACGGTGAAACATCCTTTTCCTATTTTTACTTCATTCATCGCGTAATGTGCACTCTTACACCTTAATTATGCCTAACATTTTAACGACGTTGTTGTTGTTGTTGTTGTTACTCATACTCCTGCTGTAAAAAAAAAAAAAAAGAAAAAAAGAAAAAAAAAAAAAAGAAAAATAAAATACCTAAATAAAAAAAAAAAAAAAAAGAAAAGAAAAAGAAAATACCTACCACTACGAGTGTCAAGACATTCATTAAGAAGGATCTAAAAGAGAAGGAATAAGAACAAGGAGAGAAAATCCTCTCCCCATTCAGGAACCTCAAACATTATAGGAGGCCACTTCTAATTCTCGTCATGACCGACTGAAGAGATTGGGGGCGTTGCATGAGCGAAACAGAACAGGACTTTTGGCAGCATACCAATGGTGAACCGATGGAAGACGTCATACAGAGAGTTTTTACTGTGTGTTTAAGAAGTGGATTTCTCACGGAATAAGCCTATTTGAATAGTTAATCAAAAAATCACAACCGTTCTCTTCGAGTATATCCGCTTTATCGTTACCATACATTTAAAAACAATCTGACGGTATAATCCACGTCATAAATAATTTACATTCTTCATTCCTAGAAAGTATTTAAGTGAAAATCTCAATGGTTTCTAAATTTTATATATATATATATATATATATATATATATATATATATATATATATATATATATATATATATATTGTATTTTAATAAAGAGGATGGACTTATTTACTAGCCATGTAAACTACGTTTGATAAGGATCATTAGACATAACAATTATTTACTCTTTAATTCCAAGCGCTGTAGTGGGAATCCTTCTTTAAATTTAGCTGTATATTACAATTTAAATTTGTAATCAATTTACAGCTTTTAAATAAATGAATATAAAACATTATTACTATTTTTACCAGAATGTTTTCTTTTTTGTTAAAATTTAAATAATTAATCGAAATATTTAATAATTATCAAATATTATTGTAAAAAATTAAAAAAAAAACATTTTTATGGTATTTTTTAATACTCATAATAAAATTATTTTATGTATACAACAGCATGTATTTGAAAAATGTTCTGATTGAAGATTTAGAATTGCATGAATGCAAATGCTTATATACTTTAAGTATAAATTTCAGCATTAATTTTATTTGGCGTCTTCAAAAAAAGTTTGTGTTTGTGTGTTTAGGACCCTAAAGTTGATTATGTTGATCTGGGAGGATCTTACGTCGGACCAACTCAAGATTATATTCTTAGGATCGCAAAAGAATTGGGAGTTAAGACTTATAAAATCAACGAAGACGAAGATGTTTTGCATTATCAACATGTAAGTAATTCTTATAAGCAAACTATTCAATTATTTGATTCAAATGTTTTTCTTGTAAGCAGGCTCACATTTTCCATATTAAAAAGTGTGATTATTTTTTGAACACTTGTAATAGATAACATTAGAGAGAGCTAAATTACTTTTTCTGAGAACTTTAGCACCTTACATTTATTGCATTATCGCTTCTAGAGCGAATTTTTCCAATTTATGTTCTTAAAAGTTAACAAACTATCTCTGTTACTTGATTTAAACAATCCTACAAAAATATGATTATTTTCTATATGCATATTTACTATTTTAGGTTGATTAAACGAATACCATAACAACTAGACATAACTCTTAAAATTTGTAATACTGTTTGCGGGCTTGTATGAAAAATATCACTTCGAAAAGAAAATGTAAAATGCATTATGCGAAAAAAAATAAATAAATAAACTATTCAAAGAGTAATTTTCAAATTCTAAGATTGATAATGCTTTTGGCCTTTAAAATTGCAACACCATGAAGATAAGCAAGCAAAGAAACAGATATATGTACTTAAACAGTGCGGTATGAAAAATTATTGAATTAAAAATCAGCTTGGGTGATTATAGGGGTGGTAAATTATTAGAAACAATCAATGTCCCCTGTGGTGACTAAAACAGGCTAGACATTAAGTTGAGCTCGGATTGGATGACAAAAACAATCAACTTCTATTATGCTGATTCAAGTTTATGCTATACTTAATGAACTATAATAAGTTGTTGTAACCATATAAAATGGGGTGCCTTAACGTTTTTCAAGGAAGAAAGCTGGAAAATACCCACGCAGCCAATCTGACTGATATTTATATAGAAGCTTCTTCCCCGTCTTCATCCATTTAGTAGAAACTAGAATCCATCCCAGGATTTACCTAAAATAATATGATTGCTGTTTTTGTTGTTCTCATGTGCTAGGTTGTTTTTGTTGTTCCCGATTTGCCAGCTCGGGGTGTGCTGCTCCACTTTTCCAACTCAACCGTATTTGGAGTGGAGTCCGACTTCTTCAGTACACACACATGTCACAGTTACCCGTTTATAGGGTAGGCAACCATTCACACATGGAAAGGACAAAGACAGTATAGATAGAAAGAGAAAGTACATTCATGCCTGAACCGGGATTCGAACCCAGGACCTCCCCATCCGTAGTCAGGCACGCTGACCACTAGACAAGTTGGCCGGCAAAAATAATTTTATTACTAAATCTAATTTTTATTACTATTTTTGGTTTATTTAGTATAATTTTAAGCTCATTTGAGTGAAAGATTTTGATTTAAGTGAACACACACACAGTATAATTATTAGAATAGTTAATAAACCAAATAAGTACTAGAATTGTGTCTAAAAGGAAGTTTAAATTGAAATCTAGGAAATATGCATTTAGTTTTATATAGTTTCATTCATCTCTTGCTCTGCAATCATTTTCCTTATACGAGTAATTCATTCGACTGGAACCCATGTTTTGAAGTTGATTCACCTGTGCCGAAGATGGGATTTAAACTCATGAACTATTGAGCTGAATGTTAGAGAGGTAATTTTTCTTCCCTAATTCCGATGAGGAATTTGCTAGGGAAACCCTGCCATCGGAACCTTTTTGAATATTTAAAAAGAATTAGTTTTATACACATTGGATATTTTTTTATATGAAAAGTAATCTTTACATAATTAATTTTTAATGCAGCTTTTTCTTATTTAGGTATTACGCTCCCCAAAACCCAACCAACCAATTAGTCCTAGTTAGGACTAATTCGCACTTCGCCGAAGCATTTATGTATGGTGACCATAATTTAATTATAATAAAACATGATTTGACCTCGTATTTCAGAATAATTCAAATATTCAAAGTTTAAAAATATCGATGAAGTAATTAATTTTTATTTATAACTTTATTGAAAAAGAATAAATTCAAATTTTAAAATATTCTTTTTTACTAGTTAAGCTAATATTGTAAAAGTTGATATCAGATATGCATGCATGAAATAAGAATGTTTAAAGAGTAATAAAACGTGATGTAAGAAATTTTAAAATTCTGGTTCGCTCTCTCTCTTTTTTCTAAAGGTAAATGAAATGTTTCTAATGAACTTAACATTGAGCTTATAAGTAATAAGAACAAGGAATCAGAATTATAGAAATTAGTGATATGAGTTGATTCGGATTTTAAGAAGCTCAGTAAAAAACTTATTTTGCATATTTTCTCAGTGATTTATATGTTTTGTTAATATAAAACTACGTACATAACATGAGTAATATTCCACAATATATACTAATAATGTATTGCGAAATCATTTTCCTAATAAAGTGTATCTTTTAATAACTAGAATTGATGTTAATTATGTTAAACTTAATCTTAAATATGTATTATAAATTTATATGAAACTTTTATAACCAATTTGCATGAATATTTATGCGATAATCTTTTAAATTTTTGCTTGATAAGAAAGACAAATTGTATGAAAATATTAAAAGAGAAAAAATATAGATAGATATATCTAATCAGATTGATAAGTATATGATTATCATTCGTATCATTTTATAAATAAAGTCAGACAAAAGCTGTTTTGCTTAAAAAGTTTTTATATATATATATACAGATTAATTTACCAAACATTTCATATAATATCGTTCTATTATCTTTGCGGCAAAATAAACTAAGATATTACTACTTGAAGTTATCAACTAGAGCACAAACACACACAGATTAAAACGGTCAGAAAGAGATTACCTTAGATAAGGATTACCAAAAGAGTTTCAATTTAGTATTAGACGATAAAAAAAGTACTGAAAAAAAATTGGATAATGTTACAAAATCAATGAAAAATTTTAACATGGCAAACTGCCATGTGAATTTGGACATTTTGTATAAAATGTGGACATTTTATATAAAACATTTTCCAAATTACAAATTTGGACTTTTTTACATTTTAGAAAAATATAGACTAGAAAAGGTAAACACAAAAAATCTTTACTTATGAGAAATTATATTTTTACATTTTTTTAAAATTTTTTATATAAAAATTTTTTTTATTTTAAAAATATCTTTTTATATTATTTTTGATATTTGTTCTCTTAGCGCACGATTTTTGTACCACTGCCAGTTTCTTACTATGGCGATAAACTCCAATTCACTAACATTGTATTCGGTCACTTTGAATAGACTATGTGTGACTTGGGATATAAAATGCCCACTCTAACACTTTCCTTTTTAATTTCCTTTATTACTTCTTTGAAGCTGCATGGTGAAGATTAGATTTCTTCATTCTTATGTTACGGTTACGAGTTGCGCAAATTTAGAATTACATTATTTTTGGATCAAAAATTTTGCCAATGAAAATTAAATTCATTAGTTATTAACTCTATATTCAAAGAGAAATTATACCCGTGGGACATTTTGGAAAACAAAATGTTGTAAGCTGGTGTCTTACATCAGATTTCAACTTTTCGATAATTAAGTTAACGAAATAAAAATATGGAGCAAGTTGTATTGAAAATGTGATTGTTAATAAATAACAAATCTGTATTAAATGTGAAATCAACCATGAAATTAATGTTATGAAAATCACCCTTTTAATTAACATTTCTAAACTTTTTTCCCAATTTTAAAATTAGTTTATTTAATTACCTGTTGCCTTCTGTGCCATCAAAGAGATTTGGCTGATAACTACCTTAGGCATTGACCATTGTTTTTAAATTTCATGAAAACATCTCTACGAAGGCTAATTTTAATCTTTTTAATCCTTCATCGTCAGTCTATTGAGCTGATCGTCTGCTAATGGCAAAGATAATGAAGACGGGCGTAGGATAAAAAAAAAATTAATTAATCAATATGTGTTCATCAGTGCGTTGTATTAAATCTAGAACTTTCAATTCATAAGACGTTGACTTTAGCAACAGGCCATGATGCTCTTGAAAAGATAGATATTATTTCTGTTTATTCTTCCATATAAGTGTCTTGTGAATGCTCGCGAATTTTCCGGACTTCTTCCCTCGCGACATATAAATATTTTCCATTATTTGTGATGAGTCTTCTGTTCTGTACATGTAAAAAACTCTTACCTATGTTTTTAAACTGTCATTACGTGACGTCAAGAATATATATATATATTTTATGATGGATATTCGCAATCTCATAATAAACAATTTTACGGAAGTATAGTCACTAATGTATTGTTTTCACAGATGTGGAATAATCCAGGATTCCAAATTTTGAATTTTTTTGGCGATGAAAATATGTTGCCAAGATGACGTATTGGGACGTGCGCGATGACGTAAATACTAGGGTTGCCAAAATAGAATTTTCTGCATAATTTTTATAGGTCTCCATATCTATGACGTAATAAAAACCAGGTTGCTATATATATATAAGAAATTACGCCAAAAAATCCCCAAATTCAGAATTTGGCATCCTGGATTACACGGCATCTCTGCCGTATTGTTAATACAGAAGCTTGCTTATTCATTTTGGTTGGTTTCGCGTGTTTATATTAGCTTATAGATATTTTTATTAATGAGAAAATGTTAAAATTTCCTTTATTAGTTTTTGATTACACTAAAATTAGGTTAGAGAATTCATGACATTATATATATATATAGGACTTTCTTTTTTTTATTCCTTGCTTAAATGTTCTAAATATTTTTTTTTGCCATTAAATTTTACTAAAAAAAATCTCTGAAATTAGATTTATTCATTGGAAAACTTTGCTTATTCTTTAGGGAAGAAGAGTGCGCTCGAAAGGAGAAATACCATTTGCTCGACTGAATCCCTTCGCTAATATGGACATCAACTATGTAATACGGCTCATGGACAAACTGAGTGAGGAGGTAACAAATCTGAAAATTCGCTAAAAATATATTTAATTAAGAAACTCATGAAGTGAACAAACTATTATTAACATTTTTTTAAAACCATAATTAGGTTGTTTCTTTTGTTTTCTGTTAAGATTATGATTACATCATTTTATTACAATTTTCACAGCCACACATAATTAATTCTAAATCTCGTCATGACCGACTGAAGAGATTGGAGCGAAACAGACTAAGACTTTTGGCAGCATAAAATTGTATATATCGTAATATCGTATTGAGACGGCATCGTAAGCCGACTTGTCGACGAATTTGCTGCCTGCCTTTAAATCGCATTTTTCGAGTGGCATCTAACAAGGCGAGGTTCACCATCGAATGTCTGAGACTATAGTCGATGTTCATTTTATTAATAAAACGATTTCTTATATTAGGACCAAAATATCGGTTTGAGAAGGCGTTTTCCATTGATTCAAGACATCAAGACGCTGACAATTGAACAGAAGAAAAAGCAAAATGAAAATGACAAGACAAAATATCCACCTTATGCTAAGTTTAGATCGGCAAGGATGACTTAAATTTTTAAAAAGTTCATTAATTAGTAGAATTTTAAGGTTAAATTAGGATACGACAAAAACTTTTTTGGAGCTTTATGCTCATAGACTTATAGCTCGTATTGAGTTTTGATTTGAAACCTAAACAAAATTGATGGATTGATGATTTTGAAAAATTGATTGAAAATAAATACGATAAATGCTAAGTGATGAAGATAAACAAAGTGTTTAATTGACAAATGAAGAGGAAATTATGCCGCCTGGAAAAACAAACCCAAGAAAAAAAATTAGAGCCTATTAATTTGTTTCAAAAAAAGAAATTGTTGCGGCAATTTTCTCTCGAGGACTCGTTGACAAATCAAAGATTCAAGAGATAGAGAGAGAGCTCCGATAATCAAGTTTTTCTCTTAAAATATTTCTTGCTTGATTATATAGAGGATACAATATGATTATGTGATCCATGGTTTCTCTTTCTCAACAAGAATATTTATCTGTTGAAGAAAGTCTTAATTTATGTAATTTAGTATTTGTTGGAAAAGATCTGGGGTTCTAACTTTAGCTAGCCATATATATATAATTTTAAATTAATAATTGCAATCTTTGCAGACATTCTCTTTTAAATTTTAAGACTATAGCTTTGCTTATGACAATATTAAATTCTTTTAAAAAATTTCAATAAATTTGTTTTAATTTTTTAGTAACGTACTATGATAACATGAAGAAAACTATTTCTATTCTTTAAAAAAAAAAAAATTTCTTTGAGAGTAAATTTTATAAACTGCAACCTTGGTTTTCGAGAGTAAAGGTTTTTGCGGAATGCATTTAAACATCACACACACACATCCCTTTAAGACTCTATACCACTTATAGTAATTACAATATCCTAAGGAGAGTGGTTAAAAAATAACTTGTTTTCAATGCTTGAATAACGGTTATTGTGGTTTATTTCTATTTGAATTCTTAACTGGCCTGTCCAAACATCTGTACCGGTTGAAAATTCTCCAAAGTTCAAATTGTGTCCTGTGCAAACATATATTGCTTTCATTAATTAATACCTCTGTGAACGATATGGGAAGCAATGCAGCTGATTCAATACTTTGTTCTATGCAATTTTGCTTATATTTTGCATTTTTATTTTTTGCTGCCAACCATTGGAAATAAATTTTTTTTGTTTGAATCGTTTTGTTTGCACATATTGTTATAAAATTTGAGCGTTAATTTCTTTAGGTATGTATACATACTACCGTACATTGTAATTTGATGTGCTAAAGTGTAAAACTATCTTGAAATTACTATTTTACTGAAAAACGATACATTTCTATACATTGTTGTAGCAGAGCAAAACTTAAATAGAGAATGTTTTTTCGAAGACAGGATATTATCAGATCATTTGATTATTTCCAACCTCTTATTGTTGCCTATCGCCTCATCTATCCTCATTTGACATTTACTTACGATTCTATTAAAAGGATCCGCAAAGCAAAATTTTGATGACTTAGATAGAATTTAATCCATTCGCACCAAAAATTATTTCTCTTACCCCGTCGAATCTCTTTTGCATCAAGGGAAATATTTAGTGTTGTTGTCTTTCACCAGCAATATTCACAGCTTCCCTGTACCTAACCCTGAGTTGAACTCTACTAGTTAGATAGAAGCAGCCGGGTGGAATCTTCGTAATTTTGAAGAAGAGACCAAACAGAAGACTCTCAATACTTTGCCTAACACTCCCAGAGGTATCGTTCCACTTGGAGGACATTGCGACCACTTCCAATTTTACCGTCCCCCAGCCAACATTAGCGAACACGACGGGTGTTCGGTTGGATGGGATTCGAACAAACTACTTTCCGATAATGAGAACATTGCCTTAACCAACCAGGCCACCGCGGCTCCAAATATTTAGTGTATATTTAGGCAAGGTAATATATAATATTTTCAAATATTATATATTACCTTACCTAATCTAACAATATAGTTTTATCTAATAATGTTATGTTGAATTTATAATGTATTCGAATAATGTGATGTGTAGTTACAATAAAATTATTACACCTTAATTTTCATTTTCTTTAAATACATTAATTCAACTTTTCAATAAATTAACTCTTCTGTTTTTATTTTCATTAAATACATCCCCACAATTGTTTCAAAAAATTTTATTATTCTTTTGCGATTGCGTATAATTGTTGAGAACTTGACTTAATTTGGTCTTGTTAGTCCTTGTGTGACAAAAGCAGATGTTCTTGTGCAACAATTCTTTTGCGATCGCCTGCTTGATGTTCAAATTAAAGATGCTGCAGCACCTTTGTTTTCCCAGCCGTGAGAAAGTGAACTATTTTTATCTTCAGATATCTGAACCGCAACTCTGAATATAATTATATCAAAGATTTATTCGTGTTTGCTAAGTAGTTTAAGCAACTCATCTTTAAGTTTTAATAATTCTATAAGTAAATTTCAAAAAGAATTAAGGAAAGATTTTATGAAATGGCATCAAATTATGTGGGAGGAAATAATAAATTTACCTTTCTTTCCAGGTTCCTGCTGACTGTCCGTGGAATGCGCCCAGAGCAGAAGAATGGGATCTCCAAAGTTTTAAGGAATTCCTTGAAAAGAATTGCTGGACCCGGTAACACATTGAATTACTTTTATTCTTTACATTTTAAATAGAAAGAAATTTGTACTTGCTTTTGTTCTGACGAACTTGTAGGCAACGTTAAAATAGTTTCTGAAATCAAAAGATCGATAACTTTTTTTTTTTTTTATCAAAATATCTATCTAAATATTTAATATATAAGAAATGCATGCAATGTAAAATTCTCATCCTTATAAACACTCATTTCATTACTGAAAAATCAGGCAAATTAATGAATTTTTTGTTTCAAAATTCCATTTTTAAAAATATAATTTCCCATTTTCTTATTTTTATACAGGAAAGCATTTTATTGTTGTCTTTTTTTCGGAAAAATTACCTCAATCTTGTTACCCTTTCACCTGTTTCTTTTGGATATAGCACATGTCACTTTTTTTCACGTTTGATACTTGAAAGCTCTTTTTCATTTTCATTTATCATATTCTTCATCATTTAATAATCCGATATTTCTTACTACATTCGAGTCCAGATTCAAAAGTCCTAAAATAAAATTTCAGAAGCAATATTTTTCTTCAACGAAGTACATGAATAAGTAATTTATCTTCTGTTGGTAATTTCTTAAATAAAAAAAATGCCTGTCAGAATCATTCAAATATATATATATAATTTCCACAACATCATTTCAAGCAAAGATTGGCAAAGTCAATTTCTTAATGTGATTTCAAGCTAAGACCACTCTTTGCAAAAGTATCTTAGGATATTTGCAACTGAAGCACAGCTGTGTGTGTGGTTAAATTCTTATGAATAGTCTATAATATGAGCGAAATACAGGTGAAGTTGAAAAAGAGACTTAAAAATTTTATTTCGTAAATAGGAGTTAAAATTATCAATGCATCTATCAGACAATGTTATAGACCAGACACTTATTCGTAAAATAAATTTTCGTAAATTCGTAAAAATGAGCTGTTACAGTAGTTGGCAATAAAATCTCGGCGAGTAAAAATATTTATCAATCACTATCAATAGATTGGCTTTATATTTTGAAAGTAACTTTTATCTTTGTTAAAAAAAAATTGCTTGATTTCTGTGTCTGAAAAATACGTATTCAATTGTAAGACAATTAATTTAAAAGATACCCATTTCTTTTATATTGTAAACATCTATAATATATATGTAGCAAGATTTTATATACCATAATTTATTTAATATTACTATATTTAATCTTCAGTATTGTCTTTTTTCACTTTCTAAATAACGAATTCCGTTTTTGAAACATAAATTCCCTAGAATATCATCTGTAATTTTAAAATTAGATTTTGCACAAATGGTTTGAATATAAATCGTCTCCTTTATTCAACGTTTTTATTTATTTAATTTTGGAAACTTATTTTGCAAGATCATGAATGGCAACAGTATAATTCGACTAAATGAGCTCATTCTTTGATTTTATGAAAACGACTCATTAATCCTTTACACGGATCATCATTTCCGACGTGTACCTGTATACAATTCAACCTTATTGTTGCACTGAAGATACAACAGTACTACTGCTGATTACAAGAAGACAGAGCCACTTCATAAACATTAAACATAATTGTTTAAGTGCTTGCAAACATCTTTGATGACAATTTGATTTCAGTTGGCCTTTTTTAGCATAAATATCTCACCTTGTAAGTCTTGTTAGCATCGATGAATTAAAAAAACAAATCATAACCTCATTAATAATACTAATAATGAGGAAAATTTCTCAAAAAGACTCCATTCGATTGTTTCAGGTATGCATCCATATGGTGACGGACGTTTACAAAATTTGCTTTTTAAAAAATCATAAGGCAAGAAATTTGATTTAAATTATGTCTAGCAAAAATTAAGGATTTAGCAACATTGTGCTGTTTTCATTGATGGCCAAAAAAGGCGTTATAGCCATGTCCGTTACTAACTCATTTTACCCTTGAATTCTCGTCAAATTCAAATTCAATTCACACTTCAAAGCGTCTTTTATATCTTTATTTTTCAGAGAAGCCATCATTTATCTGAGTAATGTGATGCGGCTGAACGTCTCATCGGAACCTTACGAAGCTTCTTTACTTAATTATCTTTGGTACACAAAACAAAGTGGAGGATTCAAGCGTTCAATGGCAGCAGAGAATGGAGCACAAGTAAAAAATATCTTATTAGCTAGCACTTTTTTTAACTGCATTAACAGGAATCTAATTACATTCTTGTAAGGACTTTATTTCATTTTCTGATATATATGTATATATATATATATATATATATATATATATATATATATATATATATATATATATATATATATATATGCGTATTTATTTATTACGGTTAAAGTGTATATAATTCAGTAATTTCATACAATAAATAGGTATTTCATGAAATATCTAGACCAATGAGTTAAAGTTGATAATTGATTAAAAAAAAAACTTCACAGTTTACCCAGTTATTCTATGAAATAACTAATAAAGCCTGTTTTAACATGAAAAAAAATAATTTTAAAGTTTATTATTAGCATAATAGCATAATGGAAATACATTTTATTCCCATTACTGATAATTAATTGATAAATAATATGGAAGAGAATATTTAAAAATGGGGAAAGCTAACTGTCTAAATTCCATGTCCAAAAACAACAAAATGAAGCTTACACGCGCTCATGCCATTGGAAAGCAGTTAAAAGCAATTCAGAACTAGTAGAAAACTGGTTTAAATAACTTATGAGTATGATATTTCATATTGTAATGATAAAATAATCGCTTCTAAAAGCTGTTCAGAACTGGTTTAAATAACTTATGAGTACCATATTTCCTATTTTAAAGTAATCGCTGCTAAAAACTGTTCAGAACTAAAAGAAAACTGGTTTAAATATCTTATGAGTACCATATTTCATATTTTAATGATAAAGTAATCGCTGCTAAAAGCTGTTCAGAACTGGTTTAAATAACTTATGAGTACCATATTTCCTATTTTAAAGTAATCGCTGCTAAAAACTGTTCAGAACTAAAAGAAAACTGGTTTAAATATCTTATGAGTACCATATTTCATATTTTAATGATAAAGTAATCGCTGCTAAAAGCTGTTCAGAACTAAGAGAAAATCTGTTTAAAAAACTTTTGAGTACCATATTTCATACTTTAATTTGATTTAACTAAGTAATCATTATTCTATAGAATAACAAATTAAATCGAATAATTTAATAATATTATATGCTTTAACTAACTTGCTTAGTTATTTCATGAAATATCTAGTTATTCTAGGAAATAACGGATTCCATACTTTAATAGTAACACACACACATATAGTATTATTTAACTTTCAATTTTTTTTTAACCAGTCCGGTCAAGAAATTAAGGATGGAAATCTGTTTGTTATATTAGTTCTTTTACTAGAAAATGTGATCTGAACAGCAGAAAACTGAACATCTTTTAACTCTGCTGGGTTCTTTTTTAAGAGAATAAATAATTTCACCAGTAACAAATATATTGTTATTTCTCACCAAACTGTAATAAGTAATTATAAAAATTCTCTTTAACCGATTTAAATGCATCATCATTATTTAATTATTGATTAAAGTGCAGTTTTAATCAATAATTGACAGCTTATTATTAATTACTGCTTGATAAATTGCACATTTCTTTGATCAAAACCTTCAGACTTACGTGCATATAATATGAAGACTAAGTAAATTATTTAACTTTTTAATTTATCGCCAAAAAATAGAAAAGTATAGAAATAACTTTTTGTCATAGCACAAATTTTATTATGAAAATGCAATGAAATTTATGAAATTATGGCGAAAGATATTTCGGTATTTTTCCATTTCGCCGCAGTAGCTGATGGTGGCGCCAAATGTTATTTTTTACCAAGCAAAACAAAGTATCAAAAATTTTTCTTCCACCATTGTTTTGATATTTTTGTAAGATATTTTATTTTGATATTTTTGTATTTTGTAAAATAATAAATTATGATATAAATAAAATTTTAACAATGAACAATAAAATTAATAAATTTGAGTAATTATAATTGTTCAAATATATGTACTCTCAAAATAAAAAAATACATAAGATGACTAATAAAGAATACCCCTCGTTTATTTTAGCATGGAAAAAAATCAAAATCTATCATACTTAATCACGTTTAGAATAAAAAATAAATGTTTCCTTATTTCACAGAGTCCAATAATATTTTTGATAATTATTTTTTTAGTATATAGTTATCTGATCAGCTTTCAGAGTGAAGTTTAAGAAATGTGTATTTTTTATTTTTACCTTATGTGTAGGTTCCCACCCACATATAAAAGATATGTATATATGTTTTTATTAAATTTTTATCATCCGTCTATTTCTATTAATTTTTATTATTGCTATTTATGTATTTTTATTTCAATTTATATTTTACCACTAAATCATTTATCCTAAAGATATAATTATATTCTTATAATTAAATTATTCAAAAATAGTTTACACTTTAATATTATTGCAGTGATATACACAAAAACTTTCAAATAGCTTATCGAAATATTATATTAAATACTGTTGGTAAAATATATTTCTTTTGTCGGCGTGCCTGACGGTGGATAGGGAGGTCCTGGTTTCGAATCCCGGTTCGGGCATGGATATCCTATCTCTCTCTATCTATGCTGTTTTTATACTTTCTTTGTATGAATGAGGTGTGAATATTTACCTACTCTATAAAACTCTATAAACTATGGCATATGTGTACTGAGGAAGTCGGACTCCACACCAAATATGGTTCAGTTAGAAAAGTTGTGCAGCGCACCCCATAATGACAGCCTAGCCAGCACACGACAACAACAACAGAACATTTCTTGTGACTTTTAAAAACCTTTCCTAACTAAAGGAAAGTGAATGGTTTAAAAGATATAGGTTTTAAAAAACAAGCAAAACAATGAAGACTTATTGTCTAATAACGAAATAAGGATGAAAAGTCAAGGTCAAGGTGAATCTCAAGAGCATTCAAGATAACAAATTTCTCCCAATGGGTAAGAGTTCTCGAAACTTCATTGACTTCTTCATTCCCTAAAAAGCAAGAGAAACACAAGTTAATTAAAAGTAACTATTATGTGAAATAATTCAACTTTTCGTTGAAGGTGACTGCTCTCAATGGGGCTCTTACCTATTCACTTCCTTGCCGAAAGAAAGGAAATTAATCAATCCATCTGTTGAATTTGTATGTGTGAAGAGATAAGAGAGAAACTGAATTATTTTATTAATTTTAATTTAAATCATTACATATCTTTGGAGAGTTCACGTTCACGTGGCAATGAAAGGGTTGCCAACGTTAATATTTCATGGAAGGAAATGTTCATTTAAAACCTTTTTACTATCATAAATGTTTAATAAAAATTATTACAAATAGTTATTAATAATACCAGCAAAATAGTTATCAATAATACCTATAATACCAGCAAATATTTCAATCAGAATCAATATCAATAAATTATTAATTATTACAAATAGTTAATAATTTATTGGTATTTATTCTGAATGAAATATTTGCTGGTAGTTGGGTTTTATGGCGCAAGGTTCAAAAATGGGCATGCTGCGCCAATTTTTGTATTATTTTTATTTATTTATTTTATTTTTTACTTTTTTTTTCAAAAAACCCAAGCAACATTAAAAATTTAAAAAACAAAAATCAGTGTATACATTATTTTAAAATCCTATTATAAAATATAAAAAAGAAAAAATCAAATATATGTATATATATATATATATATATATATATATATATAAATATATATATATATATATAGATATATATATATATATATATATATATATATAATTTTAAAATTTATAATACAAATTAAATATAATGTATGAAACCTATTGCCCCCAAGAAAGCGAATAGGTTTTTATGATGTGGGTCCCTTATTATATCAAATAAAGTTTTAAAATTGATATTAAAGTAGCGTAGAGGTTGTTGGTTAACATCATGATTTGAAATTAAAATATGATAAACACACACACACACACACAGAATGTTTCTTCACACGTTTCACTACATGAATTTAGTTCACTTAAAAACAAATGTCTATGTGTGAAACGTGTGTGTCTGATATGAAGGCGAGTCAATCTAACATCAGCACTTCGTAACGGTAAAACTGATAATGATATGAGATATGGGAAAATGGTATAGAGTTTGTTTCTGACCTACAAATCCCATGATTCTTCCCAAAGAGACAATTTTTTTTATACTTTTTCTCACATCTGAGAGAGGAACCGATGGTAAAAACGGATTTGCTGCAGCCTTTGCAGCTGCATCCGCTCTCACATTTCTATCAAGACCTACGTGGCTTGGTATCCAACAATATACTATTTCATATCCCTTGTTGAAATATTTGCTGTTATATTGAATTTTTATGATATTTTTGCAAAGTTTATAAATAAAATCTTAAAAATAAACTTATTTTGTAAGGGAAATTATTTATAAAAATCTGTATAAAAGGTATAAATATAATATGCGTGACACTCAAGCTCAAAATTTGTTATTTTAACTATTTTTTTTCTGCTGAGTCAAGGAATCAAATGTTTTAAAATATTTCTAAACGTTCCAACTCCAGGTTATTTTATTTGTAAATACTGTGATATATGCTGAGAATATTTGCAGCTATGAACAGGTTAAATATTAAGTTCCTTATAAAGATACATACGGTGTATTAGCCATACAAAAACGTACACATCTTTTTGTCATAAGCAATTTGCATACATTTTACAATAAATTAGGATATATTGTTATGAGAGTTCATTATGTTAGTGTTTAAAGCGGATTTATTTCCGTTATAATTCAGCTCATTCTATTAATATTAATGCATGAGTGTCTGTTGAGTAATATCAGCAAATTAAGCGGAGAAATAATACCAGAATAAATATGAGTTTGGCTAGTGCAAATAAAATCCATAATTCATAAAACCCATATTCCTAAAAACCTTGCCATCGGGCCATATTCATAAAACAAAACCCATAATTCATAAAACCCATATTCCTAAAAACCTTGCTATCGGACCATATTCATAAAAGCCCTATATTCATAAAACAAAACCCATAATTCATAAAACCCATATTCATAAAAAAACTTGCTATCGGGCCATATTTATAGCCTATCCGCTCAACCAATCGAACAGAAATTTCAGACATGGTTGATTGAAGCTTATAGTTGGGTATTGCGATGAATTTGAAGAACGCAAAACTCATGGTTATAAGATTCATAATCAGACAAATTCGAAATTTTCGAATGGCAAAATTCATATTTTTTTCCTTTGCGCAACTTGATATTAACGTAATGAAAATCCACAAATGACACTGGAAAAGGTATACTGTGACGGAAACATCAGGCATGAAAGATTTACAAACAAAAGCAAAACAAAGGACTAAAGACTTGAGTTCATCCTGAGCTAATGGTGAGTTATCACTCTTCAGAACAGGCTCGACCAGAAATGAATACAAGCTCACTCTAAATACAATTGGAGCGTTCCACAATTGCTGCAGGATTGGACCTGTCTCCAAGTCGATGCCACACTTGTATGCGGCGATTAGCACTGAAGGAAAAAAAATGTGACTGCAGAATTTCGGTAGACGTGCTTTGTGGAGCCACCACCGCCTTCCGTCGGACTTAAGGATTCACGCGTGATGACGTCACCCTGGTTTCACCGGCATCCCGCAAACGTTTCACAGTTCCTTGTTCCAACCTTCGTGACAGCTGGTGCTGTGTGGATGTATCCAGGTGTCTGTCGGCTGCGATTTGCCGTAAAGACCAACCCTGCTTTTTTCAGTCACCATGCCCATCGTAAACTCGTCTGTATGCTGGGACTGACTCCGTTGACGATGGCCTGACATTCTCTGCAATTACATGCGTCCTTTACAACAGAACAAGCATTCAACGAATATTTTCCATGGAGCAATAACAGAGCGAATATCGCCCAGACTGTCGGTTCCTCACTTAATATGTACGTGCGCTGAAGAGCTGCGCATTTCACATCATTTGCATAACTCGGTAAGGTGCGTCTACCCTAAAATTTCCATAATTTTCTGGCCACTCCTTCTTGTTGTTGCATCTTCAATGTTAGGTAGCGTGTATACATATGAATACATAATTGAATATGTATATTAATGCACATATGAATATGTAATTAAAATTTATTTAACAAATAATATTTTTCAAAAATATTTCCAATAAAATGAACCATTGGTAAGAAATGTCTTATTTATTGATAAACCACCACATAATTTATAATTTTAAAATCCTAAATATTCTTACACATTAACATAAAACGCACATTATATAATTATTCGAAAATTCAGAGTTCAAATTTTAAGCTAAAACTTGTTTTTCAAAAAAGTTTTTTTTTTATTTTTCTTTCTTTATTTATTTTTACTTCACAATTCTGTTTTTTTTGTCTCTTTCCTTTACTCCTACAGTCTAAAAATTAATTAATTTCATACTCACATAAAATTAATTGTATGTAAAATCACTTGTGAAACGAATTTTTAAAATTATATATATTTTATGATTATGAAAGTAACAAAATATTGAGTGCTAAAAACAAATTTATTAATTTCGTACTTACACAGTGCGTGAAAAAATATATCAGTCGTTAAAAAACTATTGTTTCACGAATATATGTAATATGTTCCATTTATCAACAAAATTTCTCTACTAAGTTGCCTCCCTTTGCTGAGTAGGAAACTTCATTTTTCTAAAAATATTCTTAAAGTTTTTGTAAATTTTATTAATTTTTTGGGAACTTTGATTATTGTTAGTTCAATTATGTGTAATTTTTTTATGAAATATAGGAAAGAAAATTTATTGGTGGCTCTCAACAAATTAGTGAAAAGATTTCAGACAAGCTCAACAAATCAAAAGGTGAAATAATATTTTCTTATTAAATTTGATAGTAAAAATCATAAAATTATGCAAAAATGAAATAATTTAATTTAATTTAAAAAAAAAAAAAAAAACAATATAGCATTTTGAAATTTTAAATACTTCTTAAGATAAGAGATTGTTGCACCAAAAGGATTTTAGCAGTAAAATAGCGGGAAATATTCATTATTCTAATATTTAATATAAATTTATTATAATTATTAAAATTATGTAACACGTAATGGCCTGGTTGGTTAGAGCGTCGTTCTCCCTATCGGAAGGTAGTGAGTTCGAATCCTAGCTTAACCCAAGACTGTCATGTTCACTAAATGTGGTTGGGGCACGTTAAAGCTGGGCGTGTTCGCAATGTTCTCCAAGTGAAATGATACCTCTGAGTTGGTTGGGTTTCATGGCGCATGGTCCAAAAAGGACAAGCGATACCTCATACCTCTGGGGGTGGCAAACAGATATTGGGGTCTTCTGCTTGGGTATTGCTTCAAAATTACGAAGACTCCAACCAGTTGCTTCTAACTAATTGATAGAGCTTGTAACAGAGAAGCATGTTGTTGCAGCAACACCACTATATTTGATTAAAACTATTTAAAAAGTGTAATAATAAGGGCGTATATTTCAACGTTGTACAATATAATAGAATTCCTCCACTGGCTGAAATTATGTTTATCAAAAGACGCAATGCACATTGTGAATATACTATCTAAAGAATCATAAAAAGTCTTTTTATTTACTATTTATTAAAAAAAAATTATATCCCAATATATTCATTCAAAAATGAATTGAATCAAAGTCATAAGAATAATTATCATATGAATCAATTAAAAAGAAAAGCAAGGATCAATAAATATGAGAGTATCATATAACAAAGAAATTGCTATAGATGCTGGTTTTTATGAACTTCTAGGGAAAAACAATTCGTAAAACAGAAAAATAATGTATTAAACTATCAAGATCTGATTTTTTTTTACCAAACTACTTTTTAATATATATATATATATATATATATATATATATATATATATATATATATATATATATATATATATATATATATATATATATATATATATATATATATATATATATATATATATTATATATATATATTTATATATATATATTTATATATTTATATATATATATATATATATATATTTATATATATATATATATATTTATATATATATATAAGTATGTATATATATATATAGAGAGAGAGAGAGAAAATTGTTAAGAATGCCAAAAAGAAACACATTCAAAATAAGATTCATCCCTAAAAGCAGTACTTAGATTCATTTTATTGATGGAAATCAGGTAAAATAATCATATTTTTTTCTATTCAAAAACTACACTTTTTTAAATACATTTTTCTATTTTTTCAATGTATAAAAACATTTCGCTATTTTTCTCTCAAAGTGTTTTAGGCATGTCAGCTGCTTGTTTTGCAGACCTTCTTTGCATTGCGTCAACATTATTATTATTATTATTTTGGTATCCAACAGCTCTCTCTCTCTCT
Source organism: Latrodectus elegans (assembly GCA_030067965.1). Lineage (NCBI taxonomy): Eukaryota > Metazoa > Arthropoda > Arachnida > Araneae > Theridiidae > Latrodectus > Latrodectus elegans. The sequence continues at coordinate 66,170,169 of CM057815.1, forward strand.
CTCTGTCTCTCTCATATGTTTTTATTGCTTATTTTCTCAATACTTTCATCATCCTATATATTTCAACCAAATACATCGCACGTGTGTCTGTTCGATAAATTCTTCGAATTTTTGGTTGGTGTTTAATCCTTCTCGTTCTAACATTCGGAGAGGAGAAAATATATTTTCCCCTCTTAAAACGTACGGAGAGTTTGGAAGTCGAGTTTCGGTGTCACTGCTCTTTCCCGTCAAAAGTCGAATTTCGGAGCCACTGTTCTTACCCGTCAAAAGTCGAATTCAGAGTCTCTACTCTTTCCCGTCAAAAGTCGAATTCAGAGTCTCTACTCTTTCCCGTCAAAAGTCGAATTCAGAGCCACTGTTCTTACCCGTCAAAAGTCGAATTCAGAGTCTCTACTCTTTCCCGTCAAAAGTCGAATTCAGAGTCTCTACTCTTTCCCGTCAAAAGTCGAATTCAGAGTCTCTACTCTTTCCCGTCAAAAGTCGAATTCAGAGTCTCTACTCTTTCCCGTCAAAAGTCGAATTCAGAGTCTCTACTCTTTCCCGTCAAAAGTCGAATTCAGAGTCTCTACTCTTTCCCGTCAAAAGTCGAATTCAGAGTCTCTACTCTTTCCCGTCAAAAGTCGAAAAAGAAAAGTTCAAGAATGAACCAAATTTTCAGGCGTTATATACAAAAAATTGTAAAAATATATCAGATCATAAATATAAAAAAATTAAAAAAAAATATTTGTCTAAAAAAAAAAAAACTTTTTCCTTGCAAAATTTTTGTTTGTAAATGTGGGAGTTAAAATTATCATTGTATCTACAGTGCCGGGGTAGGGATTGGCTACTAGATCGTAAAATCGTGAATGTTCGTAAAAACGAGCTTCTAAATAGATCGCTTGGAAATCTTTTATAAAAAAAATTAATTTAAGCTTCGTATGTATTTCTTTCATTTTTTTGTTTTTTACCATATTTATTTTTAAAAAATACATAAATTCTTTACATATTTTATAAATGAAATATACTTTATATTTTTATGACTTAAACAAACTGTAAGAACATTATTATTGAATTCACATGTTGTTGTTACTAATAACACTTGGACAAGCCAGGCTCGCTATGCCTTGGCTATGCGAATTAAGGGTCAATAGGGATCATCTTTCGTTTAATTTGATCACCATGAGGGCGAAAGTACGACTTTTGCCCTTCAAATCTTCCGATAGATAGCAGCACCAGAGAATCCACTCCCTTAATTTTGGTATTGATCTGAAGGGGAAGTAAATTTCTCCAGACCATTGCACCAATGTTCAATGTTAAACGACCGACCACAGGACTTTCGATTCCACATATTTAACGAGAACGTATATCGTATGTACTCGGTGGGTATTTGGCGGCATTGGGAATCGAACCCCATCCTTCCAGACGGAAGGCCGATATCCTAACCACTAGGTTACCACGGCCCCTATTTAATTCATTAAATGAGTATTAATTGTAATGATATAAATATAATAGAGAAAACTGATGTACCGCTTAAAAATTAATGTATGTGTGTGTGTATTAAAGAAATAAACTATTTTCTAATTTGAAATTCGCGATAATAAAAATATCCTACTACTTTAATAGAGACTAATAAATCAGATAGTTAAAACTTAATTTACACTACTGGCCATTAAAATTGCTACACCAAGAAGACGAGATGCTACAGACGTGAAATTTATACGAAAGGAAGAAGGTGCTGTGATATGCAAATGATTAGCTTTTCAGCGCATTCAAACAAAGCAGGAGCCAGTAGCGACACCTACATTGTGTTTAAATCAGGAAATTGTTCAGCCGGTTCCTCATACACAAATTGCATTTGAACGTTGTTGCCTGGTGAAAAGTTGTTGCGATGCCTTGTGTAAGAAGGAGAAATGCGTACCAGCACGTTTCTGACTTTGATAAAGGTCGAATTGTAGCGTACCGGGATTGCGGTTTATCTTATCGCAATTTTGCTGCTCCCGTCGGTCGAGATCCGATGACTGTTAGTAGAATGTGTAATCCATGGGTTCAGGACGGTAATACGGAACGCCATGCGGAATCTCAACGGCCACCTATCACTAGCAGCCGAGAAGACAGGTTTATAATCCGCATGGCCGTAATGGATCGTGCAACCACGTCACGAGCCGTGAGTCAAGAAACAGGGTCGTTTGGAAGACAACAAGTGTCTGCACGAACATTTCGACGACGTTTGCAGCAGCATGGACTCTCAGCTCGGAGACCATGGCTGCGGCTTCCCTTGACGCTGCTTCATTGACAAGAGCGCCTTCAATGGCGTGATCAACGAAAAACCTGGTCGCACGAATGACGAGACGTCATCTTTTCAGATGAATCCAGGTTCTGTGAACAGCATCATGTTGGTCGCATCCGTGTTTGGCGGCATCGTGGTGAACGCACACTGGCGGCGTGCATTCGTCATCGTCATACTGGCCCATCTCCTGGCTAATGGTATGGGGTGCTTTTGGATACACGTCTCGGTCACGTCTTGTTCGCAGTGACGGTGCTTTGAACAGTGCACGTTACATTTCTGGTTTGTTACGACCCGTGGCTCTACCCTTTATTCAAGCCCTGCGAAACCCTACGTTTCAGCAGGATAATGCCCGACCGCATGTTGCCGGTATAATGCGGATCTTCCTTGATACGTAACATGTTAGGCTGTTGCCCTGGCCAGCACGTTCTCCAGATCTTTCACCAATAGAAAACGTCTGGTTAATGGTTGCCGAGTGACTGGCTCGTCACCAAACGCCAGTCACTACGGTTGATGAACTGTGGCATCGTGTTGAAGCTGCATGGGCATCTGCACCTGTACATGCAATCCAATCTCTGTTTGACTCAATGCCCAGGCATATAACTGCTGTTATTACTGCCACAGAGGTGGTTGTTCTGGGTACTGATTTCTCAGGATCTATCTAGCCAAATTTTTTGAAAATTTAATCACTTGTTATATATTTCTAGTATAATATATTTGTCTAATAAATATCATTTTGTTATCTGCATTTCTTCCTGGTGTAACAATTTTAATGGCCAGTAGTGTATTTTTAATAAATAATTTATAAATATTGAGCTGAATTATTATTAATTATATTTAATTTGTAAATATTTTGATTTTAACGTATTAATAGTTTTTAATTTTCATGTTAATTAAATATCAAAGATAATTGAAATTACTTTCATGTAGTTTTTTTTTTTTCAAAATAAAATATTTCATTTTTTAACAATTATGTGTAACAAATTTCTGATGTATAATAATTTAGCACTTTAACGTTGCGTTTTATATTTTGATTTTTAGAATATCTCTTGAGTGAAATATATAAAAATAATTCAGTTCAATGAAATCTTATCAAAATTTTAATGAAGTACCAAGACTCCAATATTATGTGTGGAATGTTTTAATTTTAATATCATTTAAGCATATAAGCATAAATGATATTAAAATTAAAGCATAAAATGAAAGAAACAGTTACAGCTACTTCTATAATAATTAAGTATTTCTTAACGTGTATTAACAAAATTTAACAATGCCAAAATTAGAAATGTATTATTAATTTTGAAAGTTATTAGCTTAAATAATTATACAAACTTAAATTTTAACATCCTAATTGCAGGTTATTGTTATTTGGATAAAATTCATTATTGTCATATTATTGTAAAATGCTATTTCAAAGTTAGATTTATGTTTTGACATCTTGAGAAAAATTTTAATTTCTTCTTTGCTCTGAATTTGTAATTTTTGTGTTTGTAGGTGCAAAAGTAATTAAAAATTCTCCGGTGGTTCTGATAAATCAAGAATCCCAAGAACATGTATACGTAAAGACGCTGGATGGAAAAGAATATAAGGCAAATAGAATTGTTATACTTTTTGTTTTAATCTATTTTTACTTTCAGTACATTGCACTGTTATAAAAAATATAACATAAGTTAACTCAGATCATTTACTCAACAATAAACGATTTTATTGAATGATTTAAAATAATCGATATGTTTAAAATGCTTTAGAAAAATTATTCTAAATTTGCTTTATTATTTTCTCTTATAACACAGCACAGTGAATACTCTAATACAAGAATACATAGCTCCAAGTAGTGTGGTTAGTGACGGTTGCTATAGTAACAAGAGCTATCCATTTTAAATATGGATTAAGAGTGTAAGATTCCATTTCAAATAGGATCCTTTTCAAATAAGAATTTTGAATTAGAGATATTTAGGGTAGTATATCATGTTATTCTTAAGGCAAAGTTAGTGTTTTCTCTCAATTCAATGTTGAAAATTGAACGTGCTTTGTTTCCTTGGCAAAAGAAATCCACAAACAAATTGAGATACTGACAGTTGATATGGTCCCTTTAAACTTATGTATTTCTTTCCCATAAACTGAGAACCCTGTCTCATTTTTTCATATTAACTTCAACTTCCTAGAGATAGAGCTATATCATGAGATATATTATAAACATACAAACAATTATATTAATCAAAAATTAAAAGAAACAAATTTTTGTATAGAGATGAAATAAAGTATATTATGTATTTAACTAAATAAGATTGATAATATATATTTTTAGTATGAATTGAACATTTAGGTATTTTTCCATTAAATCCGTTATGGAGATCATCTTTTGATAATCGTCGCGTAACGGGAAAGAAAATAATCATAATACTGTCATAAATAATCCATTTGCCTCATGTATTTCTTAAAAATATTCACCTTTTCAGAAACTACTAAAAAATTATACAAACATTTTATAAACTAAACAATCATCACTTAATGTTAAAATTTATTTAAACGCCAATGTTTATTTCTGGCAGAAACTGATTAGCAAACGCATGAATGATCGCTTGTGTAAGTATAATGTAATAGTACCTTTTTCTTAATGAGACAAAATTAAATTCCGCTGTATTTTAGTGTTTCTTTGCCCTAGTGACCGCAATGGTTCTTCTAGCATTTCGCTTGTTTACAATAGTTTATCCCTTTTTATCCAATTTTTTCACAAAAAAAAAAAAAAAAAAAAAAAAAAAAAATTCGTTGTAGTATATATTAAATTTAAAACAAAATTTTGAGTCTATAAAATCATCGTATCTACGTTATATTATTTTTGATTCTCTCTGTCTCTCTCTCTCTCTTTATATATATATATATATAAATAATATATATATATATATATATATATATATATATATATATATATATATATAAACCTGCTAATTTTTATGAGATAATTGAAAAATATCAACATTTATTTACTATGTTTGATGAAAAATGAGGCACAATTCTTGGTCAAAATAGTTTTTGATATAATCGACACAATTTCTGGACAAAATTTTCTCATTTTTTATGCTGTTTTATTTGTTTTGTAAATTATTGCCCTCGATTTTTATAAGTTTCATAACTGGGTATTTTTATTTTTATTTTAGATTTTCGTTGTAAAAATAATTTTTTTATTTATTAATTTTAATTATTTGTAATTATTATATTATAAACTGGGTCAGCTTTTCCTATAATGTGTATTTTATGGATGTATTTTATATTAATTATTTTAATAAATATTAATTTTATTTATTTTTATATTACACAAAAATATAAAAAAAACATGAATTAATAAATTTTATTTAATTTGATTAAAAAAATACTTTCATTAATATTTATAAATAATTAAATATATATGAAAAAATTGAGTTGAGACCACAATTTTCATTCAGAAGCCAGAACTTAATTATTTTTCTTCAAAAAATTTCCAAACTTATACGAGGGTTACTCTGAAATTTTTGAAATTTTTGAGCGCAGACGAGAATTTACAAAATAAAAATAACAATTTAATTTTAAAATACAAAGTATTTTAACACAGAAGACGATTTTTCACTGACTTATTTCAACTTGTTTAGAGTAGAATAAATTTTAAACAGAAGAGAAAATGGAGTTGACGCGAGAACATTTTCGCGCTATGATTTTCAACGATTTTAAAGCAGGATTAAATCAAAATGCGTTCAACGGTTACAATTAGCATTTGGTGAGGAATCTCCAGCTCATGCTACTGTATTCAGATGGTTTAGAGAATTTAGAAGAGGTCGCAGTTTTCTTCAGGATGAAGAACACACAGGAAGGCCGCCGTCGGCAGAAATCCCGGATAATGTGTCTGCCATACCAAAAATATTAATGGATGATAATCACTGTACCAATCAAATGATACAGAAGGAACTTAACATTGGATTCACAGTCATACACAAAATCATTCATGAAGAATTACATATGAAAAAAGTAGTTTGCCTTTAGGTTCCCCATAATCTAACTAAGCACCAAAAAGAGAAGCGTGTCAGAATCAGTAAAGAAAGTCTTGAATTGCTAAATGGTGGTGGCCATCGCATCATTTCTAAAATTGTAACAGGTGATGAAACGTTATAATTTTAGAAAAGATGATACCACTCCGACAATGGTGAAAAAAACAACGCGCACTGAAAAAAGTGATGTATGCCGTTTTCTTCAGAAGTACGAGATTGGTCAAAGCTATCAAGTTGGAAGGACAGAAGACAGTAACAGCAAACTGGTATACCACTAATTGTCTTCCAGAAACCCTACAAGAACTGAATGTTAGGGGACTAATGCTTCACAATGACAATGCATCTTCACATACAGCCGGATTAACAGTTGAGTTTCTTAAACAAAAACAAATTAAAGGGATCGAACATCCGCCGTATTCACCTGATCTAACTATGTGCGACTTTTGATTATTCTTTAATCTAAAAAAGAACTTACGTGGACGTCGTTTTCATTCAGAAGAATAGATTGATGTGGCTATAAATGCATTTTTTTCATCTATTCCAAGAAATGAATGGCTTGAGGCATATATCTGTGGAAAATTCATCTACAAGAATGCATTGATGCTGGAGGAGACTACTTTGAACACACCTAAAATTCTGTAAGTATAGCTTACAAAATAGTTGTATCTCAAAAATTTCAGTGTGACCCTCGTATTTTGATTTTATTAGCATTTGTTGTGATAAATTAATACAAAAAGCAAGAAAATCCTTATAAGATTTTGATTTTTAATTAATAGCAGGCTTAGAAACTCTTACTTCTTTTTGAATAATATATTTACGTAAAGATTTAAATTTTAAATTTACATAATTTTAGCAGAATAATTAAACAGTTTTTCTTACATCTGTTTATAATCTTTCAGTTTTTATGAATTCTTAATTCTATCGTTCTTTCTTTATTTTAATTTGACTTTTACATGAATGCTATTCACGTTTTTTATTCATATAACAGACACAATTGATAACATAAATTTTACAAAACATTTCATTCTGTAACATATACTCTAACCATTGTTTTTAAATTGAATCATTAACTGATTTATTTAAAAACACTTTAAGAAATTGAAATATTCAATATTTTTTACTCTGTGTAAATTTGGTTTCAATTTAAATTAATTGTTTTATAGATCTTCGTAAATATTTCTATTTCTGATGTAGATTTAGAGTTTTTGACTGGCCATAACTGGATATTTTGATTTAATGAGCATTGCGGTTTTTTAACGTTTTATTTTTTAATTGTCTGTAAACTTTTCTAAATTTCTTTTTTTAATTTCAAGTTAAATATACTCTGGAAAAAGCAATTAAAAATATATAAATTAGTTGTATAAATATATATATATATATGAAGCTTCATAAATTATAAATCTGTATATATATATATATATATATATATATATATATATATATATATATATATATATATATATATATATATATATATATAATAAAGGAGAAAAGTGATGAAAACACAGATGCCGTATAATAATCCATAATACCAAATTCTGATTTTAATGATTTTTGGTGAATTTTCTTATGTATCTGGCAACCTAGTTTTTATTCGGTCATAGGTATCGAGACTTATTTTATAATTATGTAGAAAATTCTATGGGAACCCTTGTATTTACGTCATCGCGCATGTCACAATACGTCATCAAGGCAACATTTATTCATTGCCAAAAAATTCAGAATTTTGAATCCTAGATTATACGGCATCTGTGCAGAAAAAGTCAAATATAATCTGTGAAATTTGATTCATAAATTTCTTAAATAATTTTACCTGCAATTGTTTAATTAATATTATAATATTAATATCATAGCTGTAAATAATTTATTTGTAATGCTTCTTCATTTTTCACATGATGAGTGTCAACTTTTCGGACTGGATTCTGTATTTCTATGAATATTAACACCTGAGGTAGGAGTTGAACTCAAGATCAGTTGAACTGAAATCCTGAAAGCGAAGAGTTCAGTAGCTATCTCGGAATTATTATAATTTATATTTTAGTTGTAAAATATAATGCATCGCGAAGTATGAAAATTTACAAATAGTAAAAGCTAATAAAGACTGAAACGGCATGGAAAGTTGAAAACGTCTTTTAATTTCAACTATAGTTGAGTTGTTGTAGTACGTTTCCGGTTACGCTGGTGAAAGCCTTGCACCGTAGTCAACGTCCTTTCAATTTTGAATCGTGGTCTTACAACGAAGTGAACACGTGACAAGACGATCTTATCTTCAAACTTTCACGCCACATTCACGGTAAGGGAAATTAAGACCTATAAAAATTTAATACAACAATGACTACTCTGTGACGATTTAATTTCTCTTCTTTAGCATTACTGAAAAAAAGTTTCTTCATTTCAACCGCTGTAACTCAAAGCAATGCTCGAAAATAATGTATAAAGTTTCAAGGCATTTATATAAAACAAATTTTAAAAAAATTTTTTTAAATGATACTAAATAAGTTTTTTGCTTGAAACTGCTATAAATTTAAAAATTACCTTTGAGAAATATTTTCTTCCATGCTTTCTTAAGCAATGTGAACCATTAGATTTATTGTTAGCAATATTAACTTTATTTAATATTCAATATTTTTAACACTGGTAGACTATGCGAGTTATTACACACCTATTTGTAACTTCTTTATGCTGTTTGTATAAACAGAAAATATTCATTGTAAGTGATTTTTCAAAATATGATCAAAATTTATTTTGGCATAGGTGCCGTATACTCCAGGGTTCCAAGTTCTGAATTTTTTTGGGGATGAAGAAATGTTGCCAAGATGACGTATTGTGATGTGTGCGGTGACGTAAATACTAAGTTTGCCAAAATAAAAATTTACTGCATAATTTTTATAGGTCCCCATCTCTATGACGTAATAAAAACCAGGTTGTCAGATACATAGGAAAATCCGCAAAAAATCGCAAAACTCAGAATTTGGCATTCTGGATTATACGGCACCTGTGCCCTTATTTGCAATATGTAAATAATTATAGATGTAAGAATTTTATTTATGACTATTTCAGACAAAATATATCATCTTGGCGTGTCCTCCAGCTGTGCAGAAGAAAATTCACTTTGGTCCTCCTCTGCCGCCGTTACGTCATCAACTGATGCAGAAGTTGCCAATGGGAGCCACAATAAAATGCATCATCTATTACAAAACCGCCTTCTGGAAAGAAAAAGGTTAGAATTTGTAATGTTTATTTTTATTAAAGACAGAAAATCAAGAGATTAAACATAACTTTTATTAGTTACAACAACAATAGTAAATTAATTCCATCAGATCGTTCTCATCATGCAGCACATTAAACAACTTCCTAAAAGCAGTCTCTCTTGTTGCCAGATGCAGCTTAACTAATTATAATTTATTGAATACGTTTTTTATATATTAAGTACATAACAGAATCTGAATTAATACATTTAGAAAATAAGTTACACGTAAAATTTGTCGACATTTCTTTTTGAATACAATTTACGTGTGAATGAAACTCTACTAAAATTTTTGTATAGCCAGTGTTTAGATTTTATTGGCACTTGAAAATACGCTTCCTTACATTTCAACGCTGCCCTCTCTCGCTCTCTCTACCAAATATCAATCAGTTGCCAAATATCAATCATCTACCAAATGATCTACCAAATATCAATCATCTACCAAATGATCTACCAAATATCAATCATCTACCAAATGATCTACCAAATATCAATCATCTACCAAATGATCTACCAAATATCAATCATCTACCAAATGATCTACCAAATATCAATCATCTACCAAATGATCTACCAAATATCAATCATCTACCAAATGATCTACCAAATATCAATCATCTACCAAATGATCTACCAAATATCAATCATCTACCAAATGATCTACCAAATATCAATCATCTACCAAATGATCTACCAAATATCAATCATCTACCAAATGATCTACCAAATATCAATCATCTACCAAATGATCTACCAAATATCAATCATCTACCAAATGATCTACCAAATATCAATCATCTACCAAATGATCTACCAAATATCAATCATCTACCAAATGATCTACCAAATATCAATCAAAATTTTAGATGTAAGAGACGTTATACATAATAGTACTCAAGTAGTATTTATTTATTTTAATCGTGGAAATATGATACAAGCTCACTGCCTTTCTTCGGAGTGGAAGGTCCTGGGTTCGATCCCAGTTACTGTTGGACGATGGTAGATGAGTACTCTGTCGTTTATTTCCGCATACACGCTTGTCGAAATAGAAGCATGGAGTTTTCACAATAATGTTCTTTAGGATACTTAGTTACGACACATTATGTATGGAAATTCATTCCAGGTGGCAACACATGGCTGATGTTCAAATGTTCATGGGTTTGATACAGTAAAATCTCAATTCAATCGTAATATGCCATTTCCCTGGTGAATGGTTAAGTCTAAATAAGAACAGTTTTGAATTATTGACAGTCTTTATGATTTAACTGTTAAAGTACTTTGTGATACGATCACATTATTGTGAATTCAATTCTCGTGCTCGATCCCAACTACTATTGTGTATTCAGAATGGATGTTACGTTTCTGCTTTCTTAGTACTCTTATATCTTTTTTTTTTTTTTTCGCTCAACAATCAATCTTTGCACATGAGAATTATTTATAACGGGACCTATGATTTAAAGTGGATTCTGAAACATTTCAAACAACCAAACCCAAGGCGGGATTCGAACACACGAACTGTTGAAATAAAGGCAAAGAGCGCTAACCATTCATGTACCAGATCGACTACACATCTATGGCTAGGTAATTGAGAATTTTTCGAGTTTCTTCCGATAAATATTTGAATGCAGCCCTGTGAGAAAGTCCTCTAAAAATCAAAACGAGGTGAAAATTACGAAATTCATATTAAACCATTCAACTGCTAATTATTACACGTTATCAAAGTTCAGAAATTATTTTTTTAACAAAGTAATATAAAAAATAATGTTGAAAACGCATTGGTATAAAGAATGAAGACTAATAATTTATATTTAATGAATAACTAAGGATTATTCTGTATTTTAACTAAGAATTATTCTAATTTTTTTTAATATTAAATAATATAAAAATGAACGCATGTAATAAGCATTGAAAAACGCATGATATAAACTTTACACTGTTTTTATCATAAAAAATTCTAGAAAATAAATCATCCGACTTAGCAAAATATTTGGGGGATAGCGTTGCCTTATGGCAAAAGACCTCAAATCCGGAAGGTTACAGGTTCGATACCTATTTCAATAGAAGATCAATGCATATTAAAAGTTCTATATGACAGAACATCCGTTTGCTATTATAGTATGAAGTAGAGAGGAAAAAATCAGCTGAAGCATCGATTTCGTCACATGACCCTAGTTTGAAATTACAAAAATATTGGATTCTGCAGACTGAAACAATAAAAGCGTGTTCTCTGTAGGCAGAAATAAGAAGTTACAAATTATCCTTAATATATTCTCATAATACTTTTTCAATTTTTTTTTCTTGATAGTTAATGTTAATATTCACTTGTTTTTATTTCGTTTAACCTTTAAATCTAATGGCAAACATAAATTATCATTAAAGGAAATTTCTAACATTTAGACTAAGTAACGATTTTTTTTGTCCTTGTTCGAAATACATTAATGTTCTCCGATAAGCAATTTCTGGCAAGGTCATTTCGTAGAACAAAGTAATAATTATGGGATATTTAATGTGTCACAGTCGTTCACAATTGCTTAAGGTTGTTTCAGTAAAGCCATAGAATTGCAGACTAGAAACAATTATATTTTTCGAACTTCCTGATTCCCTTGCTCCATCTCTTTATAATTATTATAATTTTATTCCGTACAATCTCAATGGGATTTCGTCCCGTGGAAAACATTAAGATGTGTCAAACGTTAAATCATAAAATGTAAAAACTGTACAAGGGGTTGGGGATTTTACTCTGAATATTTTTACTATTAAATGAATCAGCTTAGATGCAAGTATTACTCAATACTGTCAGGGTCTAAAATTTAGACCCTGACAGTAATATAAATTTAGAAGTAGCTACAAATGAATTGAAAACTAAGTTCAAAAGATGCTATCGACAATTCTGGCTGCAAAAGGAGATCCTTTTGGCTTAGTAAACTGTGAAATTCAAACGTTCTTGATTGCAATTTTTTCATCATATTTAGTGGAACATGATTTTAATAAAAGGCAACCATTTTATTAACAAAATAAACAAATAAATAAATAAAAATAAAAAAGAAGAACAAAGAAAGAAAGGAAAGGAAAGAAAAGACAATTGCAAATAGTTATCACGGTGATTTAAGATTACTGCAGACGAAAACAGATAAAAGGGTTATAAAACTGACCAAGCACATCCTTCTCTTTAAGATGATTTCGAATGTTGTAATTTTTTTAATTACATTCTTTTCTAAGTTCAATAAATAGTTTCCTAATTTCAAAGTTTAATGTTTCAAATTAACACCTTTCTTTGTAATATTTCACGAAAAATGTAGAAACATTAATATATATATGTTTCCGATTAATTGCTATTAAAATTTAAAAAAAAAATTCATTTATTCTAAGTAATATTTTGTCTGGAAAGGATGTGGTAGGTCAAAAAAGTTTGGGTACTTGTCTAAATTTTTTTTTCCAATGTCAGATTGTAGACAGTTACAACTGCAACAGAGTCTATTAATCTATTGTGTTCCCTGATACCAAGGAACCGGCCAGACACAGGGACCTCTTAGCCGCCGAAGCGTTGCCCCGGGTGCACCACAGAGGGTGAGCCACCATCGCACCCTTCACACATGCCATTGGGAGCCATTTATAGCGTAGGCATCATTCATACTTCATTCACACACACAAGGAAAGGACTAAGACAGGATAGAGAGAGAGAAAATATATCCATACCTGAACCGGGATTCGAACCCGGTACCTCCTTATCCGTAGTCAGGTACGCTGACCACTAGACAAGTTGGCCGGCACTTGTCTAAATATTGAAATGCAAAGTATATTTAGTGGGTATGGTTTGTGGCAAACGCGGACTCAAAAAACATAGGCGAAACATAAATGGAATTTATTTATTATTTTTTATCTCCGTGTTAATTTATCGAAATTTTCTCATTGAAACTAATAAGTTACTTAATAAATATTTTCATTATTAATTTTTGCAAAGATATTTATTTTTGATTCATTAATAACAGGGGTGGGTAGATTTTTTTTTGGGGTACTAAAATTAACTCAGTGGCACGATAATCCAGTAGGGTTAGAATGGCCATTCTATTTTCGTAACTGATAGTCCCGGATCTCAAAGTGTATTCCCGGGTTAGGGGCTCAACCTAACATGGAACCCTAAGAGTTTCGTTCCCAAGCATACTTCATATTCCGTTTTATCGACCCATTGAAGGGATGAAAGGCTGAGTCGACCTTGAACAGCTCGTGGCTTCAAGTTCGCGACGGTCCCGGTCACAAGCAACTTCAATTCTTTGTCCCGTCATCCATCATCTTCAATGACGATCGATGGTTAAACAAGTATATTTTTTCGGTAAGATCATAAAAAGCGACCGTTTCAAAATGTGTTGGCCGTCCCTTTAATCCCCAAATCTGATTAATAATCTCTATTCTAATATGCATTTAAATTCCTAATAATTGGTATTCACAAAAATATTTACTTTTATTAGTTTTTGTTTCACTTTTCTACTGTGTATAATTTACAAATAATTCCTATTCTGATATACATTTTCGATTTCAAAATAATTTATTCTCAAATAATCTTTAATATAATTAATAATCTGATTATTATTTTCGATTCCTTTATATAGCTTCTACACTGATTTATATGATTAATTATTCTTGGTTTAATATGTTTTTATTCATTAATAATTTCTATTATGGACACATTTTCGATATTAAAATAATTTCTATTCAGATAAATAATTTCATACTCATTCGGTATCAAGTGTTATTTTCTGTTCACCAATATTTCTCGACTGATTAACATTTTAGAGATTCATTCATAACTTTAACTCTGATTTATTATAAATTCTTATGATACGTGCATTTCCAATTAATTATTATTTTTTTTTTTACTCTAATATTTTCGATTCATTAAGAATCTCTCTAGTTTGATTTATATTAAGGATTATTAACATTTCCGAGTCTGATATATATTTCCTCGGTGTACTTATGATTTCCACTCTGATACAAATTCTCGATTATTAAAAAGCTTCAGATATTTTCAGATTCAAATAAATATTTCCGAAGCACTAATAATTTTTAATTGTTTAATGTGTTTTTCTTCTCTAATATCTTCGTATTGATTATAATTTCAAATAATTCTTTTTTTTACAAACAAATGTTTAATTCTTAATTTTTTATACATTTTCGATTCATTATTGATCACTAATGTAGTAAAGTTACATATAAATTAACCTTGAACTATATTTTCTTTTCATTTCTATTATGTTTTCGATTCAGTATCAATATTAATTTATATTCTAATACATGTTGTGGCACCAGCATGCTTCCCTGTACCATGCCCTGAGTTGGGCTGTACCAGTTAGATAAAAGCAGTTGGGTGGAGTTTTCATGATTTTGAAGCAAGGACGAATAGGAGACCCCCAATAGTTGGCCTATCAATCCCAGAGGTATCATTTCACATGGAGGATATTAAGACCACTCCTAGTTTTAACATGCGCACGTCGCCTTTAGCGAACACGACGGATCTTCAGGTTAAGTCAAGATTCCAACTCATTACTTACCGATAAGGAGAACGACGCCTTAATCCTTTCCAAGCCAATGCGCCTCTGATACATGAATATGCATTTTCGATTTAGTAATAATTCCTACTCCGACATACATTTTGAATAGCCATCACATCATTCTCGCATGCATAGGTCTATGACTGTTAAGTTTTATGGAAACCAAACTTCTTTGATGTGGTGGAACTTGGAAAAGGTGTGTGTCATCTGTATAATTGACTATTTCCTTTGAACTGTTTCAAAATTGTTGTGTTTGTTGACAATTGTTGTTCAATTTGTTGCGTTTAATGACTTCGCTTGACAAAAATAGACAATATAATATACTTTATACAATATCCTTTAACTGTAACTTTAATAATTTTTAATCGGTGTTGCATGCGATTTTACAGCCTACCACAAAACCTATCCCTGCGAATCACAAGTTAAACGTGTCTGGTTTAAATAGTTATCAAAGCTTATTTTAAACAAATAGTTTTATTATATGAGGTCTCCGGTTTGTACTATTGTTTCTTTTGAAAAAAAGCTATCGGGTACTCGAAAACGCGTAAAGTACGTATTTTTCAACGCTTGAGATAAAAATTCTATATTGTTTAAAAAAAAGCGATAAATATTTAAAATTTAAAACTTAATATGGTTTTAAATATTAAAATTATAAGATTAATTTTTGATACCGTTTATCAGATAGTCAATCAGCTCAAAGCTGCTTGGACAACCAACGAATATAGAGACTTTTCAAAATAATGAGTAGTATAACATGTCCCAAAGATGAAAACTCAGAAAAATCATAAGCAGCCATACCGAGGATAATATACGTTGTCTATTAACAATATCACTTTTTTAGAGCGAAAGATACCGAACTCAATACAAACCAATGTTGAACACGTAGATAGGTGATTGCAGTGGCCTGGTTGGTTAGAGCGTCGTTCTCATTATCGGAAGGTGGTGAGCTCGAACCTGGACTTAACCGAAGATCTGACATGTTCACTAAGGGTGGCTGGGCACATTAAATAGTCTATGGTAGCAATGTTCTCCAAGTGAAAGGATACCTCTGAGGTGGCAAGTATTCAGGGCCTTCTGCTTCGTCCCTGCATCTAAATTAAGGAAACTGCCAACCGGCTGCTTCAAAGTGGTAGAACTCGGCTAGGGGCTAGGTACATAAATACATAATGGTGTAGGCTAATCACCGACTGTACCTTTAGTCTAACAGGTGTGGAATACGCGCCCATCACCATGTGCCTCGTCATTTTGAACCACGTTCAGGTGATGAGGTCACGCCCGAGCTGGCACCCTCCTCTCCACATCCATGCCACACCAGCGGAAGAGCTTTGGGCTGTAACATATCAACGGGGACAAGTCCCCAACCCACGGAGCTCCAGCAACCCAGTGAGGGACAGTACGGCATGGTCACGCTCCCAATCACTGCCCGCGGCAAATGATGGTTCACTTTGCTGATCTTAACGGGAAGCGGCGTGAAGCTACTGAAGTTCAAGGACTAGGTACAGAGAAACACGCTGCTGTAACAGCAACGATACACATACTGTGTTTCTGTACACGTACCTGTTGCGGTGATACTTCGTCACCTGACCGAGGGTCAAAATGACGAGGCATTTGGTGATGAGCGAGTATTCCAAACCCGTTAACCTAAAGTTACAGTCCGTGGCTCGCCTACATCACTGTGTATGTATGTTGGGATGGTTGTTTGGGATTTTCTCTACTAACAAGTGAATGTTTTTTACTATTTATGAAGTCTTTCGGAAAGGATATTACGCAGAGGATATTTGCTTAGCAGTGAAAACTAACAGATAGAAATAGGACTTACAACTTCTACCTGTTAGTTTGGCCGCTATGCGGTTTAAAGCTTTCCATACCGACAGACGCGCATGCGGAAAGTGAAATTCATCCAATCATTACCCAGGGTACGCTTTGGCATTAGTGGAATGACACTTTTTGGGATGCAAAGTTCTGGGTTCTATAGCAGCCACTGTTGAAGAATGGGAAATGGGTGTCGCATTTTTGCCTTCTACATGCACATTTACAGGAATGGGATCTATAAAAGTTCTCGAAGTTTCTCCTTTTGTTATATGGTCCCACGTTCTCTGAAACATTGGCTTTCTCTCTCTCTCGGAGAATGGTCATATACATTCTTAAAAAAAAAAAAAAAAAAGGAAAAAAAAGAAAAAGTCGAGCGATTTTCCGCATTCTATGAGCAATAGATTTATCTATTCTCATCTATGGTTTTTCTTAATTAAGAGAAAAAGATTCATTGCTGATTAAAGTGGATTTATTCCGATTCCTTAAGATTCATTGAAAGTTTTAAGAAATTAAAATAATGGGATTAAAGAACTCAGCCTGAACGGAATTCCACTTGAAAAATTTTATAAGAGTGTACAGAACTCACAGCAAATGCACTTCATTGTATTAAAATCGCCCAATTTCTGATTTTCAACAGTAGTTGGATTGAGAATTAGTCATTCATATATATATATATATATATATATATATATATATATATATATACTAATCACTTGCAGAATATTTTACTTAAAATCTTTTTTCAAAGCATTTTTAAACTGTTGTTATGAAACAAATTTACAAAAGTTTAGCTATAGGTTTTACGCAGAATTAATTTCTTAAATTATCTGTAATTAAGTTAAAATAAATAGATATCAAAATTTACGAATGACATTTTGTCACATTCTTTTGTCTACAGCGTAAAAAAAAGAAAAAAAAAAAAAAAAAAAAAAAAAATGCAAGCTCACAATTACTTGGGTTAATTTAAATATTTATTTCAATATTTCATGGTTATGAATTTTGTTTCAGTAAGTTACGCGATAATAGCTTTTAAAAATACATTTTATTATTTCCTTCTTGTGATATAATTTGTAGATTATTTTTTTAATTTTATGAAAAATAGTTAATTAAGGTAGGTTTATTATATTTTTACGTAAATAACAGGGAGAATTAAATAATACTTTTTTTATTCATAAATAAAATATTTATTTTTATAACAGTCATATAAGAAATGCATTTTTTCCCACTATTCTATAACTGAGTTGCGTAAATAAGAAATGCATTTCTTTTCCACTGTTCTATAAATGAGTTGCGTAATTAAGAAATGCATTTTTTCCACTGTTCTATAACTGAGTTGCGTTAATAAGAAATGCATTTTTTTCCACTGTTCTACAGCTGAGTTGCGTAAATAAGAAATCCATTTTTTTCCAGGTTTGTGTGGAACGATTTACATTGAAGGTGGATATGAGCATCCAATGTTTTTAACTACAGATGACACTAAACCGGGTGGAAAATTTCCAGCCTTGATTGGGTAAGACAAATATTCGTGTTCTTCAGCTTTTCAATAGAACATGAATTAAGTCGAAACATTAAATATAAAATTTTTAAAATACATAACTAATTGAAAAACTAATGATTCACAGAAATACAAATAGATAATATCAGAACAGCAAATATAGATCTACAAAATTAAAGTCAATATTTGTTATTATAGATAGTCAAAAAAAAAGGGAAACTTTGATTCAAAGTCATTGCTATTCAATTATAACGAGGGTTTAATGGCTGTAACGATACATAAGAATTTAAAAGATCTTTCAATTCAGGTAAGTTCTCCAAGAAGAAAATTGAGCGTTTGGAAATGCGTGCTCTTGATTTGTATCTTACAGTACATTTTTTTTTCATAGTAAAACTACAATTATCCGAAACGCTTTTAGTATTTCAGAAAAATAAATTAGACTGATGAAGAGGTGGAAACTAAGAAAAAAGATGAAGCTCAAGGAAAAGAAAGTCTTGTGTGTGTGTAAGTGAGATAAAGAATGAAAGATGTCACTTGAAGAATTCAGAAATTTTCTTCTGTAAATTTCTGGATGTAGACGGCAAGATCAGAAGTTAGTACTGAAGATATTGGAGAATGGATTATGAGTTTGTCCCTATAGATTGCAAATAAGAAAGAAGATTAATGTCCAAGTGGAAGCAGACAAGAGACCACCAGCTAGTGAAGTACTTGTCGGCTTTGAAGTGGATGGAGCGTCTGCCCGAGTATGAGTACAAGGAAATTCTCACTGCTAAGCGGATGCGCAACTTGGCTGCCTGTAAAAGGATGAACAGCTTACTGTGAACGAGATGTTCAGCAAGCAAAAACTTTCTTTTACAGCACTGTACATATATATTGTATTAATATACAGAGCTTGTGTGTAAGTACCTTAACTTATAAAAGTGGCATAAAAAAGGAATTGATTTATTTGCTATTTGTACAATTTCGCTTGCTTTCTTTGTTGGGGAGCTAGCTGTTTCAATTCCCTGGAATGCACAGGGTGTTTATACATATTGTAATGCATTCTCTTTATGTTTTTGCTCAAAAATATATAGGTTATAAAAATATTGTAAATATACTGATATTCACTTAAATTTTATTATACTCTCTAAAAGAAGTCTGTATTCGAAATATTCATTATGCTATAAAGAATATTGCTTCAACGTGGCCAAAAATGAAAAATAACTTACCTTTTACTAACAAAATGCAAATTATATAAACTTCAAAATTCTGATTCTCCACTATCCGAACTTCAGCAAATCTTTGTGTAAAGGAAACTCATAACAATCCAAGTGAACCAAGCTGTCAAATACAGTTTGGTGCAGCACAATCTTTTTATCTGGAGATATAATTTCGGTTCTTTTAAATTCCGATACTATTAATGATTTTTTCAACGATTTCCATTCACTTCTTATTTTGCAAATAATTTTACTTAATAACAGTAAACTATTTCTTATTTTTAAACGTTTTGTAAAACCTAATGAGATCTAACAAATCACTTTAATAAAAAATTACAATGCAATCCTTCATAAAAAAGTCACCCTTATGTTTAAATGAGCTAATTTTTCATTTTGATTGTGATGTGCGCAATCCTTTATTATGATCTGCAGATTCATATAAAGGAATGTCATCTTATAGTTGAATACATCTTCTAGCAGCTATAGTCTTGCGCGAGGAAAGTTTCTAAAAAAAAATAATAATAAAATAAAATAAAATAAAGAACGGAAAAAAAAAGCAGAAGTGTAACTTTTAGTGACTGCTTTCTAATAGTTAGTGAGTTTTTAAAAATCAGATGACTGCTCGCACGAGTTTCATTAATATCATTTTACATAATATATCTTCATTTTATATATAATATCTTATAAATCTTCAATCGAGAATCTAATGTATGAAGCTATAGATAGAATGTTGGAAAGGCAAAGTTCAACAATATTTCCAAATTTTATCAGCTTAAGCAATGTTTATTCAGAAAAATATTTTACGATTTTAAATTTTAAGCAAAAATTATTTTGATATTGAGTAACATAAGTAATAAAATTTAATAAACACAATTAAAAAATTGGAATCGTTTACCTATTGTTGAATTAAATTTTAAATTTGATATAATAAAGCCTATTTAAAAATATATCTTCGTTTAATTTATTATATCACAAATCTCTCTCTATTGAAGACATTTATTATTGTTATATTTTATTACTTTAGATTTATACCAGGAGATCACTGCCGCCGATTATGTTCTTTAAGCTCTGATGAAAGAAAAGAAATTCTCGCTCGCAGTTTAACGGAAGCAACTGGTTATAAGGAATTCCTAAATGTAAATAAATATTTCATATTAATTTAAAAACAAAAAACAAAAATTTTTAATTATTGGGTATTTTAGCTTTCTATAAAATAAATTTATATAAATTACCGAAATTGCAACTGTGCGAGCAAATTATGAAAAAATATAATTAGTAATATTAGCATAAAAAGCAATAAAAGGCTTCTTCCTCTTCTTGCTTTTCCACTTTGAATCTTTTTTTAATTTCATTGATTTTTTTTAATGATAGGGATGAAAACTGTATTCAAGAAAAAGGTCTTTCTCCAAACTGGAAATTTTCATTTTCATCAATGAAAAAAGCTTTAAAAAAAAATAAAATGAAGAAACCACCAGAAAAGAGTTATAAGAAGCTCTTTTCTGGTTCTCTTCCAAACTGAATCACTCAAATTAGTTAATAAGCTCTAAATCTAAAAACTTGTCATACGTTGCTCATTTACAAAGTTGTTGCACCAGCATGCTTCCCTGTACCTTAGCCCTGAGAGTTGGACTCCATCAGTTAAATAGAAACAACTGGGTGGAGTCTTCGTGATTTTGAAACAGGGACCAAGCTGAAGACCCTTATACTTGGCCTGCCATATCTAAGTATCATTTCATTAGAGGACATTGAGATCTTTCCCAGATTTAACGTGCCTCATCAGCCATTAGCGGATATGACGCATCTTCGGTCGACCGGGATTCAAACTCACTACCTTCCGATAGTGAGAACGACGCCCGAACCAACCGAGCTACCGTAGCCCCCTTCGTTTACAAAGAAGAAAATCACGGAGACAATTGAAATAAATTCAGCATTTCTAGAAAAATAATGTTACTGTGCAGTTTATGTGTGTGTGTGTGTGTGTGTTCGTTCAGAGATCAGTATAAAGAGCGTTGATAAGAGATTAAAAGTATAACCGCAATAATGGTAATACAATAACTAGGATCCAAACCTGCATTAAATATCACTTTTCATTTTTTAAAGAATGCAAAAATATTTTTACAATATGTTTATAAGAATATTAATAAGTTTTAAAAATATTACAATTTTATTTTTAAATTTGTCAGCTTTTTAATAAGTTTCTATAAATTTTAGAAACCTTTCAAAGAGAATTTCTATATTTGTAAATTGATGTTGAATTCATTTATCTATAATGTATATATTTGCTTCACGATTAACATGCATTTGCTTAACTTATTATTAAGTAACATATCTTCAAGCACATGTGAATTTTAAGAATAAAATCCTAATTGTTCATTATCAACATATTTTTCTGAGATTATTAGTTGTGTTAATTATAAAAATGTATTTTATATCAGAAAATAAGCTTTTTTTTAATATTTCCTTTAGCCAACCCATTATGAAGAAAAAAATTGGATGACGGAGCAATACATAGGTGGAAGTTACACAGCAATGTTTCCACCAGGGTTTTTTACAAGATATGGAAAGTAAGAAAAATGAAATTAATATATATATATACATTAAGTATTTTCATATAACAATAAATATACATTAGAAATGCATTCATAAAATGAGCATTAAAAAATAAATTTCTTAAAATAATACAAAAAGTATCAAAAATTTCTTTGATATCTGAAATATCTATCTACAATAAATACCGTATACTATTTGAATGTTTGGTAATTAAAAAATTAAGTTGATACCAAAAAAAAAAAATAAATAAATAAAATATTACCCTAAAAGTAAAAAAAAAAAAATGTATAATGAAAATATTTAGTACAATTTGTATTATATAGAAAATAGATTAGATATTATAAATTATGAGAACTTCTATAAAAAGTCAAGAATTTATCCTTTTTTTATTTTATAATACATCATTATACTTATGATAAATTAAAAATATAATATTACATAAATATATTTTTAACAGACTATGGAAAGACTAGAAATGATTATCCTCTAAAAATCTATCTCTTATTAGAGTTTGTATTATGAAGCAAATGCTGGCAAAATATGCAATGTTGATAAATATGACATTACTTTATAACAAATTTATTCTCCGCCTTTCTCTCACATATTATATCACGCCACATATTATATATATACTTGTTAGACATTTAAAAAACAATGAATCTAAAATGGTCAAAAGTTTTTCACAATGTTTATTTTTTATTAGCGCCTTCCTTTCTTTCTAATGTTACAAGTGTTTTTGTTTTTTATTTTAAATCTTTTTTATTTCTAACAACAAATTAGAAGAAAACTCTAATCAGATTAACAAACTTTCCTTCCATATGTTGCATAGTTAGCACAGAGAACTTCACAGTATTTTTTATGCAAAATAGATGTTTAGAGAGGCAATTGATATGAACAGCGAGGTGAAAAATCACAACAGATATAAAGGCATAATAATGTAGATACAAAGGCATAGTAACATCCCTCTTTTAACTTAGAATTCTAACAAGAGAAATTTTTGTGTGTTATGTCTAACATAATCTAGTAAAATAACACAAATATAACAAAATTACCTATTAAAATTTAAAATAATTAACAAAGGTATTTTTTAGGTTGGATTTACAGCGCTATTTCATGCAAAATTTTTTAAAGACATTTAAATTTATTTTAGAAAAACAAGCAAACTTATTTTAGTTTAATAGTAAAAAAACTAATTTATTAGGGTGGGAAACACATTTGCATGTGAGTTAATGATGTTTTAAAGTTTTTCAAAAATATAAATAATAAATTCAAAAATCAAAAACCTTAAAAAATCAAATAATAAATTCACATACAAAAATTCTTACTCAGGTCAAAAATATTGCTTGATGCTATTTTCAGAAATATTTTTGAAATTGGTTTAAGTTTTAAATAAGAAAAAAGTATTTTAAAGAATGAGCTATGAGAGCATAGATTTATTATTATAAAGACATTATTTTTAACATTATTACAATTAGTGGCAACAAAATTAACATAGTAAAATGCATACACTTATTATATATGGAAATAACAACATGAATACTTTAATCTAAAGATTAACATATTGAAGTATTTCTATTGTATTAGCTTCAGAAGTAAAAAATTAAGAGTAAAAATAATAACACTGAACTTGACATTATAATTATTCTAAACATAAATAATAACTTTATGTATATATAATGTTAAAAAAAATATAGTTAAAATGTTTTGCCACATAATCAAAAGGAATTAAAACCATTTGGATCAATCTCTGAAATTGAGTTTTTGTTTACATTGTCTTGTAATCACTCAACTTTGCCAAGATAAACTTTTAAAATGCATCGCCTTGGATATCAATTGAGGATTATAAATGTTCAAGTGGATCAATATTCCGTAGGTGATTATCATTTTAGTCAATTCATCATAGTAAGATTGGCTTTCTTTACATATTTTATTTGCCCTTATGATGTTTAGTAATACTGCCTATTAAAATTTGCTGGTTGACAGTATTCATGAATAAACTTAAATCTAATCTTACTAATCTTAAGTTTTTGTAATTTTATTGATATGACCAGATATGAATAAAAGTGCACCTGTTACTTTTAACTAAAATAAAGATCTTATCTAAGCAACTACTGTAAATTTATGTATTTAATTTGGGAAAATAATTAAAAATATTACATTTCTCAATAAAGCACACCAAATAAGTAGTTTAATTCTTATTTAGGAATTAAGTTAATGATCATTGGAATCCAAATTTAAGAAAATACTTGGTTTCAGAGCTCTTCGAACTCCAATTGATAGACTCTATTTTGCTGGAACTGAAACAGCTACCCACTGGTCAGGATACATGAGTGGAGCAGTAGAAGCAGGTGAAAGAGCTGCACGAGAGATTCTCTGTGATATGGGAAAAATTACAAAGGATCAAATATGGATAAACGAACCAGAATTTGAAGTAAAAAATAATTTTAATATTTTTTTGATAGATTCCATGCTAATGTATATTTTAGAAAGATACAAATTTAGTATTATACGTGGATTAATGTAGATATTTATAAATAAGTACAGTGTATTTATATTTTCTGAAGCTATACAAATATGTCTATATTTGTATAACTTCTACATAACAAATATGTCTATATTTGGATACAAATCTAATCTATCTAAGTTTGTCTCGATACAAATATGTTTAGTAGTCTGGAAACAAATCTATTACTTACAAATTTGCATTATTAAAGATCATTTTGGAAAAAATGTACTCTGGAGCTCTATAAACAAGAATACCTTCTCACCATCTATCATATTTAATAACAGTTTTCATTCCTTACATATAGAAATATATAGCAAATTATAATCGAGAGAAAAATTTCAAAATACTATATTTCAAATGTTCTCAAAATTTAAAAATATTGAATTAATGACTCACACTGCATTAACTAATCACTCACAGTTAAACATTAAAAATCATTTTAACAATACAAATAGAAAAATTATATGATGAACAGTCTACATGGAGTATCATTGAATTATTAATAGCGCTTATAGTCAATTAAAAAATTTTCTTCTTTTTTTTGTTTTGTTTGTTTTTGATATTTTCTAATAGTATAAAAGAGATCGTGTAAAATTTTGTATTCTAATTGTTAAGCATTTAACTTTTTGATTAAAAAAATGAAGTTTATTATTTTTCATTAATACTATAATAAATTCACTAGGAATTGATTTAATAGACTGACAGTAAATTAATTTCTTCAAAAACTATTTATATTTATAATACAGGTAGTTATTAAAATAATGGAAACATTTAGGATTTATAAACCTCTTATGAATATAGTGTAAGTCCACATATGGCATGTAACACAGCTTGGATTCACTATGGAATCGATTCATTCAAGGGTTGAGTAGTTTCCTTCTTGTTTTCTTGATGATTATGGTGAAATCTGTTTGATACTCAAATGATTCATCTCCTTTTTATTGCTGGGAAACAATTCTTTTGAATGCCTCTTTTTTTCATTTAACTTTAATAATTTAAATAACCAGTTAAAGAGAGGAAAGATTCTGTTAAATTGATAATAACATATGAGCAATTACATAAAAATTTCAACAATGTGATACAGCACATAAAATAATTACAATTCTTATGTTTTACTTTACTTTACTATGTTTTACTTCCAGGATATAATGGCAAAACCATTTCCCATAACTTTCAGTGAAAAATATACACCATCAGTGGGAGGATTTCTGAAAATAATGGTGACTTCTAGTTTATTAGCAATAGTGATTCTAGTTTTATCAGTAATGATAAAATACAAGATAGATTCTACAGTGTGAAACAAAATCATTTGTATCATTTTTTTCATTTCACTAACCTATCAGTTTTTAAGTAAAATATTTAAATCAACCAAGTGTTCATTGTTTCATTTAATATTTTCTATTCACACATATTCTTTTAAGTAGAAAAAGCTTCTATTTTAATATTTACAAAACAAATTTACACAACTCTTTTTAAAAATAAAGCAAATCATAATAAATTATTTCCTTTTGTGAAAGACATTTATCAGTTTATATGTACCTCCTATATAAAGAAGCACTTATGTGAAAAATATGGAAATGATATTGCTTATATGTGGTTCCAGTTAATATAAAATGATAAGGCTATTATTTCACACTGAACTGCTCTTTAGATAATAAAAAATTGGTTTCTGACAGTCATATTTAAATAAAATTGTATGTATTTCAATAAAATGAAACAAAATGGTGTGGGCAAATGTATAACTAATAAGATATAATTATTCTATTTTTTTTAAAAAAAAAGAAAAAAAACAATCAAATTTGTTCAGCAAATTAGAATAAATATTGCATTGAAAAAGAAGCATTTACTTAAAAATGTATAAATAAATTCTTTGACAGAATTACCCCAAATGGCAATGGAACTATAGCTACAAATTAAAGGACGGCAAATTATTTACATAATTAAAAATAAGATAAAAATAAATGACAGGGCATTTGGCAATTCTGTAAATTAATCACATGAATATTTTTAATTAGACTACAGGCAAGATTTTAGATCTTCTAATACCATGTCTCACATTAAAAAGCGTTTTTAAAAATATCGTTTTATTTTCCTTTGAAGGCAAATATACACTAAACAAATATTGTTTGTGAATCTACAACAAATATATGTTTTACTTATACTTCATACTTATCATTGCATAAGCACAATTGTTTCAAAATTATACAATATATAATTAGTAATAAAAATCCCAAGATTTTGCAACTGCTATAGATTACAAGTAAACAACAGAATTAGACAAAATTTTGCTACAAGTGTCACTTGACACTGATTGAATAGGAGAGAGGGACAAAATGATATTGAATATAAACATTGAAAACATAAAAAATAAGTTTGAGAACCAATAAAATCCCAAGGTATATATTTTAAAATGAATTCAATACGAAAACACAATTTCTATTAAAATTTAACTTATTTATTCCTTTAAGTTTGCAAAGTCAATATTACTGCAGTTTAAACTACTATGATAAAAATTTCATGATATATCGATAAATTACAGATCACTATTTAAAAAACTGAGTTCTATTATATATATTTTTGATACTCACAATAATGTTTAGCTATAAAGGATATAGTATAAATAAAAAAAATGAACTAAATAATGTAAATCAATAAAAATCAAAGAGTTAAAATTCTGCATTGGTAAATTGATTAAAAGCAAATTAAGGTCACAGTAACAATTTTTATTGGAGTGAATAATAGGGAGGGATAATTTTAACAAAAGAAAATATAAGAATAAATAAAACAAAATTTTGTTTTTGTCTTTAAAGTAACATATGGATAGAATGATGACAGCTTCGAAATTCCATTCCATTATCTTTTGAACTAAACGTTGATAATTCTAAATGCCAAATGCCAGCACTTTTCCCTAGTAATCTTCCTCAAATTGCATTTCACACTACTGTCAACAATCATATATGAAATGTGCAGACAGTAAAAAACAGTAGATAGATAGCATAGTCAAATTCAAAAAATCAGTATTTCAATCATAAATATTTGATATAAAAATAAATCATTCAAATTACATGCAACAGGTACAACAAAAGTTTTATTTATAAAATTTTTTCCAAGAATAATTTGACACCTCATTCAACAAACTTCTTCATATGGTGAATTCAGTCCTCAAAACAGCTTTATCAAGTTTTATCAGGGTGTAAGGCACACTCATTGTCCCAAGGCCATAGAAGTTTCTCATCGCTATCAAATTGTTTTCCTTTTAACTTCATTTTCATATGCAGAGAGAGTGCGAAGTAATAGGCAGCGAGGTCTGGACTGTGAGGGGAGTGTTTAAGAAGTTTCACTCCAGGAGCGACTAAATACTTATTGCAAGCTTCAACAAAGTGCACTGGAAAGTTGTCTAAGTGGAGGAACAGGTGTCCAATCTTGATTTTGGACTCAAACTTTCAATGAGATATGTTGTCTTCAGTCTGGCATTATTCAGTGTACCATTAAACTGTGACTGTCTTTTATATGTTCAAAACAATGAGACAGTGCCATTCAATATGAAAATAGAGCTATTATCTTTTTTTAATAGATAGAAACTTTCAAAGAGCTTTTGATGTGTCCTCATCAAACACATCCACTTAATTTTGAGCTTTGCACAGCACATCATAGTACCTACACATACAGTACAGATAAGTCTGTCTCAAATAGACTGTCTTTTATCAAACATTTTCAGTATCTTTTGACACAAAGACACTGACAAGTCATCTGCTGTTTTATCAAACTGTGACACCTAGAGACAACAAATTTTCTTTACATTTAAATGATTACTTAGAATGAAATATATTGTTGACACATGGAAAGTGTGAGGTCTCTTAAATTTGCTAATGTGACAATCACTGATTGTTGTCAAACATCTTCTTTACAGAAGAAATGTTTACTTCTATCACTTAAGTTCAGTCTTTCTTCACTTTGAGTGTGCTCCACAGTACCCCCCCCCCTTCCTTTGAATTCCTTGAACCACTTCAATATAGTCATATGATGTGACAATCATTATTCAGTGCAAAACTCATTTCTTCTAATGACTGATCTATGTTTAAACCATGCATAAAATGATATGTCAAAACTGCCCTTATCTCAATATGCAATCCCACTGGCTTAATCTACACTGTAAACTATCATTAAGAATAAACAACTGTATCCATAAATATATTGCAATGGCTAACACACTAGCTTTGACTTGCTGGAAACTTCCTGAACATCAATAGCTGTAGCCTCCTGAGTTTTTTCGTTGAGTTAACTTGCAAAACTTTTATAATATCCTATGTTTCTGTTTATTTTGTAAGCAAAATATCTACTTCCATAACTTTTGTGTATTTTAAAGCATAATAAAAAAATTTCTATTGAATTAATGACTTTAAATCTAACATAATGTATGAACATAAAAATTATTACTAGAATGATGTGGAATATGTACACGATGCAGAGAATTCGGTTCTCTCTATTTTAGTTCTAGGAAATATCGTCATTCCTTCAATACATATTACACTGTAATCAGTAAATCATTCATAAACTGTGATGGCAGAATAATAGAATGTTAAGTAAATAATATAATTAATATTAAAATTCAATTAAACATGTCATAATAAAATTGATAGCTATCATTAAGGACAAGAAAGGATAATTATTAAAATAAATAGTACAACTGAATTTTGTAAAATTTTAAAGCATGTAGTTGCCTTTTATTAGTTTTATTTAGCAAAGTATTAACATTTTATAATTGGTAGCTTTTTATTGATAGTGGTTTCTTTTATTTTACATTTGTTTAATCTTTTAAATCCTAATCTTACATTTGTTTAATAGTTTAAAAAAAAAAAAAAAAAACGCAGATCTATCCAATTTTTTAGTTAAAATTTTTTAGTTTTAATTAATTTAATTTAAATTAAAATACTCTGATTACTTACAAATATGAAATATTTATCATAATTTTTTAAAACAAATTTATATTTTTATTATTATTAAATTTTTAAGCATCAGCATAATATTTGAATAGAGATTGTGAAAATTATTACCTCAAGAATATACTCTATTAAATCAAATTTAGCCTAACGGGCAAAGAATTTATTGTGAAATTTCTCCTTCATTGTTAAATGATGAAACATTAGCATAATTTTTCACTTCAATAGATATTTTTCATTTGTTAAAAGACTTAAAGTTTCAACAAATAAATGCTTTTAAAACAATTCGATGCACAGTATATCTTACATTCTTAGATAACAAACAATTGATGTTTTTTTCCTAATGAAAATACTTTTAAATATTTTTTTATTATCAATTAAATTACAAAAAATCTGAAACAAATATACGCTTTCTATAAATATGCAAATAATTCTAGAATCAATAAAATTTTACGAAAAAATGTTGACAAATAAAAGATAATCAACGAATTTATTAATAAATATAAATATTTTATTAACAAAAAATCATTATTATAATGTACTTAAAAATGTTAAGAACATTTCATTAAATTTTAAATTATCAATAAAAGTTTAACATCTCTCAGTAAGTTTTTATTATTTAGTATGTACATAACTATCTTTTATTGAACATCATTATCAATATGAAAATTTAACAGCACTAATTTTAGTTTTTAACCACAATTTTAACATTATGACAAACTAAAATTCATAAATGCACAAAAAGTATAATACTAAAATTCTTAACTGTATGTAATTCCTAATATAAAAAAAACTGTTCCAATGATTAATATACGCATTGCAGAGTAATGACAATGGAAAATAAGAATTATATGAAAATGAAAAGTATTATATAAGTAGTATATTTAATGATCAAACCCTGTGATGTTTTGTATGGGGTAGAAAAGAAAATTGAATGAATTAATTAAAATTTTTTACATACTATTAATATAGTTAAATAAGTTTTAAAATGCAAATTATATTATTAATATAAACAATATGAGCTTTAATGGCAAAAAATGTCAGCTTAATAAATGAAAATATATAAATCATTAATTGTTGTTATTATGTGCAGCTAGGCAGGCATTATGGGGCGCGATGCAACACTTTTCCTACTAAATCATTAAATGACATTTGCTTATAAAAAGTTATCAATTCAACGATCTAAGAGGCAATTGATTTACTTACTTTTATACAGTCATATATTTAACTATGTTATTTTACAATGGCATATGAAGAATTTAACCCCTCTTCTTGTCTTCTTCACATAACAATAGACTGTTCTAGTTTCAAACAGCAAACTTTTACTTAGACACTTTTTAGACGCAAATTCAAAGCCCTTTATTCGGCATTTATAAATTCTATTGTTTAAATGTACATTTCTGATCCAGACAACTATGTTTGTTTTGTTATTCCTTAATAAATTATATAAAAATATCTTTATTTATTGCTTTTTATCATTTAATGTAAAAGATTCCATTTGCAAACATTGAGAATTTAGATTTCAAAATTAGAATTTAAATTGTGTTTTATCCTTGATTTGAATATTTTAAAACCTCTAGAAAATTTCTTCTTTTACCCTTCAATTAGCAATTATTTTACGCATATATAAATAAAATTCAATAAATACTGAAATTAAAACAAAATTTATAAAATAACAATCAACTATACACATATAATTAATTTAAATACAGTAGGGAAATTATCAAAGTATGACAAAAGTGAATTCAGATTCATATCTATAAAGATATTCTATTTCAAAAACAAGTGAACTATTAAATCCTTTAAATTACCCCCACTATATTCAAAGTTAAGAAAAAATAATGGAATGCAATTAAAGCATATACCTAATTTTTAAAAATTTTAATTATTTTATAACTTTATTATTTTATCAAGAAACTTTAATATTTATATTTTGGCAATATAAATAAGAATAAAACTACATTAAATGAATATAAAGGACTTCAAGAGTACTTTAAAAAATTATATGCATACATATTACTGGGACATAAATATATTAAATAAGGAAATGAAATAAAAATAAAATTTTGAATTCAATAATAATAAGTGAAATATCGCATTAGAAAATATCTGTATTGATTTTCAGAATTTAATTTAAAATTTAATTATGACTTCTGTGCATAAAATAACATTTTATGCCAAAAGTGACTTAGTTACCTTTGTATTTTACTAATGACATTAATTTCTTTTATGAAAAGGAAATATATAAAAATTTAATATTATAAAAGCATTGGATTTACTTTACGGAAAAAGTTTCAGGCTATTAAAATTATTTATTGTATTTTCTGATTAGCTTTTTAATTCCTAACATTTTATTTATCAAGCAGGAAAACATAATTTTATTTATTGAGATTTACTATACTGAATTTAAATTAGTTGATAAAGTAGTTTATAGTTGCTGGTGTAGAATATCAATCCAGTTTTTCAGAGATTGAATTGCACAGATCAAAATAAGATTATGAAGGTTGGGGCATAATTAAAAATGGAATGACCCAAGGCAATATTCCTGTTGATGAATTGTAGACATCTGTAATGCCTCAATGATCTTGGAACATTTTTCTGAATGATTATAACATACATGGGGTTAAAAAATTGTACAATATTATCAAATCTTGGCTAAAGATAACAGTATCATACAGCTTTCACTATGATTGCAGTTACAGTATTTTAAAAGCACCATTTTAGAAATATGAACTTTAAAATTATATTCACAAGACATAGATCAGCATATGTGGAGTGAATGTGAGAAATATCTGGTTTTCACACAAATGCCAAGTTTTCTTGTGAAGCTAGTGAGGAAAATGTTTAAAATTTTTATCATAGTATAAGCTGCATGATATTGTTTTCTCTTGACAGAGTTTGATAGCAATATTGTTATAAAATAATAAGCTCAAAAATAACAATGAAATGAATTAATTTTTAATAAGATTTCAATGATTCTTCACATAATCAATTGATTAAAATCCTTTTCCATGTGAACTGTCAGTCAATGGAAATATCTTTTCCTAGTCAAATAATTAGTGGGCATGTAGTACCATTCTTAAAATAATGTATTTAAAATTTGAAAAGATGGAACTGCATTATGGAATACAGTAAAAATATCATTTCAAATTAATTTAAATAAAAATGTTTTCACTAAAATACCATTAAATGAATTCTTATTTTAATATTTTCAAATATTTTATTCATTTAGCTTGAATACAATATACCAATCTATATTCTAAGTTGTGTTTTATTATATATACTTCACTAACAGTGGTCTTTTTTATTTTAAAGTTGTTAAAAAAATTTATTTTACTTTTGGTCAAAAATATGTACATACAGAGAACCAATTTTTCTTATTTTTCTATTCAAATTTGTGAGAAAAATAACTGGACACAGTAAATCTTTTAAAGTACCTGTACACATTGAAAACATTAATTTCGACCAAAAATGATACATTTATTTTATTCTTTTGTTAAATAAGAAATTCAAATATCTTTCTAAAACAGATTTGTTTTTGTCTCTACATTAATAAGATTCCGAGATATAAAAGATTTCGTAAAGATTAGGAAACCAAAAGTGGACATATTTAAAAGACCAGAAGTGGGCGTTTAAAGGGCCAGAATGATGTTAAAAATTAGTTTAAACAGTGTTTAATTTTGTAATATAAATTTAGTAAGCTTTTAAAAGATACATAAAATAATTACTATTCCGGAAATCGATCAGAAAATCAAATAAAAAATTAATCAGCAAGTATGAGAATTTCTTATACAGGCACAACATTTTAATCTTTAAATGTGATTTTCTCAGAACTGGCTTTTTTTATAATTTGCACACTTCAAAAATGATAACTCAAAATATTTTTATAATATTACTATGGAATTTCATGAGCGTAAACTGTATATTGTTTTCTAGGAAATGTACTAAAAAAAATTTAATCACTAAAATATTTCCCAAATTATGGCCGATTATTCAAATAATGGCATAAAAAATTGGGCTAAAATTTCAGTATAAATATTCAACTGGCTGTAATTTATTTTTTTAACAAAAACTTAAAATTTTAGTACATGCTCTAGATAACGACATATAGATTACTTGGTATTAATTTTTTTCAAATATGTTAAATAGTTTTTGATGTAGCATTTTTTAAAAATTTTTTTAAAAATTGCTTAAAATTGTATTTATATTTAACATTTCTGAAGAATAATATTCGAATATATCAAATTTTAGTAGCTCAATATTAATGTTTTCTAAAGTGAAATAAGAAAAAATCGTTACAATGTATATATGAAGTGTATTTAAAAAAAGTGCTCTGAACGTGTTCAGGTACCTTAAGTGTGATACTTCCATAAAATTATATTTGCAAATATAATAATTTTTATATAGATATTAAAATACTAAACATTTCATCCTAAGAAATACTAATAAATATATATATACAATTAATAATACATACATATTAATACCTATGTTTTATTTAATAATTCAATTTTTAATTTTATTTAATAATTCAATAGGAGTTACAATTTCATAATTTCTAGATAAAATTGCTGATATTGAGATAACTTGTATATAATAGAAACAAAATGGAATTAAATATTATTGATGGAATAAAATCATGGATTTTTTCTAAAATATATTTTTATAAATGATAAGTGCAAATCTGTTTATATCCATCTAAAAAGTTAAATTAATAATCAAAATCCTTTTCTTTGCATTTTGTGAAAACTTATTCAAAGTCAAATAAGCAAATTTTACTTTTTTCTCACTCTTCTTTCTATATCATTAAAACATGTATAAAAATTAAAGTGTGGAAGTTTAGAGAATGAAGCAGAAATAAACATATTTATCAAGATAAAATTTTCCATATTCATTTGATTTCATTCCAATATTGTACAATAAGATAACAAATGATTGAGTGACTTTCAACTAAATCTTTTTAAGATAGTATAACAGATTATTTACCACAATCTACTAAAAATAACTTATAACATAAAAGCAAGATTTAATAAAGCTAAAGATCTAACAGCTTCAGATGACCATCATTATTCTTTACAGTGAATACTGTCTAAATATATTTAAATAGATTACTGGCTTTTAACAAAAGAGTTCTTTCGGAATTTCCAAGATTTTATTAAAACCTTCGGAACATTTCACAATTTATATTATTTTTGTTTTAAATCATTTTTATTCAATATCCACACATACACACAAAATTCTCTATCAAAAACATAACAATGCATTTTTAAATTCATGTATCACAGATTGAAAAAGCTCTTTTTAGGATGACCCTTTTTTAAATAATATTTCAATGCACATCATTTTATTTAAATCATTCATTTATTTAATTATATTCTCCTTAAACCACCAAAAGAACTCAAGTTCATATTACAAGCATTAATTTAATTAACATTAGAATCAATGAAATTTTCAGACTTCATCGCACAGTTAAAAGCTTCATTCGATATAGTCTTATTCTTTGCAATGAATGTTTCTTAGCAATCAATTTTACAAGTGGTAACAAGCTAAAAGAATTATTTCATTTCCATTTTATCTATAAAGGGAACCATAAAATCATAACCAATAGAAAATGAATTACAAATTTGTAGGACATGTATAAATTAGAGATTAGAATTTATTTTCTTATTTTACATACCTTCTTATTTACAATGAACTAATTCGTACTTTTCTATTTTGGCGGTGCAGGTGATAGCATCACCATACGTTATTATCAAGTGAAACAATATGCTCTTACCATTACTATTTTTTAACTTTTTACCTTCAAAAAGAATTTTAAATAAAGAAAAATGCCATCACATTCTTTTCAACTAGTTCCTATTTCTTCATTTGTTTCCCATAAGTTATCATGAAAATTTTCAACATGGGAATTGTACCAGTGAAATGGAATAGTACCAAAAAACTCTATAAAAATTAGAATAATTGCCAACTATTGCAAAATGCTTGATTTTCAACTCATGTATAATCACAAAATATTTTTTAAAGAAAAATTTACATGATATAGTAAAACCAAATATTTTTCTTTATTAAAAATGAAGCCATTTTACAATATTTGAATATAAAAGAAAACTGTATATTAAAATTAGAAATATGCCCATCTCAATAAAATAAAAATGCTTGCTTCAGAAAGAAATGCCTTGGTACTTACATACTGTATTCTAATTCTGGTTATTTTTCATTATTTCAATTACTTACCTAATTCTTTTCGGTTAAACTTGGATAAAATTTTATTGTTGACAGCAATTTACAAATGCATGAAAAAAAATTCATTTTAATCGAAATACAAAATAGAAACTACTTCCTTTTGCAAACACTGAACTACCAATAAAATATTTTAAATATATAAAATAATTCAAATGAAACTTTGTTTAAATGATACTGAACTATGGGTGAAATCTTAAGCCTACAAATTGTTGAAGTCCAAAACTGACCATTTAAGTAACAACTAGACAAAGCTTAAGTGAAACTGATTAAATAAGATGTTGACCACAATAGAAAAATAATAAGACTGAATAAACAAGTAGACTTCAATTCTAGAAGAAATAATCCAATAATTGCACCACACAATAAGAGATTATTATAATTAATAAGACTTATTACGAAATTAAATCTTTGCAATTAAATTTGGGCACACAAAATAATTTAATCAAAAGATATGAAGAATTGTCTAAAAGATAATAATAAAAAACATAAACTCTAACCATGAAGAAATAAATTAAAACATTTTCCCTAGTCAAAATAAATAACTTAGTTACATTTTTAGTAATCTACGTTGAGTGACAAAATGTTTTTAAACATTGATTATGAATAAATCTTACTTTTTCAAAATTTTTTGAAATATTTAAGAAAATGATGTTTACTTAGACAGAAAACAATGTATCAGACAAATAAAAAACATAAGTTTATATTTTTTTTCAATATACAGTAAACCTCATGTTTAATTTTATGAATTTATAAGCAAATATCTTTCCTTCAATAATTCAAGAAAAAAATTTTTTCAACCGAGAAATGAGATAAAATGTTAATAAAAATGGATATTTCCCATATTAATATTGATTTTTATGTTTTATATTAAAAATTTACTAAAATTTCAGATTAAAAAAAAAAAAGTTTTTTACTATGTCACATTAATTTTAATTGTATTTCAGTATGAGTATGTAAGTACCAAAACACTATTGCACATAGAGTGGAATTACTTTTGTACTGTAAGAATACAAACATGTGGCTTATCAGTGTATTGAACGAAATTATTAAGTTCATGTGCCAAAATACTGTTCTTTACATTGATAGTGTAAGATGTAGTGTTATTTTCCTCATTTAGAATAACTTCAGCATCAGTTTTTCCTTCTTTATTAAGAGTTTTCAGTTTAGTATGGCCAATATAATGCCTCTTAAGATGACCAGATTGGGAAAAACCTCGATGGCAAATATCACAGATATATGGCTTTGCATTTGTGTGAATGACAAAATGGCGATCATATTCAGCAGGAGAATAAAAACCTTTGCTACATACTGAGCAGACAATACTAGGATCTTTGTGACGTTTGGCATGCTGCTTAAGCAGACGTTTGTCCAGAAAGCGCTTACCACACTCCTCACACTGAAAGGGCCTTTCGTCACCATGTAGCAGTGTATGCACTTTTAGATATGATTTATATGCAAATTTCTTGCTACAAAGTCCGCATGCATATGGTTTTTCTTGTGTATGTGTCACTTGATGTCTGTCAAGATTACGCTTTGAAGGAAAACATTTAAAGCACAGCTTACATACAAAAGGTTTATCTCGTACAACTTTTGGAGATGGTAATCCGCTTTCTTTCCTTTCATGCATACGAATATGAACCTTGAGGTTAAAGCTACGATTGAATACTTTATTGCACTTATCACATTTGTGCAGTTTTAAATCATTGGTATGTAATCGAATATGAGCTTTTAAATGATCTTTATGTGCGAAAGACTTTTCACAATATTCACATAAATGAGGTCTTTCCTTTGTATGAAAATATTGATGTCTCTGCAAGTTTCTCTTTGTAGAAAACGTTTTAGAGCATAAAAGACAAATATATGGCTTTACATTTGTATTCTTTTTATTTTCATTATCATTAAAAAAGTTATGTTTACGGTAATGTATGGTAAGATTAAATTTCTGACTAAACCCCTTATTACAAATGTTACATATAAATGGTTTATTTTCAAGATGAATAACTAGATGTCTTTGAAGCCTACATTTATGGATGAATGATTTCCCACATGTTTCACAAACGTGTTTTTTCTCTTTTGTATCTGTACATGTGTGTGTAGTCAAGTGACTTGGATTAGCAAATTTTTTATTACAAATTTCACATAAATAATGAGTCATATGACTCAACCAATGTTGATCCAATGACTTTTTGGAAGCAAATCGTTTACCACATTCTTCACACTCATGAACTTCTACATTCGTATGCGTGCGAATGTGAGGCAGCAGACGTCTTGGATCACAAAGTTGGCCGCATATATAACATTCCTCTTGTTTTTTCCTCACAAATTCCATTATTCATAATTTTAAAATATACTATATTTTTAGGTGTTATCCTCAGTATCGAAGCAAAAATTGTCAAACAAAATACAAAACAAACTTTATATAAGCCGCTACAAATAAACAGACTATTCTTTTAATGGTTTTGCTACTATTTATAAATCGATGAATACCATACTTCTGCCAACTTTGTAGACAAGATAAATTATTAAAGAAAAATAATAATTTAATACTTCAATTTGTTATTAAATTTGGATATATAATTCATTATATTTTCTTTTTGTTAACTTCTTAGAACTAAGAATAAAGAAAGGAGGCACATATCATTTAAAGGCAAGGGGGTTCAATTGAAGTAACCGAAAAACTGATCATAGCGTGGAAAACGGGACCATAAAATGGATATCAAACGTACTAGTGTCAAAGTACACAAGACATTTTGTAACAAACTTATAAAAACTAGTTTTTAGTAAATTTTTAAATCTAAAAATTTCTTCGTATTTTTAACTGATTTCTGAGTATAAATCAAATTGAAACTATATGGTTGTTTAAATGAGAAATATTTTAAGTCTCCTTTTCTGTATATTTTTCGTCCAGTTAAACAAACTAACTTTAATGCTCATAAAAATACTTATTTTTAAAATTAATACTCTTTTAAACATTAACTCATATTTTTGAAATAATATAAAAAACCACACACACATATATGTATGTATGTATATATAAAAAAATAAATAAAATAATTTACTAGCATATATATATGCTAGTAAATTATTTTATTTATTTATTTTTTTAGCTGTAGCAAAATTGCATTTCGCGTAACTTTCATAGCACTTTTATAAAGAAAATATTAAAACTATTATAAATTTGAATATTAAGTTTGAAAATTACACAAATCAAAATTACATTATGATGCAGAAAAAATTTTAATATTTTTCTAAGCTGATTTTTTTTTTTTTTTTTAAATAATGTTACATTATTTTTAAGCAAAAATTTATGTAACAAAGATCTTTTTTTTACGGTATTTTGCTATTTTAGCCAAAGGATGTAAATCTACATTCAAAGAATCACTATTTTGAATAAAAACTTATCTTTTTCTCAACCCTCGGTAACCCAACATAACAGCCCATGTATATATACATATAAAATGCGATTACGAAATGAGCATACGAAATAAGTTCTTTTCATGTCCTACCAAGATGGTTGCTTCGGTTAGAAGTGTAACTTCTCCTTAATGAAATATCACCCCCTTCTCTACTCCTACCTCTGGACCAATTCGTCCTTAATATCTTCTTTACACTTCGTAAATCAATATAAAACACCATAACTGATTTATTTTAAGGCATAAAAAATCCACTGAACATATCAACACATGCTCCATTGAATGATAATCAGATTTACTTTTATATAAGGCATTCATTTAAATAAAGATTGATTTAACAACTTAAATTTCTATAGAATGACAAAAAGTTTACATTTTAAGAAGTCGGAATATTATGCAATTCGATACAGGGGTGTGTGGCGAATTTCAATCGTTTTGAGTGTTAGTTTATAAAAGAGTAAATTGAGGAAAAGAGTGTAATAAAAATTTTTATATCGTATATATATTGTACTCGTAAAAAATAATTTTTCTATACCTGCAAAGATTACTAATATCGCCATCTAATTTCACAGAAACCGTATTGAGTAAGTCTCAATCTTGGAATGAGTTATTTTTATTGTCATGAACCGTTTTCCTAAATTAATCCATATGATGAATACAAACATTTGAATGAAAAAGTAACAAGTTTTTTTAGATAAACTTTTTGCGTACAATCTTTAATTCATATACTATCCCTTTACAATTCGTAATAAAAATAATCAATTTTCTTTTTGTAAATCAAATTTAGTTATGTAAACACGAATGAATGAATCATAATTACAAAATTGATTTTAAACAATTTGGCTGTTTTAGGATAATTTATACTAACAGAGATTTTCTATAATCTAACATTAAATATTAAACAGATTACGACAACAGAATGGACACACGAATTTCGTTAGTAGTGAAGCAACCCTTTTCATTTGCTTATATTGGACTTCTGTAGGGGTCCAAAACTATTTGCAAACTGAACATCTTGACGAATATCAATATGGAAAGAAATAATTGCCTTATACATGGTATTAGAAGAAAAATTCATAGGTAAAAATCTAAGTTATATTAAAAACTTTCTAAGAGAAAGTCTTTGTATTTTCAAACTTTTCGTATGAATTCGAAATAAACACGTTTTGCTATAGAGTAGTGCTTGGAATTTATGACTCGAAAAGAAACATATTTTCGTTATAGGTAGAATAATTCTGCCTAAATTAAAAAAATTTTCATTATCTGAATATTACATTCGAAAAATGTCTTAAATGAATTCTGTTGTATTAGTGGTCAATCACGGAAAAATGCTACCTCAATGAAGCATCTCTGAAGATAGACATACACAGATGTACAGGTGAAAACCGGACTGTACCTTAAGGTTAACTGATTTGGAATAGTTGACAATTAGTAGACATTTCGTAATTTAGGAACCAATCAGGTGACGAGGTCTAATCTAAGCTGACACCCAGCTCTAAATATTCACAAACAAAAGTTTAATTATGGAGTATATGCATCTTCCGAGCTTTTATAGCTACAATTGACTTCAAAATTAAAAAAAATATGAATATTTCATATATGAAATCTGACCCGTCCTCTAAATAGGATACTGGGATAAAGGGAATAAAATTTGCACTTACATGCCTTCCTGTTTTCTTCATAGAGGAAAAGTGATTTCTTTTGCAAAATTTTACTTTATTTGAATATTAATATCGTATTTACAAAACAGTTCAATTTTCAGTTGATTTTTTTTTTTTAAATCTTGGTAGAAAGGTCCCTAGCAAGCCTCACAAACTGTTTTGTCACATTTCCCACAATATGTTTTGGATTTTCCTTTTCAACCTTCTCTTTGACAACGATGTTTTTTTCACTTTAGTAAAAAATGGCCAACACTATCATTTTAGGCGTCATATTTTGCACCAGAAGGTACAGTCGAGATCCTAAGTCTACCTCTTGTTCTTATCAGATATTTTGAGATAATACAACTCTTCGGAACTCCTTCAAGTTTTGTGAATCATCCATGCGTTTACCATAACCCTATTCAATGAACGCATAGAAAGTGGCCAGTACAACTTTTTCCCACGAATTTTAATAGAATAAAGTCCAGCCAACCAGCCGTGGTAATCCACACCGCCCATAATTTTGTTGTAAGAATTTATCAAATTCGGCATCTTTACGTTAATTTTATCTTTGTGTTCACTTACTCGTTTCTTCACGTCAAAAAATGGTTCTAAAGTGCTGGAATTTGTAGCAACAGTACTATTGTCATTCCATTACACCAAGAAAGTCTAAGAATTCTCGTCAAAATGCAAAATCAGACTTGCCTCTTTCTTGTTTCCACATAGACTTAGATTCTTCTAGAACACACTCATGGTTTATCCCATTTTCTCAAATAGTTCCTGTAGCTCGAAGACCTTGCTCACAAAAACTTTTCAAAAGATCCATGCTGGTAAAAAAGTTCTCAAAATATAATGTGTAACTTGAAGGATTCATGATATTCTCTGTTAGTTCCATCACAACCCGAATACCCGGAAGAGTATCATTTATTGCAATAGAAAGAGAAAAATTGTAACAATATCCCTCACTTCCACAGAGAGACTGAAGTTTATATCTAAAACGAATTGGCTTATCTCGGATAAACTGTTTCAGACCATTCATACCGTAATACATGAGGATCATTTCATCAATGCAGAGAAGTGACCAAAATTCATAAAATTATTATTGAGTATAACAAACAAAAGTTTTAGTTTGGAGGATTGATCCTGGGCATGCTGACTTACAGTTCTCTTGTCAACAAAGTGTAAATAAGATTTCAACTTTTGGAAGCGGTTTGGTGAAATGGCATTTTTTACCAGGATAATGCAAAGGTCTTCGGCATCTGCCCAGTAGT
Source organism: Latrodectus elegans (assembly GCA_030067965.1). Lineage (NCBI taxonomy): Eukaryota > Metazoa > Arthropoda > Arachnida > Araneae > Theridiidae > Latrodectus > Latrodectus elegans. The sequence continues at coordinate 66,212,310 of CM057815.1, forward strand.
CACCTTCCCAAGTATTTGCATAATAACTATTTATAAAAGCAAAATTCCTACAAAAACATGTATTTCATCATCAGTGGTAGAGAAATCGTGTTCATTGTTTACATCTGTTGCATATCGCACAGTTTCTTTTAGAATGAGAGCGTTAACTTCACTGGAATAAAAGTGCTCAAAGCTCTGATGGAGCTTTATCTTTCAGTTCAGTGCAGTTTCAACCTAATTGAGAAAATCACTTGCAGTTGATTCAACCTGTATTTTCCATTCTGTGTATTGCGGTGACTTATTCTTTATCCAAGTTGACTGAAGTCATGTAGCTTTTTTTTTTTATTTTTTTTTTTCGTCGAAACACTAGAGATTGTGGATGGTTCAGGCTCGAAAGTATCTCCAGTTCTAGCCACCAGACTCAGGAACATCGTTTATAATAATATCAGCAGTATTTACTTCATTCTCATCCCTTTCATCTTCGTCAGTTAGTTCACTAGCATCTGGTGGTAACACAGCAACTTCAATGTCGCTCTCATCTGAATATGAACTATTTAGTAATCCAATGATTCCTCTAGATTCAAAACCCTTTGTACTGGCATAACTCAGCAGGAGTAAAACACTAGAAGGGAAATTATTATTTTTTGTTCTTAGGAAGGGAGAAAGTATGTATCAATTGTATGCATATCATCCCACTGTCCTATTTAGAGGACAATTTTACCACCAGGATTAATTCTTAATAATTAATATGTTGAAATTTTTTCCCCTTCAATTCCATTAGTCTCTTTCAAAAAGCTTGATTGAACCTCGTTTTTAATTTTATACAAATAATGCCCATACATTCTGTATGAAATTTAAAAGTATGTGAAACAGAATTTTCATTTATTTTAATAATATCGGAAAAAATTAGCAAACTCAGTACTGTTAACTCTAATAAAAAGATATTTTCTTTTTCTTAATATGTAAATGCTTAGTGTAAAACACGTCTCAAATTGTGATTTCTAATTTGATGGGTATAGAAATGCTTTGGAATACACAAAAAGAATCTGATCTTAAAGTAGCCTTCAGCATCATTTAAATTGGAAATTGTTGTCTTGGTCATTAATATATACATTTATAAATAACCATTATAAAATGCATTCCACACGATATATTATCAATTATTGATTATAAAATTTAAATATTTGAAAATCAACACACATCTCCACAAAACTAAAGAGAATTCATTCTTTATTATAATCAACACTGGAAGAGCTTTATTCGTGTAAGAAATGTGTTTAATTAATTTAAAGGATAAATTTTGGATTGTTATTACTTTTCTTTATCATAAGAAAAAAATAACTGTTAAATAATAATTTTTGGCGTGTTTGCAAAGCTAACGTAATGAGTATGCATCAATAGCTATTTTAATTCCACTTAAATATACAATCTGTTTCTAACAAAATCAACACTTTAATAATAAAATTTTTTTCATCAATATTTCATTTGGATTAAAAAATTTAAACATAATTCTATAAAGAAATTTCCTTAGTATATTATATATATTAATGCCTCATATTTCAATATTATGAGTACAAAATATAATTTTAAAATGACAAAAACATTAAATATAATAATGAAAGGAGAGAAATAAAATGCAGAAGTTAATTAATACTTCAATTATTTCCTAATTTAAAAATTCGGAACTTCTCCCTTTGATTTGCTAAGAACTCTTAACTTAATGCAATATTGCGTGTGCTTTTAAAACATCATATTACTCAATAATTCTTTAAAAAATAAATTTCAAATTTAGATAAAGGCTTTTTAGACAATGGAAAAAATACTGCCCGGCAAAAATTTCGATAAGCATTTCCAAATCAAAGAAATAATTTTCTTTTCAAAGAAAGTTATATAAATATTTACAAATATTAAGAACAAATACATCAATACTGAAATTAAATTTGTCAGTTCAGTTTTGTTATACAGTGACTGATATTTAAAGTGTAAGAAATAAGCGTATAGATCAATTAGTGATCATAAAGCTCTTAATTTTTTATTCACATGCTTTAAAGCACCTAAATTAATTTTTGGCACAAAAAGTTAAAACACTTAAATAAACTATGTTGTCTATGAATAACTCATTATTCTCAATAAAAAATTAATGAAGAATAGTTTTATTGGCTTTAGTGAATGAGATTCACAATAATTATATTCTTGATTGTAAGAAAAATATGAAAATCTCATATCTATTTTTTGTTTATTAGTTCTTTTATAAAAATGAGAGTGGTGGTTATAATCTCTCCTAATTGTTAGAAATAAGAAATCTGTTTAAAACCGGCCAGTTACTAACTGCAAACAATTTGGATTTTCCTACACTAGAACTATCAAATATTTCATAACAAATCTTATCGAACTTGCTTTAAGGAAAATAATTATTTATAAAAGTTAATATGAAATATAGTTATATATTTGAGATCTTAAAGTGTAGGAGTTCCAAATTTATTATTACTAATCATTACAGTTAGAGTCAAGAATCTACATAATGACAATTGAATTTAAGAGCTTAGTTTAAAAATTAACATTTATTATGTTTAGCTCAAGTTATGAACAAGAATACTTGATAAAAATATATATTTGAGATGAGAGGAATTTTTTGTTTTCTACATAATGTACGAGCTAAATTTTTTGTTTTGTACATAGAATATATTCTGTGAAATAAAATTTCATAACTCTGGTTCAATTTTTTAATTCAAAGAGAAACTTATATAGGAGAAATAATTAATCCTCTTTACTATCCCTTAAAGAAGAAAATATATTCTGTATCCAAAATATTTAATTCAGAATAAAATTACATTTCATAAGTTTAATCACGTGAAGATTTTAATGAAATATTTAGAAATATCAGATCAGTTTGAATACTTGCATATCATCCTTATTTTACATGTATTTAAGACAGTAAATAGAACATAATTTTTTAAAATTTTTAAGCATTTTTTAGTCTCTATAAGTTTTTCATATCCAAGACATTATTATTAAATCATAAAAGTAAAAATTTATGAATTTATTAGCTTGTATTTATGAATTTATTAGCTTGTATTGTTTATTGTTAATGTAGCTTAATCTAAAGATTAAGCTACATTTTTAAGGTGATTAATTATATTTTTAATAAATTTATAATATTAATTTTAATTTTTAATAAGTTTAAAAAAACATGTTCTGTCACAAATATTACCAACTCTTGGAATGAAGCACTCTAAGAAATATCTGATAGTGTTAGAAGATATAAAGGTCATAAACAAGTTCTAAATAACAAATTTTAAAGTTCCAAATTAATGTCAAACTAACATTGCAAAGAGTAATTAAAATAACAAGCATATTATGGATGACATATTTGATCAATCCATTTTGTTTTATTATAGAAAGTATTGGAGTAGACATAAATATATTTTTCATCAAAAAAATAAAAGTTGTCTATTACATAATAACTAAATGATAAATTATACGAAAAATATGCGCTCAGTGATTTTTTTTTCTCAGGTATCAAAAATATTGCAAACAAAGAGAGGACAATGATCCTGAACAAAATTTTATTTTTGAAGCTTTTTAAAATGTTGTAATATTAATAAGATAAAATGATAAAATGTAATATTTAATTAATGAGATAAAGTGATAAATATCTCTGATTTTATTATTACCATTTCTGATTTAGAAAGTTTCTCGCAATTATTAGCAATGTCAAAAGAATTGGTTTATCATTTAACAACCATGTCTTTGCTCAAATGGGCAAATTAGAAAATACAGGTTTAACCCTTTCATGCCAACTATTCCATGTTGAAACAGCAATCAAGTGAAAATTTTTCTATTTAACATACAAATTTGATACAAAAATTTCAACCTATAGCATAAATCAGTTAAAATGGATTACGAATCTTCAGGTTGAATTCAAATTGTATTTGAATTCAACCTGAAGTATAGTATAAAATACCATACTTCAGGTTGAATTCAAACCCAAGAGCTATTGAACTGAAGGTCAGATATCTAACTATTCAGTTTTCAAGAAAAGAATATATAGTGTTCCACAATAGAAATTAGTTTAGTTTTATTGCTCTGCAATAAATTTTTACACATATTAGACAATTATACACAAAGTAGATTTTAAATGACTATTAAATATCCATCAAAATTTTAAACGAAAAATATGCACAACTCATTGAAAATTCATATTTTTGCAAGCAGTGAGTCAAAATATTAAAAAATCTAAACCTTGCAATTAATTTTAAGTATTAGTATGATAGATACGAGCCAGTAACTAATTCATCAACTCATATTTCACCAATAATTAAAAACTGTGCTAACTGCATAAGGTAAATTTTACTGTAATCATCCTACAAAAGAAAGTCAATTTATATTAGAAAAGGGGACAATTATTCTTTTATACTCAAATAAAGAAATATTATAATTGTGATAGAAATATAATAACAGTACTTTTATTTAAAATATTAAGAAAAAAATTTTAAGAAACTTCTTATTTGCAAAATATTAACTCACACAATGTAATTTTATTTGAAAAATACAACTCATTTGCATAATCTTATATTTAAAGGATACAGTTATATATGTACAGATTACAATGTAATCTATACATAAAATAACCATATACACAATGTGAAACGTTTTTTAAATGAAACTTTTTGACACTTAAAATCAACCTAAAATTTAAATAAAGCATTAGATTTTGTAAGGATAATCAAGTTTATATAAACATAATTTATTATTCTTAGTATTCTATAGTCAATGAAATTACCAGACCATTAGTCTTTATATCTTAGCTTTCTGCTTTTTCCCTATTGAAGTTATGTAAATGCTGGTTCTTCATTTCTTAAGCAGATAACTAGGTTGAATGTTCACTCTCTTATAATCCAAGACACAATATAAAAAAAAAAAAGAGTGCTTTTGCCATATCAAAATTGATTTCATTAGTATCATTCTACATTTGTTTCTAGTTAAAAATTTACATGAAAACATCTTTTAATATTATTGTAAAATATAGATAATGCTTAGAAATTTTTACTAACTTCTGGCATTTGAATCTTTTCAATGTTTTTAAGGCCAGCGAAAACTACTAATGCAGATTGAATACATATTATGTGTTATCAAACAAACTGACAAATCTTCCTTCCTTTTATAATGATTTGGTGATTGAGTTCTGAAATGACATTATACTTTATATTCATTTTCTTGCATTATTTTTAGACATATTGCAAAAATGCTTAATGTATACTATTGCCTGGAACATTAAGTATTTTTGCATTTTTGCAATAAGTTTTACTAGTGAAGCAACTTCTGCATCTTGGTTGATAATCAGGATGCAGAAGGTATTGAGCATGTCTTGTTTTATGGAGTCCTATCATCCCTTTAACAAATGCGCTTTTAAAGTATCTTTTTACATTACTGCTTGAAAAACCAGTAACATAAAATCTTTCTGGGAATTAAGTAAATGAAATTTTTTTGGGAATTTCTAGAATAAAATCATTTTTGGAGCAGCCCATTAGGCGAATTTTGACTACTAGAACGTCACCCTTATTGTTTGCAAAGCGACAAGATGATTCCGGAATTTCTATAAAACTTAACATTCCTTGCAGCAATCAATTTTTCCCAGATGGGACCCTAAGGACTATGCAGTACTAGGGACAGTAAATTAGTTGTAATCGGGAGATAATATGAGAACAGCAAGCAATATTTGTGAAGGTTCATTAAGTCCTTCATGACAAATGTCATTTCTCAAAAGGAATTGGAATCATCTGTCGAATTGCATTCCGAGAATTTATTACCTCTTCACGTTTTCTGATTTGAATTGGTGGAGAGACCAAAAACTTGCAGTTGAGGAGTAACCTAAAAAAAAAAAAAAAAAAAAAAAAAGTTCTGTAGGTCACTGGAGTTCCAGGTGTTGAGGGATTTATCTGAAAAACTTGTTCTTTTAATTATAACAAGAACTCAAAATGTCCTAAGAATAATTTTATGTGTATATTGAATTTTTTTTTATAATTATCAAATGTTATATGTATATATAAAGTTAGAAATATTACAAGATTATAAGGAAAAATAATAAATAATACAAGTTACCTTTAGTTTTATATTTGTGGTTGAGTATGGTTTTGGCATGCAGTGGCTTATTTTTAAGGATTGTCTTCAACCAGCATTGAAAATACACACTTCACCAATGTGGTCAACAGCCCCTAATGAAGCTTACTATATTGGTACTTTCTATTCCATGTAATATTTATTTCATTGGCTCAATTAAAATTTAATTTTAATCTTAGTTGTATTTCAATGATGCTCTTCTAAATGTTTTTTTCTTCTTTTCTTTACTTCAAGTGTGAAGGTTTTGATTTTATGTATAAGCACATATTCATAAATTGTAATTAATGCCTTAACAAAGTAGGCAAAATTCCAACTTAGATCAACCAAATAGTCTTTACTTCAAAAGCAACAAGTATTAAATTAAGCAACTAGACTTTAAAATTAAAAATGCCTTAAGAGAATTAAAAAATCATAGCAAAAGCAAATTGATTGATTTTTAAAATAACTGCTCATCAATGCTTATTTTCTCTGTTAACATTTCTCAAATTTGAACAAATATAAATGCAAAAATAAACATTTCAAACAATGAATATATTAATATTCAGAATTTATATCTGTCACAAGTGCAGTTACAGTAAATGGGGAAAATTTAACTAAATAATTGATTCAAATATGTTAGTATGAGTAAAACAGAGTTGTGCATAAATTATAGTGCAAAAGTCTTAAATAAAAATCTATGCAAGTAGTGTAAATCAAACAAATAGACTATTATATAAAAAAATTAATATTTTTAATTATAATTTTCTAAAAAAATTATTTAATTAAATTTGATTAAAAATTAAAGTGAGTGAAATATAAAGTAATAAATTAATAAAATTGATTTGTTCAGTTTTCTCCCACAAGGTCTATAAAGGACAAGCTGCGTCTAAGCTAATAACACTTCAAAATAATTTAAATAAAACATAATTGAAAAAATACTGTAATAAATTATAAATTAATACAAAAAATTTTTTAAAATAAACAGTAAGTTCAATATAAAATTAAAGCAATATTGGTTTAATAACAAATTACAAATGTATTGACATATTGAAATTTAAAAAAAAAATAAATAAATAAAAAAAAAAAATACCTATTTTAAAATTATATAAATAAAATTTTTACTTCGATTCTTTTAAAAAATAAATATTATGGTCAGTTGAAATATTTCAAATAATCTACTTTAATATTTAATTTTTCTAATGAGCAGATCATAAGAGGTATTTCAATACTTTTAAAATGTAAACAGTGTTAATTAAAAGCTATCTATAATTTATCCAAATTTAAATTTCTTACCAATATCAAGCATAATTAAATTTTAAAATTTCTAAAATCATTAATATTAGAAATATTTTCTGGCAACTTAAAATCAGAAACTTTCTACACATTTGGTAATTAATTATCAGCAGTAATGTTCATTTTAAACAATATTTTTACCCTCAAAAGATACAAGCAACTTTTAGTATCAAAAACAGTAATTACAGAAATACAACTGAATTGGCTATTTTTACTTTTTGATAACAGCAAAAATTTAAAAACATGATTGATCTTAGCAAGTGGAGAAAAACTTTTGAAAACTAGTAAATATTTAAAAAATACTTTTCATAAACATTTAATTAATTGGATAGATAATTTAGTTTGGTTTATTTGTAACTTTATGCACACAAGAACTAATTAGACCAGGGCTAATAATTTCACACATATTTGGAATTACTGATAAGAAAGAAGATGTGAATTCATTATGAATACCATTGAGTAGAATCATCCAAAAAAGTATAATGCAATATTAATAAATGTTAGTTAACTCAGGAGATAAACGCACACAAATTAATGGACTTAAATACAACAGCATTATGAAAAATTTATTCTATAATATCCAACTTAGAATTATAATGAAAAATAGAAATTAAAAAAGTAAGGCAGTGTACCCCATATTGCCAAGCTAGCTGGAATGAAACAATAACAGTTGTAATAAAATATATTACAGAAACTGATTAAAACAAGATAAAAAATTATATATTTGGAATATAAAAATAAAGAAATCATATGAAATTTAATGAAAAATATTTAAACTTTACTTGTGCCAGTTGTCTAATTTAAACAAAATTATGATGAAAAAGAAAAATTTATTCCTAATCAAATGTGACATGGAACTAGACAAATACTTTTTGATATAAGATAGTAAAATACATGCAACTTTTAGCTTTATATCTGTGAAAGTGCTAACAGATGGCAAAGTGGTTAGAGCCCCAAACTGCAAAGCAGCAGGTCCCAAGTTTAAATGCTGGCTTGGACAAGCATGCTCATTTCTCTCTCTAAGTGTTTCTTAAAGTAAAGATAGCATACCCACAACATGCCACATTATATAAGATGCCATCAACTTCATATCTAGCCAAGCATAATAAGATTAAAATACAGAGATAAAATTACTAATTCTTAAAATATAGAATTCCAGAGTATAGTATTCTAAGTATAACTATAGACACAATACAGAAATTATAATTACTTACTATTGAGAGAGATTATTTTTAATTCTAAAAACTAAATGAATTCCCAATTGAAGCAAATTTGAAGTTTCAAAACTAGAAATTTTAAGAAAAAACATAGCATTTTTTTAAAAAAATAATAATGATTAAATGTTGAACATTGTACATTCTTCCAATCATTTTAAATGTATTCAGGAAAATACATTTTTCACCTAAAAAATGTTGAATATTAGAATTATATGAAATAATCCATATAAAATATAATTACTTACTACAAAGGCTTACTACAAGGCTTCTTTAATAAGGCTTGTCCTTACTTATGCTGCTATAATGTGAACAATGATTAAGAATAATACAAAATGTTTAAGAGGAAAATTTTTAAAAACATATTTGGTAGATAAAATGTGATAGTTATCAGAAAAGAAAAATTATATATTGAAAACTTAAACTACTAAAAGAACCAGGTAATTTAAAAAATGTATTGTAATACTGAATATTAAATGGGCAAAATATCTGATAAGATTAGCTGATTATCAAAGCAACTAAAAAGATCTTGGTTAAATCATCAGCTTCGAAAAACCTGAAAATATCAAGGTGGCAAATTAGAAAATTTCATCCATGAATAGGATGGCATGGAAAGGAATCTTAAAATTCAATAGTATAAAAATTCACAAGAATATATTATAATGATTAAAATCTATTTTTTTTTATGTAAAAGATGCATTTAATAAAGAAAATAATTTTATTTTTTACTTAAAATTTACATCACAGATGAAATATTTGCTAGATTTTAGGATCAATTCAAAGTGATTTTTATTGTACTCGTATGTGACTTATGAGTGCAATAAAAATCATAATAAATCATGATAAATTTATGTTTGTACAGTCAATGTGCACACAAAAGGTTTATCAGTGCAGGGTAATGAGTGTGAATTTTGGTGCTCTAAAAGATCACTTTTCAACTTGAAAGATTTAAAACACATGCAGCATGCATAGTTATCATTTTCCTCATAGAACTTATGATGAGCTAGTAGTTTTATTTCACTGTCAAAACATTTTTTGCATACATCACAAATAAATGGTTTTTCTTCAACTTGCTCTTCTGAATTAGTGTCATCAGGATCAATTTCATCTTCTTGCGTAACCTCTTTCACTTCCTTTTTTTTAATATGACCTAAATAATGCCTTTCAAGATGAGGAGCCTGATTAAAACCTTTATGGCAAATATCACAGATATATGGCTTTGCATTTGTATGTATTATAAAATGATTATCAAACTGAGCTGGATAAAAAAATCCTTTATTGCAAACTGGGCAAAATATTTTATAGTCACCATGATAAATAAGATGTTGATTGAGAATTCGTTTAGTAGCATAACATTTTCCACATTCTTCACATTTGAAAGGTCTTTCATTTGTATGAAGCAGAGAATGAGACTTTAAATAAGATTTATAAGCAAAACTTTTATTACATATTTCACATGAATAAGGTTTTTCTTTTGTATGAGTCACTTGGTGTCTCTGAAGATTTGTTTTGGAAGGAAAACATTTAAAACACAGCTGACATACAAAAGAGGAATCTATAGTAGGCTTTGGGGCAGGTTCTCCTCTTTCCCTTCTTTCATGCCTTTGAATATGGACCTTTAAGTTGAAAATTCGATTAAATTCTTTACCGCATTTCTCACATTTATGAAGAGTATAATCATTTGTATGTAAACGAATATGACTATTCAATACATCTTTATGAGCAAAGGTTTTGTTGCAATATTGACATACATGAGGCCGAACTTTTGTGTGATTAAAACAATGTCTCTCTAAACTTCTTTTTGAAGGTAATATTTTAGAGCACAGTTTGCAGGTGTACCCTTTCTCATCATCTTTTACAAGTATCTCGCTACCTTTATGTTTACGAGAATGAACGATAAGGGCAAGTTTTTTCGTGAATTCTCTATTACAAACATTACATACAAACGGTGCTTCTTCCCTATGTGTGCTCATATGATTTTCAAGCCGACACTTTTGATAAAACGTTTTTCCACAAATTTTGCAAACATGCTTCTTCTCTTTTTTTTCAGTGCACTGATGAGTAGTCAAGCGATTTGGATCAATGAATTTTTTATTGCAAATTTCGCACAAATAATGAGTCACATGACTCAGCCAATGTTGCTGCAATGATTTTTTAGATGCAAGCCTTTTGCCACATTCTTCACACTCATGAATATCAACACTTGTATGTGTACGTATGTGAGCAAACAAACGTCTAGGATGGCAAAGCTGCCCACAAATGTAGCATGCCTCATGTTCTTTCTTCTCTGAATCTTCTTTTTCTGACATTTCTATTATTAAAAGATAAAAAGCAACTTTAAATGCAACTTCCTTCCACTTAAATATGCTATTTTTAGCGCAATTTATTCTACACAATACTTATAGAGAATAACTTAAAAGATATCATTTAATAATTCTAAAATTTTAATTCAGCATAAATTAACACATCATAAACTTTCAAATTATTTGTTTTTATTGAAAGTTGCAGATACGTAGAAAAAATTTCCAAGCTACAACCGTCTTATTCAAGAAATGTTAACCGAAAGCTTGGACAAGGCACTAATATGTTATAATTATACCGTTTATTGCGCATGAGTCAGTTCATGCAATAAAAAACATTTTAAAAATTTTTAGAAAAGCGTATACTCCTTAAATTAATTTTTGAAAGTGGTTTATCAATCTGTTAATTAACAGAAATTATTTGAGTCGTATGTATAAATTTCTTCTCACTGTGTATTATTTCGAAAACATTATATCATGCATTTAAAGCCTTAACTGTAATTCTAGGGAAATAGAGCTAGGAGTACAGAAGAAGGCATATCTAATAAAAAGCATAAGGCTGAATTGAAGCCTCGAGAAATTCACGGCAACATCTTGATTGGACTATAATATGTTCTACCGAGAATGTTAACAATATGCGTGTTAAATTTGATAAGATATTTTCTAGTCACATTAAAGAATATTCCATACATTTCTGATAAAATTGTAAAATAAAAATTACAAATATCTGAAACGAATTCATAAATTTTAAATATGTTAATACCTTTAATTGACATTTCTAAGTAAATAAAACTGAAATTATATGAAGTCACTTAAGTCATTAATATTTTATTCGACACCAGCAGTTTTCGTAATATTTGACAAATCAACTTTGACCATTGAATTTTTAAAGTTATTTGCCTTTAAAAGTAACCTTTCTTTAAACAAAATTTACAATTTAAGCATTTTGTAACAATTCGAAGAATGATTAACCAGTATAACAGTATTTAAATCAAACAAACAAAACTCTAATATATAAAGAATACTTTGTTGTTTCGTAACTTTTTAAGTAAAAATGTTTAAATATTCCACAGCGTGACATATATAAAATAATTTTTTTTTTAAATTTTAATAAAATATCCTATATCACTGAATATACTAAAAAAATCATAAATATAATTTTTAATCGATAAGTAAAATTTAATTTTAAACAGTATGCGTTCTAAAAATGAATTTAATTTCCTATTTAAGAAAGATCTCCAAAAAATAGTATATTGATAAAATTTTACTTTATCTCAACTGCATAATATCAATGCACACACTTTTTATTACATTTATATAAAAAAGCGGTTAACTTAAGTAATAAATTTAAATAATAAATTATAGGTCATAATTTCATAAGGGAAGCTAATAAATTTAATATATCTATATACAAATCTTTTATGTGTGTGTATGTGTGTGTAAGCGTGCGGGTGTGTACGTGTGTGTGTGAGAGAGAAAGGGGGGGGCTACAGGAGTTTGTTCTTGTTTTTATAATTGTTCATCTTTTTATTGGGCTGCTCGTCTATTAATGACAGAGATGCCGAGAATGGGCGTAGGATAATACATATGTGTGTGTGTTGAGCAAAACTTATAAGCATCAATGTAAATTGTAATCAATGTCATTTTAATAGATTGCCAACCATGACATCGCAGAAAAGGTGCTCTTGCGGTCTAAATAATAATGCACACGCCATACAGTTTCATACGTATGTAAATGTCAAGAACAAATGTCAAAGACAGGTAGCGTGAGCACGTGGAAAACTCGTGCTGTCGTTGATCACATCTTAAAACTTACAATAAAAAGAAAGTGCAATTAAAAATATTGACTTCTAACACAAAGTAAATTCTTTCGTAAAATACGGCAAGAAAAAAATCCCCTGGACGACTGTGGGAAAAGAACTCATGTGGAAAAAGAAAATAAAGATAATCACCATCTGAGCGTGATTACTCCAATTACGGGCCTAAAGCTCATGGTATGTACTCTGAGTCAACTTGTTGATACGCAGGGATCCTTCTCTCTCGAGCATCGACATGAAACGACGTCTACTTTCCACAATGTGTCTGCCGACATAAATGTATTTTTTCATTTTTATTTTTGATGAATATTTTGGAAATATCCACGAAGTACTGAAGTCGCAAAGCATGAAGTGCGAAGTGGTGAGGGAACACTGTATTACTTAATAATATCAATTTCGTTTGTTAAAAGTCATTTATATGTGTTGATATCACCTGAAAGATAATAGATCAATTTTTAATATCAAGTAGGGTAAAAGAATGTTATGTTATTGAGACTTTGAAAAAATTATAAACGTGTCACTTTTGGAAAAAATACTCTTTATATTATTTCGCTGAAAATATAGTTCCAGTTTTATTATATATATTTATGTATATATATATATATATATATATATATATATATAGCATAGTGGTGGCAGTGATAGCCTAGTGATTATTACATAAGGGTTCGGTGGATAGGACATAGATTCTATTCCCAATGCCCCAAAGACGCACCGCGAGTACATGCGATATACGTGCTCCTTAAATCTGTAGAATCGAAGTCCTGTGGTCGATCGTTGAGCAGTTACTATGGGTACAAAGATATGGAGAAAATTTCCTTTCCCTTCAGATTAATGTCAAAATTGAAAGAGTGAATCTGGTGATGCCATCGGTCGAAAGATTTGTAGGGCAAAGTCGTACTTCGTGGTGCTCAAATTAAATGAAAGACGCATCCTTCTGACTTAAATTCGCATAGCCAAAATATAGCGAGCTTGGATTGCCCAAATGCCATTAGTAACAACAACACACAGACATATATATATATATATATATATATATATATATATATATATATATATATATATATATATATATAAGTTTGTTTAAAAAATTAAACATATCGAAATATATTGAAGATATTTATCTTTATAATGTCATATAGTGAAGATGCTTTTTCTCAAATATGAGAATAACGCTTCAAAGTACTTAACTGTTTCAATATCAATTGCTAGTAGGGAATATTCATTTAGTAAACTAAAATTAATTTTTACTTGATTAAGTACAGCATTTTTAAAAGCACAACGTTAAAAAATACTATATAAGGGTATACTTAGAATTTTTCAGCGTATGAGGGAAAAAAAATTTAAATGATTGACATTGATCAATTTGCTTCATCAAAGGGAACAAAAATGTGTATGTAATATAATTGATATATCAGATTACCTTTGTTGTTAAAGGGTACATGTGCTGATATCTATATATACTAATATTTTTCAGTTTTTAAAAATTGCGTTTTCTAAATCAATTATATTAATAATCTTTTTATTTAATTTTAAATTATCACAAGTCCGATTATTCTATTGACACATTTCGAATTACAGTTTTAGTTTTATTTATTTATTTATTTTTTGTCTTAAACTTAAAAGTATAACTTCGATTCTTTAAAAATAATCTATATTTTACAGTAAGTGCTTCATTATTTTGTTATTTGTATTATATTATGAGTTTTTTTCTTTATTTATAACTATTTTTTTGGGAGGGGGGGAAGGGAGTTAGTAGGAATTTTTTTACCCATGCGCCAAATATGCTCGATACGCCTGTGAATCAAATATTCAATGAAAAACGGCAATGATTTTAATCCTATTAAGTTACAAATGAGATCGTAATACCCATAAAGAGGAAATTTTTTAAAAATATATTCAGTGATGGTGAATCAGCGCAGTTTATATTTTATCTGAAGAAAGTAATAATTTAAAATTATTTTTGTTTCATAGCTGAAGGTAAATAAAATTAAATATTTATCAAATGCAGGCTTTTAAAAATTTCTATTAATTAGAATCTCTTTCTGGACATATATCTCATCAAATAAATCCTTTCTTTAATATAATAATAAGTATTATTTAAAAGTAAGGCAAAAAATATCATTTATTAAAAAGTAAATTTTAGTTTTCAGATATAAAATGTTTACAATTTTATAATATTGTCTAAATATATAAACACTACACTACTGGCCATTAAAATTGCTACACCAAGAAAGCAACATGCTACAGACGTGAAATTTATGCAAAAGGAAGAAGGTGCTGTGATATGCAAATGATTAGCTTTTCAGCGCATTCAGACAAAGCAGGCGCCAGTAGTGACACCTACATTGTGTTTAAATGAGGAAATTGTTCAGCCGGTTCCTCATACACAAATTGCATTTGAACGTTGTTGCCTGGTGAAAAGTTGTTGTGATGCCTCGTGTAAGAAGGAGAAATGAAATACCAGCACGTTTCTGACTTTGATAAAGGTCGAATTGTAGCGTACCGGGATTGGGGTTTTTCTTATCGCAGTATTGCTGCTTGCGTCTGTCGAGATCCAATGTCTGTTAGCAGAATATGGAATCGATGGTTTCAGGACGGTAATACGGAACGCCATGCGGGATCTCAACGGCCACCTATCACTAGCAGCCAAGAAGACAGGCATATTATCCGCATGGCCGTAATGGATCGTGCAACCACGTCACGAGCCGTAAGTCAAGAAACGGGATCGTTTGGAAGACAACAAGTGTCTGCATGAGCAGTTCGACGACGTTTGCAGCAGCATGGACTCTCAGCTCGGAGACCATGGCTGCGGCTTCCCTTGACGCTGCGTCATAGACAAGAGCGCCTCCAATGGTGTGATCAACGACGAATCTGGGCGCACGAATGACGAGACGTCATCTTTTCAGATGAATCCAGGTTCTGTGTACAGCATCATGATGGTTGCATCCGTGTTTGGCGGCATCGTGGTGAACGCACACTGGCAGCGTGCATTCGTCATCGTCATACTGGCCCATCACCTGGCGTGATGGTATGGGGTGCTTTTGGATACACGTCTCGGTCACGTCTTGTTCGCAGTGACGGTGCTTTGAACAGTGCACGTTACATTTCTGGTTTGTTACGACCCGTGACTCTACCCTTTATTCGAGCTCTGCGAAACCCTACGTTTCAGCAAGATAATGCCCGACCGCATGTTGCCGGTATTGTACGAACCTTCCTTGATACGGAACATGTGCGACTGTTGCCCTGGCCAGCACGTTCTCCAGATCTTTCACCAATATTAACCGTCTGGTCAATGGTTGCCGAACGACTGGCTCGTCCCAAACGCCAGTCACTACGGTTGATGAAATGTTGCATCGTGTTGAAGCTGCATGGGCATCTGTACCTGTACATGCAATCCAATCTCTGTTTGACTCAATGCCCAGGCGTATAACTGCTGTTATTACTGCCAGAGGCGGTTGTTCTGGGTACTGATTTCTCAGGATCTATCCAGCCAATTTTTTTGAAAATTTAATCACTTGTTATTTCTAGAGTAGTATATTTGTCCAATAAATATCATTTTGTTATCTGCTTTTGTTCCTGGTGTAGCAATTTTAATGGCCAGTAGTGTATAAACAATAATAATTAAATAATTATGTTTAGCAGATATGGTTTGATAATTTTACATTAACATAGAGCAGGGATGGTGAACCTTTTTTGATGTACGTGCAACAAAGTCAAAAATTCTTTTTTAATTAGATAACGTGCCATAGTAAAATTTCATTCGAAATGGTGAAACTATACGTAAGTATAATTAAACAAACAAATAAAAGCAATTCTTCTATAAACAATTTTTTATTAATCAATGTTTTACAAAAATATGCTAGAAACAAAATTCAAGTTAAAAACAATTGTTTTAAAGTAATTTTTGATGCTGTACACAAGATGATAAAGATTTAATATCTGGTTTATATTTTAGTTAATTTTAACAATACGCATGCAGAGCTCGACTCATCCGTCATTCTATTCCTATATTTATTTCTTGTAAAATTTAATTCTGAAAGAAGAGAACCACATGCCTACGTGGATGAAAATATAGATAAAGTTGCCTTTGCTAATATTTTTAAGAAATTAAACGTGTCAGGAATTGAATTCCATGTAGTTAGAATTTCATCTTCTGCAATTTTATTTATTTTATGAAATAATTGATTACTTTCAATAATTTCTAAATCACTTCTTAAATCAACAAATTTTCCGTTCCATATGGTGCTTTACTGAAATTCAACGAATTCCATTTATAATTCATTGAAATTTAACCACTCAAGGACTTTTAAATTTAATTTTTCAAATGGTATTGTATCAGGATATAAAATAAATTTTAAAGTTTCTTCAAATTCTTTAAATTACGTAAATCTCGCAGAAAATTCCTGAATCAGGGATTGAATTACCATTGAAAATTCTTTTGTTAATGACTCTTCATTTGGCTTTTCGTGACATTCGCTTTCAAAAAAAAAATTGCATTCGGAAAGTATTTATCTGAATTTGAGAAAATATAAGGATAAAAAATCTGTAATTTGACTTCGAACGCTTTGATTAAGTCAAACATTATAATAACTGTTTCATTAATACCTTGTAGTTTTATATTTAATTCATTTAAGTGACATCATAAATCAGTGAAAAAATATAACTTTGCTAGCCCTTCTACATCCAACAATTGATAAATAATGCTCTTATTATTTAGAAATATAATCTTATTGCCTCGAAACAATCTACAAATATTTGTAAAACACTTCCACGGCTTAACAAGCATGCATTATTTTATAAAAGTAAGCTATTGTACGACGAGTTTACTTCGTTTAACAATTCTTGAAATTTCATTTTATTTAGTACTCGTGCTGATATAAAATTGACTAATTTTGTTAAAAAACTCAAAATATCATCAAACATTTTAAAACCTATTTTGGCACATAACGCTTGTTGGTGAATAATGCAAAGAACATCAAGAATTGTGTGCCCAAAACGTTTTTTAAATAAATTTGTAAATCCATTTTCCCATCCAGTTAAGATATGGGCACTATCAGTTGTAACTGGCACAATTTTAGAAAGACATACTCTTTTTCCAATGCATCTATAACTTAATTACAAATGTCTAATCCTTTTGTTGTTATTGTGTTAATGTTGATAAAATTATTAACTCATCTTTAATAATATTTTGAATAAAATAACATACAAAATTTGCTAAGTGAGCAGAGCCTGTTACGTCGGTAGACTCGTCAAGGAAAATGCTTATTATATCGCAAGATTTATATGAATTTTTTGTTGAAATTTTACATATTTTGCCATACCCAAAATCCTGTTTTTAACTGTTTTCCTAACATGTTTAGTTCTTTGGATAATATTTTCGAAATCATCGAATAACTATGGTGCACATTGCAGCCAAGCAGCTTTTAAAAATTCACCTTCTTTAAAAAGTTTCGTATACTGAACATTAGTTTTTGAAAATTAATAATTAGCAGCAATTGTGTTTGATTGAGTTTTAATATATTTCATTAACGAAGTAGTTTGAGTATTTTTATTTTTAAGGCACGTGATATACACTCCTTTTGCTCTCTTATATTCGATCGAGAAGAAATTTATGGTTGGTTTCATAATGCCGCTTTACTGAAGATGTTCCACAGACTAGTTTTAGAATATAAAATACAAATTGCTTTACTGTCCTTTTTCAATCATACCTTTATATATATATATATATATATATATATATATATATATATATATATATATATATATATATATATATATATATATTAGTCCACCAAGTTTGAAATTCTCTGCTATTATATGTTTCAGATAATTTCGATTTCTTCATTGAACTAGCTATAATAAGTAATTTTAATAATATTGTTATAAAATAAATAATTTATTCTGCATTCGTTTGCAAGAAAATAATTCGTCACATATTAAAGTACTAAAACTATTACCAACACTAGAAAATAATAAATAATATATTAATTCAAGGTAGTTTTAATAATCATTTCTATATTTTACACTGATTTTTAATGATAAAATTATTTCTCATAATATTAAAATATTTTATTGTTCAAAAATAAGCAAAACAAGTTATAAGTTTAGTAACTTTTAATATACAATAAGGTTAAATAATAATACCTTAAGTTACCTACAGATTAAAATTTCAGTCGTGACGCAATATGTTCTTGCAAATGAATGCAGAGTATAAAATTATTGTAAATAATTTTATACTCTGCATTCATTAGTATGTAAAAATATTAACCTGAAATAGTATGTAAAAATATTTACCTAAAAATAACACTATCGATTTACAATAAATGGTTATATTTTTTAACAAATCACTGAAGTTTCAAAGACGACGGTTCTCTAAAAAACTAACGGATAAGGGAAGTAACTTTTTTCCGAGAGAACTAGTCCTCGGAAACAGTCGGGTGATCCGAACGAATGCCATTCCCACTATCGGCTATTGAATTCATTCTTGCCACCCCCAGTAGTTCTAAATATCACACAGGCGTATAGAATTCAGATTTGTTTCCGCCATTTTTTGTTTCGTTTGCCTGCCAGCGTCGGTGTGTAACATTTGTGTAAATAATGTGAATTTTTTGTATTGAAGTTACAGCTCTTAAGCTAATTATTTTAAAGTATATGTCATGTTAGTTATTGAGTTATAAAATATGTTAATAATTCTCATATAATTAAAAAGCGTTTTTTTTTTTACACAATCGAACTAAGTTCATTTCAAAGATTTACTGGTTTGTGATCACCGTAAGCGTGAACTTAAAATTTATTTGTATGTATCTGACCATTGTATGCAAAACGCTGTATTATATTATAATTCAATGCTTATTTTAGATTCCTATTTTGTGTCGCAAATTGACATCAAATTTGTTATTCATTCAGTGTTCATGTGCGTGTTTTTTATAATTATAAGATATTGTACTTTTAAAATAATTTTCTGTATTATTCTTTTCAAATAATTTTTATGTTTTATTGTTTTTATTACAAAGTTTTATGCTGTACATGATTGATACGCTCATGGAAATCGTATCAATGAAGATTAGTATACTGGTTTGGGTCTACACATTGGTTATAAATTTATTTATATGCTTAATAACATTTTAAATGCGTTTCTCCTGTATCTTTATACCAAAAATTGATATCGGATTTATGGTATGTTGTGTGAGTTTAATTATTGATTTTAAATTTATAAAATAATGCATTTTTCGAAATAGTTAACTTTCTACATATGTCTAATTTTTATTATTAAACAGCATTTTCTTCCACAGCATAGGGATGTGAAGGTGCAAGATCAGGTAAGTAAGGAGAATAGTATAAACTTTGCTTATCAATTTGCTGTGTGGTGTTCCTGGATACCAGCCCGACATGCGACCTCACAGTATTGTCTAAAAACTGTACACCTTTTGGGTTAACCAGGGCTGGTCTTTCTTTTGCAAAGCTTGTTGCGAATATTAAAATTACTGCAAGTGCAAGTCAGCTGTGACTGGTTATCCTTTTTGTAGCGGCTGATAGTGAACCACTTGAATGGCTAATTCACCTGACACCACTGTCATCACAATATGTCACCTGATCTAAATTTGTGAAACAATTCCACATTATTTTCATTCACTCCCTATCTTCCAACACCTGACATTCACTGATTTGATGCAGCAACTGATAACTCACTTTAAAGTTGTAAAACAAACATTACCAAGTGAGCTCTGACTCAGATTTACTGAACAATTACCCTTGGTTCCAAATTTGTCCAAAATTTTTTCTGGCCACCTAAAATTATGGTAATCCTTTTGATCAAAGTCTGCAGCTACCACATTTAATTTATTCAACCATTTTATGTTGTGTTCCCTCGTCATCATTCTCTTTGAAATATTTTTGTGATTTCTGCTGCATGGGGAATGTCTGAGGTGAGAACAAAAATGTTTGGAAAGAATGGTGTTATGTGGTATGATTAGAATGTATATTTAAGGTTTTTGTATGGATTGGGTGAACCTAAAAAGACACTGGAAATTGGTATGAAAGCTGGTTTGATTGTTAATAGATGTGAGTATTGTAAGTGTGGTAAGGATATGAAATTGGTTAAAAGGAAAGATATAAGTGATGAATATGAATGGAGGTGTAAATCTAAAATGAAAGGACATTAAAAGGAATGTGAAATAGGGTTCCTTTTTTTAATTGAGCAGATTGACGATGAATGAAATTTTATTTTAGGTTTATATGTGGGTGAGAGAGAGTAAAACTGACTTTAATATGAAAGAGAGTAAATGTTCTTCAAAGACTATTCTTCATTTTGGGATTTTTTACTGTAATGTTTATATGGAAGAAATAATTCAAAGCAGCATTAAATTGGGTCGAGACTGTGATTGTTGAGATAAGAATAAATTTGGGATAAACGTAAATCTAATTGGGTTAAATGTGTAGAAGATAAATGGTTTATGAAAGTTATAGATGATAGAATGTCTGATACTTTGTTGAGTATGATTAAAGAGTTTATTCTTCTGAGTTCGGCAGTAAATTCATACTGCTGGAAGAGCTGCAATTGCCTCTCTAATGAAGCCTTTGTACATATGAAGGTAAGTTATAGTCTGAATTTTAAGAATCCTGACAGAGGTGTCCACACTAATAAAGTTGAAGGAACGTGGGGAGCAATGAAACATGATATGGCAGTGACAAAAGCAAAAAATGAACTAGATTATGATCTAGCTCAATGTGTGTTGCATAAGAAAAATAAGTGTTCAACAAATATGACTTTCATTGATTCAATATTGCATATATATTCTCCGCAAATAACTGATGCAGAGCTGACACAGAAGTAGACCAGTAGGTGACAACAGTAAACAGGAGATGGGTATATTTATTGTTCATTTAATTAATAATAAATTAGATAGGCATAAAATGAATTTTAATGAATGTTTGCCGATGTGAATTCATTAATATAGAATTTAATCAAATAATTTTATGGTAATATGTCAATTATGTAATTTTACAATTTGCTAAAATCTATACATCTGCATATTTTGTTAATTTTATAAAATTACACCAGTAAAATTAACTGAGCATATTGTGAGATACCAATAATGTATCAAATATTTGTTAATCTTCTAGATTTTTTATGGTTTTAGTGATTTTGCCTCAGCTAAATTTTTGCAAGATTTTAAAAAATTGCTAAGTGTGACTGTACAATTAATTTTTCTGCTCTTATAACAACAGATATTCATACTCTGTAAAAAAAACAGCAGAGCTGTGCAGGTTTGGCGCGATGTATCATTTTCGCACCAGGTGCTTCCCATTTCTGTCGCCGGCCTAAATTATGTCACTATGCACAATATTTGGCTACTAATGTTGATTGCATTCAAATTCCAAAAATTAAAATTTCATTATAATTTAATACTGTAGAAGTATTAAAATTCTAATAACTAGAAGCAAATTTATTGAAACTCGAAGTTTAATATACCGCGCAATTACTCTCACCTTAAAAAAAAACTTCAGTGTGGCACTACCTAGTACAGTGACAACCAGCAATAAAGCTAAATTTCTAATGTTAACAAATTTCATTCTTTTTAACTTGATTTCTAATGTAGAGAGTAGTTGCGCTCACCTAAAAAAAAAACTTCAGTATAGCGTTACATAGTACAGTGACATCTGTACAGTTCTCTCTTAACTGGTCGATGCCTAAGACAAATCAAACTATAATTTGCATGCTTATTTTTTTCTTTATTGAATGACTGAACGCTAAATAGTAGAGAAGCGTACAGAGGGTAAAATGCGATAAAGTGTGCTGGACTGGTTTACCGGTTCAGATTGTGTAGGTATGACGTGTTTTCGTTTTACATGAGCATTTTGTATGTAACCCTTGAAACTATTACAGAATAATCTTGAAGCATTGAGTTTCGATATTCGAGTTTAAACAAAAAATAAAATTTGCTAACGTTTGAAATTCAGCTTTATTGCTCGGTTGCTAATGTAGTAGGTAGTGCTACACTGATGTTTTTTTTAAGGTGGGTGCAATTGCTCAGTAAATTAAAAATCGAGTTTAAATAAAAAAAATGAAATTTGTTAAGTTCGAAATTTAGTTTTATTGCCCGGTTGGCACTGCAGAAGGTAGTGCTACACTGATGGTTTTTTTAAGGTGGGCGCCATTGCTCGATATAATAAAAAATTTGTTTCTATTTATTAGAATTTTAATACTTCTACAGTATTTAATTATAATGAAATATTCTAATTTTTAATATTTGCAGTTCAGAAAAACGCGCTATGTCAAAGCTGTAGCTCGAATACGATCGTTATTGGTTGACGTCTATCACGCATAGTGACATAATTTAGGTTGGAGACAGAGCTGTAGAGTGCTTGGCATCAACATTTGAAATCGCGCCAGTACTGGTCTGTCGTCATTTACCACTGTGAAAATGGCAAGAACTTTCTTGTTTATCCTATACTTCTTCTATCTTTGCTTAAATGAAATGCTTTAACATGTGTGCAAAAAGATTTTCACCGCCTGCAGTTTTCTATGTGTTATGATTTGCTTGGGTTTGATTGTTATTCTTATTTTAGAATCGCCAAGAAAATCATAGTGTACCTGTAAGTAAACATTCAACAATTGTTCTTTTTTGGATGTCTTGATATAGTTAATGTTTAATAAGATGGTTAAAAATGAGCTTTCTATACATTAATAACTATATACACATATTATTAAAAATGAACTTTCTGTATTTTATATTCTTTATAACAATTGTTAATTAATTAATTGTTATGAAGTAGGCAATCACTGTTACTAAAATACATTTTGTTGAATAATTATGGCTTATTCCTACGTACCAGCGCAAGTGATAAAATGCACCTAACTGATTTACTACATCAGAATGCTTTTTGCATTTGTATGATATAACATGTGTTTAATTAAAATTTGATTCGGAGTAGTAATGAACTCTAATTTTTATAATACTGTATGTGTACATAAGTAAATACATTGTTAAGTAAGTTTTATTACATGTGTTTCATGTAAGTGATAGATTGTGCCATACTATAATTTTTTTAAGGTGGGTGCCACTACCAGGAATATTAAAATTCGAGATTTATTAAAAAATTTGCTTCTGGTTATTAGAATTTTGATATTTCTATAGTATATAATTATAATGTAATATTCGAAATCAGTCCTGCTGATATCTTTGAAATAAGGGACATAGAATTGAAAGTGTTTACGTACCTGTTATCTGAGGTAGAATACCAAAGCAAAATCAGTCCTGGGATCTAAACCAGAATTGTCACTGTCTAGTTGGTATTAGAGACAAATTCCCACTTGATTGAAAGAACTAAAATTTTACTATATAAAACTCTCATAAGACCAGTATTAACACATGCATCTGAAACATGGTCACTAATAGCAAGAGAAAATGTGTGTGATCTCTAAAAGTGCTACTAATTATTTTTGGTTGGATCCAATGACAGTAGAAATTCGTAAGAAGATACACCTTACAACTTTACAAACATTTTAGAAGTATTGGCATTTTAAAATTATTAAAGGAACATTAGGAATGTCATAGAGTTGCTTTGAAAGTTTTCAATGCCGTCACTGACAGATAACCAAGGTGCACCCTAAAAAGATAGTTTGAATGTTTGTATAAAATATCTAAGGCTAAGGAATTGCTACTTTTATATTTATTATGGCTGTAACTGAATAGATTGCATATTCCCAATGATAAAGGTATATTTTTACTGAATCTCATTTATTAATATCTTTAAGCACTTGGCGAGAAATTGCATGAGCTAGCTAAACTCTTTAAATTAGCTATCTATGTAGTATTCTTTCCAGGTTTAACACTAAAACTTAACCTACATTTAAAATCTATAATTTGTTTTTGAAAATGTTATATTCTTGGTAATCATTTGTTTACATACACTTTATTTAGAATGTCAGGATTGATGAATCAAATTTCTTCAGGTGGAATAGTTCTGCTTATTAGTTATTCAACACGATTCTTAAATACAAAATATATTTATCTTTAATTTCATGTTTTACAGAAGATGTTATGTATATTTATATCCAACTGCTTTTGCCCAAAAAATGAGCATATTTCTATCATTTGCTTCAATATGTGAAGGATAAATTGGCACAGGTGCCGTATAATCTAGCATATCAAATTTTGAATTTTTAGACGATGATGAAATGTTGCTCGAATATATTCTAATTGTGACGTAATAAATTCGTTTTTGAAAAACTTTACATACCTAAATATTAAATTTAAACCTTATAAATAAAGAGCATGAATATAAATCTAAATAAATTAAAAAAAATATATAAGAAATACCTACTTAGTATTATTATATACAATATAGTTTTTTCTTTTGGTTGATTAAAAGTAAAAAATTATTTGTACTCAGTCATCATAATGCATAAATTTGTTCATCCAGGTTGAATATGCAAATATAAGATATTGTTATCAGCATTGTTAAATTGTATTTTTAAGTGTTATACTTTTACGAAAATAAAATGTTTCAATGAAAAATATTTTCTTAGATAATGAAGCATTTTTTAAAAGCACAATTCTGGCATAATCAAACTATTTGTTTATTTACATCAATAAACATTTAACGGTTTCAGTTTAATCTTGTTCTTTCTTCAATTATAACTTAAAGTTGAGAAATAAAATGAAGTTACTGTTAAAATTCCTTTTATATAAAGTTTTTAGGCAGCATTATTTGAAAATTATTTAATTAATGCAAGATTGTGCGATAAATCATGCATTTTTAAATGTAAGCAATTATTTTAATCAGATGTTAAATGAGTATTGTACACTTTTAACTGTAACCGACATCGTTACAATAAATATATTGTTGGGTAAAAATATATGGACGACTTTAGTGTGACGCCAAAACCTAGCAACAGTTTCTAAGCAGTCGTTAAGGGCCAATTATCGTTGAAGTGCTATTGATTTGAGTGATGGATATTTAAGTTGCACTATTTCTTATTTAAAACTTATTATTTCTGGATAACGTGTTTCAGAAAGCTTATTAGGGATATTCCAAAAATATATTGCAGTATGTTTTTTTTTATTTGTAAAAGGTATTTTATTTAGCTATAAGTGAAAAAGATCATTGATTTTTGCTTGTTTTTCAAAACATTAAGCATCTGTTAGGTATAAAATTTATTATGCATGTAAATCTTTAGAATTCATCATAAATCTCTTAATTTGTATATAATTTCTGAAAAAATGATACATTAATCCTGAATATGTATTTTTGTAACTATAAATATAAGTTATTTTTAACTGATTACTGAAATGATTATACTTAATAGATAGGTGCATTAAGATGTCTTTGTATTTCCATTTTTTATTATTCATTAATTATTACCGACATTATCTTTTCTTTCATATCTATTAAATTTTATTTGCAATTAAAGTATTACTTCCATTTTCAGTTTATTTTCTACTCATTACACAAATGTTATGCTTTAAACTTTTTTTGCTTTTTTTTATAACTTGTATTTAATTTACCTATATTTTTCTCTAAAATTTTCAAATTAATTAATCTACTAGAAGACACCAGTATGGAAACCTTTAATACAGAAAACTTCACTATTCACTTATTAACTAATATTATTGACTGTCTGGAATAGAAGTCTTTGCCACTAGTTGGTTGTATAAAACATCAAAATTCATACACTTTATCAATTATTAATTTTTTTTTAATTATAAGAATGTACTTGTAGGAAAGATCAAATAAGATTGCTGATTTTAAAACACGTAAAACTATGGGATATAGAAAATTAGCCAAATAATCGTATTAAAGTTGTAATTGAAAACACAGAATTATTATATAGTTGTATAAAAATTATAAATGTGTATTTGCTTTTTTCCCTGATTTATTATGAAATAATGGATTATTTCTATTATTTATAGTTAATTTATAAACTTCAACATGCATAAATTTTACAAGATTAAACATGTATAATCAACTTGAAATATTAAGGCATTTGTCAAGTGAGATGAAATATATACGTAGTAAGATATAATATATAAGTAGTAAGATATAATAGAATTTTTTATCTTTATTAAAATACTTATAGAATTTCATGAGTATAATTCAAATATTATGTTCTAATAAAATTACCTATTTACATAGAATAATTAAAATGCTTTTTTCTTGTTCTCTTAAATTATTTTTTTTATAGAAATTCTTTTGAAAATAATTTTTTAACAATGCTAATTTCTTATATTTTTGTAAATAACATATTTTGTTAACAACATTTATTTCTTAATTTCATTTATTATTACTTTGATTTTCTTAAATTCTATATTATTTAAGTTTATGTTAATAATTATGGCTGATAATTTTCATATGTATGCTTCCGTAAATAATATATTTTGCTTTTGTGTAAATAAAACCAAATCATGAAGAGCTATACTAATCTATATTTTAACTGGATTACTGTGCTATTTACTTTTTGATTATAATTAATAACCATTATTAGATTTATTTAAATTTCTGTTGAAAAAAATATAACTGAATAATTGTAAAATGTGTTATTATGAAATTCTAATTCAAATCATATAATGAAATAAGATCATGGTTAAAATAAAGTATTAAAATTGATTTGTAATATTTTATTACGCTGAAATTTTCGTAAAAACTCATATTTCGAAGGATCTTTATAACTTGTTTATTGCTTATAATTGGTGATTTAATGCATTAAATGCTCAAGTGCTTGTGTTGTTTTTCATTGATCATAATTATGTAACTTAAATGTAGTCATCTGTTTGTGGTAGTCACTTATTAAACTAATATTAAAATTAGTTTTATAAACTAAAATCCTATGATCATATCTAAATCACTCTAATTTTTTATTAAAAGAAAATCTTGCATTTTTAGTTCATAAAAATTGTATATATTAAATATAGAAAAATAAAATTTAATAAATATAAATGTATGTATAACAACATGTAATTTTAATTTTATCAACTTTTCAGGTGAAATTTCATGGAAGAATATAAATAAGTTCCACCAATTGCATAATTATTCTGTCCTAATTGAAAGGTGATACAGAAGTGGGAGAATACTGTTTAATCAAATTATATTAAAGTCTTAAATTATGACGATGATAGAATACTGCTCGAAGGATTGGTAGAAACTAGTATGAAAGATTAAGTTTATAGAGTACAGGTTTTTTTTTTTTTTTTTTGTTCTATTTATGATGTATATATATTTAAAATAATATATTTTATTGCAAAAAAGTAATTCTTTTATTTAAACCTATCATGTTTTTACCTATACATAAACTATTTATTTTTTTAGTTTTAATAATGCATATATTTGTACTGTCTGACACACATTTTAAATCTCTTTATTTAATCATTAGCTTTTACATTTGAATCATCTTGAGTTTAAAATTTTATTATGGTTTTAGGCCTACATGAAAGATTTGGTTCCAATAGAATTAGACCTTTTGTACAAAAATATTTTCATTTAGAAACAAAAAAAAAAAATCCTTTATATGCTTGTAAATTTTATTAAAGGATATGATGTTAATTTTTATTTATCATTTACTATATTTTCCTTTATATAATCTGCTGATTATGTGTTAACAAGTGGTGAAGTTTTGATGTGCCTATTAAATGCCATCATGGATTATCAGATGAAAACATTTTTTGTCATAAAACAAAGTTTTCAAAGGAATACTATTATATTTTGTAAAATATATGACGCTGAGAACTTTCATTTCTTTTAACGATATTACATATTTTATGTCCCAACACATCAGCAGTATAAATTCTAGATTATTTGGCAAAAAAATTGCCATGGATCTTGTTACTGCAGATTATACAAAGGAAAATATAATTGTTAAATTTACTATATTGATGTATACTATTTTAATATGTATTCACAGTATTAATTTTTTGTTTGCAGATGACCTTTGAAAGTAGCCAGTAGAATTGAAAGCCTGCTTGAGATGAGTGCCAGAGGGTTTTTAGGTTTTCCTTTAGCTGCACATGAATATAGTCCACTTTCCATAACATGACCAACTGGCTTTCCTTTATGCTATAAGAATGTTATGGTGGTGTTTTCTGTAAGGGCATTACTATGCGTTTCGGCTTTGTCTTGTGTCATTTAATAAACAAGTACAATATGAAACTAAATCATTTATTCTCTTTTATTGAATGAAATACAAATGGACATATACATTAAGACTTTTATTAAAGACTTTAGATTCAATATATAGTACATATGGAGTAGGATGCATATCAGGAAGTATAAATTTTGTTGCTTGGAAGCTAGTAGAACGTCCTTTCCTTTTCCTTGAGGAATATCCACCTATAAGGGTTATCATAAAGTTTCTACTTACTTATGTAGGGCATCCACAGCTTTCATCATATTTTAAAAGGTATCCACATAATAAATTGTAACAAACAAGTAGCAAGAAAAAACTAAATTTTTGCAAGTATTCCATGCCACCCTTGAGGTTCTTGCAAAGGTGCGTTCAATCTACATTACTTATGCACATTTGAAATTTGTACAAAAGCAATTTAGATCAACCAAAGTATTTTAGATGGCGGGTTCCCCAGAAGCAACATTTACTTCAAGGCCTATCCACCATCTTTTAATTCTTATAGCAGATGACTATCTAAATAATCAATTGTTATAAGAATTAAAAAGAAACACGATTTTTAATTGAAAAGCTCTTACCATATAGAATTCAAGTGAAATTGATTAATCTTCTTGTTTCGCATAACCTAAAGAAATGAATCAGATTGTCATACATAGAAATAAATTGTATAAATAATGACAAAACTTTTAGCAACAAATCTTAAATTATTTAAAAAAAACTTTTACTCTATACAATAAAAAGAAAGAATATAAAACATTATCGTTTCATTAATATTTTATTTGTTTCTGTTTAAATAATTGAAATAATTAAAATGATTGATAATTTAAATTTTGAGAACTTAAAAGTCATACTTGAATATCTGTTATCCTATGAATAATTTATCATTATGTGTGTCAAGAAATGATGACAATGTGTATAAGTCATTAAGAATACATTTAATTCACTTGGATTAAACACACATCATTGCAAATATTACATATTTAGGTTGTTTGAAAAAATATTTTTTTTCATGTATTTGTTTTTCCTTAGTTAAACATACTTTATTGCATGTTATCCAAATATTAAAATGTAACACGTTACAATTTAAACTGTTATAAAAATTCAAAAAACAAAACAAAATTCCCATGTTTAATTATAAAGCTCTTATTGTACAATATTAAAGTGAAATTGATAGATCATTTGTTTCAAGTAACCTAAAGAAATGAATTAAGAATGCCATATATAAAAAATATATTGAAATAGCAAAAAATGTTTTAGCTACGCTCTTGTAAATTATCTTTTACTTCCACTAATTTTAATCTAGACAGCAAAAAGATAAGAAAGAAATGAAAACCCAATATTTCATATAATAACATTTTATTTCAGTTTTATCATTTCATTTTTCATTAATTAAACATACATTATAGCACATTACCCAAGCATCACAACTGAATATTGGCTAATTGCAGTGTTTGGTAATTACAGTGTTGATTTAAATACATATAGTAGATCATGCGGGAACTCAATATGCAAGATTACAAACATAATAGAGAACATTTTCAAAGATATGACTAGAAGTTATTACATTTTGCACACATTAATTAAATTAAAAATCGCACAGCTATTAAAATTAAGTTATATATTGCACACTGGAACCGGCATATACATGAACCTAGTAGAAAAATTTTTAAATTATAATTATAAATTCATTAAACATATATTATTGCACATAGAAAATTACACAAACATAATTTTTTATTTGATGATAGCAACACAAGAGATCATGGCACAATGGGCAATGGAAGGCAGGGTATTTTTTTTTTTATTTTTTTACATTTTTTTTTGTTCACACATACCATTACTGGAAGCATGTTTTTTTTATTGCATGTACCCAATAATGCTGAATCTAAAAAAACACATTTACATTTCATTAGACACAATATTACTGGATGCATGCTTTTTTAATTTTGATGATAGCAACACATGAGATCATAGCACAATGGGCGATGGAAGGCAGGGTATTTTTTTTATTTTTTTACATTTTTTTTTTTGTTCACACATACCAATACTGGAAGGATGTTTTTTCATTGCATGTACCCAATAATGCTGAATCTAAAAAAACACATTTATATTTCATTAGACACATTATTACTGGATACATGCTTTTTTAATTTTGATGATAGCAACACAAGAGATCATGGCACAATGGGCGATGGAAGGCAGGGTATTTTTTTTAATTTTTTCTTTTGTTCACACATACCATTACTGGAAGCATGTTTTTTTATTGCATGTACCCAATAATACTGAATCTAAAAAAACACATTTACGTTTCATTAGACACATTATTACTGGATACATACTTTTTTAATTTTGATGATAGCAACACAAGAGATCATGGCACAATGGGCGATGGAAGGCAGGGCATTTTTTTTTTTTTTTTTTTGTTCACACATACCATTACTGGAAGCATGTTTTTTTATTGCATGTACCCAATAATGCTGAATCTAAAAAAACACATTTACATTTCATTAGACACAATATTACTGGATGCATGCTTTTTTCATTTTGACAACAGCAACATCTCAAGATGATTATACTTTACTTAAATAGTTTAAGCGCTTTTTTTAAAGCTGAATAAAATCTTTGTGAATATTATTTAGTACATGAGAAATATTCTAGTATTTTACTTTACTTAGTATTATTGAAATATTGTATTTTTTTCACACTGTTTATTGCACATAACACACAGTTATTATAATGAAATGACGAGATTGCTAATAATAGGTAAAATTAAATTTTATAACACATAATAAATTTTAAATTTTATTGTACACAACTAATAAAATTATATAACAATATTGCACATAGATAACAGGTATAATTAAATATTTTATTCAACATATAATAAAATATAAATCCTTATTGCATATTATGAATTTTAATTTAATAAATTTCATAATACATATTTAACACATACTTTTTAACTCAACAATGCATTTTTTTTATTTCCTGCTTATCTTAAGGTAAAATTTACATTATGTATCTTAAAATAAGCAATAAATTAAAATATTCCTTAATTAAGCAAAACCATTACACAATTGAAATTACTGATTCTTGAAATTATTTGCTCATCATTAAAGTCACACATTAGAAATTGAGGACTTGTCTTTAATTAAAAGATTACAAGCAATACTGTTTGCCTCCCGACTTGATGGCTTCTTATATTTTTTAACTATTTTGTTAGCTTGTTTCCGTTTAGTTGAAAAAAATCTTTGTTTGATTATCTTTTTATTTGATGGTGATTCACTGTTTGATTGGAATTTAGTAAGCAGTTTTGAATTTTCTTTTACCCCTAAAAATGATGCTTGTGCACTTTTTAATATGGTAACCAATTTCATACAGTCACCAGGTGTAGTACATTGCAGCAAATCGTTTTGTAACTGTGCCAGTAAATTTAAGCCTTTTGTTTGAGCTGCCAGTAAATTGTTATCACACAATTCATTTGAAACTTGGTGCACATGCGATTCAATTTCACGAGACCTGTTTGCATCACACTCATTGATAAATAACTCATGCTGAGAATCTGGAGATACAGGTTGAGGAACTTGTTTGTCAGCATTGAGTAATCTGCAAACTAAATGTATATGTTTACACATATTCCATGGTATAGAATTATCAATACATGTACACATCATATTATGCAAACATTCTTGACAGAATGTGCATTATAAGGGGGCACATTTGCAAATTACATTGCTTTTTTAATCTAATCTCATAAATTTCTCCTACTGTTGTAAAAGATTGGACATACCAACTATCTTACATATGAACACTAACTTTTGTTACATCTAATTTCATACTTTCTTGATGTCTTTTACGAATATTTGACATTTTCGCAGATACTTTGCCTTGTGAATTGCAACTAATCTCTGAAAACTTTGATCTTTAATAAATTGCATAAGAGCATGTATTGACTTGTCAAGTCTTTTAACTTTTTTACCTTCTAAATATATGTATTTAACCTTACGGTGCATACGTTCTAAATGCATATTAGTATTTATACCTGCCCATTTCCTATAACAATATGGCCATTGTTCACATCTGTTAGAATAATATGTTTCAAAGTATTTTGCAAATTGTATGGTATCATTGTAATTCTTGAATAAATTGATAACCTCACCAAGAAGAATTTTAAAAGTTTGCTCATCACGTTCTTCTAATAATGAGCGCAATACTTTATACGAGTCAGCCTGCAGAGTTTGATTTTTTATATATTCTGTTAATTTCCTGTGCCAACTGCTGTCTATGTGCCAAGTACATAATAATCTTTTGTTTGGTGGCCCAAATACAGAGCACCAAGCATTATGAAAGGAATCTGTATCACCACTCATTAAGACAGACGGACATATATTTACACCAGAGTATTTTATACTTTGAAAAGCCACCTCTAATGCTTGAGAATCTTGACGATTACTAAATATTAGGGCAGCAGGAAACCCTTCACGCTTGTCATCTAACACACACAATATGCACAGATCAAAATTATAACTGTTGGTTGGTTGGTAGCTATTCTGAGACTTTTAGCTGCTCCGGCTTTTGTCTCTATTATTCTAGGAACATCTATTCAAAAACTGTTGATACTCATAAGGAATTTAATAAATGTTTTTAGATTTTTTGGGTTCGATGTGATGATTTCGACCAACTGTTTGTAATTCGTTATTTGCACTTGTATTTTTAAATTATGCAAAAATTGTTTGCGGTCCTGGTTATATCTGGGGCAATATAAGATTATATGTTCAGCATTATCAACTGCATAGCATGAACTGCATCTGTCTGAATCAGTCAGATTGAACCGGTAAAGCAGCGCAGGAGTCAGCAGAACGCCAGCAAAGCTTCTGGCGAGCAGTACATCCTCTTTGACGAGAGATCTCCACTTACGGATAAGGGAAGTAAACTTTTCTCCGAGAGAACTAGTCCTCGGAAGCGTTCGTGAAATCCGAACGAATTCCATCCCCACTGTTTCCGATTCTCAGCTATTGAATTCATTTGTTTCACCCCCTGAATCTTAAACGTCATACATGTATTTGGATTTGCCATTTTTTTTTCTTTGTCTGTCATTTGCGCGTGTCGCTGGGTTCGCAGTGTTGCACTGTAGTCTGATAATTTGAGATTTTTATTTTCAAGTAAGTTTTTACATAATTATTTTTGATTTACCATTTATTGTGCGATAATATTTGTGATTTTAGCTATTTATTAAATATTTTTTAAATATTGTATTTTGATTTTATATATTTCCCATGTATATCTCATTTCTTTTGTTAAAAGGATTTTCTCGCCATTACCGAACTATTATTTAATAACATCGTTATAAAATTATGTATGTTAAAGTTTATAATATGTTCATTGTGTTGGGAGATACCTAATTGCAAATCTAGTTTCTGTATTCATATCGGCATCATGCTTAAAAAGCCCTCTGAATTGAAGTTTGATTGTCGTCAAGGTTTCACGAATATATAGTGAGTTCAAATTATTTTTCTTGGTGATTGTTAGCAAAATACTTTTTATTGTTATTTTTGATTTGACATTGATTCCTTTTGTTAATTACTTACATTTATTTGCCTTTTAGTTTTAAGTAATTAATATATTATTATTCACTGGTATATATGATATAATTGTTATTTTACTAAAGCTAAATACTCGTTCTAAATTTTACAGAATTAGGGAGAAAAATTTTACAGAATTCAGGAGCGTGGAAAGCTCTGATAGTAAGTTCACAATTTTAATTAATCTTATTTGCTCGTTTTTTTTTGTTTCAAAAATAAAATGGATTTGAATAATCAATGTAACAATAAAGAATATAAATGTGATATTTGTAATTCTGTGTTTCAAAATAAATCTAACTTAAACCGACATAAAAAGAAAATTCATGCTCAAACTAAAGAACTGCAGCAGAAATCGTATGTCTGAAGGCAGTGTGCAATAAAACTTTTTTCATATGTAGCATCTGAAAACACATTAGCTTAAGGTACATGATAATCGAAATTAGAAAAAAACTTTATCGCTTTCAATTCTATTGACGCAGTTTATTGTTTTCAAAAATGCAAATGCTATTCATAAATTTGTTAAGAGATGTGGGACAAAAAAACGAAATAATGTAGATGTTGATTATTATTATTGCCATCAAAATAAAAACTTGCCAATTGACAAATACAAAAGGTGCCCTGCTATGATGACAGTAATTCATGGCAAAGAAATTAGTGTTGAAGTAACAGATACCAAAACCTGTGTTTCTAACATTGAATGTACTGATAAAATTATTGATGTAGAATTAGATGGAGGGTGCTCAAATTCCACTAACATAGATTCAATCAATGTACCAACCATACATAACTTACAATCTGATAAAATTGTAAAATTACATGTGGTATTTGTAAACTTGATTTGGTTTCAAAAAGGTCTCACGAAGAGCATCTGAATAACATACATGACATAATAATTCAAAAAGAAAATTTGATATTTCAAACTCAGTTAGAATTTTAGAGTGGAAAAAATATAGAACATGATTGTACTTCTGATTACGTCTAAACATAGTGGTACTAATATTGTAAAAGGTATGAATATTTTTACTGTCATCGATCTGGTTATTTTCATGGGCGTGGGAATAATAAACGCCATATAATAAAATATTAGGTACAAATAAAATAAATGGAACATGCCCTTCAATGATAGCAGTTACCTTTTCAGAAAATAGTACAATTAAGGTTGAGTTTACTAAGACCCATGTAGGTCATACCAGTGATTTAGGTAGAGTCCTGCTAAATGATGAAGAGCGTATGAAAATAGCCATTGACATATCAAACAAAAACCAATCACTGAAATATTAAATGATATTAGGGATTCGTGGGTAATAAACTGAATTAGAATACATTTGTTAGATCGTCGAGGTATATTAAACATAAAAATAAATTCTTTCCTCACAAACAGGGTGTATTAGATGCAAATGATGCACAGAGTGTACATGCATGGGTAAAAAGTATTGAAAATTCTGAGTCTATAATCAGGTATTACAAACCACAAGGTTTTGAATCCAATAATTGCCTTAAAAAAGAAGACTTTTTACTTGTAATCATGAATAATGCTCAACAAGAAATGCTAAAATTATATGGCAATGATGTTGTTTGTGTTGATTTTACTCATGGTATTAACAGTTATAATTTTGATCTGTGCATATTGTGTGTGTTAGATGACAAGCGTGAAGGATTTCCTGCTGCTAATATTGAGTAATCGTCAAGATTCTCAAGCATTAGAGGTGGCTTTTCAAAGTATAAAATACTCTGGTGTAAACATATGTCCGTCTGTCTTAATGAGTGATGATACAGATTCCTTTCATAATGCTTGGTGCTCTGTATTTGGGCCACCAAACAAAAGATTATTATGTACTTGGCACATAGACCGCAGTTGTGTAGAAATTAACAGAATATAAAAAATCAAACTCTGCAGGCTGACTCGTATAAAGTATTGCGCTCATTATTAGAAGAACGTGATGAGCAAATTTTTAAAATTCTTTGTGAGGTTATCAATTTATTCAAGAATAACAATGATACCATACAATTTGCAAAATACTTTGAAACATATTATTCTAACAGATGTGAACAATGGGCATATTGTTATAGGAAATGGGCAGGTATAAATACTAATATGCATTTAGAACGTATGCAACTGCATTTGTTAAATACATATATTTAGAAGGTAAAAAAGTTAAAAGACTTGGAAGTCAATACATGCTCTTATGCAATTTATTAAAGATCAAAGTTTTCAGAGATTGGTTGCAATTCACAAGGCAAAAATATCTCATAAAATGTCAAATATTCACTTAAAGACATCAAGAAAGTATGAAATTAGATGTAACAAAGTTAGTGTTCATATGCAAGATAGTTGGTATGTCCAATCTTTTACAACAATAGGAGAAATTTATGAGGTTAGATTAAAAAAGCAATGTAATTTGCAAATGTGCCCCTTACAATGCACATTCTGTCAAGAATGTTTGCATAATATGATGTGTACATGTTTTGATAATTCAATACAATGGAATATGTGTAAACATATACATTTAGTTTGCAGATTGCTCAATGCTGACAAACAAGTTCCTCAACCTGTATCTCCAGATTCTCAGCATGAGTTATTTATCAATGAGTGTGATGGAAACAGGTCTCGTGAAATTGAATCGCATGTGCACCAAGTTTCAAATGATTTGTGTGATAACAATTCTGGCATAGCTCAAACAAAAGGCTTAAATTTACTGGCACAGTTACAAAGCGATTTGCTGCAATGTACTACACCTGGTGACTGTATGAAATTGGTCACCATATTAAAAGGTGCACAAGCATCATTTTTAGGGGTAAAAGAAAATTCAAAACTGCTTACTAAATTCCAATCAAACAGTGAATCACCATCAAATAAAAAGATAATCAAACAAAGATTTTATTCAACTAACGGAAACAAGCTAACAAAATAGTTAAAAAATATAAGAAGCCATCAAGTCGGAGGCAAACAGTATTGCTTGTAATCTCTTAATTAAAGACAAATCCGCATAATTTCTAATGTGTGACTTTAATAATGAGCAAATAATTTCAAGAATCAGTAATTTCAATTGTGTAATGGTTTTGCTTAATTAAGGAATATTTTAATTTATTGCTTATTTTAAGATACGTAATGTGAATTTTACCTTAAGATAAGCAGGAAATAAAAAAAAATGCATTGTTGAGTTAAAAAGTATGTGTTAAATATGTATTATGAAATTTATAAAATTAAAATTCATAATATGCAATAAGGATTTATATTTTATTATATGTTGAATAAAATTTAATTATACCTGTTATCTATGTGCAATATTGTTATATAATTTTATTAGTTGTGTGATGTGTGCAATAAAATTTATTATGTGTTATTAAAATTAATTTCACCTATTATTTATTAGCAATCTCATCATTTCATTATAATAACTGTGTGTTATGTGCAATAAACAGTGTGAAAAAAATACAATATTTCAATAATACTAAGTAAAGTAAAATACTAGAATATTTTTCATGTACTAAATAATATTCACAAAGATTTTATTCAGCTTTAAAAAAAGCGCTTAAACTATTTAAGTAAAGTATAATCATCTTGAGATGTTGCTGTTGTCAAAATGAAAAAAGCATGCATCCAGTAATACTGTGTCTAATGAAATATAAATGTGTTTTTTTAGATTCAGCATTATTGGGTACATGCAATAAAAAAACATGCTTCCAGTAATGGTATGTGTGAACAAAAAAAATGTAAAAAAATAAAAAAAATACCCTGCTTTCCATTGCCCATTGTGCCATGATCTCTTGTGTTGCTATCATCCAAATTAAAAAAGCATGCATCCAGTAATACTGTGTCTAATGAAATATAAATGTGTTTTTTTAGATTCAGCATTATTGGGTACATGCAATAAAAAAACATGCTTCCAGTAATGGTATGTGTGAACAAAAAAAATGTAAAAAAATAAAAATACCCTGCCTTCTATCGCCCATTGTGCCATGATCTCTTGTGTTGCTATCATCAAAATTAAAAAAGCACGCATCCAGTAATACTGTGTCTAATGAAATATAAATGTGTTTTTTTAGATTCAGCATTATTGGGTACATGCAATAAAAAAACATGCTTCCAGTAATGGTATGTGTGAACAAAAAAAATGTACAAAAATAAAAAATAAAAAAAATACCCTGCCTTCTATCGCCCATTGTGCCATGATCTCTTGTGTTGCTATCATCAAATAAAAAATTATGTTTGTGTAATTTTCTATGTGCAATAATATATTTTTAATGAATTTATAATTATATTTTAAAAATTTTTCTACTAGGTTCATGTATATGCCGGTTCCAGTGTGCAATATATAACTTAATTTTAATAGCTGTCTGTGCGATTTTTAATTTAATTAATGTGTGCAAATGTAATAACTTCTAGTCATATCTTTGAAAATGTTCTCCATTATGTTTTGTAATCTTGCATATTGAGTTCCATGATCTACTATATGTATTTAAATCAACACTGTAATTACCAAACACTGCAATTAGCCAATATTCAGTTGTGATGCTTGGGTAATGTGCTATAATGTATGTTTAATTAATGAAAAATGAAATGTTAAAGCTGAAATAAAATGTTAATATATGAAATATTGGGTTTTCACTTTCTTATCTTTTTGCTGTCTAGATTAAAATTAGTGGAAGTAAAAGATAATTTACAAGAGCGTAGCTAAAAAATTTTCGCTATTTCAATATATTTTTATATATGACATTCTTAAATTCATTTCTTTAGGTTACTTGAAACAAATGAAGATATATCAATTTCACTTGAATATTGTACGGTAAGAGCTTTATAATTAAACATGTAGTTTTTGTTTTGTTTTTGGAATTTTTATAATAGTTTAAATTGTTGTAATGTGTTACATTTTAATATTTGATAACATATGCAATAAAGTATGTATGTTTAACTAAGGAAAAACAAATACATGAAAAAAAATATTTCTTCAAACAACCTAAATATGTAATATTTGCAATGATGTGTGTTTAATCCAAGTGAATTAAATGTATTTGATTAGATTTGTTGCTAAAAGTTTTGTCATTATTTATACAATTTATTTCTATGTATGACAATCTGATTCATTTCTTTAGGTTACGCGAAACAAGAAAGATTAATCAATTTCACTTGAATTCTATATGGTAAGAGCTTTTCAATTAAAAATCAGAGTTTCTTTTTAATTCTTATAACAATTGATTATTTAGATAGTCATCTGCTATAAGAATTAAAAGATGGTGGATAGGCCTTGAAGTAAATGTTGCTTCTGGGGAACCAGCCATCTAAAATACTTTGGTTGATCTAAATTGCTTTTGTACAAATTTCAAATGTGCATAAGTAATGTAGATTGAACGCGCCTTTGCAAGAACCTCGTGGGTGGTGGAATACTTGCAAAAAATTTAGCTTTCGTGCTACTTGTTTGTTACAATTTATTATGTGGATACCTTTTAAAATATTATGAAAGCTGTGGATGCCCTACATAAGTAAGTAGAAACTTTATGATAACCCTTATAGGTGTATATTCCTCAAGGAAAAAGGAAGGGACGTTCTACTAGCTTCCAAGCAACAAAGTTTATACTTCCTGATATGCATCCTACTCCATATGTACTATATATTGAATCTAAAGTCTTTAATAAAAGTCTTAATGTATATGTCTATTTGTATTTCATTCAATAAAAGAGAATAAATGATTTAGTTTCATATTGTACTTGTTTATTAAAAGACACAATCACAAGACAAAGCCGAAACGCATAGTAATGCCCTTACAGAAAACACCACCATAACATTCTTTTAGCATAAAGGAAAGCCAGTTGGTCATGTTATGGAAAGTGGACTATATTCATGTGCAGCTAAAGGAAAACCTAAAAACCCTCAGGCACTCATCTCATGCAGGCTTTCAATTCTACTGGCTACTTTCAAAGGTCATCTGCAAACAAAAAATAATACTGTGAATACAAAAATATAAAAAAAATAATTCATGAGAACAAGAAAAAAGCATTTTAATTATTCTATGTAAATATGTAATTTTATTAGAACATAATATTTGAATTATGAAATTCTATAAGTATTAATAAAGATAAAAAATTCTATTATATCTTACTACTTATAGCCCTTTTGTAAATATTTCATCTCACTTGACAAATGCCTTAATATTTCAAGTTGATTATACATGTTTAATCTTGTAAAATTTATGCTTGTTGAAGTTTATAAATTAACTATAAATAGTAGAAATAATCCATTATTTCATAATAAATCAGGGAAAAAAGCAAATACAAATTTATAATTTTTATACAACTATATAATAATTCTGTGTTTTCAATTGCAACTTTAATACGATTATTTGGCTAATTTTCTATATCCCATAGTTCAAAATCAGCAATCTTATTTGATCTTTCCCATAAGTACATTCTTATAATTAAAAAAAATTAATAATTGATAAAGTGTATGAATTTTGATGTTTTATGCAATCAACTAGTGGCAAAGACTTCTATTCCAGGCAGTCAATAATATTAGTTAATAAGTGAATAGTGAAGTTTTCTGTATTAAAGGTTTCCATACTGGTGTCTTCTAGTAAATTAATTAATTTGAAAAGTTTAGAGAAAAATATAGGTAAATACAAATTATAAAAAAAGTTTAAAGCATAACATTTGTGTAATGAGTAGAAAATAAACTGAAAATGGAAGTAATACTTTAATTACAAATAAAATTTAATAGATATGAAAGAAAAGATAATGTCGGTAATAATTCATGAATAATAAAAATGGAAATACAAAGATATCTTAATGCACCTATCTATTAAGTATAATCATTTCAGTAATCAGTTAAAAATAACTTATATTTATATTTTAACGATGTCGGTTACAGTTAAAAGTACAATACTCATTTTACATCTGATTAAAATGATAATTGC
Organism: Latrodectus elegans; assembly: GCA_030067965.1. NCBI lineage: Eukaryota > Metazoa > Arthropoda > Arachnida > Araneae > Theridiidae > Latrodectus > Latrodectus elegans. Next base: position 66,253,625 of record CM057815.1, read on the forward strand.
TTACTTTTAAAAATGCATGATTTATCGCACAATCTTGCATTAATTAAATAATTTTCAAATAATGATGCCTAAAAACTTTATATAAAAGGAATTTTAACAGTAACTTTATTTCTCAATTTTAAGTTATAATTGAAGAAAGAACAAGCTTAACTGGAACTGTTAAATGTTTATGGATGTAAATAAACAAATAGTTTGATTATGCCAGAATTGTGCTTTTAAAAAATGCTTCATTATCTAAGAAAATATTTTTGATTGAAACTTTATTTTTGTAAAAGTATAACACAAAAATACAATTTAACAATGCTGATAACATAATATCTTATATTTGCATATTCAACCTGGATAGACAAATGATGAACAAATTTATACATTATGATGACTGAGTACAAATAATATTTTACATTTAATCAACCAAAAGAAAAAACTATATTGTATATAATAATACTAAGTAGGTATTTCTTATATATTTTTTAAAATTTATTTAGATTTATATTCATGCTCTTTATTTATAAGGTTTAATATTTAGGTATGTAAAGTTATTCAAAATTTGATATGCTAGATTATACAGCAATTTATCCTTCACATATTGAAGCAAATGATAGAAATTTGCTCATTTTTTGCGCAAAAGCAGTTGGATATAAATATACATAACATCTTCTGTAAAACATGAAATTAAAGATAAATATATTTTGTATTTAAGAATCGTGTTGAATAACTAAGAAGCAGAACTATTCCACCTGAAGAAATATGATTCATCAATCCTGACATTCTAATAACATTTTTCAAAAACAAATTATAGATTTTAAATGTAGGTTAAGTTTTAGTGTTAAACCTGGAAAGAATACTACATAGATAGCTAATTTAAACAGTTTAGCTAGCTCATGCAATTTCTCACCAAGTGTTTAAAGATATTAATAAATAAGATTCAGTAAAAACATACCTTTATCATTGGGAATATGCAATCTATTCAGTTACAGCCATAATAAATATAAAAGTAGCAATTCCTTAGCCTTAGATATTCAGTTTTTATACAAACATTCAAACTATCTTTTTAGGGTGCACCTTGGTTATCTGCCGGTGACTGCATTGAAAACTTTCAAAGCAACTCTACGACATTCCTTCTTTTAATAACGTTCCTTTAATAATTCCATGACATTCCTAATGTTTCTTTAATCATTTTAAAATGCCAATACCTCTAAAATGTTTGTAAAGTTGTAAGATGTATCTTCTTACAATTTCTACTGTCATTGTATCCACCAAACATAATTAGTAGCACTTTTAGAGATCACACACATTTTCTCTTTTGCTATTAGTGACCATGTTTCAGATGCATGTGTTAATACTGGTCTTATGAGAGTTTTATATAGTAAAATTTTAGCTCTTTCAATCAAGTGAGAATTTGTCTCTAATACCAACTAGACAGTGACAATTCTGGTTTAGATCCCAGGACTGATTTTGCTTTGGTATTCTACCTCAGATAACAGGTACGTAAACACTTTCAATTCTATGTCCCTTATTTCAAAGATATCACAGCAGGACTGATTTCGAATATTACATTATAATTACATACTATAGAAATATCAAAATTCTAATAACCAGAAGCAAATTTTTTAATAAATCTCAAATTTTAATATTTCTGGTAGTGGCACCCACCTTAAAAATTATAGTATGGCACAATCTATCACTTACATGAAACACATGTAATAAAACTTACTTAACAATGTATTTACTTATGTACACATACAGTATTATAAAAATTAGAGTTTATTACTACTCCGAATCAAATTTTAATCAAACACATGTTATATCATACAAATGCAAAAAGCATTCTGATGTAGTAAATCAGTTAGGTGCATTTTATCACTTGCGCTGGTACATAGGAATAAGCCATAATTATTCATCATAATTTATTTTAGTAACAGTGATTGCCTACTTCATAACAATTAATTAATTACCAATTGTTATACAGAAAGTTCATTTTTAATAATATGTATATAGTTGGTTGTCACTGTACTAGGTAGTGCCACACTGAAGTTTTTTTTTAAGATGAGAGTAATTGCGCGGTATATTAAAATTCGAGTTTCAATAAATTTGCTTCTAGTTATTAGAATTTTAATATTTCTACAGTATTAAATTATAATGAAATTTTAATTTTTGGAATTTGAATGCAATCAACATCAGGGGTAGACGTGCAGAAATTTTTTTTTCAGGACATTATTTCCAAGAAATAGCAGGACATTTTTCAGGACATGTTTTAATAATTAAACAAAACCAATGTTACTTTTACATATTAATTTCTGTTTTATGCATAAAACACATTTTAGGGAGGAATAAACTATTTAATAAATTCTGAGTTTAATTTTTACTACAACAATATGAAAAATGATACAGAAATTTAAACTTTCTATACTGAATATTTTTTGAAAATTACTAAGTTACATGATAAATGCTTTAAATTAACAATTAATTTATGCATAATTGAATAATGTTAATTTTGAACTGGATGCATTAGCATTTAATTCCGATAATTTAATACTGCAATTTTTAACTTATCATTCACAGATGCAATCTCTGCATTAGCAGCAGACAGCATACATTTGTCCAACTTTCACATCACTCATATTATCATCACTGATAGCAGCACATGCTATTTTTTTTAGTTGCATCATCCAAAAGCTTTTGAGCTGCACACTGATTATCAAGCAAATTTTTCTTTTCTTTCTCAAGTTCATTAATTTTTCTAATAGGTGCGATTGTTTAAACTTTTTCACAAGTAGCTTCTACATCTTCCTCATCTTTTCTTTTCTTCTCTGATTGTGTTACATCTTTTGATTTTTCCATATATGATGCATATTCTGCATGAGATTTCTGAATCACGTTACTTCTTTGGTATATGGAGTGGAGGAAACAGAATTGCCATGGATTCGAATAACATCATGACAAATCCGTAAACTTTGAACTGTTAATTACGATAAAGAAGCTCTCTCCTTTGTCACAACAGAATTGTTAGTTGAAAAACCTCTTTCTGGTTGGGAATTTACATTCAATAACGACAGACATGCTTTAATCACTCTAGAAAGAGTAGGATATTTTATATAACCGCCAGCATCTTTTATATTGAAAACCGCATTCCAATATTTACAGATATTTTGATCATTATCATAATCATTCACAATCAAAGTCACATCTTCACACATGTAAAGAATCCACTCTTCATTCATCTTATCAATATCTGAAAAAGTTTTATTCACATGAGGAATATGTTGAATTAATCTGCTAAATGAACTCCTAGACTCTTCCTTTTTTCTATTATAAGGAGACAAACACTGGAGCTCTGTCAGTAAAGGATTTGTTATAGGAAGTTTTTGAAGCATATGCTTTGAAGTTGCTATGTAGCAGTTTCTGACACATTGTAGAAATGTTGTTTTATCAGTAAGCTTTTCCAGTATTGCTGTTGCACCATGACCTATTTCAATCTTGCTTAAATTTAAACAATTTTTTTCCTGAATCAACATTAATTTGTAGCAACTTGGGTTTAAAAATTTGAACATAATACTGCGAACAAGTTCATTTAACTTACTGTACATCACATGTACTAAAGGTTCGACTTTTTGCATTAATATGGTTCAAAAGTTTTACAAAAAAGAAAAGAAACAAAATGCAGATATGCCAGAGTCTTAGGGTCTTTCAAATATTTTATAATCCGAAAATGTCTATCAGAAAGAGGAGATTTCGACTCTCTTTAGTTACTTTAACAATAAAATATTCCTTTAGAACATCATATTGCTCAACAATTCTCTCACAAACTGAGCCTAAAGTTAACCAACGGCTCTCAACATGACGAAGGAAACTATTCTTAATAGTTTCTTCCAGTATTTCTAACTGTAAGGAATGATTATCTTCCCTTCCTGCAGGAGATAGTTTGAAAAATTGATGAATATCTACAGCAAATCCATCAATATTATAATCAATTTTATCAATACCCTTACGTAGTGCTCCATGGATTATGTGTAAGCAACATGTACCCAAATCAATTAGTACTGGTAAACTTTGCTTACTCAGTTCACTATTTATTTGCTTTAAAACAGCTAAATTAACACTTGGTCCATCCATTGACAACTGCATTAATTTTTCTAAATTCAAACCATTATTTTGAATAAAACTTAATAAACATTTTACAATTTTATTGGCTTCAGCATGCCCTAAAAAATGTGATTCGAGGTAGGAAATGACATTTTTACCTTGTTTATCAGACCAGTATGAGATGTAAATATCCAACTGTTTCTTTATTTGTTTTGTTGTAGTTTCATCGAAAAGTAAAACAAAATATGAAGTGCCAATATTCCGAAACAAAAGAGTTTTGAACACGGACCTAATCCAAAATTAATCATATACATGACGTTTTTGTCAGATAATTTGAGATTTTTTGCTATGGAGGATCATTAAAAATTTCTCCATAAATGTTAGCTAATAATAGTCCATAATGTTAGTTTCTCTGTAAATGTAACATTCAAAGATGAAAAGAATTATTTTTATTGCCACCAAAACTAAAATAGTTTCAGCTTTAATGGTTTTCTCTGATATCGTTTTGGGAAGCCATGATTTGTTATTCACTACTACAGTCGATGTCGAGGATTCAGATGAAGTTGATGACTTGATAGTAAATAGTGTTTGATTCTTGTAACAGTTCACAGCTTTTTTGTGTCTTAATCCATCTGCATGAGCAAGCACTTGTATAAGCATATTTGAAACACTGAATTTGCTTTTGCATACAAAGCACTCCGCCAGAATGAACATCGTCAACACTTTGGCACCAGGTCTTGATTAGGCATTTATTCCCATCTTGCAGTTCCAACCATCTGTCGGAAAATTTAGTTTTCCTTGGCATTTTTAAAAGAAAATTGTTTTCAAAAAATAAAATTCTGAGCTTGCATTCTTCAAAATACCCATCAAAATCTTTCAAAATGGCACGATAAGCATTTCACGCATGCACATAAACGTAGGCGAATAATTCTCACAATTTCGCCATCATTGTAAATAGTTGTGCACTACTAAAACCAGAATATTTGTCTGTAAAGGCAGAAAATAGAATTTAATGGTAAACCCAAACCTAAATTTTTTTGACGTCAGATATTCGTGAGCAATAGCTGAAAACGAGGCGGAGACGAATGTATAGGCAACCCTATTTCCAATTTGAAGGAGAACAAAAAAGGGGGAAATTTTTCTCTTTCTTCTTGCATAGAAAGAAGATGAATGAAAATATATACTCCACTGAAAGAAAAGTTCACTACTGAAAAATATAAAATTATTAATTAAACTTTTAAAAGAATGTAATAAAAAATAAGGACATTTCAGGACGTTTTTTAAAAAATCAGAAAATTCAGGAATATCAGGACAACTCCGAGCCCTGCAACATTAGTAGCCAAATATTGTGCATAGTGACATAATTTAGGCCGGCGACAGAAATGGGAAGCACCTGGTGTGAAAATGATACATCGAGCCAAACCTGCACAGCTCCGCTGTTTTTTTTAAACAAAGAGTAGGCATATCTGTTGTTATAAGAGCTGAATAAATGTAAAAATTAATTGTACAGTCACACTTAGCAATTTTTTAAAATCTTGCAAAAATTTGGCTGGGGCAAAATCACTAAAACCATAAAAAATCTAGAATAACAAATATTTGATATATTATTGGTATCTCACAATATGCTCAGTTAATTTTATAAAATTAACAAAATATGCAGATGTATAGATTTTAGCAAATTGTAAAATTATATAATTGACATATTACCATAAAATTATTTGATTAACTTCTATATTAATGAATTCACATCGCAAACAATCATTAAAATTTATTTTATGCCTATCTAATTTATTATTAATTAAATGAACAATAAACATACCCATCTCCTGTTTACTGTTGTCACCTACTGGTCTACTTCTGTGTCAGCTCTGCATCAGTTATTTTCGGAGAATATATATGCAATATTGAATCAATGAAAGTCATATTTGTTGAACACTTATTTTTCTTGTGCAACACACATTGAGCTAGATCATAATCTAGTTCATTTTTAGCTTTTGTCACTGCCATATCATGACAGTGGTGTCAGGTGAATTAGCCATTCAAGTGGTTCAGTATCAGCTACAAAAAGGATAACCGGTCACAGCTGACTTGCATGCGCAGTAATTTTAACATTCGCAACAAGCTTTGCAACAGAAAGACCAGCCCTGGTTAACCCAAAAGGTGTACAGTTTTTAGACAATACTGTGAGGTCGCATGTCGTGCTGGTATCCAGGAACACCACACAGCAAATTGATAAGCAAAGTTTATACTATTCTCCTTATACTTACCTGATCTTGCACCTTTACATCCCTATGCTGTGGAAGAAAATGCTGTTTAATAATAAAAATTAGACATATGTAGAAAGTTAACTATTTCGAAAAATGCATTATTTTATAAATTTATAATCAATAATTAAACTCACACAACATACCATAAATCCGATATCAATTTTTGGTATAAAGATACAGGAGAAACGCATTTAAAATGTTATTAAGCATATAAATAAATTTATAACCAATGTGTAGACCCAAACCAGTATACTAATCTTCATTGATACGATTTCCATGAGCATATCAATCATGTACAGCATAAAACTTTGTAATGAAAACAATAAAACATAAAAATTATTTGAAAAGAATAATACAGAAAATTATTTTAAAAGTACAATATCTTATAAAAAACACGCCCATGAATACTGAATGAATAACAAATTTGATGTGAATTTGCGACACAAAATAGGAATCTAAAATAAGCATTGAATTATAATATAATACAGCGTTTTGCATACAATGGTCAGATACATACAAATAAATTTTAAGTTCACGCTTACGGTGATCACAAACCAGTAAATCTTTGAAATGAACTTTGTTCGATTGTGTAAAAAAAAACGCCTTTTTAATTATATGAGAATTATTAACATATTTTATAACTCAATAACTAACATGACATATACTATAAAATAATTAACTTAAGAGCTGTAACTTCAATACAAAAAAATTCACATTATTTACACAAATGTTACTCACCGACGCTGACGGGCAAACGAAACAAAAAATGGCGGAAACAAATCTGAATTCTATACGCCTGTGTGGTATTTAGAACTACTGGGGGTGGCAAGAATGAATTCAATAGCCGATAGTGGGAATGGCATTCGTTCGGATCACCCGACTGTTTCCGAGGACTAGTTCTCTCGGAAAAAATTTTACTTCCCTTATCCGTAAGTGAGATCTCCCCATCGAGCTCCACTCCGCGATGTTTCCAACCCTCAGGTAATAATTACTGTTTTTGAATATTTTATCTTGGGTTTTTTTAATGTTGCTTTTGATGTATGAGTAAAAGTCTTCAATGGTAATCCACTCTATATATACGTTGTCTTTTGTGACCGTTTCGCGGCTAGTTTATCAGCTTTTTCATTTATTATAATATCTTTGTGGGCTGGAACCCAAATAATTTGAAGTTCTTTGAAGAATTCTGAAGCTTGCCATATTTTGTGTTTTAATCTTAATATTATACTTGCCGATTTTTGGTTACATTCCATCAGTGCCATAAGGACAGATTTACTATCTGTATATATTATATTTCTTCTTTCGTAAATGATTAATTAATCTATAACTTGACAGATCGCCATAGCTTCCGCAGAAAAGACGGAGTTTATATTATTAATTATGCATCCAAATGATCCTTTTTCAGATCATCCAGCAATAGAGGTTATATCTTCTTTTTTAGATACATCTGTGGCTATTCTATTAGGTTCGTCTAGTAGGCTTTTGTCAAAATCCTTGAAAAATTGAATAATTTCTTGATTGGTGAGAGATTTATCTTGGAAATCGTATTTGTCTACATGGATGGAGAAATTGTTTGGAGAGTGAATTTGTGGGTATTTAAACTGAATGAAGTGGGATATTTTAATGTTTTCTTCCTCTATTGTTTTCATTAGGGGTATGTGATATCTTTTTTTAACTGAATTGAAGCTGATTTGGATGATATTTTTGAGAGGTGATTGTTGTTCCAATGAGATATGCTTTAACCAAAATTTGCTTGATATTTTCCTAAACTCAGATTCTATTGTGCCAGTGTTTGCAATCTTTCGTAGGAGAATATTAGGAGTAAATCTGGGTAATCCTAATACAATTCTTAATGCCGACGTTTGTATTGTTTCTAAAGGTTTTGTGACTGAGTGGTTTGTTAAGCTAAAAATATTGCTAGTGTGGTGTAGAATACTGCAGATAGATGATTTTGCCAACTGCATTAGATGATGTGATCTTGCTCCATAATTTTTATTAGAGAGTGCTTTTAAAATGTTTATTCTTTTAGCTGCTTTATATTTTAAGTATGTTACGAACGAACGGAAGTTTCCATTTCTTGTAAATATTATTCCTAAGAACTTAAGAGTGTCTTTCCATTTAATTTTTTCATTATTGTATTGTATTGACCAATCGGGATTTTCTCTGCGCCTGGACAAGTTTACTGCTGAACACTTTTGATAAGCTACCTGTAGTTTCCAGTAACTGCTCCATTTTTCTATGTTATACAAAGTATCTTGCAGTTTTTTCTTGATTATTTCCAATTTTTCATCTGTACAGTAAATAAGTATGTCATCTGCGTATATGATTAATTTACTAATAACTGCGTATTTAGTATTTAACTCCTTGAGGGATTGTTTCATGGAAATCTGACATGAAGATTGTAAATAAAATGGGAGATAACACACTACCTTGTGGTACTCCTTTTGTTGACTGAACCGATTGCGAGGATGTATTTCTCCATCTTACCCTCAGCCTTCTATCTTGTAGAAAGTTATGAATCCACTTGGCAGTTTTTCCTGTTATTCCCAGCTGTAGGCATTTGTATATTAATCCATCAATGTACACGGAATCATATGCAGATTTTATATCCAATGATATTGCAATGATGAATTTCTTTTGAGTTTTTGCCTGATGCAGATCATAGTGAAAAAGTTGTATTGCAGTTTGACTGTCTCGGAAAGGTATGAAGCCGAGATGACGTTCTTCTATCTTTTCATTAGTAATTAGGAAATTTGTGATTCTATAGGACAGCATTCTTTCAAATATTTTAGCAGGGACAGAGGTTAAAGATATAGGTCTGTATGAATTTAGTATGGATTGTGGCTTGTTTGGTTTGGGAATTGGTATTATAATAGACGATTTCCAGTTGTCAGGAATAGAGCATTGATCAAATATATCATTAAAGATTTTGAGTGTCTTTCGTGTGTTATCTTCATTTAGGGATTTAAATACTTTTGCAGAAATTTTGTCTTCTCCTGGTGTGGATATTCTAGTTTTCTTAATTGCTAAATTGAGCTCGTTGATTGTAAACTTTTTATTTAAAATCATATTTTCTAGTCCAGAGTAGTCTATTGGTATTGGCTCATGTTGTATCTTGTTGTTGAAGTGTGTTGCAAAAGCTTCACTTTTGGATTTTGGTGAATGTAGTTCTTGGTTATTAAAATTTACTAAGAGGTTAGAGTTTTGGATATCTCTGTATCGACGATTCATAGAGTTAAATATTCGGAAAAGTAGGTACGGGTCTTGCTGCTTCTTGCAGACATCATCCCAATATTTGATTTTAGAGGATTTTACTGTGCGTCTTAATTTTGCAGAAAACTTTTTGTACAATATCAAATTCTTGTTTTTTAAGGTATTTCTTGCTTTTTTTAGAAATGAAAATTTACTACATAAATTATTCCACCATGGGGGGTACTGCTTTTCAGGTATTTTCTGCTCATGGCTGTTTTCTTCTATGGCTTTGACTGCAATATTATGGAAATTGTTATATGAACTGTTGCTTTCACTGAACAACTCTTCGTTTATTTGATTGATGATTTCTTTCCACCTGTGAATCTTGTACACTTTTGGAATTTGGTCTGGGGTAAGAACGTCTATGACTATAGGAAAATGGTCACTGAAAAATGAATCTTCTTCTATTGTTATATGGCATTGTGGATATAAGTTAGAGGTACAAAATGACAGATCTATAGTTGAAACTTTACCTGCAGGAGAAATATGTGTCGGATTGGTTAAATTCAGTATGCAGAGATTGTGTTCGTTTATCCAGTCGGTCAATTTTTGTCCCTCATGAGTGCTAGTTTCCCCTCCCCATAAATCATGTTTGATATTAAAGTCTCCTAAAATTAGGCATTTGTGTGTTATGTATTTTTGTATGTCTCGATATTCTCATTATATTCAATTTTTCCTTTGGGGGTGAATATATATTCAATATGTTGATTGTTTCGTTCGTATTAGTTATTTTCACTATAATTATCTCTGTTTCACTGCTATATATGTTCTTATAGGTTACTTTTGATGATGATGATTCTGTCACTGCAATCGCTAGGCCGCCTCCGCTTCTATTTTCTCTGTCTTTTCTATAGATTATTTTTTTCTTTATATTAAATAAATCTTTTGGTCTCAGGAAAGTTTCTTGTATAACTAATACATCTGCGGATATGAAAAGTTCTAACTTAAATATGTCTATTTTGTTGGTAACGCTCCTCGCATTCCACTGTACAATTTTCATTTTGAAAAAGTGTTTATAAACTGAAGATTTATAGCACTTATATAGAACTGATATAAGAATTTTTTATTTGAAATCCCTTCAAATATGAAAATATAATTAAATAGGTAAAAAGTAGGTACTCTAATCATCCAACAGAGAGATCTGAAAGATCAATCTCTTTCTCTATTTCGTATTGTTGGTAGTCCATCTGGTCTGATTTTGAGGATTTGGGATTTTTTATTATCTTTGATTTTTTTTTCTTCCTTTCTCTTTCAGGAGAGATTGGTGTGGTTAATTTAGAGTTCGTTTCATTCATTTTAGTCAAGACGGATTCATTAATTTTATTCACTGTGGAGTCTAATGATTTTTTAAACATATTACAAATTTTAGTTAGTTGTGTTTCTATGATCTTTTCAATTGAGGTTATCAGTTTAAGGGCCAATTTATCAAAGATCCCTTGCATCGATTCTATGTCTAGATTGGCTGTAGGCATGGAAACTTTCTTTGCGTATGAAGTGTTTTCGTTTGCGAATCGCCTTCTGGCTTCACTTAGTGTCAAATTATTTTCTGCCTTAAACTTGAGTATTTCTTTTTCTTTTGCCCTCTAGTTGGGCATTCATTATAATCGGCTCTATGTGAGCCCGTACAATTAGAGCATCTCATTTGGTTTAAGCATATTTCTCCATGTTTTTTATCTCCACAGTGTACGCACAATACTTCATAAGGGTATTTGTTAGAGTTATGAGTGAATTTGAAACACTTACCACATTGGCGAGGTCTGTCTATGAATAGTTCCACTCTGTGGTTGGTAAAAAACAGTTTTATTTCTTTTGGTATCTTTATTCCCAGAATAGATACCAGAACCGGAGACACTTCACGGTTTTTCTTATTGAATCTTCTTAATTCTAAAATTTGGATTTTATTTTCAGCGCTCAGCTCCTCTGCAATCTCTTTTAATGGAATTTTCGTTGGAATATTAAATAGCAGAAACCTGGTAGAGATGCTTTCCCATAGGATTTCGTAGTGTACCGGTACTCCTTGTAACTCTTTGATATTTAATATTTCTGTAGCTGTTTCCATGTCTTGCGTTGTCATTAGTAGTCTACCGTCTCTTGTTATTGTCTTGTTAGAGATCTTTTTGAAGTTCTTTATCTTCATTATCAGTTCGTTTTTCAATTCCCGGGGTTTATTTTTCGGAATTGACCTTCCATTGTTGGCTTTTAGGAATATGTTAAATGTGTTTACCCCATTTTCTTTTGCAGCTAAGAGACAATTCATATCATTTTCTGCGGTCCTAAGGAAGTTAGCTCCGTAAAGGCTTTCTTCTGCCATGTTTAAATCCATGTTGTTTAGATCTTCATTTTGTAAAATATCCAATACTTGAATTTTAGAGGAAGCCAGACTTATGGCTTCTATGTTCCGTGGAAGCTTCTATTCCGAAAAGGCAATAAGTCTTCGCTCAACTTGAGCTGAAGAGGGAATAAATTTTATTTCCCTATAAATAATATTAAAATATAACTTATAATTCTAATGAGAAACTTTTCTAAAAGAGTAACGGAATTAATTGGTTTCCAATCAGCCGGCAACTGTTCGATGAAGAGCTAGTTGCTTTCCGTTCCGGGAAATGCCTCCGTCAAACTCACCAGAGGACATTAAAAACAACTCAATTATAACTGTTAATACCAAAATCAACACAAACAACATCATTGCCATATAATTTTAGCATTTCTTGTTGAGCATTATTCATAATTACAAGTAAAAAGTCTTCTTTTTTTAAGGCAATTATTGGATTCAAAACCTTGTGGTTTGTAATATCTGATTATAGACTCAGAATTTTCAATACTTTTTACCCATGCATGTACACTCTGTGCATCATTTGCATCTAATACACCCTGTTTGTGAGGAAAGAGTTTTTTTTATGTTTAATATACCTCGACGATCTAACAAATGTATTCGACTCAGTTTATTACCCACCGAATCCCTAATATCATTTAATATTTCAGTGATTGGGTTTTTTTGTTTGATATGTCAATGTCTATTTTCATACGCTCTTCATCATTTAAACGGACTCATTCACTGGTATGACCTACATGGGTCTTAGTAAACTCAACCTTAATTGTACTATTTTCTGAAAAGGTAATTGCTATCATTGAAGGGCATGTTCCATTTATTTTATTTGTACCTAATATTTTATTATTGCGTTTGTTATTCCCACGCCCATGAAAATAACCAGATCGATGACAGTAAAAATATTCATACCTTTTACAATATTAGTACCACTATGTTTGACGTAATCAGAAGTACAATCATGTTCTACATTTTTTTTCACTCCAAAAATTCTAACTGAGTGTGAAATATCAAATTTTCTTTTTGAATTATTATGTCATGTATGTTATTTAGATGCTCTTCGTAGACCTTTTTTGAAACCAAATCAAATACCACATGTAATTTTACAATTTTTATCAGATTGTAAGTTATGTATAGTTGGTACATTGATTGAATCTATGTTAGTGGAATTCGAGCACCCTCCATCTAGTTCTACATCAACAATTTTATCAGTACATTCAATGTTAGAAACACAGGTTTTTGTATCTGTTACTTCAACACTAATATCTTTGCCATGAATTACTGTCATCATAGCAGGACACCTTTTGTATTTATCAATTGGCAAGTTTTTATTTTGATGGCAATAATAATAATCAACATCTACATTATATCGTTTTTTTGTCCCACATCTCTTAACAAATTTATGAATAGCATTTGCATTTTTGAAAACAATAAACTCGTCAATAGAATTGAAACGATAGAGTTTTTTTCTAATTTCGTTATCGTGTACCTTCAGCAAATGTGTTTCGTATGCTACATGTGAAAAAAAAGTTTTATTGCACACGCTACAGACATATGATTTCTGCTGCAGTTCTTTAGTACAACATGTACAAAAAATTAGAAGGCGAAACTGGATATGCCAAAAATTTTATCAAATGCGCATCTTTATATACTTTGAGAGAATTCAGGAGATATATTTTAATAATAAAATTTATCATGTGACAATTATAGTTAGCACACCCATACAACACAATTTCGTTCAGTAGACGTCTCGTTTTGGTCCAGTTTAGATCTATGGCACCTCAAATAAACACCCATTTTACGTCCACTATACGTCTATGAGACGTTGCCTTTGGATGGTTTATGGACGAAATTTGGATGTATTCATACGCACTGCTCTATACTAGGTAGTTTTATGGATGTATTCTAGATGTGCGAAGATATTGAAATAATTCCTCATCTTAGTGGCTCATATTTTTGTCCACTAGACAATGAGAAAACTGTTTTTAATTAGCTTGCTACTTTTAAAGTGGCTTTTGCATCACATTTTTCTTAATTTTCAGTCGATATCCTAGATTTTTGACAGATTTATTGCTCAAGTTTAGTACTGATCAAGTATGCAATAAAATTCTCACAATTGATAAATTAGCATTTTTTTATGTTCATTATTTTATTGTTAACCTTTTGAAATTTAGTTTCTTATTGTTTAAAATAAAATGATTTTTTTCTTTGGAAAAGTTGAAATTACTTCTAAGAAGTTTCCAGTGACTGCATAAATATATGAATTACTATTATAACTAGATGGTAACAATAAAATAGTCAAGAAGATATTTTTATTTGTAGAGTATAAATTTTTTTTAAAAATTTTAATATCATGCAAATTATTGTTCTTAATCATTGTTTTAAATTAATTTTGTAGTAAGAGAAATTTTAATAAAAGGAATTATTTATTTCTCAGCATAATGTTTTAACTAATTAAATATAATTTCAACAATGTCTTTTTTTGTACAAGATTAAAGGAGAAATTTTTATGTAACTAAAATTTTCCACTTAAATGAATATTCCAAATTATTATGACAAAATATTCTGAAAGTTACTTATTTCATTGTTTAAAAGCTGAATTATTTTAATTTGTAAAATTTGTTTAAGAAAACATTCCAGCAAGAGAGTAAATATTAATTAATTCAAGAAAAATATAACAAACTAATAGAATTTATTAATGTATACAATTTATTCTAATTGTTTACATTAAACAGAAGTATTAATTTACTGAAATGTTTGATTCTTTCATTGATAAATCTTGCTTTTGCATGATGTAACCAATTCATTATCGCAGTTTTCATTTCACCATCGGTTGTCTCTGAATACTGTGGAGTTTGTCGCACAGCATCTGAAAATAAAATAAAATAAAGTACATTTAAAATAATTAACAGAAACAATTAACATTTTTAGATAAATAACCTCAGACAAAATAATAGTAAAAATCCAGAAAACAATTTTCACATGAATATATAATTTAATTCTTATCAATCAGATTAATATGTAAAACTGATTGGATGTAAATCTCATTAGTAAAAATCAGTGTAATCATTTTCTTCACTAATTTAAGACATTAAGTAATTTTATAATGACATTGCTAAAAATATTTATATTTTTAATTGAGTAAATTTTTAAAATATTTAATTACCAATTCAATTTCTAAGAAATATCAGCTTTGTAAATATGGTAACCTTTTGTGTTTGATTAAATAATTAAAATTACAAAATATTTAAAATATGTTCCAAAAATATTCAAATTATCAGATAGAAGTGAACATTACTTTTATAATGGGAACAGTGCTCCAGTAATCAAACAGAGAATTGAATTTAAATATTAGCACTTGCATAAATATATTAAGAATGTTTTTACGAGAAATGCATTTTTCCATCATTTCTACAAAAGAAAACTTTCAATGACATGCTTATTCAAACATTGCACTTACTAAAAACTAACTGCTTCATATTCAGTTAGTTTTTGGTAAGTGCTTCATTCTGTATATTAAAGGATTTCTTATACCTACATCCACAATAACTGAACTCAGATGCAAGTTCATTGGTCATCAGTTTTTTTCATGATGCTTATGGTGCAATTCCTAGAAGAAGTTCTCCCAGACAAGCTTAAAAAGAGGCACTGAAACAAAACAAATAAAAATATAAATATTTTATAACTTAAAATAAAAATTACTGTATTAAATTTAGCAACATGCATACATTATATAGTCATAATAATAATTATTATTTACAGCATAAATTTTACATAAGTTTTAGAAAAATAAATCTGTAATATATTTCTACATTTAAAAAAGCATTTATAAAAAAAATAAACATTTAAACAATACAAAATCAAATCAACTATAGTATAATAACAGTCCCATACAACACAATTTCTTCCAGTGCATTTCAATACGACAACATCAGGTAGATGTATTCTATTCCAGTACACGTCTCATTTTGGTTCATTTTAGATCCATTGCACGTCAAGTATCATAATACCAATTTCAGAATTGTCTATCTTTTTAATTGCATATATGCTAAACTTTAGGGAGTAATTTCTGGGAAAAATATACTATTTAATGATACATAATATTTTGTACTAAAATTACAAAATATTTAAAATTTGTAATGAATTTTCAAATTAGCAAAACAAGAGTTGGATTACTAGGTAAAATTTAACATAACCATTAAAAGAACAGAACTTAAATATCATTTTTATAACAGTAAACTCTTAATAAAATTTAGTACATGAAATGTTTATTTACAATTTGCACTCAACAGAAACAAATTGTTATCCTTTAAAGGATTTATTTTCTCTTGCTCTACATTAGTTCCAAATGAGCATAAATAATACAGAAAAATTTTAAATTTTGAAGAATGTGAAAACATAATAAATAAAAAACTTTTCTTTCTCTGGTGAGATTAAATTATTTTTTAATTTGCTTATTTTAAATTTAATCTTATCCTCAGGTATATAAATTTGTTATTCTCATTTAACTGAAAAGGAAAACAAAATTTAGAATTTATAAATGAGGTACATTTTATCTCTAAAAATACAATTCAACTTTATCAACCAAAGTAATTAAAGCATAACACAATAAAAATATTTAAAATTGTAAATATAAAAAGCTAACCATTTATAAAACAAATAATTTTTTCATTTATTTGAAACTAAGTTCAGCCCATCATAAGCAATTTTTCATGTATAGCAGAGAAGAATGTGAAACGCTAACTATGGAAAAAATGAATTTACAATCAACACTTAATAAATAATATTTACTGTGATGAAATGTGTACATCTTTTTTAATAATATTCAAATTAGAACAATAAAGAAGACTGATATTTAATGGAACTGAAAATCAGGTTATTGCATGAAACCTCGATGCCATTCAGTTTATTTTTACCTGTAAAGTCTTTGAAGTCTGTAGAAAAGTGAATTACTACAAAATAACTTTAAAAGAATATAATTAAAAATAGAAGAATATTGATATTTCTGTTTAAAACTAAATCAGAGCATTATTCATTAAATCAAATTAATCTACAAAATTTGAATGGAAATACACATATAATATTCATTCCAGAAACTTAGTTCATTGTTCTGTTTACATAAGCATTTTGTTTTTAATTTCACTGAGAGCATGAGTTCTTTCAAGGTGTACACATATAATCAAATGGTTTGAATACCAGAAATTTCAGTTAGTTACAAATTTCATTTTTTACAATAAATTAAATTTTTCTCATACAAAAAGGTTTTAAGTATATTGATTTAAAAATAACTTTAGTAGAAATGAAATCAATGTATTAAGAGTTTCATTTGCTATTATAATTTGAGATTGTTTTCCTGAAAATGAGCATTCTTATATTAATTTACTAAGATATATAAAATGTAATTAAAAAAATAATTTATTTTGAAGATGTTATGATCAGATGATTTTTGTAAAAGTATTAAACAAAATAATAATACAATATCAGAATATACAAAATATCCAGCATTACAATCATTATGGAAGTAGGAAATTTTGCTTCCAAATTAAGTGTACAGAAAATCACATTTTCACAGATCACACACAGTCACATTCTAAATGCTAAACCACTGAAGATGTAAACAATTCATACTAAATCATTTTACATAATCTTAAACATCTTTTTTTTATTAAAATAAAAAAATGCTTACCATGAATCAATACTTCAAATTCTAGAACCTTTAGTAGACATCAAATTTAAATCTTCAAGAAGATTCTCCAGGAAAGTAAGAATTCCAAATCTGGTATAGGAAATAAACATATCTTATATTTAACTACAAAATATAAAAATTAATTTTCAAGTATGCATTTTAATAGCTCTTTATTTGAAATATTAGTCCATTAGTGCAATATTAGTGCATACATTAAAATAATTGAATGATATAATTTTTTCTGATTCAGTGGCAAAATCTTGAATTATGGATTTAAAATTTGATATTCAATAAAAAAACACTCAGATTTTTAATTCAACAGTAAAAAGTATTTTACTTAAACATGAAAACTTAGAATTAAAACTATCCTAAAAATAAATTTTATAAATTTGAATCAATTCCTAATACTGATTAATATTTATCTTGATGAAATCAAGAAATAAATACATAAGTCTTTTTCTGACAAAATAATAATAAATATAAGTAATTTTGGAGGGAAAAATATTTTGAATTGCAGGACATAGAAATGGTTTTTAGTTAAGAAAATTATTTTGTGGTATAACAAATTTTTTCTAGAAAATTTCATCCTAATTGCAATGTTTGAATTTTTTCAGCCTAAAAATAATTGAAAAGTTTAATGATATGAAAAAATTAATACATTTTGCTATCAAGCATATTTTATAAATAAAAACAATATGTATCTTTGATCGTTAATTTAAAATAGTTACAAATGTAATTTTTTAAAGTAAAAATGCACTTAAACATGGTAGGTTTTCTATTCTTAAATAACACTATACAGTTTTTAAATTTTTTTTTCTATTATGACTTCTTTGGAATAAATATAAGTTATTTAAAAATACTAAAATATGAATCAATAAAAGGAAAGCAATTATTTTTTAACTTACTTCGTTAAACACTCCTTAATGTAGTAATAAACGACTGCAGACTGTGAGGCAAACAATAATTTAAAATTATGGAAACAATAAACAAAAATAATTACAATTGCAGTTAATTACCTACTTTTAATATATGCCCAGATAACATCCATTATGAATGTCTTAAGTACATCCACCATGGACATCTAAATTACATCTATCATGGACATATAAATTACGTTTATTACAGATCCAAATGATAATACTCCAAAACTCATTCATCATGTTTGTCATACCGACATTCATGTGTAGTCGACAGAAGAACATCCAGTTCACATCTTATCATGGATGTCTTTATGACATCCAAAAGGTATCCAGGACGTCTTTTGGACTATGGATCTTTAAAAAACGTCAAATAGACATTTGTGGTTGTATGGGTTACTAAGATAGTATTCAGTACTACAAATTTATATTATAAATTAAGAGTAGATTAATAGTTTTTAATTCTTTTATATCTAAAAGATAACTTATAAAAATATTTTGTTTTTGAGTGTGCCATCAAAATTTTCAAATGTGCCACGCATGTCATTGGTTCGCCATCCCTGATATAGAGTAGTAACTTTTTGATCAGATTAAGAATACCAACAATTTACAAATATTGGTTTAAATTTAAATTGCAAAATCGGTCTTATTCTTTCTGATATGCAAACTTAATGCAAAAGAAAGAAATGTAAATATGCACAATACAAATTTAAATGGAAAAAATGCATATTTATTGCCATAATTTAAAGTTGCTTCCTTCTAATTTAGTAATTCAAAATAAAATCCTTCATTATAAATTATATACATAATGTACACAAACCTATAACTAAGATAAGTTCTATCTTGGCCTAAATTGGACCAATTTTGGCAGCCCACATTTGTCCTATATAACAAAAGGTAGACCATCCAGGCTAATATAGACTGCCCATACAGGACCTTTACACAGTCCCGATAAGCCAATATAGGGCCAAGCTATTTTGCTACTTATGAAAGAATGGAAAACATTTTTGTTAAAAAATTCTAACACCTTTTGCACAATTTAAAACATGTTTGAAAACACATGCAATAATAAAATGTATAACAGTTTTAGAATGCAAAGTTAATAATCATGCTTGTTAAATGAACTTCTTTATTAATCAAGGTATGGAATTTCTACGCATAATTCAACACATTATTGGTAAGATAAATACAATAAATACAAAAAGAATTTAGCTATTTTCCTTTAATAGTTATTAATTTATGGTGCTTTAGAAGTAGTTATTCTCAAATTTAACAATATTTTAATAGTTAATTTTAAATATTATTCATTTTGATTAATTATTAATACTTTAATGAATTTAAATGAATTAATTACTTATATATTGGAATAAAGCCTATTTAATTAAAAAAAATGTCTAGTTATGTTCTAAATCTACAATATATTTCTCTATTCAAAAATAGTATTAGTTTTGCAGACCAAAGTTAATAGAAAACTAAGCATATAAGTCACTGCTAATGTAAGCCATTTTTTACTTAGAGATATTATAGAAATACTCAAATATAAATGTATTCATTAAATAGAAAGAGGCATCTTTAAAAAAGTGAAGTTCAACAATCATTTTTTTTACTTACACTCATGCAATTTTTTAAAATTTTAATATTACAATATTTAAGTATTTTTTAAATATAAAGCTCAGTCATAGGTTTCAAATTCTAAAAAATTTAATGCGTACACAGTAACTCATCTATTACAATTAAAAAGATTAATATTCTCTTTCTCTCCATACAGGAAAAAAATCATAATTTCTCTGAAGCAAGTGATAAAAATTATATTCAGTAGATTACATGTTTATACAACTTCAATATTATATATTTCATATAATCTCTCTCACACATGATTGTCTTGGTTGCTTTCTATAGATAGGGCAGTATCGGGTAGAACTCAGTTTTCAATAGCTGAAGATCAAGTTTAATTACAAAAACAAAAATATTTCATTTTTTGGTCATATTTTATGAAATTGCTAACTATATTTAAATAAGCAAATATAAATATCTAAGCCTATTTTTAGTTTATTTTAC
This sequence comes from Latrodectus elegans, assembly GCA_030067965.1. Classification (NCBI taxonomy): domain Eukaryota; kingdom Metazoa; phylum Arthropoda; class Arachnida; order Araneae; family Theridiidae; genus Latrodectus; species Latrodectus elegans. Next base: position 66,274,211 of record CM057815.1, read on the forward strand.
ATAACTTATTCATAATTTATTTTCTTTTTTTATATTAATTGAAATCAGCATTGAACAAACAAAATAAGGAGATAGTGAAAAAATTTGGCATTCGATTACATATTAAAATATGTTGAACATTAAATTTGTTTTAACCCCTTTTCATGTATGTTATTTATTTATTTTTGTAAATTTTTTTTTTTTGCATTCAAAGTTCAAAATTCTTTTCTATGTAAGTAAAATTTGAAACAATTCTCACAATAACATTTAATCAAATAAAAATAGATAAAATGTCAATTTTAAAATGAGCTTAGTTATCTTGATAACTTTGCAATTAATATACTGTAATTCAGATAATGTGGTTAACTTTGTAATAACTGACATTTTCATAAAATTTAAATATCCCAGTACATAGCATCTAAAATATTTCATGTAATGTAGTAAAAAGATGTTTGTTTCATGTTATTTCCTAAGGAACAAATGCTTACACAAAACAAAATTTGTAATTTTGAGCAAAAATTACAAATATATAATAAAATACTAAAATGAAATTTTAAAAGGATGACTGCGAATAAACTTTGTTCTCAAGTAAACAGAGAATCATCTGTCTATAATATAACGTAACCTCTAATGGCTGTCATATTCCATGACTGGCAGCTGATTTGATTACATACATTTAAAACCTTACATGTTGGTACCCAAAAAATTAATTACTTTTTAATGAGCTTTTTCTCTGATATTATTTTATTTTGCAAAATGTGCAGCATTGAAATTTAAATTCCTTATCTTGTAGCAAAATATATATAGTTAAAAAAAAACACTATAAAATATTGATTATGTCTCTATTAAATATCATCGAAATATTGACATCTTTTCAAGGTAGTGTTAAAAAATTTTACAAGTTTCCAAGTCAGTATATTTAATAGTTAATATTATATGGTATTATACAATGTGTTCAACATTTTCTTTAAATAATTTTCTTTTAAAAACCAAGTCACTTTTTTAATTTCTTTTAGAAGTGAGCTAATAATAATAGTCAATGAGTTGAAAATTATTAGATAAGACAGTCTTTTTTGAGGACTTAGCAAGTATATTATATTTAAAAATATGAAAACTTTCTGAAAAGAAGCAATACTACATATTTACTTTAACTGTAATTTACAAGATACAAGATGATTTTTTAAAAGAAGCAAAATATATTTACTTAAATTTACAAAGTAAGTAAGTATCTAAAAAGATTGAAGCTGTTTTAAAAGAAAATATAACCATAACATTTTTCTTTGAAAAATTTAGTGGAACTTTTTAGTGAATATTTTGTAATTTTAATGCTTACAAGAATGGTATTTTAAAAATACCAGTTATCGAAGAAAGTATTTTTATAAACTTAACAAATAACAATTTTGAATTCATTGCAGAAGATTGAAAGTTTAAAACAAATGCATTATAGCTTATTAACAATGCTAAATTTTAAAGTATATTTCATTTTCTAACATGTTAGTCATAAAATATTGTATAGCTTCCGTATTTTTGTAGATTATTCTAATTAAATAATTTCATTTTGAACAGTTTCAAATACTGCAAACACAAGAGCTTAATTAATACACCCAATTTTAAATAATATTATGAAGAACAATTGCTAAGTTATCAAGATTTATTAATAAAATTGTATGACAGCTTTTAAAATTCTTTTTTAAAAAAGCACTTAAATATTGATTTCCCTGAAATTACAAGACATTCCCACTATAGCAACTAACATGCTCAACAATCGAATGTTTAGTGTAATTTTACTAAAACTGACTTGCAAGTTTTATGTTAATGAAATTTATGTGTTTAAAATTTATAAATTTATGTTTGAGTAATAAAATTGTGTGTGATGTAGATAATATTTCCTAAATTATGGTATTCTACTTTTAAGTCAAGATTCCAAGCTTCAAATCTGTGAAGAAGCTTTACATAATTGCAACACTCAAGTATAACAAAAGATGAATGCTGGAAATGAGTAATGGTAATAGTAATATATCCAAGATATTTGTTTTGCGCATTATTTTCCTTAAAAATATAAATGATTACATAAATTCACAGTAAAATGTTAAAATATACGAAATGTTTAAAATTACACTATCCCAAACTTCGATAAATATAAAAGATAGATGATAGGTATTTCAAATTTTCTCATAATTGTATATTAAAAAAAATCCATTACTTTGTTTTGGAAAAAATAAAGTCAATAGAATTTGAATTTCCTAACTTAAAAGCAAATGTTTTAAACAAATTACTAAGATCTGATCATAGAAGCACATGACACAATTAAAATAAAATAGCATGAAAATATTTTTTATAAGTACTTTAGATTTTTATAGTTATATTTCAAGTATTTTAGAAAGCTTCACAGGTTTTCATAGATCAATATAATTTTGACAAATTACAATAGTTAACATTGTAACAATTGCATATATGCAACATTTTCTTAAAACAAATTTTCTTTTAAAAATCAGTTTGTTTTTTAAAATTTTAAAACTGATCAAATAATAGTCAATAATTTGAAAATCACATAAACAGTAGTCAAAGTTTTTAAAATTATACAACAAGATAATTATTTTTTGTTATTTGTGGATTCAGCAAATGCATAATATTGAAGAGGAGTGTGAAGCAATTTTAAAAGAATTTTATATTTACTTAACATATTTACTTAAATTGTAACTTTTTCAATATTTTAATGTATAGGAAAATCTCTTGAAACATATTACAGATATCTTTTAATAAAATATAAACATATTTTTTTTATTAGTTTAAGTGAATGTTTTTAACACACTTTGTATTAATTTAATGGCTAAAATAATAGTAGCATCTTTTAACACATTTTCTCAGTTATTTTTTCATGTCAATGTAGCAAACATTTTCATGAACTTAATTTTATGAAGTTTAAATTCCTTGCAGAAAACAAGAAACACAGCTTATGAACATTCCTAATTAAAGTGTAAATTCATTTTCCTAATACATATTGCAATACAAAAAGTATATATATATATATAAAAGTAAATTTTATTTAGAAAAATTTTAAAATGTTGCAAGCACATCAGTTAATTTAATTACCATATTTTTTTAAAAAAAATTGTCTACACCATAAAAAATATTGATTTCTAAGTTAAAATGATTTATAAATAGACTTGCTAGATTTCAGAAATGTTCAACCAGGATGCCTGAATATCCCCTAGCATTACAGGTATTCAAAAGCAAGTTTTTAGTGTTTTAGAGAGTAGTTTATGAGTTATGAATAAATGGTTATAGAATAGGAACCTAAAACAAGGATACTATATAATAAATGACAAGTATATAAATTAATTTTATTTCCAACACAATTGTAAGATACTTAAGTAAAAAGAAACACTTTGAATAAGGAATAAAAATTTAAGCCATATATACACGTATTTTTTATCATTAGCCAGGACTTTTCTTAGAAAGTCTTTTTTGGTTATAATGTTATAAAAATCTTTGTAAAATAATTCATTAACTTTGGATTCCTTCATTATCAAACAATACTTTGTTCACATTATAGAAAATACTTATTGACATCACAAGTAATTAAAAGACATACACAACAATCTTCATCATATTGGGAGCTGCTATGTGATTATCTTTAAAATTATATCTTTGAAAGCGTCTTCTTCCATTGTTTCTAATTTGACTGCAAATATTCATTAGCGATCACAACTTAATGCATGGCCATGATAGGCAAGGACAATATTACTTATTAGGTGATCATCACTTTTCTACAAATTTCTCTTTTCATAGAGTACAAAAATAAGATAAATTATTCTAAAGAATCCTTCACAGTTATTTATTTTTAGACTTTTTTAGTCACCTATAAAATTTTATTTTTACCAGGACAAGAAGTAAACTGGCGAACACACTGGAATTTCACCTGAAAACTAAGATGCCTCAGAAGGATATTAATAAGTAAAATTAATATCTTTTAATTTTTCAGTTTTTTAAGGAAATACTAAATATTATTTCTTTAAAATGCAATTATAACTAATTTTATTTTAGTGCTTTAGAATCATTTAAAAAGTTGCAATTAATAGCTTGTCTTTCCCATTATAGCAACTTAAACATTAGGTTGCTTAGAATAGTGTATCAGAGTTACAAGGTATTAAAATTATAGGATGTTTTGTATAAGTGAAAATTTACAAGCTTCACAATTTTATAAATTTGAGTTTACTTAAACATAAACTCTATAAATCCAGTTTTGTGATATACATTAAAATTGATGTAGATAATATTTTCTAAATTATTAAATTCTACTTGAAAATAAAGAATACTTATTTCCAACTTAATAAAACAGCATATAAATGTAACATTCTAACAAGGCAAAAGAATTAGAACATATGATGAAAATTATTTAAAAGGAAGTTGTCAAAAGTTTACAATAGCTGTTTTATTTGTTGATACACAGCTAACATCTATTGAGTTCTGTCAAAAAGAGAAAATCCTGTTTTGTTTAGTTGCCAATGTGGCTGTGATAATTTTAAAAAGTATTTTATTCATATTTTACCAAGGATTAAGTAAATTATATTTACTTGTAGATATCTTTATTTAAAATATTTAAATTTTGAAAAAGAGTTTGATAAAACACCAATCAGATTGTTAGCAATAAAGCAAGATGTTAAACCAAATATAATTATTTTCTCTAAATTTTCAGACTAAAATGCTTCTCTACATATCAGTTCTCAATAATTCACACTTTAAAATGCAAATTATTATACAATGCGTATTAAAAGTACTACTAAAAATGTCCTCTTAGTATTCAATTATTTGGTAAGCAAAATCTTACTAAAACAACAAGACATCCCATTAGCTAGTACATTAGGCTATTGTAATTGTGTAGCTTTTGCAAAGTAGCATTTTAACAACACCAAGGATATAATAACATTCCTACATGCTGATTACAACAAGCTAAATGATAACGATTTCTTGGTCAAAGATAAAACACAAAATAATTTCCTACACTGCATGAATATAGAAGCTCTAGAACATATTATATAGCTGGAATATTTTCAGTTTACACCAATATTGTTCATAACTTTCAGATTTGACAGGATACCATGCTAACCATAAAACTCTATAATTAACAATTAGTTATTAATATCTGACTTTGTTTTTGTGCAGCATAATGTTATGAGAGTATTAGATGTACTTTTAAATTTTATCTTTGTAGTTATTATGAAAACATTTTAAGGTGAATATTTTGAAAAATATATCCTAAATATTCAGTGAAATTTTTTTAATAGATTAAACTATAAAAACAAATTTAGAAGCAAACATTAAGTGATGAAACTCTTTTATTCCACATTAAATTCAAAAGAAAATATCTGCATTTGTAAAAAATAGTATCTTATACAGCACAAAATAATCAATCTAGTACATGATATAGATTAGTTTTCATTTCTTGTACTATTCATAAACTTTCAAGATTATGCACATAGAGCTTTAAGTATTAAATAGCCTTAAAGCTTAAAATACAAAATTCAATAATACAGAAATGATTTTTACCTAATTCCTAAATTAATTTCAAGAGTTATTTTAGCCTTATGAGGATCCTATTTTCTAAATTCTTTATAGATATGGAAATAGACCCTTGATTTTGCAATGTAAAATGTCTTTTGCTTAGTATGGAATATACAAATAAAATCATTCAATTCCAAATAAAATTTGTAAGGTCTTAACATTTTAATGTGCTTAAACTAACTTAAATTGAAATTTTAAATATAATTTTAGCAATTTTCTCAGCTTTTTAATATTTAAAATAAAATTTCCTGTTACATGATTCTATAATTAATTTTACACTGAATACTCACATGGGTTTTAAATAGTTAAATTTCAGTTATGTTATAAAAATAAACCTTTTAACATATTTAATGTATAGGATTATATTTATATTATTTTGATTAGCATACAAGAAAGTTTAATAAGTTTATGATTTTTTTAACAGGCTAGCTTGTATATTATTTAAAAATTAAATTCAATAAACACTAATTTAACTTAAAGAAGATTTCAAAGTTTAAATAATGATATATTTTATAATAGTATAAAGAAATTTTTTCTTAAATTTAAAAATATGATAAATATTAACATAGGAAGTCTGAAATAAAATAAAACCTGTTGTTTATAGCTAAATGAAGTGTTAAATTTTATTCAAATATCTTTATTTTGTTTAGTAAAAATAATATTTTTCAGTTTCTTCTAATTTTTGATAGGTTATTTTTTACATTCAAACAAATATTTTTAAATTAAATATTCCAATGACTTTCTTTTTCCATGAATAGTGAAAAAATTTTTAGAATAGCATTAATCTGCCTTTTTTGTGAACTTTTTATAACTCTATAATGAAATTTTCTGGTGGCAATAGCTGAAGCTCACAAGATAATGTTATGAGCTATAATAAAAATGAAATAATAATGAATAAATATTTCACTATCTCATAGAGGATTGGACAAATATTACAATACAAAAGAAAAAAGGACATTGTCATAAAAACATACATTACAATTATTATTTAAATTAACAAATTAAGCAAAAAAAAAAAAAAAAACTAATATTTTTATAAGATGCATAAAGGAAAAACAATCTATTGTACACTGAAGATAGTAAATCAAAACCATGAATCTTTTTTTTAATTAAGAAAAATATAGAAAATATTTCAGAAAAAAATGTGGTTGCATTTTTAATTATTTTTTGACCAAGTTGCAAAACGGGCAATTATTCACTACATGAATAAAAAGTTTTGTTCTTTAAAATGTTAGTTACATTCTAAATAGTGCAAGATGAACTACTGTATCTTCAATGAGTATTAAAATGAAGAAAAAAATTCCAGTTAACTAGGTTTATTCATCTGTGAAAATTAGTTCGTTTTTTACAGAACTAGGCAAAAAGCTAGAAATCTTTCATAACATACAGCTAGATAATGCTATAATGATATACATTTCAAAATAAAAATAAGTAAATTGAGAAGTATTGATTAAGAAGTGTATTTATATACTATCATACAGCAACAATCAAAATAGTTTTTAAGAAATCTCACAATTACTCAGTGTCAAAAATTATAAAAGTTTGTAAATATATAGAAAAAAGTGTTATAAACAGACACAGAATAAGTGAGTATTGTTTGCATCAAATAAAGAAAAAAATACAAAAATTGTATCTCTCAGTTACTAGATATTTTAGAATGGTAATGTTTTTGTATGCAAGAATTCGTAAATTAAATGGCAATGTTTAATTTAACAAAAAAATATGCAAACAAAGTACTTTACATAAATATTAATTAAAAATTTTTATATGGACATCAATAACTACAAGATATTAGGAAACAAAAGCACAAACTTAAAGAAAAATGTTTATAACATATGTAATACATATATATATACGAAATGAAACAGAAATTAAATTTGAATTACACAGGTTCAGCTTTAATAACACAAACAATTGGTTGGTTTTCTGATGAAGCAGTATGAACCTTTTGGTGCTCTTTAAGACCTTTTTTTACTTTAAACATCTGATCACATATGCAACATTTGTATGCACCATATTGTTTGTCTAACCTAATATGATTTCTAAATTCCAATTTGTTTGGAAAAAATTTATTACAAACTGTGCAAGTACGTGGCTTTTCTTCTGGATTACCATTTTCACAACTAGGGGGCTTCTTTTTCCTAGTATAGCCACCAAAATGCAAATAAGTATGCCTTTTTAATGTTGAGTCATAAGCAAACTTCATATCACAAAGTTCACATTCATAAGGCTTTTCTTTTGTGTGAGTAACTTGATGACGATCATGGTTTCTTTTACTGATAAAGGCTTTGCAACATATACTACACACAAAATTTTTCTCTTTTTGAATCTTGTGTGCTGCTTCACCAGTTTCTTTTCTATTATGCATAATGTAATGAACTTTCAAGTTATATTTCCTATTAAAATCTTTACCACATATTTCACAAACAAAAGGTTTATTATCATCAAAATGAAGTCGAAGATGGCTTTCCATGTTATGTTTATGGGCAAAATATTTGTTACAGATCTCACACATGTAAGGTTTTTCATTAGTATGACATAGATAGTGACGTTGTAAATTTCGTTTACTAACAAAACGCTTTTTGCATTCCTCACATTCATGTTTCTCTTGTAAGACACTTTTAACATATTGACCATCTTCACCTTTGTAATGAATACGATAATGAGCTGTAAGGTTACCTTTATGTCGGAAACTTTTACCACAGCAATCGCATGTGTGCTGCTTTTCAGAATGAGAGATAAGATGCTTGTCTAATCTACTCTTTTGATAAAATTGTTTCCCACAAATTTCACAGTTAAAGGTAGCTCGCTCGTCGTCATTGCATTCATGCTGTTTTAAAATAATCGGATCAACAAATTTCTTATTACAGTGTACACAAATGTAATGGGTACTATGAGAAATATAATGTTTATGCAATGATTTCTTCGTAGAAAATCGTTCTAAACACACTTCACATTCATGGATTTCGACATTAGTGTGCGAACGAATATGTGATAACATACGTCTGGGATTGCATAAATGACCACAAATATAGCATTCTTCTTTCGTTTTTTTGTCAGTATTCTCGTCAACTTCCATTTTTAAACACTTTTCTGAAGCACAAAATACAAATCAAATTATATTTTGAAAAATACAATTAACATAAGAATAGATTAGATAAAGGCAGTATTAACTAATATCGATATTAAAAATGCGATCAAAAAGCTCGTGAAACATAAATATATTAAAAGCAGAAATTTAGAAAAAAAGCTTTTGCATTACTGTACACAAATTGTCACTAGATTAAATAAAATGGTAAATCCACAATATATACAAACTGTCTTTACATCACTTTTCGAATAACGACTCCACATTACTACTACCACGCGAAATATTCATGGCTGACAGTATAGCGCAGGTGCATAATATTTAAATCGATTCAAACCGATAACAGATACGATATAATATCATGGTTAGTAGCATAAGGTCCAATTTTGGGCAAGCTGGGCCAGAACCAAGTTAAAAATTTTGAATATAAAAATTTATTTGGATGACACAAAACATGATTACAAAAATATAATATGTTTTTGTCTCTTTATATCTTTACATCTGATTACACTTTTTATTAAAAATAATCAAATTATAATGTTAATTATGATTAGAAATACAATTTAAAGAAATAATTGTTTAGTACATTAAAAGTAAGAAAAAATATTTTAGAAAATAATCAGTGAAATCAGAAGCTTCAAATGTTAATTTAATTCGTTAAAGTACTCGGGAAAAATACTTTTTAAGGTACCTATTGGCGAAAATTATCAATCTTTGTTTTCAAATGTGTTTTCGAGCATATATGAAGAAGCAAATGACTCTGAAAACAACTGTCACTCAAAGGATTGTGTTGGTGCATTTTTCTTCTTGGGCACTTCACCATAAGATATTAACTAGAACTAATGGCCAGTAGAAGAGTTTAAAGTTAAAAGATATTCAGTAGACATAGTATGATTTTCATGGAGGATTATTTTTTAATTCACTGGATAAAGAATCAACATATGATAATGACTAAGATATAAACTATTGTCTGGTAAATGGGACACACACAAGAACTATACGCCCTCTGCGGGCGTATAGTCCTTTCCCCCTCAAACGTCTGACAACAGTTTTTCGGGAGATCTGCTTTCCTGGGGCAGCAAGAAACTGATTTGCCACCTGCTGAGTTGTGGTATGCCTGTTCCTTTTTGCTGATAAGACGATATATCTGTCTTCTGCAGGCGTCGTACTTCTAACATGACATCTCCCGTGCCGCCTACTACACATTCCAATAGTTTTAAATGACTTCCACAGCCGTGAAACAACGCAGTGAGCGATATCGAACTCCCTGGCAACATCTGCTATTTTTCGCCTTTCTTCGATCTTTCCAATAATTCGGTCACTCATAAAACCATCTAAGTGATGTCGGGAAGACATACGAAAAATTTTAAGTTCGTCTATTGAATCTTTCTTGTAAAACTTTGACTTGAAACAACAACTGTCCACATGCGTCAAAACTTTTAAACTTCTTATGAACGCTATCAAGTGATAAACAGACGTCGGAAAAAAAAAAAAAATGCATACGCATACTTCTTACTGTATTCCGCACTTATTCTAATTTTCCACATTTTGCTTCCTTTAATTTTGTGGTTGCTATGGATGATAGTGTTATCCGTCCTTAGCAATTGTCCAGCAGTGTATCATAACTGATAAGCCTTGGGTGCATTGTCAAAAAGTAGATTATTGTACTTGGTATACATTCCATTGTTTGGCTATTAGTAAGTTTATAAATGCTAAAGTTTTTATTTATTGAATTATTTTCTCATGTTCAGAAAGCAATATTAAGGTAAAGATAGTTTGAAAAAACTACTTGTATTGAACAAATCTTATGTTTTGAAACTAAAATATTCATTCCGTAATTTATGTATTTGTAATTTCGTAATTTTGGCCATTATTAAGTTCATAAATGTGTTAAAGATTTTATTTATTGAATTATCTATTCATGTTAAAGTAATATTAAGATAACGATAGTTTAAAGAAAAACTAGTTGTATTGAACAAATTTAATGTTTTGAAACTTTTAGTTTCAAAATATAAAATTTATTTATTTCATTATTATTTCTTAATTTGTGTGTATAATTATTATACATTATTCATTTCTTTATTTGTGTATAGTTATTGTACTGTATAGTGCATCAAGTTTCTTCACGAATTAAATAGTAATAAATAAAGCAATAGTGGAAAATATTTTACTATAAAAAATGTTTGGAAAGATGATTAGCTAATCACATTATCTCAAAACTAGTGTAGTTTATTATAAGAATATATTCTAAATTTTAATGTTTTGATGTGTTGGATTATTTTATAGTTATAGGAACTAAACAAAGCTAAAATTAAAACTGAATATTAAATTATTCATTCCTAAATTTGAATCTGTGAGTAGAACATTATTTGAAGAGGTATCTTACAAGTTATTGGGGTTATTTAATATTCATTAAGAAGGTAATATTTAATAACACAACTGATATTGTTTAATAATAAATTTTAATAATGCAACTGAGACTTTGGAATCATTCGAGGGGAAATTTCATTATTGCATATAAATATAAACATAATAATGTGTTCAATTATGAAGTTTCAGAAATTACCAGGTGCAAATGTAAATGTATGAATGAGTGTCTAATAATATTCTTAAGAAATAGTTGGTTAAATTTAATGTAAATGTTGAAATTTGTAGAAGGCTATGAAAAATCTTCTGTAATGAAAAAATATTTTAGAATTTTTACTGCTATTATTTCATAATTCAAATAAAATATTGAAAAAGGTGTTAGAATATAGTTGAGTTAAAATGAAAAATTAACTTTATATTTTAAGATAATTTATAGGAAAACAAGTATTTTCATTAATATCTTCTAAATTTATATTAATATTTTCCTAACATTTTTTCAGATGAAAACTCTTGTTGTACCATGAAGTAAATAAAGTCCATGTATTTGGATTTCCAAAGGATGAACAGCTGAAACAGAAATGGATAAAGGCTATCCCTAGGAAGAATCTTAATGTACCTAAAAATACAAAGGTAAATTACATTATTCCCTCTCTCATAACTCAGAAATATTTCTATTAACATTTTTTAACAAGAGATATATAGGCTGTTTTTGTAGTGCTGTTATTGATTATCCATACCACCTACTAGTATTGGTTATAGTACTATGTACGAGCAGTTATAATTTAATGTTATTAATTCATAAATTATTGACTAAGTAACAATATGATAAAGTTTCTTCTATATATTTAGATATATATTTATAGGTGTTTGGTTTAAACTCATTTCGATGCATTTTGTATTTAAGGTTTGTGCAAGACATTTTGCTGAAGGAGTTATTGAATTCACCCCATCATTTTTTAATAAAGTGGCTAAAATTTAATTGCAAAATTAAAGAAACCTAGATTGAAGGAAGGTGCAGTACCGTCAATATTTCCCAACTGCTCTTCGTATTTGTCTGACACCACTAAAAGTGTGTGTAGTGATCCTGATGAAAGAAAACGGTTATTGGAGGAGGAGCACATTAACAGAGCCGTATTAAACAGTATTTCAAGAAAAGAAAGTTATGATAAACAATTTGGATTTATAAATTTTTATGAGCTCTAAAATTGCTTAAATGTGAAAGAAATTCATGCTTACTGGAATAAAATTGGAAAAAAAAAACATTCCTGTATTTTTAAATATTGATTTAAATAGTACTGTTCCTACTATTACTTATGTTTTATAGTGGTTAATGATAAATTAAATCTCACTATTTCTTATAAATCACAAAATATTTTAAAGTACAAGCAAGCAAAGTTACCGCTAAAGGTAAGTAATTTTAATGAAATATTAATATTTTGAATCAACATCTGTAAGCAGTAATAATGTAATCGATAATTTTGATATAGCTGTACAAATTTTACAAAACTGCATAAATCTTGAAGATAAATGTAAATTTTTAACTGGGTTTCTTATTAAACAGCTAAATTTTTTAAAATTAGCATCTGTAAAATATCGTTTTTCTTCTAGCAAGCTAATTTCACTTCTCTTTTATTTCACATATCCCCCCGTGCTTATAAATTTATCAGAAATTCAAATAATTTGATATTGCCGGATCCAAGCACCATTAGAAAAGTAAGTTCAGTGACAGAAACAACTCCATTATTTGAACAACAAGATAAATATTTCCTTTTATATGCAAAACAGATATTTTCCAAACTAAATAGTAAAGAGTATAATGTTTTTTAATTCTGGACGAAATATACCTAAAACCTAATTTGGATTATAAAAATGGAAACACTTTTGATAATACAAATTTAGCGACAAGTGCGCATGTTTTCATGTTAGGCAGTATATTCTCGTCTTTTAAAGATGTGATTCACATTTTCCCTGTAAATCGTATTGTAGCTGATGAGTTATTTGCTTTAACTAAAAATAGTTTTTTGTGTAGAGGATATAGGCTTTAAAATTATGGTTATAGTGACAGATAATAATTCAATAAATCGTAAAGCTATATCAAATTTCAGTGACCAACTTAGTTTTCAAGTTCAGTATGAACATCCAGCAGATCCATCGAGGCAATTTTTTTTATGTAATTGATTCAGTGCATTTTAAGAAATCCGTAAGAAACAACGGATTTCATAAAATGGATCAATCTCAAGGATCAATCAAAAATATGTTTTTTTATGTATTATCCTCCATTTGGAAATGAAAAAGTGTTTCAAACTGCTTCTGTCATCCTTTTACGAAAGATATATGATATTGAGTCATCGCAATTGTTAAAATTTGGCATTGGTTTAACAAGAAAAGCTCTTTGGTCTATAAATTTAGAGTGCCAGAATGTTAGCCTGCTTTTAAAAATTTTAAATAGCAATTTGATCTAGTGTGTGAAAGAATTAGGAAAAAACCATAATCTTTTGAATTATAATGAAACAGCTAATTATATTGAAATATTTTGTAAGTGGTGGGATATAGCTAATGCTAAATTATTATTTAAAGGAAATTTTAAGTTAAATCCCATGTGCGAACTAATTACAAATAAATATGATGATGTTAAAAAATAATTTTTGCTTAAATTTATAAATTAGTTAGATAATTGGGAAAACATGAACGCAGATAATGGCAAATTAATTCGAGAAACCCATTCAGCTTTAAGATATACTACACAGGCTTTTTTTTTTAAACATAATTGAATATTGTTCAATTATGTTTTAAAAAAGCCTGTGCTAATATATCCGAATATTTAAATTAATTGAATATTGTTCAATTAATTTAAATATGAATTATTTATTGCTAGGTAAGATTCAAACTGGCAAACTCGAATCTCGTTTCAGTCAATACATAAGCATGTCCGGTGATCAATATCATATAAGGTAGCTTTATGAAACTGAAAATAAACTTGGCTTAAGTAAGCAATTAAAACTGGTGTTTTATAGTGTAAGCAATTTTGATATAAATGTGCTTGAAAATCCTGTTTCTGATGAAAGGGAAATGTTACAGCTAGATTTTAATGAAATATTTCTGAATATAGAAGTTAGAGATTCTGATATAGAAGAAATAACAGTCTCACTACCTCTCATAATATATTTAGCTGGATATTGTTCTCATATCATTCATAACAGCATTAAATGTGTAGAGTGTTGTAAAAAAAGAACTGAAAAAACAATGAGTGTTGATATAGATTTAGATAGTAGTTATATATATATATATTTATAAAAAAATGCGATAGAGGTAATTTACTTTATCCATCAGAATTTGTAACCAATATTGTACTTCATATTTACATTGTAACATCAAAATTAATTTTTGAAGATTATGAGTATGAATTTTTAAAAGTTTCTAATCAACGTAACTTAATAATTAATGTAGTAAAAAACCTTCTAATTTTTAAAGACATGTGGGATATCTCAGTTTGCAACTGTGGCTATCTGTTTGAGAGAATAATAATTAAAATCATGAGGTCATCTATATACTATTACTGTACTTAATGATTTTATAAACTTAAAAATGATATTCATCAAAAAAATCAAAAATAAACTGAAGAAAATCTAACAAACCTGAAAGTAAAAGGAAATAAAATAACACTATCAACCAACAATTTATATTACAACACACCAAAAAAAAAAAAAATAAATAAATAAAATAAAATAAAATAAAAAAAAAATAAATAAATAAATAAATAAACTTTTCAAAAGTTGTGCATTGTAATGATACTCTTTTTATTTCACGTGCATGAACGATTTTATTTTTTATGTATTTAAGTTACATTTAATTTTAATAAAGCGGATATAATTTATGAGAGGAATTTAGAGTCAAGATACGTTATTTTTAAATTTTTTTTTTAATTCTTTTGTGTTTTGTAATATAATTATTGTACTGGGTAAATTTATAGGGGAAAATATATCTATAACAATTTACATATCGTCTAAAGAAAAATAATTTGGTATTAAGAAAAGGTGCTTATATACATTTTTTAAAATTTTAATTCCCATGCAAATGTTTTTGGAATTTGTTAACTTTACTGTCTATGAACTTTAAAATCATAATTGTTTTCTTTTATTACTCTGTTTAAACTTCTCGATAATTTCATAAAATTTTATTTTTCATGTATCTCTTACCAATTTTTTATTAAAATTTAATGTATGATGTATTTTATGTGTAATGAATTAATTTCATTTTATGTATAAATTATTTACAAAATAAAAATATTTCTGTGAAAATTTGTGTTCCTTCTTTACTTTATATATAATGATTTACAATAAAAAATTTGTTTTGTTTCCATTTAAAATTATTCTTTAAAAATGATGAATTTAATGTTTCAGACTGGAAAAATAAAAAATGTTTCTTTCACGATAAGAAGAAGAAGAAGAAAAAAAAAAAAAACTGTATAAAGGGAACACTTTTTGTATGAAATAAGTATTGGAAAAAATTAAAATTAATATATATATATAATTAATATTTAAATAGTAATATACATTATAAAATATAAGATTACAAAATAAAAAGTATTTGTGATATTACCATTTTTTAATTACATATATTGAAGTAATAAAATTTTTAAGCGTTTTTACACGCAGTTAAAATCTTTGAAACTACAATTCAAATTTGTATTTTAATAACTTTCATTTTAAACATAGTATTTTAACTTAGAAAAAAAAATAAAGTTGCTTAGTAAAAGGAATAGGATAAAGATCAAAACATTTGAGATTCAAAAAATTTTAAATATTTAACAATAATGGAATCATTAAAAAAAATTTCTAAATTGGCAGTAAATGAGCGCCGAAATAAAACTTCTGTATTTCCAAAACAGTTCTCTCCCTTCTTTGATGACTCTTTAATGACTTCTTTGATGATTCCAGTCAGCAGGCCTTATTCTCGAAGGTCACAACCGAGCCCGAAGCCTCGGCTCCCAGAAGATTTTGGCTATGATTCAGTGACTTGGCGATGTAAAGAAAACGATAAATTTGTCTGGCTAGGAAGTTTATCTCATTGTTAAATGTGACGGATTTCACAACTACGTATTCCGTTTTCTTTTAGAAAAATGTATCGATTTAGTATTGCTATATTTTTTATAAATATAACAAAGTATTAGTTAATTAATTCATCTTGAATATAATTTCGTTGTATTATAAAAACAATGGATGTGTGTGTATTGCGTTTACATGATCTTTTGCTCTCTAAAGATTAAGCGACTTAGTATTTTATGTTTTCGTAAATATAACAAAGAATTTGTTTTTTATTTATTGTGAATATAAATTCTATACATTATTAGAAAAATTAATTGTTTATTCATACATAATTTACTATTTTTTATAAATATGTAAGACAGTTGCTGTGTTTATTAAGCAGATTATACATAATCAAGCATAAATCTCTTTTGATATTATTACAAGCAAAGTAGCTGAAAAATATTTTATGGATGGAAGTTTCTGTAAAGCTTAGAATAGAAGGCGCTACAACCTTGGAGATATAGAAATTTATAAGCAGATTATATATAATTAAGCATAAATCTCTTTTGATATTATTACAAGCAAAGTAGCTGAAAAATATTTTATGGATGGAAGTTTCTGTAAAGCTTAGAATAGAAGGCGCTACAACCTTGGAGATATAGAAAACTTCCGGCACGGAAGTTCCGGCTCACTGTTCCATTGTTGCTTTATACTATTGTGGTTGTTTCCTTTTTTTTTCATTGATCTGAAATATTTCCTTAAAAGTAACGATCTTAAGCATTTTTGATATGCAGAAAGCAAATAAAGGTAGTAGCTGTTGTGAAACAGTTGGTTGCAGTATTCGAGATGGAACAAATTTACTTTCGCAAGTGAAAATGTTCAATTCCCAATGGATCCCGAACGTAGTATTTTGTAGGAAAAAGCTGTAAATCGAGTAAATTGGAATTAAACGAAGTATTCAAAGTTGTGTAGCAAGAATTTTGGCACAGGTGCCATATAATCCATGTGCCAAATTCTGAGATTGGTGATTTTTTGGTGGATTTTCTTATGTATCTGGAAAACTTGTTTTTGTTACGTCATACATATGGAGACCTATAAGAATTATGCAGAAAATTCGATTTTGGTAACCCTAGTATTTACGTCATCGCCCACGTCACGATACGTCATCTTGGCAACTTTTCTTCATCACCAAAAAAATTCAGAATTTGGAATCATGGCACCTGTGCCCGAATTTTATTACAGATTAATATATGAAGACTTCATACATTTAAATGTATCTTATTTCTAAATATTTATTTAAAACATTTTCGGTTCATTTCTCTATTTTAGAAGTTTTATTTTTAGTATGATAGCAAACTTCAGCGACATTGATGGCGCCAATATAATATTTAATAGTTTGGCCAATTCTGTCCAAAGTATCTGAAATAATATAAAGCTTATAGTAAACATTTTATTATGTTTAATTGCTCTTAATGTTAAAAAAATGTTTTAATTTATGTACAATATTGTTAAATTTTTAACATTAAAAAATGATTATGATTTTAACGGATGAAGTCAAAAAATTTGCTCAAAAGCAGGAATAAATAATTAAAAATATTTAAGCGAACATTTTTCCGATTGCAGTGATTTTAAATGTGAAAAAGAGAAAACCGGAAGTATTTGAAATGGCTTCCGATCAGACAAGGTTTGTTTTTGTTTACATTGAAGAAAATTTCTCCATCCATGCGAAGTTTCTACTTAGGAAACATTTTTATGTTTTGAAATTTATTTAGCGTGATATTTTGATTTATTTAAGGGACGATAAGAATTGTAATTAATGTTATATGAGTCATTGCTTCTTTACAAAAATATTTTCTCCTAATTCTGATTCGTTATTTTCATCACTGTTCAAATCCATTGTCACTATCATAACAACAGGATATTTTTTCGCCAAGTACATCCTCACTGGGTATCTTTTGCAGAAATAGTTTTCTTTGAGAACTCATCTCTTTCATTTTCAGTTAGTTTTATGTTTGTCCACTGTTCATTAGAAGTAAAACGACTAACACGAATATAAAAATATTCTGAAACTCAAAATTGAGCTGCTCATGAAAAGAGTTTTGAAGCAATACTAGTCGCTTTGGGCACCGAGACATCCTAATGTTATATGAATTCTGATAAACGTTTACTGCATATGAAGAAAAAAAGTTAGGTAAGAAATAAGAATGCCCATTCCAAGGCGAGTGTCACACGGAAGGATACTGAACAGATGATTGATTACAGATAAACAGTTTTTCCCTGGCTTTTTGATTTTCAGAACATATGATGAGACCCTGTAGTTCACATGTTCTTCAATGAGTTAATGTACACAATAACCACATATCTATTTTTGCTGATGACATTTTCTATTTATGGCTTTTGAATATTCCAATGAGGGAGCCGCTCTCTCTCCATTAAAAACTATATGCCAAGGCTTAAAGCTTGACTTCAGATGATTGAAATTAAAGATTAGTATGAGAAATATATGGTCACACATTTTACTTAGTATCACATAAAAAACTAAACTTAAAGAATGTTAATATTATATATTCAAATAAGGTATAGCGCCAATGATTATATCTGTGTGGTGCTTCAATTCTTACATCACTCAAATTTATTCTATATTTGTGAACTGTTTATTTTAATAAAAATGAATTTGTAAAATATGCTAAATCTTCTGTGCAAATTCAGGAACTTATTTCATGAATGTAGCAATAAAAAATCTTAAGAAGATTTATAATTAAAAAAAAAGATGTTTAAATGTCATAAATTTTATGACATTTTTTATTGGGCTTTAAATAAAGTCAATTTCACTGACCATGGATAAATGAAAAACATGGGCAACCCATGTTAAAGAAACTATGCAAATTACGCAAAGCCAAATTATCTACCAATTAGTAGGAATTCAAAATTAAATATAATTATTTTATAAGTAATTATTTGCTATTTATACAAGTCAATATAAGTGTTAGCTCTAGTTGTTAACAAATAAAATTGTTAGTTACTAAAAAAATATTGTTTATAAATAAAATTTTAAACAACCTAATTTGTTTCATAGGCATTAATATTTTTCGAGAATTTAATATTGAACTATTCATTGAAATATTATGAATAAATTCTAAGAGAATATTACTCTTCCAAAACTAATCTATTTTCAATTTTATAATAATCTAAGTAATAAAATTAGACCTAAATCTATTCTTACTCCTTAGTGCTCTTATGGCCTCACTCTGCTTCTCTCAATCAATAATCTCAGTTCATTTGAAACTCACCCTTCAGCCTATTTTTCAGTTCACATGAAAATCTGTTGTACTAATGTTCATCTCCCCCCCCACTTAATGAGTTTCCACAGTTACCATATAGTAAATATCTGGGGAAAACAATAAGTGAGAAGAATTTTATGAGAAACATTTCCCTGGAAACAAAGAAAAGTAAAAATAAATTTTAAAAATTGCCATCATAGCTTATATCGCGTAATTTAATATATTTCATTATAAAAATAATTATAATGAATTAGCATAGTTTGATTTTAAGGGAAAGTATAAAATAATTTAGAAATAAATCTCAATCATTAAAACAACTGACCCTCTATATTACAGAAATGCTTATAAGCATTATTTCAATATTTACATTGTTTATGTAAATTTTATTTAAATTATAAGAACTGCCATTGTTAGAAAACCAGCTGGTATTGCCTGGTATATTGAGCTCTATTAAATAATGAAAAATGCAATTAACGATCATTATTATGTAGTAATATGAATATGTATGCAAATCTTGTTATACAAAAGTTTTTATGGAGGAATTGTTTTGATATGTAACCAACATATTATTTTACTATTGCTTATGATCCCAAAAATGTTTAACTCATCAGAAAGTACACTCAAGACACTGATGTTGGAAATCACGTGGGTGAAAACTTCACCCTAATGAATTTTATTAAAAAATTAACTATAAAAATATTTCATTATTAGCAACAATTGTTCTATTAAATTGGGAATTTATAATACTATTCTTAGAAAACATTTTAAATGTTTAAGGAGATCAAACATTCATAAATTATACAAGTATAATTTAGTTTTTTAATTGAAGATTGTTAAAATAACCCTCTGATGTATGCAAAAATAAATAATTTTTAATCAAACATGACACAAATTTTAATTAAATAAAAAATAACAACTTGAGCTAATGAAACCAGGCGTTTGTCATGTAAGCATGGTAAAATGACAAATAATATTTTGTTAGATATATTTAGTGAAAAAAGTTTATTTAATTTCACCCTCAATTTTTTAACATGGTATTTTATTAACATTTTTGTTTATAATATCTTTATTAAAACACAAAAATCAGAAGGAAATGTTATACTGAGTGTTTTTTTTCAATCATATAAATGAGATTTATAAATTAGCTCATTTTTAAAAAATATAAATCTTTTTGTTTTTTAAATAAATGAGTCGTATTCTTGAATTGAACTACAGATGTTCAATGTTTGCAACTTGTGATTTATCTTATTTAGAATTTTTAATTTAAAAAATAGACAATGCACACACTAAATAACAAAATATTTTTATTCTGCGGTTTTTTTTTTGTTGAAATTTATATTATACATACAAAGTTTATTAAAACAAATCATGTGTGCAAAGAATTCTTTAAACAATTTTTATTTTGAATTGACAAACATTTTAATTTTGGCTTTGGAAAAAAAACTTGAGATGCTAATTTATAACTAAACCATGATAAAGTGTCAAAAACAATTTAGTCAAATTAATTTTGTCATGACAATACAGAAATCAGAAGGAAACGTGATAATTCAATTCACACTTCTTTGTTGCTTGCTTATTATCCCATCCACCTTATCTGCGAAAAAATAAATGTCTTCAGCACCAAATACAAATAAAGTTGTTATCTATTTCTATTTTAAATATAATGCTAAGATATAAGTAAACTGTTCCGCTTTTACTTCATATTTCGAAAAAATGTTAACCTTTGCAAATATAAATAAACAAATCGACTGACGCGAACCTCGTTTCAAATTAGACCGGGGAGTAAGAAACCATAGGGTTGCTAAAATTAAGTTTGAACAATAGTCACATTTTATACCGCCAAATTATTGCAACCTACTCTTTTTAAGTGCGCATGCGTTAGAATTCCCATTTGGAGCCGACGTTACGAGCCCGAGACGATAGTGCCACTTGGTACGTGACCGTCTTGTGACGTAGTAGAATGTAATAAACTCTTCCTTGAAGTGAAGTCTTGATTCTGTTCTTCACATTGAACACGACTACTAAGTCCCAAAAGTTGTGACCTGCGAGAATTTATGAACCTCATATCTATTCTCATTTTTCCTGAATAAAAACTGCATAATTATGGAGTCAGCGGCTGTTGTTATACCAGCATTTATAAAAGCAGACCCTTCGTTGTGGTTCTATATGAAAGAAAGTACTTTCGCACTATCGACTCCTAAGCCTATAACTGACTCTAAAACGAAATATAATTATGTAGTCTCTCATCTTCTTCCAGAAACGGCAACCATCGTCAGGGATGTCTTTATATAGCCAGACACAACAGACCCGTACCAGAATCTGAACGGAAAACTAGTGGAACGGTGTTCGGAAAGCAAGAATCAAGGAATTCGGTGGTTGTTAGAAGGAGAAAATCTGAGAGACCGATGCCATCGACATTGTTACGGAGCATGAAACATCGAGCCGAGAACCACAACATCGATGATTCTTTAAGCCTAGAGTTTTTCAATCAAGCAATGCCCGCTCTAATGGAGATGATCTTAGCATCGATTTCTCCTCTGACTTCCGACAAAGCTGCTGAGATTGCTGATAGAATTCTACAAATTCCTCCTCATATTGCCTTTGCTGTCTCCAATGAAGTTCCTACTCAATCATCATTCACCGTAGAAAAGAAATCCATCTTCTATTCTCTTTACGAGGAAATAAAGGAACTGCGTAAGGAAATACGATCCAGATCGAGAAGAAAGAATCGGAGCCAGGAGTATTTTCACCATCGGCAACGATCTTCTTCAATGGAAAAACTCTGCTTTTATCATGCCTGATTCCAGGGAAACGCTATTCCGGGGGAGTAGCTTCGACTGATTCCTCCTCCGACAGTTATATATCTCGTTGCATCTTCATAACGGACAAAAATGTACGTGTTTTCTCGTTGATTCAGGCAGTGATGCTTTTATGATTGTCACCTCTAAACAAGAACGCACACTTCCCGTTCTTCAAACATTTCGCGCTGCTAACGGCAGTTCCATCAATGTGTATGGTGGGAAATCAGTAACGGTCAATTTTGTGTTAAGAAGGAATTTTACCTACTCATTTTATATTTGTAATGTATCCAGTGCAATATTAGGTGCAGATTTTTTTTTATATCGCTTTAATTTACACTCAGACTTAAGGAATAAGCGTCTTGCAGATAATACAACGAATTTAAAAGTATATGGTAAAATATTTAGCTATAAAACACATTTTCTATAAAATCTGTTTTTGTAAATAATGTATATGGTAAAACATTGTCAAAATACCCCCATATTACAAAATTACCAGATCCTGATATGCTTATAAAACATAATACTGTTCATTATATAAATACCAAAGGTCCACCAGTCGTAGCTAAGCTTAGACATTTAGCACCTAACAGTCTAAAAAGTGCAAAAAAGCTGAATTTCAGCACATAATTGAATTGGAAAAAGCCAACATGTAAAGGAAAAAGCCAACACAATATCAAAAAGCCAACATGCTTCTCCCTTGCATATGGTGCCTAAAAAGGGTATTGTCGAGTGGAGACCAATCAATGATTTTCGTGCCCTTAATGCACAAACTATTAAAGAGCATTATCCAATTCCTTGCATAACCGGTTTTACTTCAGATTTGCATGGCAAACTAGTGTTTAGTCATGTCGATTTCGTCAATTCCGATTAATGCAGAAGACGTACACAAAACTGCGATTTGCACCCCCTTTAGTCTTTTTGAAAGTCTGCGCATGCAATTTGGTCTTTGTAATGCGTCCTCAACTTTCCAACGCTTTATTGACGAGGTAACTTGGGACTTAGCCTTTGCATACCATTTGTTGATGATCGACTTTTAGCCTCCAGTTCGGAAAGCGAACATCTAATTCATTTAGAACTATTATTTTCCAAATTAAATGTATATGGATTATGTATAAATACAGAAAAATGTGAGTTTGGAAAATCAACTATTATATTTCTAGTACAGTTAAAGCATCTATAGTAGTGGTATCGAACCCTTACCAGACCGAATAAAATGTATTTCAGAATTTCTTCTACCGAATACTCTATCGGTAGAAGAAATTCTGAAATACATTTTATTCGGTAATTACGCTGATATTTAGGACTTTTCAATTTTTATCGTAGGTGTATTCCGAAAGCAGCTGACATTCTAGCACCCTCAGTAAAATGTCTGGAAGGCCATAAAAACAAAAAGAAACTTCTTTGTTTTAAATCAAATGACAAGGAGCAATTAAAATGGAACGAACAAGCAAATATTTCTTTTGAAAACTCAAAACAAGCAATTGCTAAAGCAACGCTATTAAGACATCTTATTCCAGGAGCAGAACCACAAGTTTATGGGTAGATGCTTCAAATGTAGCAATCGGTGGTTCCTTAATTCAAATGTCAAATAACAATTGGGAACCCATAGCCTTTTATTCAGTTAAGATATCAATCAATCAACAATGGCACTACAACCCTGTGTGGGTCCTGGCCTTCTCAGCAGTTAAGATATGCAAATCTTAAAGAAATTGGATTCAAATAATCAGATTCAATAAACACTATTTTCCAAAAACCATGAAGAAATCAAAATTAGCATGTATTATAAACATATAAAATTCAATTAAAAATATTTTGCTCTTTGAAAATTATACGGAAAGTAACATATTTTTAAAAGGCAAAACCTGTAATATTTAAATTAATCTTTGCTCCATTTTTGTATGAATAACAAAACCAAATACCTTACTTCACAGAATTACTTTAAAAATGTATAACAGTAACTGAAGTAAAATAAGGCATTTAATTAAATGAGAAGTTATCTCTGATATATTTAGTAAGACTCTTAAAATATTCACTATTCTATTGTGTATTTATCTCTGCTAATATTAATAAATATACAAAAAGAATAATTTCATTATTTGTTTAATACGATGTGAAAATAGCGAGACTAAGTTTAATATACACAAAAGAGAAAAAATGTATATATTAAATTTAAATTCATAATTTAAAAACTAAATCTCAGGAGATAAAAACAAGGAAATAAATGTGTAATTCTTAAAAAGGCTAAGAATATTTTGATGTAGTTAAAATTATGTAATAATAATAGAGATGAGGAACACACAAGTGCATATTAATTAGTATATGTTAAATATGTATATTCTGTACCTACAAAAATGAAATACATTACATATTCCTAAATTCAGAGCACTTTGAAAAAGAAAGCCTGGAATTATTGCAAGATTAGTTTTCTTAGAGAATGTGTATGATAAGAGCATTTTAAAAATATCGTTGTAAGTTTTTACAATATTATAAGCTTAAAAGTAAAAATTTTGGCAACCCCTTCAAATAAAGAAAACTACATTGAAACAATAAAATAGAAGATACAAACTTTTAAGTATGAATAATTCTAAAACTATTTTGAAACTCATAAACAGTTTATAATTAAATCACTAGCTTTAAAAAAAAAACAGCCAATTAAATACTAAAAGATAATTTGTATATTTTGCTTATGTATAGACAAAATTTTTAAAATCTTTTCTCATGAAAATAAAATAAAAACAATTTATTTCAACATAACAGGAAAATGTAAACTTCAGTATTTTCAAAGCAAACTTTCATTACCATTTCAGCATAACAATAATATATTTATATATATCTGTGAATAGAAAAAATATACTGATTTGATATGCCAACTGGCTCTGTGGAGTAGTTAACGACATATATTTCATCAAAGGGAAAAAAAAAATTTAAACTTTATGTGAATCATATTTGACACAACACTATATAAGATTTAGAAAGTCTTATATTTATAGTTCTAATTTGCAGTTTTGAATTTGTGGTTAGAGTATGAAATTTATTTTGTAATATTTGATTCCATTTTACATCATTACACATTGGAATTGTGATAAAAAAATATGGGTGGTAATTTTATACGATTACATTTTGTTACAATTGCTCCTTTAAAAACATTGCTCCATTTTTCAATATTTATGTAACATCCTGTTGACCATATCTGTGAAAAAATATCTGTCATTTAATGTTGCAATTTAGCACCATATACATTGCAAATAAAAGTTTTTATCCATTTGTGAAAATGAAAATATTAGTAAGCTGTTCAGTATTTCCATCACATTTTGAAAAAAATGCATTAAAATTTGCAAAATTCTTTGATATACTATTATGAGGGAATAAATCTACAGGATAATATGTAAGTACCCATTTTTCATGTTTGTCATCTTTCAGAAGGAACCAATTTACACTGGTTCAGCGTAGAATAAAGTACTCCTTGATTTGACGATGAAATTTTATTTATCTTAGTTTAGCTTTTCTGTTGCGGCCATCTTGCTAGTCGCATCTTGGCACCAAAATATCAAGTACTACCGAATGTAAACTTAACCAACACAAATTAGTATTGCTGATTAAACTCCAATCTCAATGTCATCAACTTGACAAAGAAAATTTTACATATACTGATAATTACTGCAATATTCATGTTTGCAAATAATTTTTTTCTATAGTCCTCAGTTTATAAATGGTATTTAGTATATTAAAGTAGTTAATGAAAAGCATTCTGTAATCCAAGTCTAAAATTTAAATATTAACATGCACTTAAAATTTATAAATCGAAATATAATTCTGCTAAAAATAGTTTATCTTTAGAGAAGATTTGAAAATAATTAAATTAACTGTACAGTTATGAAAAGGAATTAAAATCTGTTTAAATTCAATTAATGATTAATGTTGATTCTCTTATACTCTGCAAACTTATTATCAATTAGGCAATAATAATGCTACTTAATTGAGTAGTTAATTTGCTTTAACTGTTTCATGGTAAAGGCAAGTTTTTTTATTATAATTTTTGAAAACATAATTTATTGTTGTGATTGAAAAATGTTTTCATATAATTACAGATACATAGTGTTAAAACCAAAAAATTTTCGTCATTCTATTATAGACACATCATGGAGGAATACATTAAGACTCCTGAAAAATTTGTGGAATTTATTTCTTGACAAAACGAGAATTAAAATCTCACCTTAATTCTTGCATTGTGGGCTAATTTACAGAAGTAAGTAAATATTGCTGACAGGGAAAGCTTCTGTCATCTAAGGGATGGTACCTGTTGTACATAGTGCATTTGATCACTTCAGGAATCATAACCCATTCTTTAGAACAGTATTGTTATGGGTACATACAAGCCACTTTAACACAGGATTTTATATAGCTAATAAATCTCTTGATGCAACGATTGCACACAATTTAAAAATATACCTTTTCTGCTACGAAACCTTTCTGAATCAATTCTCCCAGGTGAAAGGATTGGTATACGTGTACAATCAATACTTCCAATCACACTGGGAAACTGGACAATGTAAAAGAATTTTTTATTGATCTGCAAGGAAACGTAATAGTTAAATCCTTAAAAAATTGCTAAAAATAGTTTATTTAATTTCAATAAGTTCTGAGAGAATTAAATATGAATTAATTGTACTAACATATCGACTCGATGCATAATTATATTTGACAAAAATGTGCTGTCAAATAATGCTAGTTGAAATCCTTTTTCCAAAATTAGCAGAGAAAAGCGATGTTAATTTATAGCTTTAATATAAATAAATAGTTGAATACTTTTTAATTAAAATATCAAAGTTTTAATCATAAATTTAAAGTTCGCCGTCATTAAAAATGAAACTATAAAATATAGTTTAAATAAATGTATATGGTCACTATGTCAAAAAAATTTGGGGACAATTTTTTTACGGAAATGGTTGAAAGGATAAGGCAAAAATAACGAAGTTTAAAATAGAATTAAACACACACATATTCATGTATATATATATATATATATATATATATATATAATTCTCTCTCTCTCTCTCTCTCTCTATATATATATATATATATATATATATATATATATATATATATATATATATATATATATATATAATTCTCTCTCTCTCTCTCTCTCTCTATATATATATATATATATATATATATCATTTAACTAGATATGAAAAACTATGCTCTTTTCCTAATTTACTCTTTTATCTTTTACATCTTTTTAGAATTACATAAATTTATCCATAAAACCATAAAAACATTGAATTATATTTTGCAAATAAAACATTTCTTTTTATTAAACGTTTTAACAATAAAAGACTAATACTATCTACGGAATTTTAATATCGCAAAAAAGCAATAGCTTTGATTTGCTTTTTTGCGATATTAAACATCCGAATTAAATTTAGAGAATACTTTTGAAATTGTTGATTGGCTTATATCTGCTATATCACCAGTTACAAGCTAGTGAGAAGTTTGGCAACAGATTTCTCCGTAAACCTCTAAAAGAATATCTCCTTTTGAAATAACAGTTTTGTTCAAAATATTCAATTTTAATAGCTCCGAAATGATAACTTTCGTCAAGAGATATCACTTGTGGATTTCCAGTTCATCCACTTCTATGTTTCTTTTTAGGTCTAATGTTCCGTTTACAATGATCTAGTTCTCAAGAAACTCTAAGCGCTACAGATTATAATATAAATTAATGTATAAAATAATTATCATTAAATTGAAACGCCACATTGTAAATTTATTTCCCAAATAGTAAGCATTAAAAAAGAGTTGAAAAGAAATGCACATGATCACTTATCGCATCCATAAATTGGACATACGCAGTCTAGTTGAACCTTCCTATATAGGAAGGTACGATTTTTGAATCTAGATGCAGATTCTCGCCTCGGTTACTCCTCATGAAGTTGATGGTGAATAGCATTTCAGCTTTGAACCGGGATTTCGCTCGTTCCTAGTGGTTGAGATTGACGGTGAATACGGCCATTTATTGTATTGTTTATTGTCTAGTTTTAGGTGGAAGCTCTCGATGATGTGGAAGCTAACCTTTCTTATGCTGAAAGTTATTGTGACTATTGAAGAAATGGTAGTCTCCTTTTGAATTTTAGAAATAACAAATTTTCTTGGCTAAATTTTTCAGTCCAAGAATTTCCCATAGAGATGTTTAATGGATTGTTCTTTAGTTAAGAATCTTCATTTGAAGTGGCATGACCAATAGAAGAAATACTATCCAGTGAGGAAGACTGAAAGTAAGTTTCTTGGAATTCTTCTGTAGAAGCGTATTTTTTAGAGGAACATAGGAATGATTTGAAATGAGATTCATCCCTCAAAATTAAGGGAAAGGTTTTCCTCTTTTTCATGGTATACCTGGTATGATATATTTTCCAGAAATATCTGGATTGTTAGATATTGAAGATGGTTCTTCTACCGTTTTGGAAAAACTTCCATCAGCTTTTAAATAATTATTATCTGTAATAATACTTGAAGTATTGGTTATTATATTCACTGGAATCTCCTTTGAATTCTTTCAATTCATAGTTTAAAATAGAGATTGAATTTTTGTAATATATCTGTCATCTGGTTTGCAGTAGCGAGAATTTTCAAACCATTCCTTTAAAAAATTTTTATTTTTTACTAGAGATTAGATTTACATTTTCAACAGTATTGATTTTCCAAAAATCTTTCATTAAATTGCTTACGGAATTCACAGATAAGGAACATTGGTGAGAAAGGAAAATTATTACTTTTATATTTGGATAATTTAATACTAACTGATACTAAATAACCGAAACAACTGTCTTGAAGTAACAAATTATCTTGTTTTATCAGGTTTCAAAAACTGGAAGACTAATTCCTCCCCTGATAAAATTTGAATTTTATTTGGTTTAAGAAATTCCGGATCAGCTAAACATATATTTTATTGGAATTTTCCGTTGAGTAACATTTAAATGTTTTGAAGGGGTCATTTCAGTAATTTTCGGTACAGTTAAAAAGTCTACAATCCAGTTACTACCTCCATCCGTATAGGATAACTTAGCAGTTATTTAAGAATTGACAATGAATCTGCTATCATTTAAACCACTAACTAAAGTTGTTATTTTAATTTTTTATTTCTAAAATTTATGCTGCCTTTGCACTTACGAAATTATTCATGGTAGCTGAGTCTAAAATCACCCTGAAGGATCGTCTTTCGTTTCACTCGCCTCTGTGGTATAAAATCACTGTTTATTGTCTGACCTACAGGATTTTCGCATAACTACCATAAATAGAAATTCACATCTAACCTGGTATGAGCCACAATCTAAAGTAATCAATCCCTTTGCACAGTTCAAAAAATCGGACACATCTCCTGTTGTTTTCCATCAGCTCTATTCTTCTCATCGCAGTCAGTTTGATTCTCATCAACCTATATTTACAGATGGTTCAAAGTGTGCAGGACATGTTGGTTGCGGAGTTTATGTTGATAATATTTCTCTTAGTTACAACCTCAGTATGTCCTGCTCCATCTTCACTGCTGAAGAAACTGCTGTATCATGTGCGCTTCAGTATGTGGGTGGTAAAGGATCAAATAATTTTTGTATATACACTGACAGCCTGAGTGTTTTAGAAGCGGTGGAGAACATTAATATCAACTGCCATCCTATTGTGTCGGAGATTTTATCCACATTAGACTCTTTGAAGTGCAGGGGGTTCGATATCATCATTTGTTGGATCCCAGGACATGTAGGTCTTGACGGTAACGAGAGGGCTGATGCAGCTGCAAAGTCTGCATCCACTCCACTTCAGCCTTCCGTTCCATTTTGTGATGCGAGAAAATGTGTGAAGAGTTTTGTTTATGAATTTTGGCAGGAGTCATGGAGAATGCAAGTCAGCAACAAACTGTATACCATAACTTCATCCCTCATCTCATTTCCAGTTCTACCATTAAGAAATGCGGATATAAAATTAACACGCCTTCGTATTGGACACACACGTTTCACTCATAAGCATTTATTTTTAAATGAATTAAAACCTTGGTGTGAGACGTGTGATGAACCATATACTGTATTTCATATTTTAATTTCATGTACTGATTTTAACCATCATCGTTTTAAATTTTTTAAGACTGACTTTTTAACGATGCGAGATTTGCTGGGCGAACCTCCGCATCAAAATATTTTTGCATATTTAAGAAGTATTGGTTTTATAGATTTTATATAATTTTAAATGCAAATATAATTTTAATGATAAATTTTTAACATTCCATTGAATTAGTTTAGCCTCTGTTTTAGCTTTTTTAATTATAATTATTTGTGTTGTATGTTGGGACTTTGTCTATTAATATTTTAATTTACAATTTTTAACATGGTTGATCATTTTAAATGAAATTTAAATGTTGATTGGTTAAGAAATAAAATAAAGAAAAAGAATTAAATAAAAATCAAAATTTGGATTTGGCGCAGCTTGTCCTTATCTGGACCTTGCGCCAGAAAACCCAACCAACCAACCTTGATTAACACAGGCTTGATATCCATATCGTTGTAGTGTTCACATTTGAAGAAAGTCACTTCCGATGTTGCAGAAGTCTAGAGGTAGCTTTTTTTTTGTATTTCTTATAAAAACGAGCGGATTCTTTTCATTCTTGGAAACTTTCACAGTATTTAACATAGTATTCCCAGGTAGCATATGTCTTTAGGGAAATGTATTGACAAATGCTGCTAAAGCTGTATCAACTTCATTAGAACTGTCGATTCCTCTTTTATATGTGTCGAAATGTGTTAAAATATGTGCCCCCGTATCGTAAACGTACAAAAGCTCAAAGATAGCTTGATTAACACAGGCTTGATATCCATATCATTGTAGTGTTCACATTTGAAGAAAGTCACTTCCGATGTTGCAGACGTCAAGAGAAAGCCTTTTTTTGTATTTCTTATAAAAACGAGCGGATTCTTTTCATTTTTTTTTCATTCTTGGAAACTTTCACAAATATTGCATTCTAGGTAATGTAGGTGTTTCGGGAGATATAAAGTTAGATGTAGCTGCTAAAGCTTCATCAACTTCAGTAGAAGTATCGATTCCTCTTAGATCTGAAGAAATGTGCTAAAATTAAATGACCCCCTCTGGAAATAGCATTTACTGAAAGATAGCTTGATTAACACAGGCTTGATATCCATATCGTTGTAGGGTTCACATGTGAAGAAAGTCACTTCCGATGTTGTAGACGTCTAGAGGTAGCCTTTTTTGTATTTCTTATAAAAACGAGCGGATTCTTTTCATTCTTGGAAACTTTCATAGTATTTAACACAGTATTCCCAGGTAGCGAAGGTCTTTTTGGGAAATGTATAGACAAACGCTAAAGCTGCATCAACTTCAGTAGAACTATCAATTCCTCTTTTATTTGTGTCGAAATGTGTTAAAATTAAATGCCCTCGTGTGGAAACGCATGACCTGAAAGATAGCTTCATTAACACAGGATTGATATCCATATCCTTGTTAGCTTCACATTTGAAGAAAGTCACTTCTAATTTTGCAGACGTCTAGAGGTAGCCTTTTTTTGTATTTCTTATAAAAACGAGCGGATTCTTTTCATTCTTGGAAACTTTCACAGTATTTAACATAGAATTCCTAGGTAGCATATGTCTGTAGGGAAATGTATTGACAAATGCTGCTAAAGCTGTATCAATTTCATTAGAACTGTGGATTCCTCTTTTATATGTGTCGAAATGTGTTAAAATATGTGCCCCCGTATCATAAACGTACAAAAGCTCAAAGATAGCTTGATTAACACAAGCTTGATATCCATATCATTGTAGTGTTCACATTTGAAGAAAGTCACTCCCGATGTTGCAGACGTCAAGAGGAAGCCTTTTTTTGTATTTCTTATAAAAACGAGCGGATTCTTTTCATTCTTGGAAACTTTCACAAATATTGCATTCTAGGTAATGTAGGTGTTTCAGGAGATATAAAGTTAGATGTAACTGCTAAAGCTTCATCAACTTCAGTAGAAGTATCGATTCCTCTTAGATCTGAAGAAATGTGCTAAAATTAAATGACCCCCTCTGGAAATAGTATTTACTAAAAGATAGCTTGATATCCATATCATTGTAGGGTTCACATGTGAAGAAAGTCACTTCCGATGTTGCAGACGTCTAGAGGTAGCCATTTTTGTATTTCTTATAAAAACGAGCGGATTCTTTTCATTCTTGGAAACTTTCACAGCATTTAACACAGTATTCCCAGGCAACGAAGGTCTTTTTGGGAAATGTATAGACAAACGCTAAAGCTGCATCAACTTCAGTAGAACTATCGATTCCTCTTTTATTTGTGTCGAAATGTGTTAAAATTAAATGCCCTCCTGTGGAAACGCATGAGCTGAAAGATAGTTTCATTAACACAGGATTGATATCCATATCCTTGTTGGCTTCACATTTGAAGTCACGGTTAATTCCCAGTGAACAGTACGTTCCTTGTCCGCCATCTTGTTTTTTGCGACTATGGGCGAAACGTGACTCCGCGAAGCACACGCCAAGTATATAGGTCGATGTATACACAATCACTGTGTTTATTAATACATATTTTGAGTCACTATTAGTGACAATAGATGTTAAAGAAACCTTAGCTTTTTCTTTGCACGTGGCGGGGATAGAGAGGGGAGAACCATAATTTTTCTCTTGAAATGACAGTAATATATATGTGCTCGTATCTGTATCACTTTTACTAAAAATAGAACAATTGTGGAAGGTATATGGCTTCTCAAGATCTCGATGGAAGCTCGGTGTGGGGTTGACACAACGCCATCTACACTTCACTACACACCGAGCGAGAAAAATTTAAAATCTTATTTTATTATGGTTTTTTTAATACTTTTCACAATTAATTTTTATCAAATAGGTTGTGCAAAACTTATGTCTTAATTCTTCTATCTAAACTATTAATATGGAAATGAATATTCAAAAGTTTGATCAAAAAGACAATATTTTTAAAACAATTAGGCATATAAAAAAAGTGCTTAGATTTGAATAACCTAATTTGCAAGAAATAATGGTTTTATTTAAAAGTGTCAATTATTGTACAGAAAATATTGTATTTAATGGATCATAGCAGTAACTCTTTAAAAATATATTCCTAGTATTGTATTTTACACAGTTTCAAAGTAAATAAAACCCATAACATGTGGTAAATCATTATTTGCATGTGTATC
Organism: Latrodectus elegans; assembly: GCA_030067965.1. Classification (NCBI taxonomy): domain Eukaryota; kingdom Metazoa; phylum Arthropoda; class Arachnida; order Araneae; family Theridiidae; genus Latrodectus; species Latrodectus elegans. The sequence goes on from CM057815.1 coordinate 66,307,528, forward strand.
ACACTCAGAACAAAAACAATATTTTTACTGCAGTTTAAAAATGATTCAAATTTTCTTCTAATTAATGATTACTCTGAAGTATTAAAAATCTAGAGTTGTGTATTCATATAATTTTTTTTTAATCATTAGGTATATTTAAAGTTAAAAGGTTGGTTGGTTGGTTGGTTTTTATGGCGCAAGGTCCAGATAAGGACAAGCTGCGCCAATCACAAGGTATTATACAAGTTTTTTTTTACCAATTAAAAACATAAAATAGTAATATAGTTAAAATGTACATTAAAAGTATAAAATACCAATATAGTTAAAATGTATATTAAGGTATAAAATAGAAATATATTTAAAATGCATATTAAAAGAGTGTAAACATACAATATATACATGTATAAAATTAAAAACTTGATATTTAAATAAAATATTTCTAAATCAGATAAAATTCATAAATCCTATGTCTTTTAAAAACGCAAATAGATTGCGATGGGGTGGTTCCCCAAGCAGATCTTCTAATGTTAAAATATTACTATTAAAATATCTAAAACGCTGATGGTTAAAATCTGGGCACTCAATTAAAATGTGATATACTGTAAATGGTTCATCACACTTTTCACACCACGGTTGGAGATTACTTAAGATCAAATGTTTGTGGGCGAAACGCGTGTGACCAATTCGAAGGCGAGTCAGTCTGACATCTGCGCTTCGTGGAGATAGGTTGGTTGGTTGGTTGGTTTTTATGGCGCAAGGTCCAGATAAGGACAAGCTGCGCCAAACACAAGATAGCTTACACAAGTTTTTTAAACCCATTAAAAGTATAAAATAATAATATAGTTAAAATGTACATTAAAAGTACAAAGTAGAAATATAGTTAAAATGTATATTAAAGGTATAAAATAGAAATATAGTTAAAATATATATTAAAGGTATAAAATAGAAATATAGTTAAAATGTATATTAAAAGTTTGTAAACATACAATATACACATGTATAAAATTAAAAATTTTATATTAAAGTAAAATATTTCTAAATCAGATAAAATTCATAAATCCTATGTCTTTTAAAAACGCAAATAGGTTGCAATGGGGTGGTTCCCCGAGCAGATCTTCTAATGTTAAAATGTTACTATTAAAATATCTAAAACGCTGATGGTTGAAATCTGGGCATACAATTAAAATGTGATATACTGTAAATGGTTCATCACACTTTTCACACCATGGTTGGAGATCACTCAAGATCAAATGTTTGTGGGTGAAACGCGTGTGACCAATTCGAAGGCGAGTCAGTCTGACATCTGCGCTTCGTGGAGATAAAACAGATAATGGAATGATGTATGAAAATATGGAATGGAGTTTGTTGCTGACTTGCAGGTCCCAGGATTCCTGCCAAAGAGAATATATGAAATGTTTGAATCCTTTTCTCATGTCCATTGATGGAATTGAAGGCAAAATGGAAGTAGCTGCAGATTTAGCGGCAGCATCAGCTTTCTCATTGCCATCTATACCTATGTGGCTTGGTACCCAACAGAACAGTATCTCAAATCCCTTGTTAGTAAGAGTATCAATTAATTTGAATATCTTAGACACAACTGGATGGCAATTATAGTTGTTATTCCTCAAAGCTTCTAATACACTCATACTGTCAGTGTACACACAATATTTACGTTCATTTTTAGTTGTTAACAACTGAAGTGCTCGGTATATAGCCGTAGCCTCAGCAGTGAAGATGGAGCAGGATTTGTGAAGGCTATAACTGTAGGAGGTATCATTAAGATAAACTCCACAGCCAACTGATCCTGGACATTTGGATCCATCCGTAAATACTGGAGTGTACATAGTATACTGACAGCGATGGAATGAATAAAACTGTTGAAGAATAGCAGTATTTGTGTCTGATTTTTTATTTTTTCCAAAGGGATTTAGCACAATAATGTGTGGATTATACCAAGGAGGATGTGCGAAAAGGTCGGTAGACTCGATTCGGACATCACATAGGTCAGAAAGCAAAATAATGGATTTAATACGAGAGAGAAAAGGTTGAATGCTTGATGGTCTAGCATTATATAATCTCTTAAGAGCAGCACTTTGAATCGTGGAACGCAAGGGATGATGAGGTGTGGACATTATTTTTGAATAATAATTAAGAGACAGCTGCATCCGCCGCAGGTCTAATGGCAACTGCTGGCAGATGACATATAGACTCTGGACGGGTGATGTGCGAAAAGCTCCACAGCATATCCTTAAAGCACTATGGTGAACAGTGTCCAATCTGCGTAAGATGGAGAGCCTAGCTGATCCATAAGCAACACAGCCGTAGTCAATTCGAGATAAAATTACAGACTGATAAATTCTTAAGAGTGATGTGCGATCTGCACCCCAAGATGTATTCGAAAGCACTCTGAGGATGTTGAGCAAGCGCTCACATTTCTTCCGCAGGTGTAACACATGCGGAAGGAAAGTTAACTTCTTGTCAAAAATTACCCCGAGGAATTTTATCTCACTGACTACAGGAATGGGTCTATTATTTATGTGAAGCACAGGATCATTATGGTAGCTAGTTTTCCTACAGAAATGGACACAATAGCTTTTACTAGGAGATATACAAAGGCCATTCCTTTCACACCAAGTATTTAACTTATTTACAGCTGTTTGCAATTGTCTCTCAATTATATTCATGTTTGAACCCTGATATGAAATTTGTAAGTCATCAACATACAAAGTGCTATGAACAGAAGATGGTATCTGATGAAGTATGTTATTGATGAAAAGGTTAAAAGGGTTACGCTTAAAACGCTACCTTGAGGACACCCTCAGCTTGAGTAAAGGTATTGGAAACTGTAGTTCCAACACGTACTTTAAAAAGCCTAGTGGCTGAAATTCTTTATAAATATTGGAAGATTACCCTTAAATCCAAGATTATGCATATTACGGAGAACATAACATAACGCCACATTACGATCGTATGCTTTCTCAATATCGAAGAAAATTGCAACAAGATGGTTTCTCCTCACAAAGCATTTCGAATTTGGGATTCTAGATCTACTATATTATCAATAGTGGATCGTCCACTTCGAAAATCCGCTTTGTTGAAGAGGTATGCAATTATTCTTCTCTAAGATGTAAATGAGTCTAGCATTGATCATACGTTCAAAAGTTTTGCACAAGCAACTCGTGAGAGCTATTGGACGATAACTCAGAGGGTCAGTTGAATCTTTGCCAGGTTTCAATATTGGAATCACTATCGCTTCTCTCCATGATGTAGGATAAACATGCTCAGTCCAGATTCTATTAAACAATGAAAGTATGTTTAATAAAGAATCATGATTTAAATGACGGAGCATTTGATACGAGATTCCATCTGATCCTGGGCTAGTGTCGTTTGCTTTAGATAAAGCAGACGTCAATTCTGACAATTCAAAATCACAATTATAGGGTAGAATATGTCGATCATGAAAGCTTAGAGGTGACCGCTCAGCGATTCTTTTAATCCTTAGAAAAGTAGGATTATACGAAACAGAGCTGGAAACACTAGCAAAGGTTTCACCGATGACATTAGCAATATCTACCGCTGAGGAGTGTATTGCAGCTCCGGTTTTTAATACAGGAATGGAATAATTCTGATAAATACCATTGGCTGCTTTAACTTTCCTCCACAATTGTTTACTTGTTGTCGATGAATTGATTGACGACACGTAGCGAATCCAAGATTCTCTTTGACTCTGACGTCTAACTCTTCGAGCTTGAGCTTTGGCTTTTTTAAAAGCAACAAGATTCTCCGTAGTAGGGTATCTTCGAAATATATTCCATTGCTTCCTTTGTTTCTTATAAGAGATTTGGCACTTTTCATTCCACCAAGGTTTCCTGTTTTTATGTGGAATGATGGAATTTAGGGATAGTAACATCCGCAGCTCGGATAACTGTGTCGGTGACATATTTAACGGCATCATCTATCACATCTGTCTTAACTCTTGTTTCGCTAATCACAGCCAATTGCGTGAAAAGTGTCCAATCAGCTCGACTGTACATAATTAGGTGGTTTGTGACACACACTATTACTTCCAGCCTGAGATACGATTAGAGGGAAATGATCACTATTGTAGAGGTCATTTCCGACAATAAGTCAGCAATGGCAGTAGTGAAGGAGAACAAATAGCTAAGTCAAGAGAGTGAAATGTCCGTGATGGTTCGTGGAAATAAGTTTTCTCATCGGTATTCAGCAGACAGAGGCAATTTTCAGATATAAACTGCTCTATCTGACGACCGCGAGAATTCGTATCTTCACTACCCCACAGAGTATTATGGCCATTAAAATCACCGAGGAGTACAAATAGAGCTGGGAGTTGGTCAATTAAATTATCTAGTTCCTCTGAATTTACGACGTCTTGTGGTGGTAAATACAGGCTGCAAACCGTGATAAGACATGTTACGTGAATTTTCACTGCTACAGCTTGTAGTGTAGTTCTTAGTGGATGTTCTGTACTAGAATATGAGTTTGATGTGAATATACAAACTCCTCCAGATACAGACGCATCACCACCATTATCCTTTCTAAAGCATTGAAACACACGGAATTTGGTGTTAACAATGGGCTTCAGGAATGTTTCCTGGAGAGCCAAACATGCGGGGTTGTAGCGAGAGATAACAGATTTGACGTCGTCAATTCGAGAACGAAAACCTCGACAATTCCATGAAACAAAGGAAGTCATTTATGGTATGAATGTTATTCACCAGCGGTGCTCATCTGAGTCTCTGATGAATCCTCCAAACTATCAGCATCTGAGGGATACAGTTTTACGGTATCTTCATCCAATGTAAGTCTGGCTTTCCTTTCTGTCAAGGAAGACTTACGAGTGCCTTCTTTTGCAAGTTTTAATTTCTTTGCTTGGGATGCTTTTGATTTTGCAAAAGTTAGTTTTGGCATAACGGTTGAAGATTTTGTTACTTTTGGTTTGGGAGATGGCGTAGTTGAAGGTTGATAAATAGCATCAGTTTGCGTGCAGCAAGATCTGGTGACTTTCTTAGCGGCAGTTGCATAGCTAATACCTAGCTGTGGTGTACGTGAGGCGACAATTCGCCGAGCCTCTGGATATGACACATTATTTTTTATTTTAATGGTAGTAATTTCTTTTTCCAACTGCCATGCTGGGCAAGATCGTGAGTAAGCAGGATGGTCGCCTTTGCAGTTGACACAAACCTCCTTAGCATTGCAGGTAACACTATCGTGGCCAACGTCAGCACAACGGGCACATGTAAGTTTACCTCTGCAAGCTATTTTGAATAGCCAAAGCGTTGGCATTGAAAGCAGCGCAGCGGATTTGGTATATACGCTCTTACAGAACATCTCATATATGCAACTTTTATGTGTTCTGGCAAGTCTGGAGTTGAAAAAGTCAAAATGAGATGTTTCGTGTTGATTGAAACACCATCTCGATTAAGAGTTATTCGTTTGACAGCACAGACTTTTTGAGATTTTAAATTCTAGAGAATTTCATCTGTAGATGTATATATCAGATCTGCCGCAGAAATTACTCCTTAGAGAAGTTTAATGTCATATGAGGCTGCACGATAACGTCAACATTGCCAATTTTTTTAAGTGTTTGTATCAAAATTGCTTGTCTTTCATTAGCAATCTCAACCAATATATCACCAGATCGTATCCTTCTTATGTTTTTCACTTCTCCTAGATAAGAGAAATACTCTTCTCAATGAAAATGGTGAGACAAATTGAAAAAGAGCCTCCTTCAGTTCTTTTCACAATAAAATACTTTGCATTGATCATTGATAACTGTTGCTCCCTTGGGAGGGAAGAATTTATTGTTTTATCCATATAGTTTGTCAGAAAATTCGGGACTAGACGGCATCACCACCACGGAGCCCTACAAGGGGATGCAGCATATCAACTGCAACAATGCTAGTCAGTCCCTATACGCTCACAGTACATCCCTGAAGTGGACTCCACCCTTAACGAGTCACCCAGTAGATGTACCGATCGCTTGATCCATAAAGCCGATTGATGTGCTGAGGACCGCAACACACCTCCCGTTTACCTGAAGCAGAGGCCAAAGCAATGTGTTGGTCTCAGGAGGCCTCAATTACCAGGATCCTCCTTTCCAGGGACACGGGTCTCCACGCACGGCAAACACGTGGGTGATTTAATCCTCAAGAGTAGCTAATAGCAACAGAGCGGCGAAAGCTACTCAAGGGGAGCCCTCAACCTCTTACGAGGCAACCACAATGAGGGAGAAAAGAAGAAAAAGCAGAAGAGTAGAGGAGAGAAGAAAATATAGAAGAGGAAAGATCACTAGGGTACCTCGGGATTGTGACACCCGTGTTTACCTAAAGAAGGTAAACCCCCTGAGGGGGCGTGGAGATAAAACAGATAATGGAATGATGTATGAAAATATGGAATGGAGTTTGTTGCTGACTTGCAGGTCCCAGGATTCCTGCCAAAGAGAATATATGAAATATTTGAATCCTTTTCTCATGTCCATTCATGGTAATGAAGGCAAAATGGAAGTAGCTGCAGATTTAGCGGCAGCATCAGCTTTCTCATTGCCATCTATTCCTATGTGTCTTGGTATCCAACAAAACAGTATCTCAAATCCCTTGTTAGTAACAGTATCAATTAATTTGAATATCTTAGACACAACTGGATGGCAATTATAGTTGTTATTCCTCAAAGCTTCTAATACACTCATACTGTCAGTGTACACACAGAATTTACGTTCATTTTTAGTTTGTAGCAGCTGAAGTGCTCGGTATAAAGCCGTAGCCTCAGCGGTGAAAATGGAGCAGGATTTATGAAGGCTATAACTGTACGATGTATCATCAAGATACACTTCACAACCAACTGATCCTGGACATTTGGATCCATCCGTAAATACTGGAGTGTACATAGTATACTGACAGCGATGGAATGAATAAAGCTGTTGAAGAATAGCAGTATTTGTGTCTGATTTTTTATTACTTCCAAAGGGATTCAGCACAATAATGTGTCGATCATACCAAGGGGAATATGCGAAAAGTTCGGTAGACTCGATTCGGACATCACATAGGTCAGAAAGCAAAATATTAGATTTAATACGAGAGAGAAAAGGTTGAATGCTTGATGGTCTAGCATTATATAATCTCTTAAGAGCAGCACTTGGAATCGTGGAATGCAAGGGATGATGAGGTGAGGACATGATTTTTGAATAATAATTAAGAGACAGCTGCATCCGCCGCAGGTCTAATGGCAATTGGTGGCAAATTACATATAGACTCTGGACGGGTGATGTGCGAAAAGCTCCACAGCATATCCTTAAAGCAGTATGGTGAACAGTGTCCAATCTGCGTAAGATGGAGAGTCTAGCTGATCCATAAGCAACACAGCCGTAGTCAATTCGAGATAAAATTACAGACTGATAAATTCTTAGGAGTGATGTGCGATCTGCACCCCAAGATATATTCGAAAGCACTTTGAGGATGTTAAGCAGTCGCTCACATTTCTTCCGCAGATGTAAAACATGCGGAAGGAAAGTTAACTTTATGTCAAAAATCACGCCAAGGAATTTTATCTCACTGACTACAGGAATGGGTCTATTATTTATGTGAATCACAGTATCATTATGGTAGCTAGTTTTCCTACAGAAATGGACACAGCAACTCTTACTAGGAGATATACTAAGACCATTCCGTTCACACCAAGTGGTTAAATTATTTACAGCTGTTTGCAATTGTCTCTCAATTATATTCATGTTTGAACCCTGATATGAAATTTGTAAGTCATCAACATACAAAGTGCCATGAACAGAAGATGGTAATTGATGGAGTATGTCACTGATGAAAAGGTTAAAAAAGGGTTACGCTTAAAATGCTACCTTGAGGGACACCCTCAGCTTGACTAAAAGTATTGGAAATTGTAGTTCCAACGCGCACTTTAAAAACGCGTGAGGCCAGAAAATTTTGGATAAATATTGGAAGATTACCCTTAAAGCCAAGATTATGCAGAGTACGGAGAACACCATAGCGCCATGTACGATCATATGCTTTCTCAACGTCGAAGAAAATTGCAACGAGATGGTTTCTCCTCACGAAAGCATTTCGAATTCGGGATTCTAGATCTACTATGTTATCTATAGAGGATCGTCCTCTTCGAAATCCGCTTTGATGAAGATGTATGCAATTATTCTTCTCTAAGACGTAAATGAGTCTAACATTGACCATACGCTCAAATGTTTTGCATAAGCAACTCGTAAGAGCTATTGGACGATAACTCAGAGGGTCAGATGAATCTTTTCCAGGCTTCAATATTGGAATCACTATCGCTTCTCTCCATGAAGTAGGATAAGCATGCTCAGTCCAGATTCTATTAAACAATGAATGTATGTTTAATAAAGAATCATGATTTAAATGACGGAGCATTTGATACGAGATTCCATCTGGTCCTGGGCTAGTGTCGTTTGCTTTAGATAAAGCAGACTTCAATTCTGACAGTTCAAAATCACAATTATAGCGTAGAATATGTCGATCATGAAAGCTTAGAGGTGTCCGCTCAGCGATTCTTTTAATCCTTAGAAAAGTAGGATTATATGAATCAGAGCTGGAAACACTAGCAAAGGTTTCACCGATGACATTAGCAATATCTACCGCTGAGGAGTGTATTGCAGCTCCGGTTTTTAATACAGGAATGGAATAATCCTGATAAATACCATTGGCTGCTTTAACTTTCCTCCATAATTGTTTACTTGTTGTCGATGAATTGATTGACGACACGTAGCGAATCCAAGATTCTCTTTGACTCTGATGTCTAACCTTTCGAGCTTCAGCTTTGGCTTTTTTAAAAGCAACAAGATTCTCCGTAGTAAGGTATCTTCGGAATATATTCCATTGCTTCCTTTGTTTCTTATAGGAGAGTTGACACTTTTCATTCCACCAAGGTTTCCTGTGTTTATGTGGAGTGTTGGAATTTTTAGGGATAGCAACATCCGCAGCTCTGATTATTGTGTCGGTGATATATTTAACGGCATCATCTATCATATCTGTCTTAATATCTCATCAATCATCTATCATATCTGTCTTGTCTCACTAATCACAGCCAATTGCGTGAAAAGTGTCCAATCGGCTCGACTGTACACATAATTAGGTGGGTTGTGACACACACTATTATTTCCAGCCTGAGACACGATTAGAGGGAGATGATCACTGTTGTAAAGGTCATTTCCAACAGTAAAATTCAGCAATGGCAAGAGTGATGGAGAACATATAGCTAAGTCCAGAGAGTGAAATGTCCGTGTAGGTTCGTGAAAATAAGTTTTCTCGTCGGTATTTAGCAGACAGAGGCAATTGTCAGAAATTAACTTTTCTATCTGACGACCGCGAGAATTCGTATCATCACTACCCCACAGAGTACTATATCCGTTAAAATCACCGAGCAATAAATAGGGAGTTGGGAGTTGAGCAACCAAATCATTCAGTTCCTCTTCTTGGATGACATCATTTGGTGGTAAGTAAAGGCTACACACTGTTATTAGACATGTGGTGTGGATTCTCACAGCCACTGCCTGGAGTGTAGTTCTTAACTGATGTGCTGTACTGGGGTAATTGTTTGATGTAATAATACACACTCCACCAGACACAGCAGAATCACCACCATTATCCTTTCTGAAGCACTGAAACCCACGCAGTTTGGTGACAACAGTGAGCTTCAGGAATGTCTCCTGGAGAGCCACACATGCGGGGTTAAAGCGAGAGATGATGGATTTGATGTCATCAAAGCGAGAACGAAAACCGCGACAATTCCAGGAAACAAAGGAAGTCACGAATGGAATATATTCTAACCTTTATCACTGTTGCTTATGGTCATTTCAGATGAGTCTTCAGAATTGAAATCATCATCTGATGGATGCAGCTTGACAGTGTCTGCATCCAAACACAGAAGAGCTTTTCTTGCTGTTAACGAAGGCTTCCGAACGCCTTCTTTAGCTATTTTTAATTTCCTAGCCTTCAAGGCTTTTGATTTTGCCAAAGCTGATTTGGCAATTACAGTTGTAGGTGCTTCTGTGTTTTTTTGCTTAGGGAGCAAACTAACTGTAGAAACAGAATTTGTTTCTGTTTGGGTGCTGGAGGATCGGGTCACTTTTTTTGTCATAGTTGCATAACTGACACCAGGAGTGGGAGTTCTGGAACTAACTGTGCGACGAGCTTCTGCATAGGAGACATTGTTTTTAATTTTGAAGGTGACAATTTCTTTTTCCAGTTGCCAAACGGGACAAGATCTAGAATAAGTGTGGTCACCTTTACAGTTGACACACATTTCTTTGGCTTTGCAGGTAGTACTATCATGGTCGTCAACTTGAGAACAGTGAGCGCAAGTAGGTTTCCCTCTGCAAGCCATTTTAGAATGTCCATAGCGTTGGCACTGGAAACATCTGAGAGGATTCGGGATATACGGTCGCACTGAACAACGCATGTAAGCCACTTTGATGTACTGTGGCAAGTCTGGCGTTGCAAAAGTCAAAATAAGGTGTTTGGTATTTAATATAATACCATCCCTTTTGATTGTTATTCTTTTGACAGCGCAGACTTTTTGGCTTTTTAAGTTGTCTAAAATTTCATCAGTGGACGTATGATACAAATCCTCTGCAGAAATTACTCCCTGTACAAAATTTAGTCTAGAATGAGGCTCTACTGTGACAGGTATGTCAACAAGTAATTTCATACTTTGTATCATCAGAGCCTGCTTTTCAGATGTTGTCTCAATAAGTAAATTTCCCGTTCGTAGTTTCTTTACAGATTTCACTACTCTTAGATTAAAGTTATAAACTTTGCAGAACAGAACACATTTTCAGCAAAAATTAGCAACCTTGGTAAAAATGATTTTCTCTTCCAGGTTTCTTTTTAGATCTAATGTTCCGTTTACAACGTTCTAGTTCTCAAGAAAGCAGCAGATTATAATATAAATTGGTGTATAAAAAATTATCGTTACATTTCCACACATTTGAAATTTGCTTCGCAAATAGTTAACATTAAAAAGTACACAAGAGTAGAAAAGAAATGCGCATGATCACTTATCGCATATACAAATAGGACATGCGCAGTCAGGTCTAAACTTGCTGAATAGGAAGGTACGGTTTTTGAACATAGAGCTAGATTTTCGCCTCAGTTACTCATCCTGATTTTGATGGTGAATACCGTTTCAGCTTTGAACTGGGCTTTCGCTGGTACCTAGAGGTCGAGGTTGACGGTGAATACTGCCGATAGTTGCTAAGCAACGCTGCGGGGGCCAAGCGAGAAATTGGAATTCACATTCCCGAGAAAACTCAATGTTAGAAATCAAAACAATGTAATAACGACTTTTATGTTCCGGAAGTTACAAAATAACGTAACGTAGAAACCTTCCAAAATACCCCATAACGACTTTGAGAAGTTACCAATACCGGAACGATTTCAGCAGTTACGGATAAAAAAAAAACGCTATATCTTAGGGTAGGGGCAAACTTGGAAGAAACTCACCGTAAAACTGACACCGGCAAACAAGTCAGAAAACTTCACAAAATAGGGAACTTTGAAGTTTTCCAGGAAGTTTTAAATATCTGTCAGGGTACCGACGCGACAAAGCAAATTATTTACCTTTTTCTTTTTTTTTCTCCCTTCGAAATAATGTTTGCGATTAACATTAATCAATATTTTTATGATGAAGATTAATTTATGAAAATTCTTCAAAAAGATAATTAAATTAATTTTTGGAAAAACTTAATTTTTGAATTTGAGAAAGAATGCATCAAAATTTGCTTTTCGTATTTGTAAATAACTGTGAAGAAATTGCAACTAGTGCTTATATTTTTATGATGCAGAACGTGCTTCAAACAAATAACAGGTAATGTACAAATAACAGGTAATGTACAAATAACAGGTATGTACTACATCTTTAAGTCTTTATCAACAGAAATAATATATTTTATAATATAAATGATACATTTTTTATATCATTTATAATATATAAAATATATAAATCATATTATTAAAAAAAATATTCTTAAAATTGAAATTCTTAGTTTCTTTGTTATAGCTGTCGTTAGCGATAACAATTCAATTAGCTGGAAAGCCATGTTTCTAAATGCACTGCAATTAAAAATTGTCTTTTCAGTTGATTTTAAAAGAACCGTTTTTCCATTGTAGATCCTGCACATCTTATAAAAGAAATTTTTGGATCAATAAAAAAAAATGATTCTCAATGCATGTTTTTTCCCTAATTTCAGCAAAGTAATGGAAAGTCATAAAAATAAATCAGACACTCTTCATTTTCAACCAAAAAAAAAAAAAAAAAAAAAAAAATAAAAACCTCCAGGAACACATTAGTTAAATTTGGTTAAGGGTCAACCCTTAAAGCATTGCAAATATTTAATGAATTTACATCTAAGGCATTACTGGAATTAGATGAAAAACATGCATTGAGAATAACTGTAAGGGGACAACAGCGTTTATCAAAATGGTGGTGGGTAATAAATGTAAAAAACCAGAAAAATGCCATAGGCTAAAAAAATATTTATATCCATAACAAATTCGAATTTTGATGAAAGAAAAAAATTTTTAAAACAAATTTTGTCTTGGCTAGACATATGGCAAATTTCAAATAGCTCAACAGGTAGTCTAAAAAAATAAACGCCTACAGCTTTATGACATACTACCTTATGTAATGTTAGAACTTTCCTCACATTCTTTTGATGAACTCAAAGTGGATTATTTGCTACCTGGTAAATTACAAAGAGATGCACTTGAATTAGATTTAGAAAATACAGAATGTGCTGGAAGAAACGTGTATCTATCCGACAAATATGAAACAGAATCTAAACTAAGACTTCAAAATTATTTTCCCTTGATATAAAAATCCTCAAACTTTAAATCTATCAAAGATAGACATAGAAAGAATTTTTATCTATATTTGATATTGAAATGCCTTAGAAGAGTGGGAGGAAAATTTTAATACATATAAATTTCAGTTGATCCTTCAGATTTAAAAATGTTCAACCTAGTTTGTCAATTTTAGTTTATATGGCAGTCGCGGAGGCTTCAGAGACTTGGGCCATGACACAGAAACATGAATGCCGTTTGGCTATTTTTGAAAGGAAAATTTTGAGAAGCATCAATGGTGGAGTGGAGACAGATGGGGTATGGCGTAGGAGGTATAATCATGAATTATACAAAAGTTTCAAGGACATTGATGTTGTCAAATACATTAAAATACAAAGGATGAGATGGGCTGGCCATGTTATTCGTATGCCAACTGAACGCATCATTAAAAAAATCTTTCTTCCAATGCCAATGGGAAAGCGTTCCAGAGGTAGGCCCAAAATCAGATGGATTGTTTGTCTTCATAGGGACTTTAATACTATTTTAACATCTAATTGGAAAAGTGCTGCTGAGTACAGGCCAAGATGGAATAAGCTCATTGAGAAGGCCAGGACCCACACAGGGGTGTAGTGCCATTGTTGATTGATTGGCAGTCGCGAAGACTTTTATAAGTTAACTTCAGGTTTAAAGAGAGAGATTCAGATATCATTAGAGTTGTATGGTTTTCTTTCATAATATCCCAAAAATCATTGTCACCTGACTAAGAAGGAAAATTTTTAAGGAGTATAATCAAAAAAAAAAAAAAAATTATGACTTAATTATGTTTTTGGTGAGTAACTTTGAAATCTTATATAAAATTCGACTTGATAGCAAGACGAATTGTTTGGGTGACTTCTAATATTCTTCTGAAAAATTATAAAATTAAAAATGATATCCATAATTTAAGTTTTCTTGCAATTTTCTTTAGCTATTTAGATAAAAAAAAAAAAAAAAAAAAAAAAAAAACGTTAATTAAAAACACCTGAAAAATAACATGTCATTGAATGTGTCTCTAATACTAATTAAATATTTATTACAAATTCTTATAATATTTTCCTTTCTGTTTGTTGTCAGTATAACATAAAGTATGCTTTTAGGCAAATCATACACTAGTTTAATGATATGAAAAATAAATGTAATAAATATATGATATATTATTTATATATAAAAAAATTTTCTTTTTTCCATATAAAAATTTTTAGCAAACTTTTCCTCGTTATTCTGATTATATATTTTGTTTTTCATTCCTATTTATAAAATTGTGTTCCTCATGTATATAATTGAATTTTGTATCCAGTAATATAACAATGAATAATCAGTACATAAATATTCTTGTATATTTTTTCAAATTCTATAAATAAATGCTTTTTTACTTAAAGTTGTGTTTTTATTTTTAGTTTTACTTACTTACTGTTTTAAAATCACGAGTATGCAATCTGATCTAATTAGGACATTAAAACTTTAATATTAAATTTCATAGACCTATTCTCGTAACAAATAATTAAGAGGATAAAAACTCTCATTTTTTATCTTTATATTTTTTTCTAAATTCTTCCTAGGGTAGCAAAACTCTCTTCTATCTCTACTTAACTATCAAACTTAACAATTCATTAAGTTATTTAAATGCTATTTTAATAAATCTATGAAATTATTTTCCGCAAATAAAAGTAATATAAGTTTTTAATCCTAAAGTCACATAATAAAATATTGTTAGTTCTAATGTGTCTCTAATTCTAACATTTTTCTGCAATTGTTAATATTTATAATGTTTTCTTTTAAAAAATCCAACATTCCTACATTCAAATCATTAATGAGAAGAAAAATTTTTGTAAACTTATAATCTCTAATTCAATATTTCAATATTATTAATATAAAAATGTTTAATATTTTTGAAATTATATATATATATATGTGTGTGTGTGTGTGTCTAGTCAGTCTATATATTTTCAATTTAAAAACATCTTAAACTTAAATTTGTTTCAATTTTAATGTATGCACTTGTTTTAAAATCGATGAAAGGCTATTTGATAGAATTGTTTTATTAAAATTCTAATATTAAATTTCATATAACTTATATATTTAATGACAAATAAAAGAGTAAATAACTTTAAAATCTGATATTTTCATAAGTTTTACAATTCTAAAACAATATCAGGTAAAAATTCTTTTACCTTTAAGTAATGAACTAATTCTTTAAAAGTTAATTCTGTAACAGATCTAATCTTATTTTTGAAAGTTAAAAGCATCTTTTGGTTAGTTAAATTTAATGCGTGATATTTTACTTAATTTACAAAAAAAAAAAAAAAAATAAAATAAAATAAAATAAAAAAAAATAAAAATACACATTTAATGATTTTATACATTAAAACTTTTGTTAAATGTAACAGCGATGGTGAGGATTTAAACAGGTGTTTTGATGTTTCATAACTCACAGTCTCAGGCTTTGGGGGACGTCAAACCGTTAGTATGTAGCGTCCGAAGTCCTTCGGTTGGTGTGGCGTGGTTGTGGAGAGGAGGGTGTCAGTTCAGGTGTATTCTCGTCACCTGACCGTGGTTCAAAATTACGAGCCATTTGGTGATAGGCGAGTATACCGAACCCGTTAACCTAAAGGTACAGTCCGGGCCTCACTAGCACCGCTATGTAGGCATGTTTTTTTATAAGTAGCTCCAGATCTTTTAAAAAATGTATAAGAAATCTCAATATAAGATAATCTTAATTATATATCTTTAAGAATTTAAGAGTTTTAATTTTTAGGAGTAGATCCAGAAATATCAAATAACTGATAAAATCTTTCGAGTTGCGCAGGATCAGCTGTCAGTGTGGGTGTAAAAGAGTTTTCCAGTTTTTCTCCTTTGAAGTACCTGAATCATTTCTACTATTTCCTAAAAACCATTTATTCAAAAATGTTCAATAATGACGATCGGTTGTTGTACTGCGTTGTGTCGAAAGATATTTCGAGTTCAAGAAGTCTTTCGTATTTTTAATTTCTTATAGATAGAGTTATTCAGCTGCAGATCGAATTTTTAATATAAAATTATTTGAATTATTTAATCAAGAAATTTTTTAATATATCGAGGTCTAATCAAATATGGATAAAAATTTTCCAAATAAAACAACTCGCCCACCTTTCTTTTTTATTGTTATCTAGAGCTATATTAACATTTAAAAAAATGTCAAAAGTTCAAAATAAAAAATTTTTAACGTAAAAAAAATTCCTATATCTATTTTATAAGCATTTGTGTTTTTATTAATATAAATAAAGAGAGAACGAATAAGTTAAAAGTTTTTATATAACACATTTCTTAAAAATTTCCCGTCATTATTTATGTAATAGTTACTGATGTACATCTAAAAATTTTCGAAATAAGAAAATTTTCTAATTATGAATTTTCAGTATGCTTATTAATTTTTGTCCCTACTTTTCAATCACTGTGCTTTCTCCATTGTCAACGAAATTTCCCGCTAATTTAGAATGTAGCTTGTTACCGACTGAAGCCGTTAAACACTGCCGAGTATGATGCAATTTTAAACGACTCCTAATAAGATTAAAATGCGTCTCTTAAAAGATGTTGTAGAGCCTCATTTCCAGGAAGGTGTTGATTCCGGCTTTTAACAACGGATCATCTGATACCATTGGGTAAAAATTATCATAAAATAATATTCCTTGATTATATGTTTAGGTTAAAAAATGCTTTATTAAGTAATATTTAAAATTAATTTCATATTCATGAATTATTGCACTGAAAATTTTAAACATTTATATTGCACTGAAATTATACACAATGCTCTGAAAATTTTAAATCATGCTATATAACATTATTACCTGTAAACTAAGTTTGATTTTTTTCACACATTGTATCAATTATTACAGATAAAAATATTAAGTGAGAATGAAAGCAATAAATATTCTCAGTTTGGAATTTTAAACTATAATTCAAAAATGAAACAAACTTAATTTAATAAACAGATTAATTAACATATTTTTTCACTTTTTAAACTATTTAATAATTTTATGATAAAAATTACGATAATTAAATGGAAATATTTTAAAATAAAAATGTCGGTTGTAATTTATTTGGTGAATTTTACATGTAATTTTAAGTATATTTTAATTGAACTTGATTTGCATTTTATTTTAAAGAATTTTTTCCAAAATCATTTCATAATATAAGTGCTTATTCATTTATCATTTTACATTATTTATTTATTATTTTTCGCAAGTAAAATCTAATTCAAAATCATTTAACTATTTCATAATTTTTAAGTTTAATTATGAGATTAACTATAAAACTATTATATTTTCTTAAATATTTAAAAAAATTTTTAATCTTTTAATTTCTAACGTTGAAACTCATTTTACTAAAAAACGTTCATAAGAAACGTTTTTTTTAGTAAAATGAGTTTTCACTCTTCTTTTATTAAGAGATATTAGCTTTTGACGAATGGCATCGGAATAGGGGCAAGCGATCAATATTATGTCGCGCGTCTGCAGTGCGTAAAATTTCTTCACGATTTTCTGTTTGAAAACACCGTCAGCTGCAAATGACAGCATTATATAATAGATTCGATAAGACATTTGTACTTTTTCAAATTATTGATCCTATTTAGGTTTGTATATCTGTATTATGCATAAATTTTTTTTCCTTATGGAGCTTACTTTCTAAAAATAATAATTATAATTTAATTGGTAATATGTGTTATTAATTTATGAAATAAATGTATCCTCATATGTTTCTTTATAATTAATAAGCATATAAAAATATATAAATGAGTTATAATAGGTTAAAATATTACATGTTTTATTTACTTTATTTTTTTATTTTAATATTTTTAAGACGTATCAATCATTTTTTATCTTTTTACTTTCAAACACATTTTTAAAGTTTTTTACATTTTACGAAATTTTAACAATATTACTAATTTTATATTTCTATTCAAAAGTATAAAAAATGTTATATTTATCAATAGAATCTTAAATTGTGAATTTTCTACTTACCTCTTACAATTCATTTATAACTATATTTTAATAATTGAATAATTACTATAATTCATTTCTAAATAGAAATAATTCATTTAAATTTATTTTAAATATTTTATAATTGTTTAAAAAAGATAATATATATTATTTTAAGATCGTTTTTTATAATTATAAAAGAAGATCTTAAATAATTTTAACCATTATCCCCATTACTATTCTTGTTAAGAAATATATATTTTTATTTCATTGACATAGATTTTTAATGAAATTCCACAAAATTTAAGATCTTAAATTTAAAGAATTTGGTCAATTTTAATTGAAAAATGTCTTATTCCAATGAGTTTCGTCATACTTCCGTAAAATATGCTAAATTATGAATTCACTTCTCAAGTCTAGCTCACACAATTAACATATATTTGCGCGAACAATCTTAATGAGAAATTTTATAAGATTTTATACACACACAGATACATGCACACATTTCTTAATTTTTAAAATCATTAGCTCTTTGTTATTTACATCAATATCTTTGAAATGGTAATTCACCTTCCTTTAAAATTTTGCATTTTTGTAGCATTAAATCAAATTTATTTAATGATTCTAAAAGTATATTTCAAGTTTATTCACGAAAACAAGTATCGTTGCAATGCTAATACGCTAAATAATTCAAATAATATGTACCTATCATTTAAAAGTATTTATACATCAATAAATTATATAATATACCTATTAAACTTCAACTTAGAATTAAGGAAATTATATATACATAGCTTCGTTCTTCTGTAACATAAGGGGAAACTCTAAAAATTCCAATGTACCCATTCACATTGATGTATATGCAATAGGCAAAGAACAAACACCTCCAGTTCATTGGACAGTATCGGACTTGAGATATCCTATTTATAAGAGCGACGAAAGAATTGTATTTCAAGAGATTAAGCATTGGTAGACACACAATATAACATTATGTAAAAGAGATTAGGTTGAAATGCATATCAAAAACTCAAAAAAGGAACATTCGAAATACCATTGTCTAGAGTCGCATTGTGCCGAATTCACGTGGGAAAAATAATATATAGAAAAAAAAAAAAAAAAAAAAAAACTGTGATGCCACATTCAATGCAGGCATGGAAATATGAAAGCCACAAGCAGTACGTGAGCAGTTGTAACTAATTGTCATTAAATACAAATTTTAAATCATATCTACTTCATACATTCTTAAGCTATTTATAACTCCTATGTCCCCATTAGTTGTTGAAGTCATCATGCGAATCTTATCATTGCTGTGTGTGTGAATTTTAATAATGATTTTTTAAAATTATTTGACGACACACTTTCATGTAGGATTTAAAAATGTCGTCATATAATTCCATTTTTGCTTAATTTCTCTTAAAGATTTTTCTTCTTGAAATAAAAATGATTACAATTTAAAAACAAATTGAAAGCTTAATTTCATTTGTGACAATTAGAGAATTCATTTACGCAAACAAACTCATCATAAAAATCTTACATTTTATTATTACATAAATTGTTTTTATCCAATAGTCTCTATTAATCATATTAAGAATTTTAATTTCAATGAATTTTTTCTGTAAATTACTTTGCTTCTTTCGTTCCAGTTGAGATCATATTTCCAACGTGAATTTTTGCAATAAAAGAACATCAGCACGAAATAATAAAAGAATCGTCCAAAGTTTATAAAATAAAAGTTCGAGACATGATAATATTAACAGAGTTCAGAAATGTTATTCATAAAAATCCTAATAGTTTTAATAAATCTCCTTAGTTATCCGGAACTCGTCATTTCATAAGGTTTCTAAAGAATGTAAAATTTGAAAACAAAAAACACTAAAGAAAATAAAACTTCAAAAGTAGCTCTCACAAATTTTCTACAATAGTTAATTCAATGGATCAGAATAGTGAATGATATCATTACTCATTGTTACTATAAATATCGTGATATGATGCAAAGTATAACCAACTTGGGAGCACTTACCTTAGGTTATTAAAAAGTTGTGAGACTTATTTAAAATTAAGAATTGTGTGTATTTTGAATATTCTTTTAGGGGTGAACTGAATTTTGTAAAAATAATGGGGTAAATGGCCTAACGGCTAGGCACCTATCAACCATTAGACCTATTCTCTCAATCAAACGTAAAATTTAGTGTGGCTGCCTCTTACACTTTATACAGCACTAAACTAATTATTTAAGCAGTTTCACTTCATGGATGAGCGAACATTTTGGAACGTATACACATCGTGCGAGGAAAATTTTCAAGAAAGATTTTTGTAACGCTCTGATACGAATTCTAACGGTAATTTCACGACTTTTGAAATATAATGTTCAGGGTTACCAAGGGATCAAAAATCATTACTTATCTCTCTTGAATTATGTTGCTTACCTATTGAACTTGAAAGTTCTATATTGGAAAGAAAAAAATTTTTTTTTATCCACAACAGTATATTTATAGCCAAAATAGAGCATCAGTTTCGATTTAAATTCCATTCAAAACCGAAACTGATTTTATTTTGAGCTCTCCCTCCTTGTCTATTCACAGAATTATACGTATTCTTGAATAAAGAATACCAGACGGCAATGACAACAATGCCATTAATCACTTCCGGAAAATCCTTGAAAAAAAAAAAAAAAAGAAAGTTAATTCACATTGGCCATGTTCTTCAACGCTCTGTAAGCAAAATATGAAAAGACTGATTAACATGCGAGACAATATAGATATATTATTTTTTATAAACTTAAATTTTACACACACACACGCACACACACACACACACACACACACACACACACACACACACACACACACACACACACACACACACACACACACACACACACACACACACACACACACACACACACACACACACACACACACACACACACACACACACACACACACACACACACACACACACACACACACACACACACACACACACACACACACACACACACACACACACACACACACACACACACACACACACACACACACACACACACACACACACACACACACACACACACACACACACACACACACACACACACACACACACACACACACACACACACACACACACACACACACACACACACACACACACACACACACACACACACACACACACACACACACACACACACACACACACACACACACACACACACACACACACACCATTTATTTAAATTCAGTTTCAGGGTCGCCAGAAAGAATTAACCGGTTTCACAAAAAAATCTATGGTAAATCGATGATTGGTTAAAAACAACTCACATAGTCTTATGTCGGATTATGTTCGTCACCCACTGAATTCGATAAATTATTGATCACCATTCCGGGTTTTGAAATTCAGAGGAATTTGTGTTTATTGTTCAACTTACGAATTAGAAACAGGCATTCCTAATAGCAGGTGCTTTTCTTAATTACATATAACATTAATATTCAAAAGTTAATAATCTCATGTATTTCTTCAAAATTGATGTGTCAACTCAAATGAAAAGAGTTCTATGAATTATCTTAAAATTACAAGTCGAAATTTTAATTTCAGTGCTCTGATTTGAGATTCTGCAACTTGTAAATTAGATTATCAATTCCAGATTGTCAAGATGTGGAAGGAATTCACATTAAACTGTAGATACTAATCCAGTTAGCTCTCGTGATCGAACGAAGGTGAAGAATCAAGTCAAAATTTTAAACCTTATTGAGTAAATAAACATTTAAAATGCATTGTTAAAAAGCAAAAGATATAATTTTAAAACTACAATCAATATAAATAGTGTTTTGTTTTCAAACAACAAAATACACTGGAGTAGAAAATAAAACTCTTTGAAGCTAAAATTGATCGAAATCTTGTCTGGAAAACTCCCATCATAATACAATCTTTATTCCCGATTAACCGACGATTAATTCCATTGATGTATATAACACCAGTTAATTAAATTTTAATAAACTATTATTTATATAAATATAAATTGTAACGACAAATAGTTACCTTCGCAGCCAAAACCCTAATTGTTTTAGAAAGAAAGCATTCAATTCAGTTATTATAGCTCGTAAAATTTAATTCACGTATATATATATATAAATGGTAGATTCATCAAAAGTTCTTACAAAAATATTTATAAAGCCCTTATATAAAAAAATATTTCAACGAAAAAAGTGGAAGTGTTTTTTCTGAAGTCCGCAGTGGACTGTTTTATCACACATGTTGAGCATCAAGTTTTAAATTTATGAAACAGAGGCTTATGAATAATTTAATACTTTAATTACTTGTCCTCCCTCAAAAGTAATTTTTGTTATCGCTATTTTGTTTTATTCTTGATTTTTTTTCTAAGAACTTGCAAAATAAGTAAATAATATTCTAGAAAATTAATGTACAATTTTGTTTACATTTTTTAATTCTTTCTTCCTTTTATTCCATGGTCATGGCTAATATTCCTTACAGCTTTTTATTTTTTTGAAATTTGTTAAAATATAAAGAAGTTCAAGTCTTTTGTTGTTGTTTCTTTTCCTCAGGGAACATGGTGTAGAAAAGTCTACGCGAAGGAACCAAAATTTCATGACGCACAAGTTCCACGTAGATTTCTCAACACGCCTCCGAGAAGTGGCGAGTCCGAGAAGAAGTGTGGAGGCGGTACATTAAACCTATACATGTTTCTATGTTTTAAATTTGAGTATTAAAAATAAGTTTATGAAAAAATTCTTAATTACAATCAAACTTTTCTCGCTTATTATCTAAATAAAATCCTTATTTATAAAAAAAAATTAAAAAAAGGTATGCAATAATGTTTATTGACGAAAAATCTTTTTCTTTTATAGGGCATTAATTATAGATTATTACATAAACGGCTACTGATCTTTCAAATTTACATCAATGTTTATTTATAAACGGAAAGAATTTTGATTAAGTGATTAGTATTAATTAATTTTAGATATAAATTTAGTCATATTTGTGTTTTTAAATTTTTTTTAGACTTTTATTACTGTGTTTTCATTTGATAATTGACAGCATTAAGAGAAATGTAACGGTACAAAAGAAACAGCAAAGATACTAGTTCTCTTAGATGTATCAACTTGCAGAAATAATGGCTTAGTGTATTCATCACACACACACACACACACACACACACACACACACACACACACACACACACACACACACACCCACACACACACACACACACGCACACACACACGCACACACACACACGCACACACACACACACACACACACACACACACACACACGCACACACACGCACACACACACACGCACACACACACGCACACACACACGCACACACACACACACACGCACACGCACACGCACACACACACACACGCACACACACACGCACACGCACACACACACACACACGCACACGCACACGGACACACACACACGCACACGCAACACACGCACACGCACACGCACACGGACACACACACACGCACACACACACGCACACGCACACACACACACAGTTGATAGTTAGATATTGCGGTGTGCAATTGTTATCGTACAGTTATCTTTCTATTGCAGATTTCTTAATCAGGGAACATGGCTGACTCACAACTGTCTAAAGGTGAAAACCTTATGGCAGAGGCAGAAGCAAAGCTGAACAAAGGTGGAGGAGGCTGTTGTGGAGGCGGTCATTCACGCGCGCGTGAAGAAGAGGCTTGTGATCTATACGTGAAGGCAGCCAACGCATTCAAGATGGCAAAAGAATGGCATAAAGCTGGGAATGCATTCGCTGAAGCTGCTGCTATTCAACTGAAGAACGACAGAAAAACAGAATCAGGGATGAATTATGTAGAAGCTGCCAAATGCTACAAAAAGGTATTATTTTTGATTACCAAAGTCCTTGCAGTGGAAATAATGAGAGTTTTTCCACTAAATGTAGTACTGAAACAGAATGAGAGCTTGATACAAATGTGGGAAAACATGTAGATAATCTAAAACAATAACAACGCGCTTTTATCAATAACAATGACTGGAATTTATTCAACAAATTAGTATTAACGTATTTGACACCATTATTACGTTCATATCAGTAAATTTATGAGGTAAGATGCTCAATTTTCACATACTTATATGCGCCAGGTATGTTGGTTGGTTGGGTTTTCTGGCACAAGGTTCAAAAAGGACAAGCTGTGCCAAGTCTAAGATTATAGTTGTTTCATTTTATTTTATTTATTCTTTTTTTTTCAAAATCCCAACAACATTTAAAAATTTTAAAAAACAAAAATCAGTGTAAATATAATTTTAAAGTCTTTTTTTATGAAATATATAAAAAGAGAAAATAATTAAAAAATACATGCTTTAAAATTCACATGATACATTTAAATAAAACTTAAGAAACCCACAGCTCTCAAAAATTCAAATAAGTTTCTATGGGGTGGATCTCCCAATAAATCCACAATAAAGCTAAAATATCAGTTTTAAAATAGTGTAAACGTAAATGGTTAAAAAATCTTGATATGAGATTAAAATATGATATACTCTGAAAGCTTCATCACACGTTTCACACCACGGATTCAACTCACATAGAAATAAATGCCTATGTGTGAAACGTGTGTGACCGATACGAAGGCGAGTCAAACGGACATCAGCACTTCGTAAGGGTAAAATTGATAATGAAGTGATAGATGGAAATAAGGCATGGAGTTTGTTATTGACCTGCAGGCTCCATGATTCCTCCTATGAAAAATATACTAGTTTTTTGACACCCTTTCTCACATCAGATAAGGAAAACATGGCAAAAGTGGCTCAGATGCAGCTTTAGCCGTTCCATCAGCATTTTCATTGCCATCGAGACCCACATGATCAGGGATCCAACAGAACAATATATCATAACCCTCGCCAGCAAGGGAATCTAATTCTTTGAAAATCCTAGATACAACTGGGTGACATTGATAATTACCGCTCCACAAAGCTTCTAAAACACTTAAGCTGTCTGTGTACACACAATGTTTGAAAGAGTCACTTCCATTCACGTGCTGAAGAGCATAATAGATAGCAGTTGCTTCAGCAGTGAAGATGGAACAGGAATTAGGGAGGCTGTAGCTAAGAATATTATTTTTTGAAACTACAGCACAACCCATATGTCCCGGATTTTTAGAGCCATCAGTGAATATTGGTGTTTACATAATATACTGACAGCGATGTGATAAGTATAGCTGTTGAAAAACAGCAATAGCTGTATCTGATTTCCTAAATTTAAAAAAGGGATTAATTATATTGATATGTGGATCGTACAAAGGTGGTTTTGATAAAAAGTGTGTTTTAACAAAATGGACGCCATGTAGATCAGACAGATAAAGGTAACATTACTTCTTGTGAGAAACGGTGGTATGCCATAACTACGAGCATCATATAATCTTTTAAGTGTAGGGGTAGGAACCATAGAGCGTAAAACCATAGCCTGTAAATTTGTATTCAAAGGATAGGCAATGCTGGGAAAATTATTCGATGTAAATATGCATACACCTCCAGACACTGCACCATCGTCACCACAATCTTCTCTAAAACATTTATAGCTACGCATGGACGTATTATTTGTTGACCTCAGGAAAGTTTCCTGAAGGGCAATACATGAGGGGTTATTAGCTGAGGTTATAGATTTGATGTCATCAAAATGTGAGTGCAAACCATGGCAGTTCCATGAAACGAAGGAGGTTATATTTAAGACTGAAAAGCTCCCTCCCTGGAGCTAGACGGCATGTCATCTGACAATTCCTCGAGTGAGATATCCTCGTCCGAAGGATGCAAAGAAACAACGCCAGCTTCCAGGAACAAGGCTTTACGGGTGGATATAGAAGGCCTAGTGTTGCCCTCCCTTGCAGATCTTAGTTTGAAGGCCTTTAAAGCTTTCGATCTAACCATAGGAGCTTTTCTTCGGGGAGTAGTTGAGAAGGTTGATTTTGGCCTTTTCTAAGATGTAGGGGTAATTTAGCAATCGGAAGTGAGAGAGCATCCGTTTGTGTACTAACCGCACTAGTGACTTTGGCTGCAACAGTAGCATAGCTGACTCCTACTTGAGGTGTGCGAGCTGCAACAGCCCGTCTCGCCTCAGGATACGAACAGTTATTCTTAACTTTGGTGGTAGTGATATCTTTTTCCAGTATCCAGATAGGACAACTTCTACCGTAGGAGGGGTGGTCACCCTTACAGTTAACACACCTCTCCTTTGCACGACGAACTGTCGTGGCCAATTGTTGCGCAACGAGCGCAAGTCAGTTTGCCCTTGCAAGCCGCTTAAGAGTGACCAAATCTCTGGCACTGGAAACAACGCAAATGATTTGGAATGAATGGCCTACCGGATAAATGCATATACGCAACTTTGATATGCTGGGGTAGTTTTGTCGTCACAAATGTCAGTATGAGATATTTTGTATTAATTACTTTTCCATCTCGTCTGACAGTAATGTGTTTTACAGCGCAAACCTTTTGCTCTTTTAGATTTTCAAAAATTTCGTCCGTAGGCGTGTTTATTAATCCTTAGCGGATATCACACCATGGGAAGAGTTAAGATTTGTATGAGGATATACGGACACCTCAAGGTTAGAAAGTATGCTCATGTTGCTTATCAGACTTGATTGATTTTCTGATGTGATTTCTATCCTCAAGTCACCAGAACGTAATTTTCGAATGCTTTTCACTTCTCCAATTGTTCCAACAATTGCCTTTTGTACGAGGAATAGGGATACCAAGTCAAAAGTACCCTCCTTCCGTTTGACCACATAGTATTTTGCCTTTAATAAAGAAAACATATGCTCCCGTGGGAGAGTTGAAAAATTTATATTTTTCATATAAAATTTATAAAATTTTGGGATCTGACCGCACCACCCACCACCGAGTCCAACAAGGGGATGCAGACCAGTTGAATCAGTGCTAGCCAGGTCCTATACGCTCACAGTACATCCCTGAGATGGCCTCCACCCTTAAAGTGTCATCCAGTAGATGTACCGATCACTTGATCCATAAACCCGATTGATGTGCTGAGGATCACAGCATACTTCACGTTTACCTGAAGCAGAGGCCAAAGTAATGTGTTAGTCTCTGGGGGCCTCAATTACCAGGACCCTCCTTTCCAGGGACACGGGTAACCACGCACGTCAAACACACGGGTGATAGTCCTCAAGAGAAGCTAATAGCAACAGAGCAGCAATAGCAACTCAAGGGGAGCCCTTAACCTCTTACGAGACAACCACAACGAGGGAGAAAAGGAAGAAAAAGCAGAAGAGTAGAGGAGAGAAGAAAATAAGGAGAGGACAGATCACTGGGGTACTTCGGGATTGTGACACCCGTGTTTACCTAAAGATGGTAAACACCTTGAGGGGTTATGTGCACCCGCTAATACCAAGATGGTTGGTGTAATTTTAATCCATCGCATTATTATTTTCAAGTTAAAAAAGATTGTGCAAAATGATTAATGATCAATATTTTGACATTCAATTCAGGAATTCTCAGTTTTAAACTCTCATCGTAGGAGGGTTTCTTTAAAATGCTTAGGAGTTTGCTATGAGACCACAGAGTTTTAATGGAACTAATGAAGCCTATATATTCGAAAAACTTCTTTTAATTGACGAAACAATGTATTGAACAATATCAGGAAAAAAAATTTTAAAAACAGTAAAATTTTAGCATAGGTTTTTTTGATTGATTTAGGTTTTGTTACTAAATTTTCGATAGATATAATTGACTAAATTAGTCAGTATCAGTTTATCGTGAGTGTCAATTGATGTTTCGTAGGCTGATCTTCACTTTAAATCAATGAGAGCAATGTTTTTTTTTATTGTCTCACAAGAAAAATATTTAAAAATTAATCAGGCTTTCAAACTTTTATTATCATTAATTCATCGCCTTACTGATGACTCGGTTCAGTGAACAATCTGGATTCATCTAAATATCATTTAAATGAATGGTAATCGAATAGAAAATTTTAACTTTTAAATGAAACATTTTTATGTTTATTTCTTGTTTCAAGTGTATTTAACCAATGTCTAGGAATTATTTAAAAACATATAAGTCCACTCGATTGGGAAATGTAGGATATGAGAAAACAAGCTAAATCAAATTTATGAAAACATAAGACAGAGTCCACCTGGCAACTCCCAATGGCATACAGATTTAAGTTAACTTCAACTATTATTCAACAATTATTGTTGCTACAAAATTTTTTTGACACTTAGTCAAGGCAAGGTACAAAGTCAAATAATTCCTGCCAGATTGAATGCTTGCTCGCTCAGAATAATAAGTCTTGAGGGAATTGGGTGGAATATTATATGTGAAAAAAGTGACTTCTGAGTGACCAATAATATGTAGCCTGAAAGAAAGTTTCAGTAATAATAATGAGACATCATTCAAAGAAGAAAATAAATAGTTAGCTTATGTTTATTTTTAAATTATTATAATTAGATGTTTCATACGTGTTTTTAGAAATATTTGTAATGATTAAAAACCTTTCATTGGTAGGGAAAAGTCTAAATTATTTCCTCTATCGTGTAGAAAAAATATTGTTTCAAAAACAAAAGTTAAAAGTATTATTATGTCAACCAGGTTTAGTTTTTATGTGTCAGACCGCAATATTTCATATTTATCATCGAAAAATTATGAGTTGGACATTTTCAGATCCATATTTTGTTAATAATTAAATCATATAATCATATTTGTAACTAAATTTGCGGAAAATCATATTGTAAACTTAACAAAGTCTTCACAAATATCATTCGTTTAGTTTTAAATTTAAAATCCCCTGCCGAATTTTAGCATGATTTTTCTATTAATATTCTTAATCTGCTCAGGTATTGAATTCTGCGTTAAATTCATTGATAATTGGATCTCTGTGAGAATACTTTTCCCCAAAGAGTGTTAATATGAAAGATTTGAATTATTTTGATTACATCATTTTAAGGTGAAAGTTAGCCTAAACGGCAATAAGCTTTATTGAGGACTTACAGTATTGATTTAAACATTGAATTAGCTAACCATAAATAGTTTGAAATTCTTCGTATTCTAGGTTAGCCCTACAGAATGCGAGCAGTGTCTAACCAAAGCCAGTGAGGTTTACGATGAAGTCGGCCGTGGGAAGACTGCTGCTAAACAACATTTGACCTTGGGAGAGCTGCATGAAGAACAAGGTAATTTGAAAAAAGCTGTGGATGAATACCAGAAAGCTGCAGATATGTTTCAGGCAGAGGTAAAAGTTGTTTTCTTTTTTAAATGATAATTTACATTTTCATCTGCTATTGAAATGGTTAATGGAATACATTTCTCTTCAATGATTGAATCACATTTACGACATTTGTCTTAGAATCATGTATATTTCTAGAAAAATCTCATACTTTCATAGCACATGGAGACTGTAATTCTTGGCAGGAAACGGGAATGAAACATATCACATTATTATAGATAGCTATTATTTATAATAATATGATTCATGAAAACTTTTATCATGGGAGAATTATAAACTAGACTTGGCTGCTTCACTTCCGGACTTTAGACAAGTAATTAGATTTTGGAGCTGTTGCCTTAAAACGATTATCAACCAAAAAATCAACATTATCGGAAGATTTTAATTGAATCCAAAAACCATTAAAATCTGAGTTTAATTCCTTATGTTGGGACAATATTGCGAAAATTGAACTTTTAATATCCATGTGATTTTTTTCCAAAATGTTGCCTCAAGGCAACAAGTTAAAGTAACAAGGCAACAAGAGTTAAAGAATGAAATATGCTATGTCGCAAAATTTTAACATCGTCACGACAAAATAGCATAAAAAATAATTTTTTTTTTTTATAAAAAAATAGATTACACGGGCAATGTATTTAAATGTGTTTGGTGACATTTTAATTTCAAAAATTGACGCTTGACTTCTAAACTGTTTGCCAATACCTGGCCCACCAGAAAGTGTTGTAAATGCTGAATACGAAAGTCTTTGAGAATGAGTTGATGCTACCATCTCGTCATTTGACGCTTTTCTTGTAAGATTTTTCATATAATGTTATCATTTTGATTAGTCGCATGTTTCAAGTTTAAGAATCAGTTTTGCAGATGTCCTTTTTAAAAAAAATCCTTATGTCATCAATAAATTTTAGACTTACCAAGATATTTATTCCTTTCATTAACTTACCAGACGCTCAGCCTATATTGGTGATTATGATCCTCGGATCTCATCGAGTGTACTCTGGTTCGAATAAGGATTAGATATTAAAGTGGTGGAGAAAAGTCAGACGTTCTGTCTGTAATGGATTCCCTTTTCGGAAAAGAATGCAGCACCATCTTCTGTTCCTGTCTGGAGCAGAAGTAGTTCTGCTTGTTCGTGCACTAGTGATTAAAGAATTTATTAAAATATATTAAATGCACTTTTGCAAGTGATGAGAAAAATTAATACTTCTTAAAAATTTTCTAGCAAGAAAAGAAAACTGTCATGCATAACATTCCCAAAACAAATAAAAAACCAAGTCGCAGAAGATAAGAATACAAGTAATCATAAACAAAGAACGCGACACAGAAAACTTGGAAGACATAACGGGAGATATTGAAAACATTTCTACTTTAAAAGCAAGAGAAATACAGCAAATAAAATATGTTTGAATATCTAAAATCAGAAATGTTTTCAAAAAAGAAAAGTAGAAATAAACGTATTAAATCCATAAATAAGGAACAAATCAATGAAATTAGTCACAAAAGGCAAGGAACTGATATAAATAAAAATATGAAGAATGCAAATAATAGTAAAAAAAATTATTTCACATTAAAATGAAGAAAGTTCCGTTAACCACAATAACTTGCTGAAGTAGGGAAATTCTCCTAATCGTGTTATGTTATCAGGGATCTTAAGATCATCGAGTTCTGCATTCAAAAAATTTATCATATATAGCTGATTAATTTTACCATGGTATTAATTCGTTGTTTTAGTTTAGTTTATTTTGAGTTGCATCAGTTATGTTATTATGGTAAAAGGGAATGAAGTAAAATTTGTGCATCTTATTAAATGTAACTATACAAATTAAGTTAGACAGTTAAAAGAGAAAGAATGAGCTAGGCCAAATTCAGAAAATAAGTTGACTGAAGAAACATTCGAAGAAAATATAACACCGATTCTATTAGGAAAAACTTATGCTTTAGAAGGGCTTTTAATTTATTTCTCCAATAAAATTTTAAGAAATGTAGGTAGACTGTTAAGATTTTATAAAAATGCACGTGCAAAAAAAAAAAAAAAAAAAAAAAAAAAGTAAGAAAACGTCGAAGTGGTGAAC
This sequence comes from Latrodectus elegans, assembly GCA_030067965.1. NCBI lineage: Eukaryota > Metazoa > Arthropoda > Arachnida > Araneae > Theridiidae > Latrodectus > Latrodectus elegans. Next base: position 66,338,654 of record CM057815.1, read on the forward strand.
TGAAAGCGGATGAATTAAATGAAATTGAGAAAATAATTATAAAAATAGTTCAGAATGAATATTTCCATAAAAGTAGATTAAATTAAAATCCGTTTATCTTTATAGGCCAGGACCCACACAGGGTTGTAATGCCATTGTTGATTGATTATCTTTATAGATAATCATGGCAAATTTCGAGTGAAGGCAAAATTTACGGAGATGAAGGATTTAGAAAACTTTAAGTATCTAATTTCATTGAAAAGTTAACATAAATTGATAAAACTGCTTGAACATCATTTGATTTTACATCATGTTGTATTTCACTTGCTTTTAACCAATCTCCGAGAAAAATTATAGATTTTAAATGGTAGAAAAATGGTAAGATCAGTTACTTTTAGATGTTTGGCTTGTCAAAGACACACTGCAATGTCTATAAGAGCAATTCCTGTATCCCTTCTAGAAGATAGAATAAAAGATGCATCGAATTTTGATGCATAGACTCATCAGACCCTTTTATTCTGAAAAGTGAAACAAAAGCATGGATTGTTTTGTATACACGCGTTTTGTTCAGAGCTATACATAAGGAACTGTTGACTTCCCGGTCAACATTTTTTATTAAGTTTACGAAGATTTATTGCAAGACGTGAAAGAGTCCTCATATAATTTACCGCGATAATAGTGTGAACTTCGCAAGAGCTAATAATCTTCTTAAGACTATTGATTGAAAAATGCTTGAAAGGAAGCATCTAATCAAAGAGATACATGGAATTTAAACATTCCCTCAGCTTGCTGGTGGGGTGATTTCTGGGAACGTTTAGTCCAAATCGTTAAGAACATACTAAGAAGAGTCTTGAAGAATGTATCCTTAGCCTATGAAGAGTTTCTTAATTTTCTTTGCGAATATGAGACTATTACAAATACAAAGACATTAACTTGCATATCAGAAGATTCAGACGAGGTTAAAGCCAGCAATGTTTCTACAAAAATTTCCAGAAGCTTGTTTTCCTGATTTTAGACCATACAGATAAGATAAAGTTAACAAAAAGATCAGCAAAAGCTTCGAAATGAATTGAAAAAACGATTCAGGGCCGAATATCTTGTAATCTCATTCTCACAAACAAGCAAGTGGAAGATCATCCGTTAAATTAAAAGTTGGTGATAATCAAAAGTGAAAATAATTGATGAATATTTTGGCCTTAGGGTTGAATAAATCAGTAAACCATGAAAAAGATAGTAACATTAAATTGGTTAAATTTGCAGAATTCCTGCGACCTGTTAAACCTTTGTATCCATTGGAAATACAATCTGAAGAGAGTCTTGAAAGGAAGGTCATTAAAGAAGGAAATGGCTTTGAAAATCTTCAGGGCGTGTTGAAAGAGATAGTTACCAGAAGTGGTCGAGTTATAAGGTGGCTTTGAGATTCTAGAACTTTGAACTTTAAAAAAATGTGTGACACTAAGATTAAATACTTGTTTAATAAATATTTATTAATTTATCTCAAAAAACCCTTTTATCAAGATGCGGGAGTATGATAAGTATAGCTAATTAATTTTAGCCAACCCTTAAATTTTGTATTTTCATTTTAGTTTAGTTTAAATGGCATCAGTTATATTATTATTGTAAAATAGAATGAAGTAAGAATAGTGTATCTTATTAAATGTAACTATATAAACTAAGTGAGATGGTGAACAAAATGTTTGAATGGACAAAATGGTTTACATTTATTGTCGAATCTAACAATAGTATCTTAAATTAATAAGAAGTACAGAAACATAATGTGATTGACACCGAACAAACAAATAAAATATCTTTTTCACTTTCATTAACACACACACAGACAGACAGATAGATAGATCGGAAAGTTCTGTCCGTTGATGGATGACGATGTGGTTAAAACCATATTAAGCAACATCAGAGATTAATTCAGCTCAGCAAACTATTTTGGACCATATGTGGAGGATATGATTGACGTGGAAACATTCAAAATGGATGCCGAAGGAATTTAGTCGAAAAAGTTTGATGATTAAGTCATCATATAAATGATCTGCTTGTTCAGATACAATAGTCATATGATAGTCATCATATCTGCTTGTTCAGAACAAAATCGACCCCTTCTTGAACCGGATCATAATTGGAGATGAAAAGTTAATTACCCACGGAAACAGCATTGGAAAAAAAGTATATTGTGCGAAAATCCTAGCCTTTAAAACTCTAAAACAAATTTGACTCTGTATATAAGAAAATGTTGTGAATATGGTAGGATATTTGATGTATAAGCGTTAAAAAGTGATCGAAAAGCTCAATTCGAAAAATTTGATCAGCTACTGGACAATGTTAAAGGAGCAGTTCAGGAAAAAAGGCCGGCAATGTTCCAAGAAAGAAGTCAAGAAAAGAGTTCGTCAAAAAATTGTAGAACTGGGCTAAGAATTTTTATCCCATACACCCTATTCTTCGGAAATATTACCCTCCAACTATTTTTAGTTTTTGTCCTTACTGAATTTTTTGAAGGGTAAAATATTTAAAAATAAAGAAGATTTCAATCAAGTACTGTTTCTCTTTTTCGCATGAAAAAATTAATTTTCAAAAATGGGATATACAGTTGCCCTCAGGTTAGAAAGAAATCACTAATAATGTGGTTATTATATTATTTAAAGTTTATTGAGACGTTACGAAAAATTTGCATTTTTTGTGTTATTCCAAAAATGGACATTATATATATAAATATATATGTATATATTTATATATATAAATATATATATATATTTATATATATATATATATTTATATATATAAATATATATATATATTTATATATATATATTTATTTATATATATATATTTATATATATATATATATTTATATATATAAATATATATATATATATGTAAGTATGAGTGTATGTATAAGGAATTATAATTAATTTATGTAAATTAATATTAAATTAACGAAACACATGACTTTAATTGTTCAGTTAATGACGCTTCCATCAAATATTTTCGCATTGTAAGAAATCAGAATCCAATTTATGATAAATCCATAAATTAATTGTCAGGTTCTATGATTCTAGGAGCTGACTTCGTCTGTTACTAAGTGTTTACTGAATGTAGCCAACCACAGCGCGACACTTGGCGACCACCAGCGAGCGGAGGAGATTTTTGAACAACTCGGAAATGAATCACTCTCTAATAAGCTGCTAAAATACACAGCTTGTGAGCATTTCGTCAAAGCCGGACTCTGCCGGTTAGCGAATAACCCCCAAGACGGGACTGGACTTTTGGAGAAGATATCCGAGTGGAGAGAGACGAGTCCTGCTTTCTCAGACAGCAGGGAGTGCACCATGCTCACCAAAATGGCGGAGGCCGTTCAGAAAGACGACGTGGACGCCTTCAACGAGGCAATTCGTAGCTACGAGTCCGTGACACGGCTCACCGACTGGCACAACACTCTGCTGAAGAGGATCAGGAAGAACTTGGGACCCGATTTGCGATAGTTGTTATCGTAATAACTGTGATTTGTGCATTTAAAATGATGCTTATTGATTGTTGTAATAAAATATATTTGGCGTTCAGTTGATTCTAGATTTTATTATATATCTTTGATGTAAATTATTTTAATTTGTTGAGTAAAATTTTCAAACCGTGATTTTTCAATCATAATGACGATTACTTTAAACTAGTCATATCTGTCATTCGCATATGGATATAAATCAAGTGAATTTTCTTTATTTTTCTTACTCTGGCATTTACAAAAGAGAATGTTCATTAAGCAACTTATAATTATTAAATTTCCCTCAAAGTGCATAATACATAACGTCTAAAACATACATTATTACTTTTGTCAGCACGGTTTGCCAAGGAAGTGCAATAGAGTCCAACAGCAACCATTTAGGCGATCAGATAAAGCCCCTTCTCGACGCTTGCCATAAAAATTAATACATAGAATAAATACACTCTTGGTAAAAAATAAAATAATGGAAGGCAGTGTATAATTTAAAATAGTCTAAAACACAGATTAATTGAAATTTAAATTAAGTAATTAAATTTCAGATAAAATACCTTGTTTAAAATATACAAGGATTAAATTCTGAAGTGTGCATGTGTTACTGAAAAAATCGAATGTGTGGTTACCTGGAATCAGTTATAAAGACTTTACTTTAACACACATTTTTATAATGATTTTAAAAAATGCGCCTTTCTAAGCAATGGAAAGAGATCGATAGACACTCTACATTAGAAGACGTATTTATAATGATAATATCAATATAATATTACATAAATATAATTGATTACTATGCATACATTTTTCTTGATTTTGATATAAACATGTATATCATATACTACATATAGGTCATATTTTAATTTTTTTTATCAATTATTTTATTTCCTGGCACATTTCAAAATATTGAATTATTTAGCCGCTCTTCTTTCTTGTTCTTGAACATTTTATTGAATGAACTTTCAGAGATAGATAGCATTTGATATATAAGTAGTAAAAACTATTCGAAGTGCGACGTTAATTTTGTTATACGTGGCTAATGCCAACAGAGAGTTTTAATGATTTTGAAGATATTTCACAGCAGATCCGAAGATTCCTATGGAAAACAGTGTTTTTGTGCCTCTGCATTTAAAACTTTCAGTAAACATTACTGAGTAAAACTTTAGATGAACCACTTTTATTTTACTGTCTGAAAAAAATCTAAGCTTTCCTTCGTACAGACAAACTTAATAGTTTAACTTATACATCGGAATATTTAAGATATCTTTTTGAATCAATTCACGGAATAAAATAACCCTTATGATAAAATTTTCGGTTTTTAACTAATGAACCTGACTAACATTTTCCCAATTTCTTTATGAAGTTTCGACTTCTGTAGATGCTCGATTTAAATTGTGTACACAATAACGGAGTTCACTTTAGTTTGAACAAATAAAGCATTTCAATGATTAATTTGCTTTTACTCCTTCAATTTTTATATAAATGATAAGTTTTATCAAAATATATACCATTTTATTTTTGATTTCATAATCCTATTTATGTTTTTCAGAAAAGTTCTTTCAAAATTTTTAACATTTTATGTTTTTTTTTCAAATATAGAGGAGGTAATTCTGATTAAGCTTCACCTGAGAATATTTTAAATCGTATAGATTTTGAATTTTACAATGTGTTTTCCAAATATCTTGTTTTTTTAAATTTTTCTGAAAATCTTTGGATTGATGGAGTTATTTTGATTTAGTCATGCCAAATAGAAATTGGAAACAAAAGTCTGTTTTTCTTAATTTTTGACACAGCTACAAGATTTTCTACTATAAAAAAATAAATAGCACTCAACGGGTCTTTAACAATTTGCTTCGCGTCTTCATCCACTGATTAAGTTTCGAAGTACGTTTCAATGCGTCGCACTTATTGTAAGCGCAAAAATTCATCTCCCTCTTTCTTTCTTACAATAAGTTTGAACTACAGATATGATGAGATATTCAACAAAAGTTATTAGTATTGTGTGTGTGCGTGTAGCTTTCTTGAAAATTCTTCAATTCCCCAAACACAAATGTCTCATATGAGTTCCATGTTTATATTCATTAGTAAGTCAACAAAGAGATCGCCTAATGAAGAAAACAAAACTTTCAATTTCGATTCTTCTGGAATCTTTAAACTAGGCAAGTGCTTTTTTTTTTTTTTTTTCTAAACTACATCAGGATGAATTCAAATATGAATTGGTCTATTAAAAAGTATTGAAATATTTACTCGACGCATTAAATTTTTGTTTTGTAATTATTTATTTGCGTGGTGCTCCTAATCTTGCTTTCTTGAAGGCGACTTGCCATCTAAATGAAATTTTCAGCTTTCTTACGTTTTCCACTTTCAACTTCTAATTGAACATCAGTACCTGTAGCTTTAAAAGAGATGCATTTTAGACTGCTTAAACCTGGAATATATAACTTATGAAACCAAACAAAGAATATTCTTGAGGTCCTAAAAATAAAATCAAAGTTAAAAATTATCAAAAACACATTAAAAAGCAAAAATAAATACAGGATTTAAAATATACTTAAAATTTTACCACAAGTCATAGTATTTATTAAATGTTACGATAAATTGCTCAACAAAGAAACTAATATTTTCATTAACATGTCAAATAGGCTTTATACTCAGTCTTACTTTAAAGCTATGTAAAACGAGCGTGTGTGGAGGACAGCATAAATTATATTAATATTTGCAAATACACAAGACTATTGGTGAAATTTATCCCAATCACAAACAAAATTAAGGTAATGTAATATTGAGTTTTTTTTTTAATCCTAACAAAATCTGATACATATGTGAAACCCGTAGGAAAGGGGAAAAATTGAGGCAAATATAAATATTTTATCCGAACAATAGAAAATTACCAAATTCAGTTTGAAGTGAAATGCTTTTATTTGGTATTAAATCTACTGCAGACGTCATAATAGATAACAGACCAAATAAGCAATTTGTGGCAAGTAACAAAAAATGGCACTCTGTGAAAAAAAAAAAAAAACTCATCAAAAAAGAATCGCATCTGAAAGACTCAATCATAGGGGGAAAATATCATTTACGTTATTTGGCAAATATTTATCACAAATGATGTTTTCCACCCTCCTAGCAAGGCAAAATCATTCCCATTTTTTTTTTAACATAAAAACACTTTTTGTCGCCTGTTACTTTTAGTTATGATATTAGTGTAAAAAAATGATCTCTAAATTTAGAAAATACAAATTCTTCTGAATTATTCATAACTTCCATAGTAATTACATAACCATTTAGTTTCTGCATTGGAATATTGGTAAATGACGACAGACCCGTACGGCATTGGCGCGATTTCAAATTTTCACGTCAAGCACTCTACAACTCTGTCGCCAACCTAAATTGCGTCACTACGCGCGATTGCCTTCAACCAATAACGATCACGTTCGAACTTCAGCTTTGAAATCGCGCGTTTTTCCGAATTCCAAATATTAAAAATTAGAATATTTCATTATAACTAAATACTGTAGAACTTTTAAAATTCTAATAAATAGAAACAAAATTTTTAATATATCGAGCAATGGCGCCCACCTTTTAAAAAACACCAGTGTAGCTCTATCTACTATAGTGTTAACCGGGCAATAATGCTAAATTTCGAACGTTAACAAATTTCATTTTTTGCTTAAACTCGAATTTTAAAATAACGAAGAGTTACTCCCATATTAAAGAAATTTAAGTACCCGGCACATTCTAACACTAACATGAAAAACACAATACACATAACTTTTAAACATTCATTTACTTATGGAAATATTCATTTTTATCATAAATTAAATTTCTAAATATGAACAAAATTGTAATGAAAAACAAAATAACCTCACCTAATCTTCATTGATCTCTGAATCGTTACTTTTCGGCGAATATACCGTTTTTATCGCTTGTAAAAAACTTCTATTATGTTTTCCTGATGATTCTTTCTCCACACGTACTCCGCGAAAACGTAAAGTCAATATATCTTCATCAATATTTATTAATTTTCGCAAGCAACACAAAAACTCCAAAAATCGAAACTCAATGTTTCAAGATTATTCTGTAATAGTTTCAAGGGTTACATACAAAACGCGCATTTAAAATAAAAAGCACGTCACAGCTACATAATCCGAACCGGTAAACCAGTCTATATATATATTCGGTAAACGAGTCTGGCGCACTTTATCGCCAAGAATGCGATAATGTGCGCCAGACTGGTTTACCGGTTTGGATTACGTAGTTATGACGTGATTGTCGTTTTACATCCGCGTTTTGTATGTAACCCTTGAAACTGTTACAGAATAATGTTGAAGCATTGAGTTTCGATATTCGATTTTTGGAGCTTTTATATTGCTTGCGAAAATTAATAAGTATAGATGAGGATATACTGACTTTACGTTTTCACGGAGTACGTATGGAGAAAGAATCAGGAAAACATAATAGAAGATTTTTTAGAAGCGATAAAAACTGTTTATTCGCCGAAAAGTAACGATTCGGATATCGATGAAGATTAGGTGAATTATTTTGTTTTTCATTACAATTTTATATTCATATTTAGAAATTTAAGTTTTTATAAAAATGAATGTTTAAAAGTAGTGTGTATTGCGTTTTTCATGTTAGTGTTAGAATGTGCCGGGTACTTAAATTTCTTTATAGGCGTAACTGCTCGTTATATTAAAATTTGAGTTTAAATAAAAAATGAAATTTGTTAACGTTTGAAATTTAGCTTCATTCCCTGGTTGGCACTGTAGTTGGTAGCGCTACACTGATGGTTTTTTTTTTTTTTTTTCTTTCTTTAAGGTGGGCGCCATTACTTGATACATTAAAAATTTTGTTTCTATTTATTAAAATTTTAAAATTTGTACAGTATTTAGTTATAATAAAATTGAAAATTTAATATTTGGAACTCGAAAAAACGCGCGATTTCAAAGCTGAAGTTCGAACGCGATCGTCATTGGTTGATGGCTATCGCGCGTAGTGACGTAATTAAGATTGGCGACAGAGCTGTAGAATGCTCGGCGTGAAAATTTGAAATCCCGCCAATCCCGTACGGGTCTGTCGGTTATTTACCCTTTTCTCTGAGAAAAGCCCAGATTAAAACCGATTGGCAGGTACCTTTGACTCACCACTTCTACAAGGGTAGAAAGCCGGGACTTTCTCTGGCTCTTTCCAGTGATAGGAAATCCAGCACTTGCCTTGCACGTCTTGCCTCTGTGAAATGCCTCACTTTTGTAGCGGGTAACAAGACCTTCCCCCTCTGTCCTAAATGCCACGGACACTAAGCTTCTCCTGAGCATATCCTGAATTGTATGAATATATTATGGGACAAAATCTACACTTTTACCCTCCTGGTCATCGATTTTCTCTGTCAACGGACTCCTAGATTTGGTCCGACTCCGTCAGACCCTTGGAGATAAGCAACAAAAATAACAATATTTTTAGAGCTATACATATAGAAAAATTTGTATTTTCTATTTGATTTCTTAAATGTAGTTTTCTTTATTTGAAAGGGTTGCCAAAATTTTCACTTTTGAACATATAACATCGTAAAAATTTACAAAGATATTTTAAAAATGCTTTTCTTATACATTTTCTAAAACTAATCTTTCAATAATTCCAGGTTTTCTGCGTCAAAGTGCTCTGAATTTAAGAATGTGTAATGTATTTCATTTTTTTAGATACCGTATACGCATATTTAACATATATTAATTAATATGCTATTGTATTCCTCACCTCTATAATTATTACATAATTTTAACTACACGAAACTATTCTTGATCTTTTTAAGAATTACACTTATTTCCATATTTTTTATCTCGTGAGATTTAATTTTGGATTTAACACACACACACTCTCTCTCTTTCACTTCGTGTATATTGAAGTTACTCTTGCTACTTCATACATCATACTAAACAAATAATAAAATTATTTCTTTTCTATATTTATTAATATTAGCAGCGATAAATACAACAGTGAATATTTTAAAAGTTTATTAAATATATCAGAGATAACTTCTCATTTAATTAAATACCTTATTTTGCTTGAGTTGCTGTCATACTTTTTTAAAGAGATTCTGTGAAGTAAGGTATTTGGTTTTGTTCTTCATAAAAAAAAAAAAAAAAAAAAAAAAAAAAATGGAGCAAAGATTAATTTAAATTACAGGTTTTGCCTCTTAAAAATATTTTAGAGTTTTTGTATTATTTTGAAAACTGAAAAAAAAAGTTTTAACTGAATTTTATATGTTTATAATATATACAAATTTTGATTTCTTCATGAATTTTGGAAAAAATAGTGTTTATTGAATTTGATTTATTGTGCAATACAAACTAATCTTAAGTTACATCAAAGACCATATTTGAAATAATTTCTACATGTAATTTCAAAGGATACTATATTTTAATGTTTATTTAAGCAAGAATGCAAAGTATTTGGTGCGCAAAATTATTTCCTCTTAAAAAATTTAATGAGTATAGAATAACATATAGCAATTATTTTAATAGAAAATTATATATAAAATTTAATTGTATAAGAAAAATTAGTTTTTGTTGAGAATATTAGTCAGTAAAGTATATCAAAGTTTATGCACTATAAAATATATCTATCCAGAATTATATTAGTGTAAAGAGATTTAAAAAATAAACAGAGTAAAAAATGAGTAGTAAATTTTCTAATTCTGTAATCATGTCTATGAAATAAATATTTAAAAAGAAAAAGATTCGAAATTCAGGTGATTTAGAGACCAATTAGGAAAGTAATTAGGTACTATTCTGTATGACATTTTCGTAAGTATTTAATCACGTGACTAAATTGACCAATGAGCAATGTACAACCAGTTTTTCAACTACTATGGCTATCAGATTAACACTGAATACCACTTTCTAATTCCTTGGTTTAGGTTGCTGTCTTAAGGTGTTTGAACTCCTGGTTAACTTCTTGGTCAAGGTTAATGGTGAATACGGGGGTAAAATATTTGAAGAGTCATGTGTTTAGTTTTACCTTGTTTTATTGACTAACAGGCAACTGAGAACTGTATGAATTTAAACATTATTTGGACAGACACATAATCTATTTTGAGCAATTTCATTAGTTTTATGATACTGTTAAATAGTTTTGGAATCGGAATTTGTTCAAAGAAAACGCACCAGGTCGGTTTTCTTGGAAATTCCGAGTATAGAAAAAGAAGCGCTGCTATGAAACTGGTTAACGAAACTGATTTTTGTGAAAAAATGTTAAATGAAATTTTTTATAATGATATTTTTTAATAAAATAAACTATTCAAAAAATAATTTAATCTACAGTAAAAAAAAATTATGACATTACCTTAACAATTTAACGGATTTTATTTTTTTCAAAGAGACAGTTTCTAATTTTGTTTCTATTATTGCAATACATCTTTAAAGTAAATAAATTTTTACCTATTATAGATATTATAATTTTTAAACAATTCTTTTATCTTTAAGTATTTAATTAATGCTTTTCATTAATTTTTATAGAGACTGATTAAATAATTTTTTGAAGATTTTATGCACTCTCTTTTGAGGTTTTAATACTTTTTCATTGCAATTAACTTTCAATAAAACAATTAGTTGAGTGTAAGTGTGGTAGTGTAAAAAAACATATCTATGTTCGCATTTTTTAATTATCTTATTTAAATAATCGAAAGTTATTTAAAATTTCTATTTATAAACATTAACTGTCAATATCTACGAGAAACTTACCTTTCTATTAAGTTATGATATTTCATTTACATATTCATGATTTTGTGATCTTGAATGATCTAATTTTATGCGAAATCTACTTTAAATATATTTAAAAACAAAACTTTGCATAACGAAAGAGTAAAAATGTAAAAGCTAAATGAGAAGAATAAAATGAGTTCAAATTACTTGTTATAATAATGTATATTGTGTAAAAACAGCGTTTGCAAATAGATGATAAACATACTAACAAATAAGACACCAGATGTAATGAATATAATTACGTCGCAATGTATTAATTTATATATTTTTAACTGTGTCACATAAATTTTTTACCATAAGGAAAAGATGTATATTTATTCCGATAAAAATTACATTTTTATTCTGATAAATATTTTGATTTACATTGTTTAGTATTTGCTATATAATTTTATATTAAAAATCAAACAATATTCCTAAAAGAATTTAGGATGAAGCATTTTTTGATAACATAAGTATTTAAATAAATTAATACACTTCATTAACACCATTACTTTCAGTATATCGAAAACATGTGGTAAAAGCAATTTTTTATAATTTATTACTAAATATTTTCTATAGAATTGTCTAATAGTTACATATACATTATATTGTCTGTCTTAAATTATATAAAGGTAAAATGTTTGGCTGAAATTTTATTAATTTATTTACCAAAACAATCTATTTTAAACTTTAGAGTTTACTCTGAAAAAGAAAATTTAATATAAATCAATGTGTGCAGCCATCAATTCGAAGTTAAAGGAATATTTATGTAAAATATAAGCACACAATCATAGTTTATATATATTAAATAATAAAAATACAATTTATATAAAATGAGAATTTGAATTTAAAAATAACAGCTTTTCACGGTGTTTTGGATTGAGACACAGACCGCCTTTCATTGATAATATATCCAGCCTTTGAAAATAATCGTTTACAAAGGACGGAAGTCGCTAGCATATTGAATTTTGACTAAACAATTTTTCCCAATTTTGGATAGAGATGTGGATTTTCTTTCCACCATAAAAGATTATCTTTATTTCTTGTCAGGAAACTGGCTTCTAAATACCGATTCATTTCTAGAGTTACAGTGGAGAATCCATTCTTTAAAAATAAAATTTGCAATTACCATTATTCAAGACATCATACAAACTAAATATATATTTTTAAAGAAAATCTGAATATATTCTTTATTCCATTAACTTAATGTTCAGTTCAATCTTATTTTTTTAATTTTAAAATTTTTTCGTTTTATTTTTTCTCTCTCCCGATATTAATAATAATACTTTCTCTTAATAATAACTTTATATTACTATAAATTTTCAATAAAAATTCGAAGTTTCAATTTTATTAAAAACAAGAAATAGAATTATGATATTTGGAATTTAGAGGTAACTTACGAGGGTCAGTCTAAAATTTTTGAGTTACAACTAGGTTTTTAAAGTTATACTTATAAAATTTTACGTGTGTTCAAAGTAGTCTCCTCCAGCATCAATGCACTTTTGTAGACGAACTTTCCACAGATTAAATGCCTCAAGTCATTCATTTCTTGGAATCGATGAAAATATGCATTTATAGCCACATCAATCTCTTCTTCTGAATGAAAACGACGTCCACGTAAGTTCTTTTTTAGATTAAAGAATAACCAAAAGTCGCACATAGTTAGATCAGGTGAATACGGCAGATTTTCGATCACTTTCATTTGTTTTTGTTTAAGAAACACAACTGTTATTCCGGCTGTATGTGAAGATGCATTGTCATTGTGAAGCATTAGTCCTCTAACATTCAGTTCTTGTAGAATTTCTGGAAGACATTTCGTGGTATACCAGTTTGCTGTTACTGTCTCCTGTCCTTCCAACTTGATGGCTTTGACCAATCTCGTACTTCTGAAGAAAACGGCATACATAACTTTTTTCAGTGCGCGTTGTTTTTTCACCATCGTCGGCGTGGGATCATCTTCAAAGACCCATACTTTGCTTTCTTGACGTGTTGGAACGTCAAAAAACGGTATATTCGTTTCATCACCTGTTACAATTTTAATGATGCGGTGGCCACCATCATTTAGCAATTTAAGAGTTTCTTTACTGATTCTGACACGTTCCTCTTTTTGGTGCTCAGTTAAATTATGGGGAACCCAACGACAAAGTACATTTTTCATATATAATTCTTCATGAATGATTTTGTATATGGCTGCGGATCCAATGTTAAGTTCCTTCTGTATCATTTGATAGGTACAGCGCGATTATCATCCATTAACATTTTTCGTATGGCAGACACATTATCCGGGATTACTGCCGACGGCGGTCCCAGTGTGTTCTTCATCCTGAAGAAAATTGCGACCTCTTCTAAATTCTCTAAACCATCTGAATACAGTAGCATCGATCTGGAGATTCATCACCAAATGCTAATTGCAACCGTTGAAGGCATTCTTCTTGATTTAATCTTGCTTTAAAATCGTAGAAAATCATAGCGCGAAAATGTTCTCGCGTTGACTCCATTTTCACTTCTGTTTAAAATTTATTCTACACTAAACAAGTTAAAGTAAGTCAGTAAAAAATCGTCTTTTGTGTTAAAATACTTTGTATTTTAAAATTAAACCTTTATTTTTTTTTTTTTGTAAATTCTCGTCTGAGTGTATCTCAAAAATTTCAGAATAAGCCTCGTATTAAGTTATTTTAAAGGGATTATCTTTGACTCTCACATACTGTGAAGTGAATATAACACCCTAAAGATTTTATAAACATATAGATAATGTAAGAGGACTTTTCATAAATATTGTGTTTTAATCCAAGGATTAAAATCTGGAATTTTCTCAAGCACCGATTCCCCGACAAATGTGAATGCAGAAAACTAACGTAGAACTTAATTTCCCACTGTTCAATTGAGTCGAGAATTGAACCCAACATCTTTCTCCTCGAACAACAGAGTATTACTATTAGATCATGCTGAGCCCAAAGTGCCTGTCATAAATTTCTCCAAAAATCAACTGAAATTAAAATCTATTAAATAGTTTTATGTGATTAAACTAATTCATCTTTTATTGTTGATGTTATAAGTGGCGTCTAAATTAATTTCTAATGATACAATAAAAAATTCCTAGGTCCTTCCAACAATTTCATTTAAAGCGAAAATATATAGAATTAACTACAATTGTTTGTTTTCACTACAAAAATTTATTTGGTAATATTATGTTTGTGGAGATATTGTTAAATAGGACAGATTTTTTTAAATAACATAAAAACATTCTCATTGAGTTTTCATCACATATGTAGTTCTGTAGGTACGGCGAAATGTAGACTATATAGACCGGCACTATCCACAGCAAAATACAAAACTAATATACGGGATTGAAATTTTGGCACTATATCCACACTGAAATAAAATGGTTTGTTTGTCGCTCAACGGTCATGTTTTGTACACGAGGGCTAATTAGACAGGTACCTACGGTTTAAAGTAGATTTCGAACCACTACAAACATCCATGCCTAAGATGGTATTCGAACCCACGAACTGTTGAACCGAAGGCAAGAGCGCTAACCATTCGGCTGCCAGCTCGGCACACGGAAATAAAAAATGCGAATATAAAAGACAATATTTATATTCCGCGCTACATCCGAAGTGAAATAAAATAGAATTATTCAAAAACAGGATTTAAATTTTCGCGCTTTACATCTAATAATAATAATAATAATAATAAAAAAATCCAAAATAAAAATGGCTAGCGTTTTCGGGAAATTTTTTTTTAATCTAACAGTTATATGTAATTTTTTTTTATAATACAATTTAATTTCCTTCAAAGCCTTCAGTTTTTAAAACATTTTACTACTGGTTACCCGTACTTTGATTCCTAGTAGATGAAGAATCAAGATTATTATTTAACATTAAACATTAATTTAATAATTGATAAAATATGCAGAAAAATTAACATTTTATAGCTAATAAACTTCCAAAATAATAATTAAAATAAAATGTTAATATATAATTTTGTAGAATAAGTTATAATGACTACGATAATAATATTGAGTATGATTAATATAAATATATAACTATACATTTGTATACAGAAACTCTAATTATTTGGCAATAAAATTCATAGTATCAGAAATATTTTTTTTAAAAAAGCTTTTAAACAGTATGACATAAACTAAAAGTGTAAAGGAATATAAATTAACAAATATTTTATTTTATATATTTCCCATAATAAACATGAATATTATACCTGCAGCAGTTTAAAAGAAAAATACAATATAAATGATTATTTGCGTACTGAAAAATATAAAAGTTTAAGCAGTTTTTGTGATTTTTTCAACTATTTACACATGAAATTCAAATGTTAAAAAGTTAAATTAATATAAAATAGACACATCTAATTATTTAACTTACTGAAATTATGATAATCTATAAAAAAAAAATAAATAAAACATAACATATTATTTTACTTAAAGTATTTTATTACTAGTAATTTCAGAAAAATACATAATAGAATTTTTTAACATGTAGAATAGAATATTTATATATATTTTTCATACATGAAATACAATTTTATTAAGTTCACTTACCTTGAGGTTTCTGTTGTGGCGAAATATTTGTTTGTTATCTTTTATTGTCAACAGATGGCGCTAAAAGCGCAAGTTAGATTTTATATTAATTTTGTGATAGTTGAAAAAAGAATGTTTTAGTTTTTAGAATTTGTTCGATTGTAATATGTGCGTAAAGATTTTTTCAAGGGATTAATATCCTATGATGTTTTATTCTATTGAATTAACATTTTTAGAGGCTTTAAGCCTATTCTTTTTCTGTAAATATCGTATAAGCTTTATTAAAATATATAGAAAATTATTCGAGCTTTTGCACCTTTAGTTATTGAAGTTGTTCTCAATGCTTAGTTTTGATTTTTAGTTGTTAATAGAAAAATTTTATGGAGATTATAATGAATGGAGTAATTTTTGGAACTCATTTAAAATTACAATTCACGAAAATTCAACGCTTTCAAAGATAGAAAAGTTTAACTATTTAAAATCCTATTTGGGAGGAAATGCTTTAAGTTCTATCGATGGATTTTCGATTTCAGAATCCAATTCGGCTTTAGAAATTCTTACCAACAGATTTGGCCAAACCCATTTGATAATAAATCCGCACATGTCAAACCTCTTGAATTTAAACCCTGTGCAAAGTTCGAGTGATGTAACAAAATTAAGAAAATTATATGACACAATAAATGTTCAAATTAGAAGTCTCTCCTCTCTCGATGTAAAACCAGAATCTTATTCTATTATGTTAATTCCGGTTTTGATGAAAATCATTCCCAACGATATTGCTTTGGAGTTCCATCGTACTAACGGAGATAGTCCAACCTTTAGTTTGAACACTTTTCTTAAATTCTTACAGACTGAGATAGAATCCCGTTAAAAAATCTCCTGTTTGTCTCTTTCTCACAAATCAAAATCATAACTTCCGGAATCCAAGAACACGTATAACAAATATGATTCAAATATACGTGGAATTCTAATGTTAAAAGAAAAGACTTTAACAAATATTCAAAACAAAAACCATCGGTCAGCACACACGAATTTATAGCTACATTACCAAACCGAAAGTGCATTTTTTGTTCTCAAGAACACTTATCAGAAAACTGTGGAAAGTTTACAGCAAATGAAAAAAGAGACATTTTAAAATAAAGCAACAGATGTTTTTTGTGCACGTCTTTGAAACATAAAATTGCATCTTGCCCCTATCGACAAACAAAGGCTTGCAGGATTTGTGGGGGAAAGCACTTTGAGGGGATTTGTTTTAAATCAAATGCGGCAGTCATAAATTCGGAACCTGATAAATGTAAAGTTTCTTCTATTTCGAAAACTGAAACACAAGTTGAACCGCAAAATGGAAAAATTGTTTCCGCCGTTTCGCATGTTAACAATGTAATACTTTTGCAGACCTGCACGATAAAAATTAAAGCGGGAAAAGAAAAAAAATGTATTCCAGGCTCCTTCTTCCTACAGGATCCATGAAAAGTTATGTCACTCGTGAATTAGCTAACAAATTAAATCTCGAAGTAATTAGGAAAGAAAAATTAACTATTTACACCTTTGGGAACACCCCCCCCCTCTTCAAAAAAATTATGACGTGGTTAAATTGAGTTTGGAACATTGAAGTTCTTCTGATTCTGGAATAGAAGTTGAATTATTGGTAACTGATCAAATATCAGGCTCAAACATTCCGACTCCTAAATTAGAAAAAATTAGACAAATTCGTCAACTAAAGAATTTGATACTCGCAGATTCGCTCGATAGTGAGGAATCAATTGGAATTTTAATCGAAACAGACTATTATTTTGATATAGTTATGGCACACATTAAGCGTTTAAATAAAAATCTTGTCGCAGTTGCAACTATTTTTGGTTGGTGTTTACAAGGAAAGGAAAGTCACAATGAAGTCTCTCTATCATTCAATGTTGTTATAGGGGAAGATTTAATTTCTAAACAAATAACAAAATTTTGTAGTCTAGAAAATTCAGGACTTATTAGTGAGAAAGAAAATTTAGATTCAACCGAAAATGAAGTAATTAAGCATTTCAAATCCAATATAACATACGAAAACTCTCGCTACAAAGTTAGATTGCCTTGGAAGTGTGACACTTTAGATTTGAATGATAATTGGGAAATCGCAAAACAAAGGTTCGATCGTCTTAGAAAACGGTTTATAAGAAATCCAGATCTATTTCTTGAATATCAAAATGTAATACAGGATTATTTAAATCAAAATATCATTGAACCAGTAACAGATGTTCTAGGAGAGGAAAACGTTACATTTTACTTGCCACATAGAGAAGTAATACGCGATGATCGAACCACGAGTAAATTACGTATCGTCTTTGATGCGTCATCGCATCTCCCAGACTCGACTTCTCTAAATGACTGTCTTCATATTGGACCTAATTTATACCCCGAGATATTCGACATCCTATTAAGGTTTAGATATAATCCTGTTGCATTTACTGCAGACATCTTTCATCTATGCAAATTGTCATAGATGAAAGGGACCGAGATGTAACTAGATTTCTATTCTCCGATTTTCCCTTTGATGAAAACATCTCCCCTAATATATATAGATTAACTCGAGTGTTATTTGGGATAAACAGTAGTCCGTTTCTCTAAGCAGCGACAATTAGACGACACCTGAAAAAATATAGAGAGGTCTATCCTGCAACTGTGGAGCTTTTAGATGAGAATATTTATGTAGATGATGCAATCGGAAGTCAGCCGATAGTCAGACAAAATTTAACTACAACTCTAGAATCGATCAAAATTTTCAGAGAAGCTAGTATGCATTTGCATAAGTTTCATACTAACTCGAAAGAATTAAATGAATTGTGGATAATGGAAAGTGTTATTTCAGATGAAGATTCCGATCCCTTTGATAAAGAAAACCTCCCATTTAAGGTGTTAGGTATGGCATGGGATAATTCCAACGATCTGTTGTATTTTGATGTTCGTAGCTTATTGTCATTTTTGTCTAAATCTATAGAAACGAAACCCCTCAGGGGGTTTACCTTCTTTAGGTAAACACGGGTGTCACAATCCCGAGGTACCCTAGTGATCTTTCCTCTTCTTTATTTTCTTCTCTCCTCTAATCTGCTTTTTCTTCCTTTTCTCCCTCATTGTGGTTGCCTCGTAAGAGGTTGAGGGCTCTCCTTGAGTAGCTTTCGCCAATCTGTTGCTATTAGCTACTCACGAGGACTAAATCACCCACGTGTTTGCCGTGCGTGGAGACCCGTGTCCCTGGAAAGGAGGATCCTGGTAATTGAGGCCTCCTGAGACCAACACATTGCTTTGGCCTCTGCTTCAGGTAAACGGGAGGTGTGTTGTGGTCCTCAGCACATCAATCGGCTTTATGGATCAAGCGATCGGTACATCTACTGGGTGACTCGTTAACGGTGCAGACCATATCAGTAATGTACCGTGAGCGTATAGGGACTGGCTAGTACTGGTACAGTTAACCTGTATCCCCTCGTAGGGCTTCCGTGGTGGGTGGTGCCGTCTAGTCCCTGAATTTTGAGCTAGATTTTATGAACAAAACAATTAATTCTTCTCTTCCTTTGGAGCAACAAATGTCTATGTTAAATGGCAAGTATATTTCATTGTTAAAAGAACTGAAGGTGGTTCTTTCCAATTTGTCTCGCCTTTCCTAATTGAAAAGAGCATTTCATCGTATCTAGGTGAAGTTAAAATATTCGTAAGCTACGATCAGGAGATATTTTAGTAGAGATTGCTTCTGAAAAACTAGCAAACTAATACAATCATTCAAATCAATTGGAAATGTGGATGTGGGAATTCAGCCTCATTACAATATTAAATTTTTCCAAGGGAGTGATTTCTGCAGCAGACCTCATATATACATCAACAGACGAAATACTCGAAAATTTAAAATCCTAAAATGTATGTGCTGTGAAACGGATAACCCTGAATCGAGATGGTGTAACAATTAATACAAAACACCTCATTTTGACATTTAGCACTCCAACCTTGCCACAACACATTAAAGTTGCATATATGAGATGCTCAGTGAGGCCATATATTCCAAACCCGCTGCGCTGTTTTCAATGCCAACGATTCGGCCATTCAAAAATAGCTTGCAGAGGACAACTTACGTGCGCCCGTTGTTCAGACGTTGGCCACGATAGCGTAACCTGCAATGCTAAGGAGGTTTGTGTCAACTGCAAAGGCGACCATCCTGCCTATTCACGATCTTGCCCATCATGGCAGTTGGAAAAGAAATTACTTCCGTCAAAATCAAAAATAGTGTGTCTTATCCGGAGGCTCGACGAATTGTCGCCGCACGTACACCACAGCCAGGTATCAGCTATACGACTGCTACTAAGAAAGTAACTCGGTCTTGCTGCACCCAAACTGACTCTATTTCGGAAACTTTAATAAAGCCATCTTCCCAGCCAAAAGATACAAAATCTTCAACCACTATGCACAAACTATCTCTTGCAAAATCAAGAGCGTCTCAAGCGAAAAAATTAAAACTTGCCAAAGAAGGCGTTCGTAGGTCTTCCTTGACAGAAAGAAAAGCGAGGCTAGCGTTGGAGGAAGATACTGTTAAACTCTATCCCTCAGATAGAGATAGTTTTGAGGATTCATCAGAAACTCAGATGAGCACTGCTGGTGAATAACATTAATCCCATTAATGACTTCCTTTGTTTCATGGAATTGTCGAGGTTTTCGTTCTCGAATAGACGACGTCAAATCTGTTATCTCTCGCTACAACCCCGCATGTGTGGCCCTCCAGGAAACATTCC
Organism: Latrodectus elegans; assembly: GCA_030067965.1. Taxonomy (NCBI): domain Eukaryota; kingdom Metazoa; phylum Arthropoda; class Arachnida; order Araneae; family Theridiidae; genus Latrodectus; species Latrodectus elegans. Next base: position 66,359,165 of record CM057815.1, read on the forward strand.
TGAAGCCCACTGTTTGCACCAAACTGCGTGGGTTTCAATGCTTCAGAAAGGATAATGGTGGTGATGCGTCTGTATCTGGAGGAGTTTGCATATTCACACCAAACTCATATGCAAGTACAGCACATCAACTAAGAACTACATTACAAGCTGTAGCAGTGAAAATTCACGTAACCTGTCTGATCACTGTTTGCAACCTGTATTTACCACCACATGACGTCGTAAATTCGGAGGAACTAGATGATTTAATTCAATAACTCCCAGCTCCATTTCTGCTTCTAGGTGATTTTAATGGTCATAATACTCTGTGGGGTAGTGAAGATACGAATTCTCGCGGTCGTCAGATAGAGCAGTTCATATCTGACAATTGCCTTTGTCTGCTGAATACCGACGAGAAAACTTATTTTCACGAACCTACACGGACATTTCACTCTCTGGACTTACCTATATGTTCTCCATCACTCTTGCCATTGCTGAATTTTGAAGTTGGAAATGACCTTTACAACAGTGATCATTTCCCTCTAATCGTGTCTCAGGCTGGAAATAATAGTGTGTGTCAAAACCAACTTAATTATGTGTGCAGTCGAGCCGATTGGACACTTTTCACGCAATTGGCTGTGATCAGTGAGACAAGAGTTAAGACAGATATGATAGATGATGCCGTTAAATATGTCACCGACACAATAATCAGAGCTGCGGATGTTGCTATCCCTAAAAATTCCATCATTCCACATAAACACAGAAAACCTTGGTGGAATGAAAAGTGTCAACTCTCCTATAAGAAAAAAGGATGCAATGGAATATATTCCAAAGATACCCTACTACGGAGAATCTTGTTGCTTTTAAAAAAGCCAAAGCTGAAGCTCGAAAAGTTAGACGTCAGAGTCAAAGAGAATCTTGGATTCGCTATGTGTCGTCAATCAATTCAACGGCAACAAGCAGACAATTATGGAGGAAAGTTAAAGCAGCCAATGGTATTTATCAGGATTATTCCATTCCTGTATTAAAAACCGGAGCTGCAATACACTCCTCAGCGGTAGATATTGCTAATGTCATCGGTGAAACCTTTACTAGATTTTCCAGCTCTGATTCATATAATCCTACTTTTCTAAGGATTAAAAGAATCGCTGAGCGGACACGTTTAAGCTTTCATGATCGACATAATCTACCATATAATTGTGATTTTCAATTGTCAGAATTGAAGACTGCATTATCTAAGGCAAACGACACTAGCCCAGGACCAGATGGAATCTCGTATCAAATGCTCCGTCATTTAAATCATGATTCTTTATTAAACATACTTTCATTGTTTAATAGAATCTGGACTGAGCATGCTTATCCTACATCATGGAGAAAGGCGATAGAGATTCCAATATTGAAACCTGGCAAAGATTCAACTGACCCTCTGAGTTGTCGTCAAATAGCTCTCACGAGTTGCTTGTGCAAATCGTTTGAGCGTATGGTCAATGCTAGACTCATTTACATCTTAGAGAAGAATAATTGCATACCCCTTCAACAAAGCGGATTTCGAAGAGGACGATCCACTATAGATAACATAGTAGATCTAGAATCCCGAATTCGAAATGCTTTCGTGAGGAGAAACCATCTCGTTGCAATTTTCTTCGACGTTGAGAAAGCATATGATCGTACATGGCGCTATGGTATTCTCCGTACTCTGCATAATCTTGTGGCTTTAAGGGTAAACTTCCAATATTTATCCAAAATTTTCTGGCCTCACGCGTTTTTAAAGTGCGCGTTGGAACTACAATTTCCAATGCTTTTAGTCAAGCTGAGGGTGTCCCTCAAGGTAGCATTTTAAGCGTAACCCTTTTTAACCTTTTCATCAGTGACATACTCCATCAATTACCATCTTCTGTTCATGGTACTTTGTATGTTGATGACTTACAAATTTCATATCAGGGTTCAAACATGAATATAATTGAGAGACAATTGCAAACAGCTGTAAATAATTTAACCACTTGGTGTGAACGGAATGGTCTTAGTATATCTCCTAGTACGAGTTGCTGTGTCCATTTCTGTAGGAAAACTAGCTACCATAATGATCCTGTGCTTCACATAAATAATAGACCTATTCCTGTAGTCAGTGAGATAAAATTCCTTGGCGTGATTTTTGACAAGAAGTTAACTTTCCTTCCGCATGTTTTACATCTGCGGAAGAAATGTGAGCGACTGCTTAACATCCTGAAGGTGCTTTCGAATACATCTTGGGGTGCAGATCGCACATCACTCCTAAGAATTTACCAGTATATAATTTTATCTCGAATTGACTACGGCTGTGTTGCTTATGGATCAGCTAGACTCTCCATCTTACGCAGATTGGACACTGTTCACCATACTGCTTTAAGGATATGTTGTGGAGCTTTTCGCACATCACCCGTCCAGAGTCTATATGTAATTTGCCAACAGTTGCCATTAGACCTGCGGCGGATGCAGCTGTCTCTTAGTTAGTATTCAAAAATCATGTCCTCACCTCATCATCCCTTGCATTCCACGATTCCAAGTGCTGCTCTTAAGAGATTATGTAATGCTAGACCATCAAGCATTCAACCTTTTCTCTCTCGTATTAAATCCATTATTTTGCTTTCTGACCTATGTGATGTCCGAATCGAGTCTACCGACCTTTTCGCATATCCCCCTTGGTATGATCCACACATTATTGTGCTAAATCCCTTTGGAAGTAATAAACAATCAGACACAAATACTGCTATTCTTCAACAGCTTTATTCATTCCATCGCTGTCAGTACACTAAGTACACTCCAGTATTTACGGATGGATCCAAGTGTCCGGGATCAGTTGGTTGTGGAGTTTATCTTGATGATACTTCCTACAGTTATAGCCTTCACAAATCCTGCTCCATCTTCACTGCTGAGGCTACGGCTATATACCGAGCACTCCAGTTGGTAAGAACTAAAAATGAACGTAAATTCTGTGTGTACACTGACAGTATGAGTGTATTAGAAGCTTTGAGGAATAACAACTATAACTGCCATCCAGTTGTGTCTAAGATATTCAAATTAATTGATACTGTTACTAACAAGGGATTTGAGATACTGTTTTGTTGGGTACCAAGCCACATAGGTATAGATGGCAATGAGAAAGCTGATGCTGCCTCTAAGTCTGCAGCTACTTCCATTTTGCCTTCAATACCATCAATGGACATGAGAAAAGGATTCAAACATTTCATATATTCTCTTTGGCAGGAATCCTGGGACCTGCAAGTCAGCAACAAACCCCATTCCATATTTTCATACATCATTCCATTATCTGTTTTATCTCCACGAAGCGCAGATGTCAGACTGACTCGCCTTCGAATTGGTCACACGCGTTTCACCCACAAACATTTGATCTTAAGTGATCTCCAACCGTGGTGTGAAAAGTGTGATGAACCATTTACAGTATATCACATTTTAATTGTGTGCCCAGATTTTAACCATCAGCGTTTTAAATATTTTAATAGTAATATTTTAACATTAGAAGATTTTTGCTTGGGGAACCACCCCATCGCAATTTATGTGCGTTTTTAAAACACATAAAATTCATAAATCCTATCTGATTTAGAAATATTTTATTTAAATACAAGTTTTTAATCTTATACATGTGTATATTGTATGTTTACATACTTTTAATATATATTTTAACTATATTGCTTTATACTTTTTATGTACATTTTAACTATATTTCTATTTTATAATTTTAATAACATTTTAACTATATTTCTATTTTGTACTTTTAATGTACATTTTAACTATATTTCTATTTTATAATTTTAATGGATGAAAAGAAAACTGAGGTATAAGCTATCTTGTGTTTGGCGCAGCTTGTCCTTATCTGGACCTTGCGCCATAAAAACCAACCAACCATACCAAGGTGAATGCGTGTAAAGGTCGGTAGACTCGATTCGGACATCACATAGGTCAGAAAGCAAACGAATAGATTTAATACGAGAGAGAAAAGTTTGAATGCTTGATGGTCTAGCATTATATAATCTCTTAAGAACAGCACTTGGAATCATGGAACGCAAGGGATGATGAGGTGAGGACATGATTTTTGAATAATAATTAAGAGACAGCTGCATCCGCCGCAGGTCTAATGGCAACTTTTGGCAGATTAAATATAGACTCTGGACGGGTGATGTACGAAATGCTCCACAGCAAATCCTTAAAGCAGAGTGGTGAACGGTATCCAGTCTACGTAAAATGGAAGATCTAGCCAATCCATAAGCAACACCACCATAGTCAATACGAGATAAAATGATTGATTGATAAATTCCGAGCAATGAAGTGCGCTCTGCACCCCAAAATGTATTAGACAACACCTTGAGGATATTGAGCAATCGCTCGCACTTCTTCCGCAGATATAAAGTATGCGGAAGGAAAGTTAACTTCTTATCGAAAATTACCCCGAGGAATTTTATCTCGTTGACCACAGGAATAGGTCTATTACTTATGTGAAGCACAGGATCGGGATGAAGACTAGTTTTCCTACAGAAATGGTCACAGTGACTCTTACTAGGAGATATACTAAGACCATTTCGTTCACACCAAGTAGTTAGATTGTTTACAGCTGTTTGCAATTGTCTCTCAATTATATTCATGTTTGAACCCTGATATGAAATTTGTAAGTCATCAACATATAAATTCCTATAAACTGAAGATGGTAACTGATGAAGTATGTTATTGATGAAAAGGTTAAAAAGGGTTACGCTTAAACGCTACCTTGAGGGACACCTCAGCTTGAGTAAAAGTATTGGAAACTGTACTTCCAATACGTACTTTAAATAGCCTAGTAGCTAGAAAATTCTGTATAAATATTGGAACATTACCTTAAATCCAAGATTATGCATACGGAGAATGCCAAAACGCCACGTACGATCGTATTCAATATCGAAGAAAATTGCAACAAGATGGTTTCTCCTCACAAAAGCATTTCGAATTTGGGATTCCAGATCTACTATGTTATCAATAGTTGATCGATCTCTTCGAAATCCGCTTTGATGAAGAGGTGTGCAATTATTCTTCTCTAAGACGTAAATGAGTCTAGCATTCACCATACGCTCAAACGTTTTGCACAAGCAACTCGTAAGAGCTATTGGACGATAACTCAGAGGTCAGTGAATCTTGCCAGGTTTCAAAATTGGAATCACTATCGCTTCTCTCCATGATGTAGGATAAGCATGCTCAGTCCAGATTCTATTAAACAATGAATGTATGTTTAATAAAGAATCATGATTTAAATGACGGAGCATTTGATACGAGATTCCATCTGGTCCTGGGCTAGTGTCGTTTGCTTTAGATAAAGCAGTCTTCAATTCTGACAGTTCAAAATCACAATTATAGGGTAGAATATGTCGATCATGAAAGCTTAAACGTGTCCGCTCAGCGATTCTTTTAATCCTTAGAAAAGTAGGATTATATGAATCAGAGCTGGAAACACTAGCAAAGGTTTCACCGATGACATTAGCAATATCTACCGCTGAGGAGTGTATTGCAGCTCCGGTTTTTAATACAGGAATGGAATAATCCTGATAGATACCATTGGCTGCTTTAACTTAATCCATAATTGTTTACTTGTTGTCGATGAATGATTGACGACACGTAGCGAATCCAAGATTTTTTGACTCTGACGTCTAACTCTTCGAGCTTGAGCTTTGGCTTTCTTAAAAGCAACAAGATTCTCCGTAGTAGGGTATCTTCGGAATATATTCCATTGCTTCCTTTGTTTCTTATAGGAGAGTTGACACTTTTCATTCCACCAAGGTTTCCTGTGTTTATGTGGAATGATGGAATTTTTAGGGATAGCAACATCCGCAGCTCGGATTATTGTGTCGGTGATATATTTAACGGCATCATCTATCATATCTGTCTTAATTCTTGCCTCACTGATAACATCCAATTGCGTGAAAAGTGTCCAATCGGCTCCACTGTACACATAATTAGGTGGCTTATGACGCACACTATTACTTCCTGCCTGAGTCACGATTAGAGAGAAATGATCACTATTATAGAGGTCATTTCCAACAGCAAAATTCAGCAATGGCAGGAGTGATGGAGAACAAATAGCTAAGTCAAGAGAGTGAAATGTCCATGTAGGTTCGTGAAAATAGGTTTTCTCGTCGGTATTCAGGAGACAGAGGCAGTTGTCAGAAATTAACTGTTCGATCTGACGACCGAAGAATTCGTATCACCACTACCCCACAGAGGACTATGCCCGTTAAAATCACCAAGCAATAAAAATGGAGCTGGGAGTTGATCAAGTAAGTCGTTTAGTTCCTCTTCTTGGTTGGTTGGTTGGTTGGTTGGTTGGTTGGTTTTTATGGCGCAAGGTCCAGATAAGGACAAGCTGCGCCAATCACAATATATTATACAAGTTTTTTTTACCAATTAAAAACACAAAATAGTAACATAGTTAAAATGTACATTAAAAGTATAAAATACCAATATAGTTAAAATGTATATTAAGGTATAAAATAGAAATATATTTAAAATGCATATTAAAAGAGTGTAAACATACAATATATACATGTATAAAATTAAAAACTTGATATTTAAATAAAATATTTCTAAATCAGATAAAATTCATAAATCCTATGTCTTTTAAAAACGCAAATAAATTGCGATGGGTGGTTCCAAGCAAATCTTCTAATGTTAAAATATTACTATTAAAATATCTAAAACGCTGATGGTTAAAATCTGGCACACAATTAAAATGTGATATACTGTAATGGTTCATCACACTTTTCACACCATGGTTGAGATCACTTAAGATCAAATGTTTGTGGGTGAAACGCGTGTGACCAATTCGAAGGCGAGTCAGTCTGACATCTGCGCTTCGTAGAGATAAAACAGATAATGGAATGATGTATGAAAATATGGAATGGAGTTTGTTGCTGACTTGCAGGTCCCAGGATTCTGCCAAAGAGAATATATGAAATGCTTGAATTTTCTCATGTCCATTGATGGTAATGAAGGCAAATGGAAGTAGCTGCAGATTTAGCGCAGCATCATTTTCTCATTGCCATCTATACCTATGTGGCTTGGTACCCAACAAACAGTATCTCAAATTTGTTAGTAAAGTATCAATTAATTTGAATATCTTAGACACAACTGGATGGCAATTATAGTTGTTATTCCTCAAAGCTTCTAATACACTCATACTGTCAGTGTACACACAGAATTTACGTTCATTTTTAGTTTGTAGTAGCTGACTCGGTATAAAGCTGTAGCCTCAGCGGTGAAGATGGAGCAGGATTTATGAAGGCTATAACTGTAGGAGGAATCTTTAAGATAAACTCCACAGCCAACTGATCCTGGACATTTGGATCCATCCGTAAATACTGGAGTGTAAATAGTGTACTGACAGCGATGGAATGAATAAAGCTGTTGAAGAATAGCAGTATTTGTGTCTGATTTTTTATTCTTACCAAAGGGATTTAGCACAATAATGTGTGGATTATACCAAGGAGGATGTGCGAAAAGGTCGGTAGACTCGATTCGGACATCACATAGGTGAGAAAGCAAAATAATGGATTTAATACGAGAGAGAAAAGGTGGAATGCTTGATGGTCTAGCATTATATAATCTCTTAAGAGCAGCACTTGGAATCGTGGAACGCAAGGGATGATGAGGTGAGGACATGATTTTTGAATAATAATTAAGAGACAGCTGCATCCGCCGCAGGTCTAATGGCAACTGCTGGCAGATGACATATAGACTCTGGACGGGTGATGTGCGAAAAGCTCCACAGCATATCCTTAAAGCAGTATGGTGAATAGTGTCCAATCTGCGTAAGATGGAGAGTCTAGCTGATCCATAAGCAACACAGCCGTAGTCAATTCGAGATAAAGTTACAGACTGATAAATTCTTAGGAGTGATGTGCGATCTGCACCCCAAGATGTATTCGAAAGCACCTTGAGGATGTTAAGCAGTCGCTCACATTTCTTCCGCAGATGTAAAACATGCGGAAGGAAAGTTAACTTCTTGTCAAAAATCACGCCAAGGAATTTTATCTCACTGACTACAGGAATGGGTCTATTATTTATGTGAAGCACAGGATCATTATGGTAGCTAGTTTTCCTACAGAAATGGACACAGCAACTCTTACTAGGAGATATACTAAGACCATTCCGTTCACACCAAGTGGTTAAATTATTTACAGCTGTTTGCAATTGTCTCTCAATTATATTCATGTTTGAACCCTGATATGAAATTTGTAAGTCATCAACATACAAAGTGCCATGAACAGAAGATGGTAATTGATGGAGTATGTCACTGATGAAAAGGTTAAAAAGGGTTACGCTTAAAATGCTACCTTGAGGGACACCTCAGCTTGACTAAAAGTATTGAAATTGTAGTTCCAACGCGCACTTTAAAAACGCGTGAGGCCAGAAAATTTTGGATAAATATTGGAAGATTACCCTTAAAGCCAAGATTATGCAGAGTACGGAGAATACCATAGCGCCATGTACGATCATATGCTTTCTCAACGTCGAAGAAAATTGCAACGAGATGGTTTCTCCTCACGAAAGCATTTCGAATTCGGGATTCTAGATCTATTATGTTATCTATAGTGGATCGTCCTCTTCGAAATCCGCTTTGATGAAGATGTATGCAATTATTCTTCTCTAAGACGTAAATGAGTCTAGCATTGACCATACGCTCAAATGTTTTGCATAAGCAACTCGTAAGAGCTATTGGACGATAACTCAGAGGGTCAGATGAATCTTTTCCAGGCTTCAATATTGGAATCACTATCACTTCTCTCCATGAAGTAGGATAAGCATGCTCAGTCCAGATTCTATTAAACAATAAAAGTATGTTTAATAAAAAATCATGATTTAAATGACGGAGCATTTGATACGAGATTCCATCTGGTCCTGGGCTAGTGTCGTTTGCTTTAGATAAAGCAGACTTCAATTCTGACAGTTCAAACTCACAATTATAGGGTAGAATATGTCGATCATGAAAGCTTAGATGTGTCCGCTCAGCGATTCTTTTAATCCTTAGAAAAGTAGGATTATATGAATCAGAGCTGGAAACACTAGCAAAGGTTTCACCGATGACATTAGCAATATCTACCGCTGAGGAGTGTATTGCAGCTCCGGTTTTTAATACAGGAATGGAATAATCCTGATAAATACCATTGGCTGCTTTAACTTTCCTCCATAATTGTTGACTTGTTGTCGATGAATTGATTGACGACACGTAGCGAATCCAAGATTCTCTTTGACTCTGACGTCTAACTCTGCGAGCTTCAGCTTTGGCTTTTTTAAAAGCAACAAGATTCTCCGTAGTAGGGTATCTTCGGAATATATTCCATTGTTTCCTTTGTTTCTTATAGGAGAGTTGACATTTTTCATTCCACCAAGGTTTCCTATGTTTATGTCGAATGATGGAATTTTTAGGGATAGCAACATCCGCAGCTCTGATTATTGTGTCGGTGATATATTTAACGGTATCATCTATCATATCTGTCTTAACTCTTGTCTCACTGATCACAGCCAATTGCGTGAAAAGTGTCCAATCGGCTCGACTGT